>CM067213.1:9276617-9890784 GCA_034190965.1 Prunus campanulata
TGTGGTATTGGATCAGCCATGAGCTGGAGCTGCTTCCAACCTTCACTAACCTGACCTGTGGAGGACTGTAAAGCGGAGAGCAATATACATCTGCCCGGAGCATCTATTTCCCCAAGTTGAACTGAACCAAGCGCAGTTTAGGTGTACTCTGAGTTTCTCTGTTCAACTGGCATGAAGTTGGGGAAAGAGATGAGTGAGGTTTCAGCTCTCTAGTTAAAAGACATGGCTGTGTTTTTTCAAGGACCATGCATTATTTACGTGGAGGAAAACAACTGATCAGAATTATATTTGTAATTTACTTGCAAGGAAAGGGTTTGTTTGGAGGGTGACCCAAGCAAGGTGGACAAAATGTGTGATAATCAAGGACTTGTATTTCAGGGGTGGGCCCACTCAATTGGACATGTGTGCAAGCCTCTTCTTTGTGTGTGTACTTTTGGACCGTCAATTATGTAGGCTTGTAATTTAGATTACGCTTTTTATCACAAATGGTTCCTGAAGTTTGCGAAATTATCGCATTTCGTTCTTAACGTTTTTTTGTGACATTAATGATCCTTAAGGTTATACTCAACACATCAAAATGGTCATTGCCGTCAATTTCCGTTAAATTTTTTTGTTAAGAAGCTGACATGACATATATGTAGGTCACATATCCAATAATATATAGCCATGTGGCTTTAAATAAAATATAAATATATTTAAAAAGAAAATTAAATTTAAAAAAAGATAAGATTAAAACTTTAAAAAAAAAAAAATTTAAAACTCTCTCGCCCTCTTCCTTCCAACTTGTCGCCCCACTGTGCCAATCCACCTCCCTCCACCCCCTCTCTTTCTCTCTCTCATCAGATTCGGGGCCGATGGTCAGCCAAGCAAAGAACCGAATTGGGATTTGATGCAAGAACATAATCGGTTTCAATGGTTGGGGAAGGCATAGTGGTCCAAATCTGAAATGGGTATGGCTCTTTGTTATGAACTTGAAATGGTTTGTAGTTGCTGTGAAGGTAGAAGTTGAACTGGTGTTTACCTGTAGCTACACATGAGTTAGGCATATGATTCATTAACCCAGATGCAGGCACTCAACATGAACTGTGGATACTAACTATGAAATCTTGTATGTTGGGCTCAATTATGTAGCCACACAGTAATGAGAAATGGTAACAAAGTTTACAATTAATTTCTTCAAGGCATGTAAGATAGGGCCGCTAGCGCTGCTCTAGAAGGAGAGATAGAACAGAGGGAGAGGGGGAGAGAGAACAGAGGGAGAAGATGGAAGAGGATGAGACGGAAGGGGAGGGTTGGCGACAGGTTTTTATATATTTAAAATCAAGTTTTAGTATTCTTTCTTTCTTAAAAAAAATTAATTTAATTTTTAAATATATTAAAGCCACGTGGCTATATATTATTGGATGTGTATGCCATGTCAGCTTGACCGGCTGAGATCATTTTGATGTGTTGAGTATAACCTTATGGACCATTAATGTCACAAAAAAACATTAAGGACGAAAGACAATAATTTCACAAACCTCAAGCACCATTTGTGATAAAAAGCCTATAGATTATCCAAATGCCAGGGCCTTTGGAGATTTATTATTTTATTTTTTGTGTGTGTGTGTGTGGAAACAGAGTGTTGGGGGTGTTGATTGTGCAAATGCAATGTGGAATTCGTTACCTTCCCACGCAGTTTTGTGTGCAATCCTCATGCTCATGGGGCCAAAGTCCGACCCAACCGAGGGAGAAAAACCAGGGAGTCTGCAGTAAAAAAAAATTAAAATCCAAATCTACCCAAATATAAAAGGCTGTGTCTAAAGGTAAAAGATACGTTTTTTTTTCGTCAATAGGTAAAAGACATTTGTCACAGTAAAAAGTGAAAAAAGAAAATCCAGGAACGATGAGTACGGCGAAGAATTGAGAGAATATGATGCGACCCCAGTGACACCTAGGCTACCTTTTATCTTTTGTGGGTAATATCTTAGGCCAAGAGTTATTTCTTAGCTTAAATGTTAAAATGGTCCCTGCATTTTACTTATTTGGCCAATTTAATTCCCGTGTTTTTAATTTGGCTAATTTAGCCCATGTGTTTTATTCCGTTAACCAATATTGTCCATTTTAACAAGCTACCAATAAAAAATTAATAAGAAAATTATTAAGTTCAGTTTACAATAAAAATAAGAAAATAAGAAAAAAGAGAATTTAAATGAAAAAAAAATCAGGAAACCCAATCTTCTTCTCTTATTCCACCACCACCACCCAACCCCCACCCCGATAAGCAGTCCCAGCCACCACCCCATTCTCTCTCTCTCTCCCCGATTCATCCCACCCATGCCCACAACTCCTCCATCTCTCTTTCCTCTCCCTTCTCTGCTCGATTCTTTTTGTACATTTTCTTTTTGATCTATTAATCATTATGTTTCTTAAATAATTATGGATTTTTTATTAGTTTAAATAATATTTAGATATTCTTTAACTATCAACATTCATTATTGAACATTGCACTCCTTCACTACTTAATGGCTTTAAAACAACACTTTTTTTATACATAGGTTATGCGGCCAAGAAAACAGAGAGAGAGAGAGAGAGAGAGAGAGAGAGAGAGAGAGAATGGGGGTGGTGATTGGGACTGCTGATGGTGGTGGCAGCGGCATGGGAGAAGAAGATGACATAGAGATTGTTGGGTTTCCAGATTTTTTATTTATATTTTGTGATTTTGTTATTTCATTTGTAAACTGAACTTAATAAATTATTTATTTATTTATTTAACAGTATTTTGATGGAATGGACAACATTGGCTAATGGAATAAAACATAAGGGCTTAATTGGCCAAATTGAAAATACGGGGACTAAATTGGCCAAATGAGTATAACACAAGGACTATTTTAACATTTAAGCCTTATATCTTTCGTCATACCCTTTTTCGTCATGTCATTTTCTTATTGATTTCCTCCTCTTTGGCCATGGTTTTTCAATATTCACCGTCTAAAAGAATGTAACTTTTCTCTCACTCTCTCTCTCTCTGTGGAAAGTCTTAAAAAGTTGTGTAGAATGGTATTTAGTGCCATCTTTTCAGGAGTAGAAAAGATTGGGGGTTCTATTTCTAGTTGGAATAATGAAGGATGATACTTGACCTTTTTCAGAACAAGTGAGAATAATCACAATGGAGAAGGTAGAATTTGAATTTACAAAGCGAAAGTTTTTTTTCAAAAAAAAGTAGAGTTGTAAAACCATGAAAGCCAAAGGACCGCCTTGGGAAGAATCTATTAACCCACTTTGTCAGAGACACAATTCTGTGGGTTATGACTTTGGATTTGAGCACTTTGCAAAACAGGGAAATTTACTACCCCGACCAAATATATTCGTTGTACCCATTGGATTCCAAATCCTCCAAGCTTGACTACACCCCCAGTAATTTGGTTCCAAAAATCTCAGTCTTCTTTTTTCGGTCAGATTACAAAAATCTCAGTAGTTTTACGCAAACTCCCGCCGTGCTGTGCGCGCAATTAGAATTTAGAACACGCTTGTTTAAAGTCTTGACAAAGACTCTGCAATTAAGTCTTTGATCGACTGTCGTTTGTCAAACGCAAAACAAAAGCACAAAAATTTACAGACGAGAGAGCAAGTAGAAGCCGCCATTCACACCACCATTGCCACCTGCATTTGAAGACAAATTGAAATTACAATGAGAGCCAAAAGCGGGAAAGGGAATTGGAGCTCCAAGTTCAAGTTGAATTCCAAACTTGGGTTACCAACCACTTTCATCTTATGCTCCTTCTTCTTCCTAGCTGGCTTCTACGGCTCCTCTCTCCTCTCTCAGGCAAAGTTTTCATTTTTCCTTTTATGGGCTTTTTGTTTTTGATCAAGAACTTTAGTGGGTTTTTCAGTTTTTCAAAAATATTTCATTTAACATTTTTCAAATATTGATTTTTGGCAGGATGTGGGTGGTGGTGATAATAGGCTGAGAACGAGACTGTTGGAAACAGAGTATACTTCGATGCCTTATGGAGAGACCGGTGACGATTCTTTAACTTCCATTCCCTTTCAGGTTTCGGTTGTCGACTTTTCTTTGTGACGATTCTTTTGACAGTTTGATCAATTTAGGGTTGTATGAGTTTTGTGGGATCAAAGATTGAATTTTATTAGCTAACAAGAAAAAGGGCATATGAACTGCGTAGGTCTTGAGTTGGTATCCGCGTGCACTATATTTTCCTAATTTTGCAACTGCGGAGCAATGTGAAAGCATAATCGGTATGGCCAAGCCAAGCCTTAAACCATCAACTTTGGCTTTGCGAGAGGGTGAGACAGAGGAGAACACGAAGGATATACGAACAAGGTACACAAACTTAATATTTTGTTAGTACTTGTTATGCATACCATTTTTACTCTTGCACCAAAGTTTTGAAGACTGCCCTGTTAGTGAAATATTATGAGTGTTGATACAAGCTGAGAAATACTAGCATCTGATGATTTTATATTTAGAGGAATAAATCTAACGGGTCCAAATGTGAATAGTTTTCTTAATATGAGTGATTACAGATCCCACAAACCAAGCTTACAGTGTCTTTTCAAGCAGTTCTGGCATGTTTCTTTCCGCTTCTGATGATAAATCTGGGACTCTGGATGTAATTGAGGAAAAGATTGCAAGAGCAACAATGCTTCCCAGGACCTATGGAGAGGTACTATTTAGTGTACAGTTTAGAGCTTATTATCATCATCCTCATCATCTCTCTCTATACAAAATGATAATGCTTAGTCATGTTTCGTTCTAAGCAATGCTCGTGGAAGTTTTTCTTCTGTCCAAGATGACAGCATCAAATAAAAAATTTCTCTTGTTGCCAAAGTAATTTTATTCCTTAAAATTATAAATGAGAATGCCTGCAACCACAAACTGTGGTAGGAAGGGTAAATGGAGTTGGGGGAAGGAGGGTTGTCGGAAAATCCTCAGTCAGTTCATGGCAGAATAACGAACCCAGCTGTTTACTAACTTCTTGGAAATTTCTTTCTTGTGCCTAAGAAATCGGAAGTGTGCTGTGCATATAGTTAACTTTATGTATTTGATGTTCCGTTTCTTGTTGGCAAAAAAATTTCTCAGCATGGGTCCGAGCCGTGGAAAAGTTCTTTTTTTGGTAGTGTTGACAAGACTGTTATATGAGTATTTAAATGTTAGGTACCGCTGCTTGATGGGTTGTTTCTGTTAATTTGCCAAGTAATGATGGGACACTTGATGTTGTAATCATAGTGAAGATATTCTTTCATGCCTATGTGTTTCTGTTATGCAAAAGTTAAATCTGCTTTACTTGTTTTATGAATTAGTTAACCTTTTATTTCAGGCCAATTTGTAAAATTGTCTGAGCTGAGGATATCATGTTTCAGGCATTCAACATCTTACGCTATGAGATCGGGCAGAAGTATAATTCTCATTACGATGCATTCCACCCTGATCAATATGGTCCACAGAAGAGCCAAAGGGTACATCTTCAATATAAAACATGAGTTTCATTTGGTCATTATTTGTTTTCTATTTTTGGCTTGTGTATCACAGAAACCCTTGCACACCCACTCCCCAGAGTGCACATTTTAGGAAATAAAACCAGGCAAAGATAAACCTCAATATTTTATTTCCTACACTTGTACAACAATTATACTTGGGTTGGAAACCACAGGTGGTCATTCTGTATCACCTTAAAGATTCTATTGACTTCTTGAAACCAAATAGATGTGTGTGCTTTCATGTCTGAAGTTGCAGATAGATGTTCTGCGCTCATCTACTTGACCAGTTCAAACAAATTCTAGAAATTTATTAATGATTACGTGTTCAAATCAAATAATAATATGCTAACAGCGGAAGTTAAGTTGCATCCAGGAGTGGTCATTAAACCATCTTCTGAGATTAAACACTAATAGAACCATAACAAGTTGTAGATCTGATAGAATCATAATGTTTATTTTCCAAAAGGTTTTAACGAATGCTTACATTAGTCTTATTTGATCTTTGTAGGTTGCATCATTCTTGTTGTATTTAACTGATGTTGAAGAAGGTGGTGAAACCATGTTTCCTTATGAGGTGAGTTGAAGACCTCTGCTTTTCTCATCACCCTTTTGGTTTGTCCATTGTTCATCATCCCTTTTTGATCTGCAGAATGGCTCAAACATGGATGGAAACTATGATTTTCGGGAATGTGTTGGTTTGAAAGTGAAGCCACGCAAAGGGGATGGACTTTTATTTTATTCATTGCTCCCAAATGGTACAATTGATATGGTTAGTTGCTTCCCAGTATCATTCTTATTATCATCATTTCAAGAAGTATTGATGAGAAAGAAAGAATGTTTTTCTTAGCATTTCTTGTGAAATTTATCCTGTATGAGGTATCTCATTCCTTGTAAGAGAAGTTGTTTGTTTATTTTGTTCCATTCTAATTTAATTATTGGCTGGATGCGCCTCTGCAGTTATCAATACATGGGAGCTGTCCTGTAATTGAAGGGGAAAAATGGGTGGCTACAAAGTGGATCAGGGATCAAGAACAAGAGGATTAGTTGTAGTTGCCTAAGTGTCATTGTGCAGTGCTCAAATTTTGATCCACACTTGAGCATTAGCACACACCAACCCCCTCGGAGGGGGTCGTTTGAGAATGAGCCTTCTTTTTCTTGTATGATCGGAGTTTCAATAAATTTTCATCGTGTCGATATCTCATGTCGCATCTAGCAATTCAATTAAATAAATGAAGAAAGGTTCCATCTGTTGCAATGCAAGATATGTGAAGTGTAGCTAAGAATCTTTGCATAATGGTGCAAGAAGCTGTAATTGCATGCCTTAGTCCATTTCCATCATGAGTCCAATAATTTCTTTAGTAATGCCCTCAAAACCAGAAAGAAAAAGAACTCGAAACTTTCTGCGTTCATATCCAAATCTCTTTGGTTTTCAAGCTAACTCTTTGACACAAAATTATCGTGATGAGAAAGAAGAGTAAATAAAAGCCACGGTCAAAGTGTTCAGAGTGTTTTTTATGACATGCTTTAACACAACTCAGAGTCAAGTTGGCTAAACAAGCCATCACGAAGTTGTTAAAAAAAAGGCCCTGCAAACACAAGTTTATGGCACATTGATTTCGTGGCAGATAACCACAAAAGTCTACAAAGTACTCACACCTCTTCTCCCTCTTTGCTGTCTTCTCCTTTTATTCCCTCTCATTTCTCCTCGTTCTTCGGGAACTGGGCAAAGGAAATCCGTAAGAAGCTAATAAAAGTGAGGGTGGGGAAAGGTGTCAGAGGAGAAAGAAGCAAATTTGAGGATGAAAGAACAAATACAACAAGAAGCAATCGAGGTTCTGGCAGAGGTCATTGTTCTCTCGTTCTTCATAGCTTCTGTTTGTATATCTCTTCTCTGTCACCCTGTTTTCCACCAGCTCAGAAATTTATAACAGATGAAAAAGAGGTAGCTATTTTTTCTTTACTCGTCTTGGGTTTGAGTCATATTTGAAAGAAACTCCTCACTGAAGCGACACTGCACATTGGATTTACAGGACAACTATGAACCTTTTTTTTATTCACTGATCCGATCATCAAAGAAATCAGGCAATAATTTTGACATTTCCATTTTGTTCCACATATTTAAGTACAATTTTTGCCAAACTAAACTGCTAATTGTGTCAGTTCAGTGCAAAACTTACAAACAAATCTTCAAAATGAGGATCACAAAAACTTGCAGTTCTTGCCTCTACTGCTGAGGTCTAAATCCCTAAACTGCGCAGAGAGCTGATGGTAAACATGTAAATCCCAGCTTCTCTTGCCTAACCACCAGACCTGCCCAGAAAGTTAAGATGCTCAGATTGGTTTGGCAACTTGAATTGAACTCGGTGACAAGGAACCGATAACTGGTTTCCGTCTTGCACATAGTCATTCAGTTGATTCCTAAGGAATACACAAGACCATATCAATCCAATTTTTTGCAACTTACAACATATTGTTGTTTTTTCAGTATTTATGTCCCCATACTTCTATAGTCGCATACCTCAGGTGGAATTCAGAGGCACAGAAATTCTTTGAAATACTCATTTCTGCTAGTCATTAATGATCTCCAGGACTCACCAACTCAGCCAATAAGCTCGCTGTTGATTTGGTATAAAATCAGAGTTTATGCCAGTTGTGATATGGTTGCTTCCCCCATCGCTTCAAGACATGCATGCAACCAGCTGCTGTGAATAGTCCAAGGGCAGCAAACGCTATGATTGTTGAGTTCCCTATGTTATTGTAGTATTTTCCCTGCATCAATAACACGGTAGCAAGAAAAGTCAGTGGATGGATGTTTAAATCTCATGGTGGAATCTACCAGTCCAATTATGACCCCTTTTTACTGTGGCTGCTCTCCACCACTGGTGGCACACATCAATTTCACTGGGCAGGGAGTTTCTTAATCATATGTTTTCTATGTTGAAGTAACCTGGGAAGAAACACTTACTTGCACCAGAAAAAGCAGAATTGCTGCATTTGCTGGGGCTTGAGAAATGCTTATCATCCCCCCACGCAGTGCATTAGGCACATACCTGTGAACACCAAATAGAAGCAGGAAAACCATCAAATTAAAATCCACGTAACAAAAGTTGAACCTGAGGCATAATATTTAGAGGAGACATTAGCGGACAAAAAGACAGAATACTCGTTCGATTTACATTGTCCTCAATCTGGCTAGTGAAGGAAAAATCATGCCAAGACCGGCATGAAATATGCAAAATAATGTCACTAATACTCCAATTTCCTGCATATCACCAATTAAACGTTTAAACTTCGGAACCACTATCATTAAACATAACTGATGATGATATTTCTTATATTTCCATTTACAGAAGACATCTTTACCTGATAATCATACGCTGTTATAGACAATACAAGCCCCATTATAATGAATGCATATACTAGGCAATCCTCAGTTCTCAGGGATGACAGTCCACTAACGAGCCATGGAAATATTGTGCTTCCAAGCATTCTTGAGCCCAAAAAACATGGATATATCAACCCTAGGTGCACTTCTCGTCCGTCAGCCTAAAATCACATATTTATTAAAAATTGATGGAAGAAATTGAAACTATGATATCTAAGGTTCAAAAACTTTAAACCCCTCTTTTAAATTTACTCAGGAATAAGAAAGAATTCTTTGTTGAGTGCCAAAAAAAAATCCCATGAACATAAAGTTTCAAGTAGTTCAGATATTAACCATGGTACCTTTCACTTCGCTAAACGTTTTGCTTTAAATTATAGAAACCATACCACTATAGTAGGGGCCCATAGTATCCAGAAGACTGCTACAGAGAAGTGAAGGCAAGCCTGTGCCCACACCAAAAGCCATATTCTTTTATCTGCCAACCATATAAAGTTTCAACGGTAAGAATACACACCAAACGTATAGTTAAAGCTTACACCTACAGTAGCTCACACCATGATTTGCAAAGCATTATGCAGAAGAGCAGCTAAATCATGCTAGCACAGCATCTTTAAATAATCAATCCTCTAAACTGCAAATAATACGTTGCTGGAAAAGTGAAGATTAAAAACCAACACTCCCACCTAAAAAGTGAAGATTACAAAGCAACACTCCCACCTAAAAAGTGTGAAAATTATCTTCAAGGTACTCAGCTCATTAAAGGAAAGATGACATAAGTGATTTAGCTAATCAAGAACATTATAGAAAAAAATTACTCTCCTGGATCAGAGGATTGATGGCATGTTGATCATATTGGGGCAAACAGATACAGTTGAGTATCATAGGAGGCAAATAGCAACAAGCAAAGGAATGAAGTGCAAAGCAATAAGAGTTTGATCCTCAAGAACAAAATTTTACACAAATTCGAAGCATCTGCCTTTGACGGAATTAACATGCTTCACTATATCTGGAGCTACAGTCTCACTCGAGCTCATTTAACTGATTCATTTTCATACTGAATGTATTCAAGCAGTATAGTTCATTTAAGTAAACGAACAAGAAAAGTAGATAATTTTTTTAAAAACGAATGCAACTCTTACCACCAAAAATATATGTAGAGAAAGACGCCCTATACTCCTTAAGAGCTACTTTCTGTGGGGTTTCTGTCCATCCTCTGAGAAGACAAACCAAGGCAATTATTGCCAAGAAGATGGCTGCAGTGGAATGAGATGCCATGTCTTTGTCCGCATTATTACCAATGAGCCAATTTGAAAGCACCTGGCTTCCAATGAGAGATGCGGACTCAAAGAAACTCATCAACCAAAAAGTCTCACTCAACATATCTTGCCTGTGCCCTTGCTGCAAACATAAATTTTTTCATCATAATTAGCACTATAGCTAGTCCAACAAATTGCTTGTGTACAAAAGTCTATATATGAGTCACTCCCATTTCTAGACTAAGTGATGTTTCTACGTGCAAACCAAGTCTGAAATAATTGGCATTTCTGAACAACCTCTTCATGTTGAACTACCATCCACGTCTCAAAACTGAATGAAAAAATCGAAGCTGCGAGAGACAAACAAATACTCGCCGCCAAAACACTCGGATGATCAATAATTCTCTTCCACAAGCCAAGAAAGAGGTGTAGAATGCAAAAGAGGAAACAAACTTTCTTTGGACCTCTACACAAATTACAAAAAAAAGGAAATCAATTAAGGTTTAGCATTGAGCATTGGAATAACGAAAAAGAAGCAAGACTGGCCTGAAAATGCACTTACATTAAATCGGAAAGTACGCCTAAGAAGGAACCAATTAAAAGAGAAGCTGCAAATCCAACACAGAGAGAAAACATCATTTGCTCTCGGCTTAAACCGTAGTAAGCTAACTCAAACTCACCAAATACAGACCACAGTCCCTCCATCACTGACAGCAAAAAGTCATAAGAACCCCATCAGTGATCCAAACCAAATAGCTAAATTAAGATTAAAATGCGATTCTGCTTGATTTATGACAAAATGTTAAGTACAAAAACTTAAACGGAAGCTGAACTAAAACTTAAAAGAGCAAAAAGAACAAAAGAAAAGAAGATCTATCCGGAAGGAAATACGAGACGACGTCGTACAGACCTGAGGCGAGAGAATAGATAAGAAGGAAGTTCCTCTGGAAGCGGAGAGAGGAGGCGGTGGGGGAGATTCCATGGTCGAAGAGCGACGGAGCTTTGCTGGAGCTGCTGCTGTACTTGTTTGAAGCATAAGGGAAGGCGAGGATGGAGAAGAGAGAGGCGAAGAAGATGAATATGTAAAGGCCAGGATTTGGCTCCCAAACAGAGCTCTCAATCACCACCCCCATTTGAATATTGCTTTTATTCGAATCAATCAGAATGAGAAGCTTCGGATCTCAGAGATTGGAACCAGTTTTCTTGAGGCATTGGTGCAGATTTGAACCAGTTCGAATTCGGGCTTGAGATCTCAATGGATTGGAATTTGGAGATGATTTGAAACGTCGACGTTCATTAATGGAATTGGGGTCTGCCGGTAACTGTAAGTCTGTGAGTCTCTGACTCAGTGCAACTATTTTCTCTCTGCAGCATTACAACTGTAGCGGACAATCCAAACGTCGTCGTATTGAGTATGTTCGATTATCCTGCGTGACTTCAACTCGAAGAAATGACCGCTCGATTCGCGGGCCTTCTGTTCATAACGATTTTATTTTTATTTTGGATTAATCATTTTATTAGTCTTTGAACTTAGACCTGCTAAACGAACCCTAAAATTAACAGTACACCCTAATATTTTAATTAAAATGTAAAATTAACTAAGTACACCCTATTTAACTATCAAAAATACCCTTGGTACACCCTAATACACTCTTATTACACAACACCCTAATACCAATCCTAAACCAAGTTTCTCTTTTTATGAGTGTTATACTTTTCCAGATCTTACTTGTTGCAATTTCTACACTCCTGAATCTCAATGTCTACAATTTATTTAAATTTTTTACTTTGGCAGGAAAGCAAAGGCATAGAAGACTTTGGTGATGTTATTAGAGAGGCCAGTGAAAATCTCAATGTCTGCAATTTATTTAATATTTCATACTTTCTCATCTTCTTCAACCTTAAATTAAGTAAACCTACTTGTATGATTATTTGTTGGTTGATATCCAGCTTGATGTCTTGTTTGGTTATAATCTACTTGTATTCATTCAGTGACTAAAATTAATTCTTTTTCTTTTGTAATGAAGGCTATATCCCAGCTGACAGAATCAGGTTCATTTTTCCTCCAGGTTATTGATCTGTTTAAAGTGCATGGGAAGTTTGCCTTACCATATGTTTACGAGGATCGCTTTTTACTCCGCAAAGGAAAAATTCTTCCAGTCACTCATCGAAGATTGATACTGTTGCAAGTAAGTTAGTTGGATTAGAATCATTGCTATCTATCCCTTCCTATCTGCTATACACCATTCAACGACACCTCCTTGCGCATTCATCAGTGCTTGCAGCGTTGTTAATGGGCACCAAGCAATATGAAAACTTCTCTATGTTTGATTAGGGTTGAATATGATGAGTAGGGTGTACTTATTAAAATTATATTTATTTCACAATTTAATATATTATTTTTGGTCATTTTATATTAGGGTAAATTAGTAATTTAATAAATAGTTTGATAATATGGTGTACTCAGTTAATTTTAGGGTTCGTTTAGCAGCACTCTTTCCAAAATGATTCTCATGGTCCTTTAACTTCAGTTTCGTTTGGACAACTAGTCCCACTGTTACTTCTGTCAATTTTTCTGTTAAATGCAGGAGCAAAATGGTATTTTTTAATCAAAATTGATTAAAATATGAATAAAAAATAAATAAAAAAACTAAAATATTAAAATTAAACTCTCTCTCCCCTTCTATCCCGATTTCTACTCCCCCCAAACTTTATATATTTTTTTGGGTTGGTTTTGTAGGGGCCTTTTTCTTCTGGCAGCAAGTGGGCTGGGT
The DNA here is from genome assembly GCA_034190965.1 of Prunus campanulata. Lineage (NCBI taxonomy): Eukaryota > Viridiplantae > Streptophyta > Magnoliopsida > Rosales > Rosaceae > Prunus > Prunus campanulata. The sequence continues at coordinate 9,289,511 of CM067213.1, forward strand.
TGATGAAGTTGTCCCCTTTGTCTGAGTTCGAAAATTAAGCCCTAAAATGCTTCGAAATGGCAGCAAGGCCTTAGGAAGTATTTTGGTTATCTTCACCAACAAAAACAACAGCAACTTACAGATAATTTCTTCATGCTTACAGATAAACTTTCGAGCTTGGCATGAGAGGTATGTGGCATGGGAGCAAAATTATCATGGGTTTAGCACTTTAGAAAGAGAGAGTTGTGGGTTCCTACGAAGGTCAGAGGTTCTAATGGAAGCGAGGAGGGTTTCTAACGAGGATTGGTGGAGAGTTTTGGGTGATTTTCGTAGCTTCCGGCAGCTTGGCGGAGACTCTGCCAAAATTTTTGCCGATCAGCCAAAACAGAGGAAATAAAGGAGACTTGGCAGGGATAACACGAAAATTGCTGGGTTTGCAAGTGAGAGAGAAAGCTTGCTCTCTGTAGGTTGTGGGTTGTCCTGTGTTGGGCAGAAGAGGCCCTATTTATAGTTGCTGGGGTTTGTTCTTCTCCAAGAAACCCTAATGGCTTCCATCCTATTTTTGCAAAGTTCTTCCTTTCCTTTCTCTCGTTATCCTTTCAATCATCTTCTTTTGGTGAAGTCAACTCTGATTCTTTGCATAAAATCAGGGGTTTTGGGAGCTCAAGACCCCTCTTTCCCGCGGCTGCCTCTGATGAGGATTTCTACTTTCACCCATTTCCTTTCCTCTCTTCCTTTCTCTCCCCATGGCCAAACCTAATGAAGGAAAGAAAGTGGGTATACATGCTAGTTCAAGGGATGGCGTCCTCCCCTGCGCCCCAACATCCTTTGGCCCCTTTGATGCTTTTGCTTGGAATTCGCCCCTCCCATGGGGAACCTCCTGGCAGCCCCTCCTCCTGTAGATCCTTCGGTTCCTTCGTGGCTTTCTGTTTCAGGCACATGCTGAGGGCCTTGGACCTTCTTTATTCAAATTGCATGGGCCTTTTAATATGGAAGGTCAAGTTATTTAACTAGTGGGCTAAGTTTACCAAATATTTTGGGGCTTTGTGGGCTATTGGAGATAGTGGGCTATTTTTTACTAAGGTGATGGGCTATTCTTTCTCTTGTGCTTACCCACGTTTGGGCCTAAAAAATGGGCTTGAGTCCCGAGGCCCCCAAGCGAACCGAGACTTCCATTTTTCAACCCGCCGATGGGCCCCATGACAATTCGTTACCATCCATACCACAACCCACTCAAGCAAGCCCCGGGCATTTGAGTGGCTTGGGCCCACTTAGGCTTGTAGCGTGGTTGGGTGTGCAATAATGATTTCCTACTTGGCATGGCATGTCGCTTGGCATGGCATATCGCTTGGCATGCTTTTAATAATTATGCTTGATGGGATAATTAGCATGGATTTGCAGAGCTAATGCACTTTATAATCTTTATGTAATGACCTCAAAAATAACATTTGGTTTTATTATTTTTGTGGAAAATCTTATTAAGTCGTGTAATTATTTTGGGTGTTGTATGAATTTGGTTTGATGTGAAAATATTGGAATTAAGTGACTTAATCTCAAATTGGGACAAAAATACCTTTACGATTAAGTTTATGATTTTCCAAAGGAAGTACCAGAAATTGAAGTGAGAAAATTATGATTTTTGAATTGGAAAATTGATATTGATCTCACGAACGCGTAGGCGCAAACGGTTCGTGAATCCGAGTTGAAACGAAGAAGTTATACTCGTTTGAAGTTTCAGGGACTAAATTGCAAACAGAGACTTTGCCTATAAATTTAAGATGGACACTGTTTGGATTCATAATTTGCAATTGAATCCGGAAGTTTGAGAGCTCGTCGGAGAGGCGATTTCCGGCGGCTTCTGCGGCGGCGTACGGTGGAGGTGATCGACACCACCAACCCAGATAGAAAGCCTGCTATCCTGTGAACATAACCCAAGGAGAATCGGAGTCATCGGAGGTGTGGTGAAGGCACGGCGGCGCTGCGAAGTTGGTTCGTCAACAGTGAAATCAGCAACTTCAACCGGCGGTTTGAGCCACTTACACTTCGAATTGGACCTCGAGGTAAGAATTAAAGTTGTTCTACTCAGTATTACGAACATTTTGGCATAGGTCTTGACCGGCGATTCTAGGGTGGTCCGTCGCCGGAATAGTACCCAAACCACCACCGGCGGTGGCGGCGCGTGGCGGCGCAGGGTGGCGATTCTGAGTTAGGGCTTTAGAGACAGAATGTAGCCCTGGAGTCACTGAACATGTTAGTATGTTTAAATTGTTGAGATTCCGTCGTTTAATCGACGATCGGAGCCTCACAAATGTGGACTGTTGATAGGAGTTGATCGGACCGTTGGATCGTGTCCAATTTTAATTATGTTGTAGCTGATGTTGTGAGGAGTCTGTAGGTTCAGACAGATTGATGATCGGACGTCCCGATCTTAAGTTATTAAATTTCAAAGTTAAGACGAGCGATCGCCATTCGATCGTGTAATGTAGAATAATCCGACCGTTGGATTGGGCCCAAATTGTTGCAGAGTGATGTCGGGACAATTTAGAGCCCATTGGTGCAATCGGATTTGAAATCTGAGATTGTGGGCCCAAGGCGGATTTTTGGAATGTCGGTTGGACATGTGGGACCCACGGGACCCAAATAGTGACCTTTTGGACAATGGGTGCCATTAGTCATGATTTGACGTCGACAGCATGTACGTCACAGTTTTGGAGTTGGTTGGACAAGATTTGATCGCTTTGGATCCCCGGTTGGTCTAAAGGGCATTTTCGTCATTAGATGCGAAATCTTGGATTTTGGAGTTTTGTGCTAAGTTGAGCTTTGTACTTTGCTTAGGTACTATTGAAGATTGAGTTGCTCAGTGAGGTTTGAGATTGAGGATTCGTTAAGTTGTTGAAGACGCAGCTTGGACGAGAGGTGAGTAAAACCAACCTAATCGTGAGTAAAATCACGAATTACTATATTTATTATAATGTGACCTTGGATAATGTTAATGGCTATAATTAACATGTTGGTTGTGATTTTATAAAATGTTTTAATTAATTTAAAACACATGAACTTGTTCATCAACGGTTCATGAGGTAAGTGAAACCTATTTTGTTTTGAATTAATTATTATTATTAGAGATTTTGGTGTATTAACCATATATAACATATGTTGTGGATGTATGGTGGAAATTCATTCGTGAATAACCACATAAATATATATATTAAATATATATTGCTGTGATTGGTGTATTTGGCTATAAAACAATGTTTAATGTGAAACTACATTTTATATTGTTTTGGCGTTGGTGTTTTGGTGTTGGTGTTTTGGTGTTGATGGATTTAGGTGAGAATACCTTGAATCCCTTCTGAGTTTGTCAGGTGGGCATTCTCGTGGCAAATAATGAGGGATAAATTACCCTAGGGAGCAAGACCCAAGAACAGTTAGAGCTCTAGTCTGGCGCCATCTAGTACTCATGACTGGCGTGTAATCATGAGTGAACACTACTATGGTGTTTTGTAGTGTTATAGATTAGAGGTTCATAGTATTCTCTCTTCTATCTGTCAAATAAATGACGTGTTAAAACTACTTTGAAATAAAGAGTTTTGGTGTGGTCACAGGTGGTGATCGAAACAGTTCTTTAAGTAAAATAAAAGAATTGTGATTGTGATGATATTGATGATTATGATTACCTTGGTTATACAAGGATTTTGGTGTGCTAATGAAAGTGCTTGTGTTTGTATATTATGTGTAATTGACATATTATACTTTGGACGTGGTTTACTCATACGAGCTTTAGAAAGCTTACCGGGTTGTTCTGTGGTGAACCCGGTGCACTATTCAATGGTGTAGGGGAGAATCCTGCAGGTGGTAGAGACGGTGAGCAGGAGAATTAAGGTGAGGAGCAGGAGGCTCATTGGTGGTTCCACAGACTGTAAAGTGTGGTGTGAGAGTGTTGGTGAGTGTTAGACTTCCGCTGTGTGCAATAAACTCTGAGGAACAGTTTATGTAATATATGATTGTTCATTTATGTGAGTTTGTAATGCAATATTTGGCTCAGAAGAGTTGAGTCATTATTGACATTGTGGTTCGGAACAGTGGTGTTGTATCAAGAAAGAAAAGTTTAAATTTCTAGGTACTTTTGTTGAAGGTTCCGAGCTTCGCGTCCCGGATTGTTGGTTGTTCTGTTTATTTTCGCAGATTAATTGTTGAAAATTTGGGGCGTGACACTTTATCTTGATTCCTAGCATGACGGATTATTTATTTGGCATGGCACGTGGAGTGTGACTCGTGCATGGCGGACTTTTGTGTGCTCCAAGTCAGGTTTTTCCTTAATAAGGTCTTGCATTGGGCCGGGAATTCATTTGGGCTAAGCCGTGGATTTTTTGGGCCTCAACAAGTTTTTTATTTGATTTTCTTTTATTGTTATTTTAAAGATATGATTTTTTATTTATTTTTTTGGTTTTAATATAAAAATACCATTTTGCCCCTACATTTAATAGAAAAAGTTAACAAAATTGACGGTAGGACCATTTGTCCTAACAAAAGTGAATCATTTTGAAAATTGAGGTACTCAAATGCAAATTGGATTTAAGTTCAGGGACTAATAAAACGATTAACCCTTTGATTTTTAATCTAAACTTTATCAGAAGTTTGTATACATATAAAACTCGCAAAGTGGCAATGGATTTGAAGTTATGTATAGGTCTTCTATTCGTATCTCCTTCCCCAATATCGCTTGTAAAAACTTTAGTTCGTCTTGTTAGATGAATCAATTTGTAAATGAGTGGTGACGACACAATAATGATTGCAATGGCAGATATGATAGCCATGATGATGGTGGTGGTGGTGGCCGTGGTGAGATAGCTGTGTTGGCTATAGTACCCAAGGATGATGGTAGCAGCAATGACAGTGGTGATGGCAATGATGGTGGTGGAGGCGGTAGCTTTCTTGGTGGCGCTAGGTCAACCTAACATTAAATGCAGTTTCAACCTTAATAAAATGAACCTCTATGGCTTGGTTAGTTGTACAATACCATCTGTTTTGTTGAGGTGTAACATCACCAATTTTCTTCTCATTTCTCCCATGCAAGGAACAAAAGGGGTTTGGTTTAAACAGAGATGTGGTGGGCAAGTGGGATATACGTAGTACCATAAACACATGGCTAAATCTTTATTATAAAAGACAATGGCAATATGTACTGGTCACAAATGAGACTGGATGTTTCCAATTCTTCAAGTGAACTCCTCCTGGGCCTTGGTAGCCTCTGCTGTCCGGAAGATGCTCTACCTTGGTGATGAACAATTGGCACAAACCTGGATTTCAAACATAACCGAGATACCGGAAGAAACATTACGGCAAGCTCTTCAAGTAATGGGAAAACTTCATAAGAGTTCCAATTTGTTGCAGATATGATTACAACATATTCAGTAATTTTTTATATACGGGATTTCAACATATCTAAATAAGCTTTATGTATGATTACAGGAAGAGAATTTGTCAGCTTGTAACTTCTTAAACTTGATGAGTCAAGAACCAAAATATTAATCATTAATTAAATACATAAACTGACTCCTGGTGGTATCAATAATATTTGTGTCTTATCTCCTACTCAATTCATGACCAAGCAATTAATTATGTTCAACTTCTACAGCAAACGAAGGGGGACAAGATTCCATGAGTAAAACTACAAGAACCATCTATTCATTTAAGGCAATTTTAGCAAATAAATATCATATACAACGTAATTTGCACGCACAACAAACTTCATTTCAGTTTGTATTATGTGAACAATGGCATCTGTGACTATGGTGTTTATATTTTGCAAAACACAAAGATATCATATCAGATAAGGTAAAGCTATGGACAAGCTTACATAACAGCTTACATAACAACTAATTGCATGCATACCTTGCTCAATTATTTAAGACCCCCACCCCTGTCTCATCTAAACCTTTAAAATCAGGCTTTAGTTCTTCCATTTTTCTGCAAATTGAGAAAAGATTAAAGAAATCAGTAAAAAATACTACAAAAAGAAAAAGTAAAATCTGCAAACCTTGAAAGTGCTTAACATTGGCCAATAAAGAAGGAAATATTGAACACCTTTCCCCTGCAGCTTCTGATTGGTTTTGCACCAATGTCTTCAGATCAGAAGCTATCTTCTCATATACTTGGGCATCCGCAAAATCCTGCTCCAGTCAAACAGGAAAGGATTATTATCCTACATTGTTCATCTGTAAAAACAACTGAATGAAGCACTAGCACTTTCAAAAGTAAAATGCTTACACCATGAACATCTTGCATCCACCCAGGAACCCTTTCTGAAAGAAGTGTGATATACTGCTCCATCGCTACCTCCGCACTCATGTTTCCGAGTTGTTGCCAAGCATTCCTTGCACAATGTAAACCGGTTTTCTCTATAAACTTAGTGAAGCATCAGAAGTAATCATAATTATTGTCCATAAAACTACATTCTGGATGTGAAAGCTTAGTGTGATGCCATTCAACTCAATTTCTATGAGTTAACGGTACTAAAAGTTTATTCATCTTGAGCCTGAATACACTCTGCAGATGAATTGCTTGCACTAAGAAAAGGTCCTTCATTTTCGGAAAATAAGTTCCCTGTTTAGTCTGCTTGATATAAAATGTCATAACAGTTGGAACTTGCAATTAGTCCAAGAAAAAATCGAAAGGGGGAAGAACATTAAAGGGACTTATCCCTGAGACACATGAACAATGCAATTGGGTATTGTGACTTAACAGTTTCATAAAAATAATTTTCTTTCCTCTCCCCTCTGTAAACTTTGCTTAGTCCACATTCATCATGTGCCTTGATAAACAAAGTTAATGCTACAAAGTACAATTCTTGAGAAAGTTGCAAAGATTATCGCGTGATAGGACAATCACCAAGTAAAAAGTCTTAAATCAAAGTATCACTATTTCTGGACATGTAGAGAGCTTACACCCAGAGAAACCAATAAGCATATATAAGAACATAATCAAATCAAATAGTACCCTGGAAAATCACAACACAAAAAAAAGGCAGAAGAGAATTTAGAAGCTACCATTTGGCTCGTGCAGAGACCTTGAATGCCATAGGTTGGGGTTCAAAGCAAGGCCCTCGAGTGGCAATCTTGTGAAGCCCATCTAACCTCGTCTTCACATCACTTCCAACACTTGAACTTCTCTCAGCATTACTCTTAGACCCAACAAACACCACTGCAGCACCAAAAAGCCTCTCCAATTCAGTTCTTTCTATTCCCTCCCAATCATCCTCACCAAGCAACCCCTCCTTTTCCACACCATCTACTACACTCTCTTTGGCTCGATCAGCTTCATGATCACTGCCATCACACTCTGGAAATTTGATATCTTCACTTTCAAAGATTCCCACTTCGTTTTTTGTCAAAACTACCTCAATTTCTCCAAATTGATGCCTCTCAGAACTTTGATCAACCATGTTCTCTGAGCACCCGCATAGACCACCATGCCCACCAGAGCTTTCATCTTCAACACTCTTCTCTGACAAACAAACAACTCCAACTTCTCTGCAAACTTCATATTCATCAGTCTTTGAACCCTCATGTCCCTTCGGCGATCCACAACTTTCATCAACAAAATCTTCAAGTAGCAAACTTTCCTCTTTTGGTTCTTCACCCATAAATTCCTCAACTTTCACAACTTTTTCAACAAACCCACCTCGTATCTCACTTCTCCAGTCATGAATTTCGGGTTCAAGTGGAGATTCACACTCATAAAGAACCCTTCTTTTCCCCACATGGTCATTGGCATCCCTGCTTGGACACATAGAAAGAACCAGAGGGAGAACGAAAGAAAGCAAAAAAGCCATCAAGAGAGAAAAAACAACTGTAAATAAAAAATCAGGAAGAAGCTCCATGGCTTTGCAGAGAGACCCAGAAAAGAAAAGAAAAGAAAAGAAAAAACAGAGCTTAGTTTCCGATGAAGATGATGAAAAAGAGAGAGATAATAAAAGCAATAAGGATTTTGCAGAGCAGAGGAAAGTATATTCTAATTCTACAATATTTTTCTCGTTGCTCAGCGGCTGCTGCTTTCAACAGTTTGGTGTCGGTCGGTCGGTCGGTCCCAGTCCTTCCGAATATAAATACAGAAAAATGAGGTGTGTTTTTTGGGTTTGAGTAAAGTGCGGTATTGGAAAAGGACTCTTCCACTGACCCACAAGTCCTTTCCAATGCTCTTTATCATCTTCTATTTTCTATAAAACCGCCACTACAATGAGGGAGAAACAGTTTGACGGCTTTACCATATTATTTATATTTTATATATTCTTTGAGTGAAGCTGCCAATTTTGCCAAACGATGATCTTGGCTTTGTACATGCTTATTATGGAGGATCACGGATTATGGGACTATTTGTTTTTGGAATTTGGAATTTCTTCTGTTTTTGCTAATACTAATTATTGATTGTTGATGTGCACGAGTGGCGTAGTGCTAAAGAGGTGAGCATGAGACAAGTTGTAAACTCTGACATCTTAAATTTGAAGATGCACAAGTGTAAAAAACACCAAAATTCACATGACATCTAGTTTTCTAGTGATTACATACACGTACAGTTTATTTCAAGGCTTTGTACCCTTGAGAGGGTGAGGTTGTGGGATTTATTTACTACCCAATTGGTAATTTTTGGGTAGCCTTTTTTGTTTACTATAATCAAGAAAAATATAATTATTTAAAAAACAATATAAGGTTCTAGATCATCAAAGTTCATTAAGAGATATTCCTTAACAGTTTATGAAACAAACTCAATTTTATGGGAAAATTGTTTTTTCTTCCTCATCATATATGCAAAATGACATATCCTGATCATGGAATTTAAAACAAAAAATAAAATATTCCTTCTTTCTCTATGAAACCAATCATGTATGTTTGAATTTGTGGAATGGAATTTATTAGTGGATATAAAAATGGTACTAATCCTACTCACCACCATGTCAATTGATTGGATAAGCTCAAAACTCTGTTTGGTATAAGCTTTGACCAAAGCTTTGGGATTTGTCACAATACGTAACCTAATAAACTTAAATGTATCCATATATATATTTAAAAGAATAATGTTTGATGAAGATGGTGTAGGGCTTGTTTGGGAGTGATTTTAAAGAGGTAATTAATTATTTTTGTGGAAAATTATTTTTTTAAATAATCATTTTAAGTGATTTTATGAAGAAGTTTCTCTCATGTGCTTCTCCTCAGAATCACATAAAATCACTAAAAGTGATTATATAAAAAAGCACATGGGAGATCACTTCTCACAAAAAGTAATTCTGATCTATCCAAAATCACTCATTGTATGTAAGGCAAGACCCATTGGCAATTATTATTTTTATCATACTTGATTATTTGAAAGTTATAATAGGATGAGAAATTCCAGGGCCAAAAACTTGAATTTGGGTGTTTTGAGACACCTCTTCGGTGCCCCTCAAAAGGAAAAACACAATAGTCCACACCGAATGGGCAATAATGAAAGCATTTGTGGTTTGTAGCCAAATTGGGCCCAGATCCCTACGTGCCGTTCGTGTGAAAAAATATAGAGTCACCTGCCGTCAGAGAAGTCATCTCGAGCTTTCTGAAGCTATGGACTTTAATAAATTTCTCCCCACCTATAAATTGACTTATTCGCACCGAATTATTGCTCCCCTTTCTGCCTAACAGGCACAGAGCTCAATTGCGAAATTAGGGTTTTCAGGTCTTCATCCTTCTTCGATTACCAGACATGGGAGGAGGCAACGGTCAAAAGGCCAAGATGGCACGCGAGAAGAACTTGGAGAAGCAGAAAGCCGCCGGCAAGGGTAAAATTCCGTCTTTGTTGTTGTCAGTCAGACATTAATTCTCCAGTTGCATAAAATAAAGATTTTTTTTTTGGACTTTTGTATTATATTGGCAGACAAATATCCATTGTGAGAAAATAAAGAAAAACTTTTATGTTTAAAAGCTAGAAATTTTTATTTTTCTTGGCAACTCCTTTTGGGGATTATGGTTAGATCTAGTTGTTGGTCTTATACAATTTGGTTAATTATTTGATTTACACAGGAAGTCAGCTTAAAACAAACGAGAAAGCCATGTCCATCCAGGTAATTCGTTGGGGGTGTTTCTAACTCCTTTTTAGTTTCTGAGGAAAATTACTTAACTAGTTGTTGATGACTATGTTTCCTAGTTAATTCAAGAACCATTTGTTTAAGTCTGTCTCGATTTTAGTCTTGATGGGTTTGTCATAAATACTTTTCTGCTTATTAGTATAATTGGAATTTGATTGAGGGTGGGTTATCAAGGAATGTTCAATTTGTGCCTGCAAATGCTGCTTGTTCGTTTTTTATTCTTCTTTTTGTGGGACTTTTTGATAAATTCAGCTCCTTTGCTGCAAACTTGAGGTGATAGTGATTATAATTTATAATTCATTGGCTAAGATGACTGCATAATTCAAGAGCATCTTGTTGTATATATCGATAATTTGTAGCTGGTGATGAAGCCTCTTTGTTTTCGCTTATCATTCTTTATTTTGTGCTAAGGGAGTGATTTGTATGAGCTTTGGGGCTAGGATAATTAAAGTACAGTACAATTAGTTGTGGGCTGATCACTATAGTCAAATCTAATTGTTTCCCAGGGAGCTAATGTGTTCTCTTTCACCTGCATACTATGACCGATTATCATTGAGTAATGGTATTGCAAATGTTGACTGCAGTGCAAGGTGTGTATGCAAGCATTTATGTGCACCACATCAGAGGTGAAGTGCAGGGAACATGCTGAAGCAAAGCATCCCAAGTCTGATGTGTACGCTTGTTTCCCTCATCTCAAGAAATGAACAAACTGTGAGAAGAAGTTGTAGGGACAAACTGTGAACGTTATGGCCCTCTATATTAAGCTTTCCGGAATGAATTTACCAACAATTCTTCTGGATTGATAGCTATTTAATACTGGTTGTGAAGTGTTTGTGTGTGTTAATGTGAGTGAGGGAGAGAGCAAGAGAAAGACATGTATCTCCTTGTTGAACTGAATCTTGGTCTTAAATGATCATGAATGTTGGTGCTATTGCTCTTTGTAAGACTTTACATCAATTCATGTTAGCATGTGCTTTATTTGTTGGCATACCCAACTGCCTACTCTGCTCAATTGCCACACTTCAAAATGCGGGATCGATGTTTACTTAGCTTTGTGGCTCCAAGCTTGTGCCAAGCCTTAGACAGCAATTGAATTCAAAATTTCTGAGTTGCTCTGGTTATAATAGGCGCGTTAAATGTGTAATAATTCCGCATTCTTCAGTATTATAAATCTTTTTCGTCCGAGTCAAGATTCAATTGTGTTGTGGAAGGATATTGGAGGATGAACATAACTCCGTTCTGTCGGTTGGGGCTGACCACTTTGCTAAGACTTGTATTGCCAAAGTTTATTCAACAGAGAGTAAGGAGTACATAATGAGCGACAACACACCAGAAAATAAAGGAGACCCCTTTTGTCCAGGATCTGAATATTGTTGAAAATAGTTGAATGATGTGTGTCAATGTCATAGCCAAAAACCATTTGCTCAGCAGATGAGGCTTTCATTGATCGGATTTACAGCATTAAGCAAAAATATTAAAACAATCTTGCCAGAGCGAGGTGGCAATAAAGAATATATTCACGGAAATCATGCTTTAATTAATTAATCTTCTATCCAACAAAGTCATTAACTTGACAACCATACTATAAAATCCCATTCAACAATAAACTTACAACAATTGCCAGAGGCAGCCAGAGTTTTCAAGTAAATAAAACACTCCCAAATAGCACAAATTCTAGTCCTACATATGGGGCATTATATTATCGAAGCTCTTACGTCCGCATCCTGCTACTTTCTGCGGCCCTCACTTGGGAGAAATATGGATGGCCCTGCAGAAGTGCCAGCATGGCAGTAAGGTTTTCTCATCCCCAAAATATAATGGTAGAAGTTATCAACAGCAAACATGTAATGCATAGAACAGTGCTCACATAAAATGAAACTTAGTGATTAAATTAATGTCGGTAAAAGGAAAAGAAAACAAGGAAAGAACTTGGTGTCACAAGAACCCTTGTTCAGTTTGACTAACTAAAGGAGAATTACCATTGCCTCTTTTGCAGTTAGCCTGTCTTGATGATCATACCGAAGAAGTTTATCCAGAAAATCAATGGCCTGCATGTCAAATACCTTAAAAATTAATGGCAAAGTTGGCAATTGTAAGAGTTTTAATTTGTAAAATACATAAAGGGAAGTTTTGATGAAACATAATGTGAATAAACTAAAGAACTTTTTATGTACACATTTCGATGATGGGAGCTCTTATTGGCACTCTAAAAAAGTGATCATGCGCTCCTCCCTCATAAAAATATAAGGAGGAAATTGCACTTTCAGAAGGATGAATTTTTTGGAGGGCCAATAACAGTTTGCTTCCAAGAATGTAGAATTTACCTCTGGAGAAACTAGATGCTGATTATCTGCATTAATAAACTTCGACCAGGGCTTCCTGCTGTGCCTGCAGTACAGTGTAACAGCACATCAATACACGTACACAGATACTAATTCCACATTATTTATTACTTTCAAAATTTCATTCACATTTATATACTGCAGCACCTTTTTACTTTGTTTGATAAGTTAAACTGCAGCAGTTCCTAGCGGAAGATGGAACCTTTGCATTTGCATGCTAAGATATTTCCACAAAGAATTCATATTATAACAAAAATTGACCTTTTACAAGATTACAGAGAATTGGCATCACTTAGAAGAAGAGATTTATGCTGAAAATACCTCCCCACAAGCGCATCAAGTTGAGGATCAAGCTCTAAATGGTATTTGTTCAGATATGCATTCAACTCATCAGTCCCAAGTACCTGGAAATTAATATAAATTACTACAACTCATTAAAAATATATACATATTACATCAGACGATATTGGTTAGACCATATATTATGTATATAAGGAGTCATTAGTCCATATTTATAGGTGTGTGTGCGCATGCATGGGTGCATGCAGATGGGGGTTGATGTGAAACTGCCCTAGATGATACAACACTATCACCTAAGTGAGAGATAGTAATACAAACAGACATCCTTGAGTTTCTCTCCAAAGATATATAGAATCTAAACATTCATATAGAAGTAGTTGTAATATAAACAGAAACCACTAATTTGTTGTTTCACTCCTGCAGAAATTTCTACCAGTGGCTATAATATGCAAACTGATTACAGCATGTCAACCAAAAAAGGACTAGGATTACCTTGGCAATTTTGACCAGCTGGTCATGGTTGTCATGGCCATAAAAGAAAGGTTCCTTGCGAAATATCTACACAAAACAAGTATAATGAGCAAACACACCTGATTACATGCTTTTCTAAACAGAAACACATTAAAATTGGGAATTTAAGTAACTAACACCAGAAACCATCTAAACCAAAATCCAGTAACTGTAATTCTCACCATTCCAGCAAACATACAACCCAGGCTCCACATGTCCAGAGAATAGTCGTAATCTTGCAAATCGACTAGAAGTTCAGGACCTTTAAAGTATCTAGAAAACAAGGAAAGAAATTTCAATCATTCCACAAAGATGAATTTACAGTCTAACGATGCAAGAAAACTCAAAGGAACCATCACAATGCTAAAATCATTAAATAGACTCTCTACTCTAGCCTTCCAAATACAGGTACCTATTTTAGCAATTGATTACGCTTTGATTTGCAGATGAAAAAGCGTTGAATATGTAGTGCCAATACAGTATATGCATGAAAAGAACCAAATAAAAATATTTATTCCTAGCCACCTAAAAATACCTGATCAATACTAACATCAACTAAAGGCTCAAGCAATTCACATTTCAATGTACATGCATGGTCTATATGGGACCCAGAATAGGTAATGATTCTATATTGTAGTAAAATATTACCTTGAAGCTACACGGACATTATATTCCTTTCCAGGGTGGTAAAATTCAGCAAGTCCCCAGTCTATCAAGCGAAGTTTTCGCAATTCATGGTCTATCATAACATTGTGAGGCTTGACATCTCTATGCATTATTCCTTGTGAATGACAGTAATCTAATGCCTGCAATGCAAAGATAATTAACATATGAAAAGGTGCTTACACATTACTAAGATGGTTAGTTTGGAGCTTAAATTCCACAAGTACTTATTAAGCAAACTAGATCCAGACAAGGATGTTGATCCAACATTCCTATCATACACAACACATTGAAAAGTTGATAGCAGTGCTTTTTCCCAAATAATTAAGGTTGGTTGCACATTGAACTGCATATTATTGAAGCGGGGGTGTGAACCTCTTCCCACGAGGAAATATACGACCATTAAAAGAAATGCATGCGGCACAATGGACCAAAAGCATATCAAAGTAGTTGGTGAAAGTTTTTAGCTTCTGATAACACAACATCTCAGCTGATATTTGCTATTTCCAAACGAGTCCAATGCAAACCTTCATTTGGACTGAAATTTCAAAATCCCCAGTACCTTGGAAGAGTGCAACTAGAAAGCACTCTGAGGCCCATTTGAATTAGATGATTTCAAAGAAAAAAACATGTGGATTTGAAAATAAGGTTAGATTATATTTTTTAATATTAAAAAGACAACAGAAAAACTAGCAAAGTATTATTGTGCACCTACGTCACTTGGCTCGTGCATGGAATGTATTTGAGATAACTACATGTACATACAATGAGTCATTTGAAATCCATATGTGCTTTTTATGAACTAAATTCCGAAATTTGAAACCAGTCCTCCCAAATGGCCACTAAATCAAATCCCTCCTTCCTTAGAGAAAGATATGGCAATTCATGAAGGTACACAAGAAAATAACATACTTGAAACAATTTCTTGTACAGTTAGAACAATCTCTCTCTGGAAACCATGTGCTCTCTCATTTCTAAATTCAAGTCTCCTCTCATTTAACAAACTGTAGCATTGCAGTACCACCAGAAAACAAAAAAATTTGACCAGAAATGATTCATAACTATTCATGGTTCCACAAGTTGAGCAGGGTAGTAAGGAAATAAGCAGAAACAAGTGACGATAGTTACCTTGAGAAGCTCATATATGTAGTAGCGTATGTCATAATCAGTCAGTGTGGGGTACAAAACTTTGAAATCGGTACTGTTCACAAACTCAAATATCAAGCTTGGAGTTTTCGAGTGCTGATCTCGGACAATGTCAAGAAGCTTGACGACATTCGGTCCCCCACAAAGGTTCTGGAGAATTTTTATCTCTCTCTTAATCTGCACAAAGACCAATAGAAAGATCAAATTCTGTTTTAAATGTTACAACAAATGATCCACACACATGACATAGTAAACAATGGCGCCTTTATAATACCGTGTCGCTAATGCAGTTAGACAGAACACATACTAAAAAGGTGCAGAATGGGATCATTGGCAACTAAATCAAACAAAACACCAGAACCCAGAACCCTAATTTTCAAGAAAGCAATTATTTTACCTTCTTCTTCTTAACAGGCTTGAGGATCTTGATTATGCAGCGCTCATTCGTATTGACATTTATGCCTTCGAAGACCTCGCTGTATTTTCCCCTTCCTACTTTCCGTACAACTTCATAATCATCTTGATCACTGAAGAAAAGAAAACCCATAATAAAAGTAGTAATCTTTTTAAATAAAAACTACAAAAAGAGGGTCACAGGGTACCCATCATTACCACAGAGAGCACAGTAGATATACCATAAAGCCCTAATTTACAAAATCAACAGCTTACTCTACTGCAAACAACTCAAAATCAAAATCAACAGCTTTGGAATGAAAGGTCCCAAATTGGATTAAAATTTAAGGAAATCAACAAATTGAATTGACAGAGAGAGAAGAAGAAGAAGAAGAAGAAGATGATGATGATGATGATGAAGGTAAAAATGGTTACCCCCATTGAACGGTGAGGGACTCGTAGTCCCAGTACTCTTTAGGGCGGATGACATTGACGTCAGCGTAGACACGAGCTTTGGACATGGCTGCTCCTCCGAGATTATCAGAAGCCGAGATCTGATGAGTGGCTTTGGCGGTAGGGGTAGCCTGTGTCTCGTGAGGAGGGCAGGGGGAGTGGGTGCGCCCGATAGGAGGGTGCGCGACAGGCGCACGCAAGGCAACAAGGGTGCACACTAGCAGGAAGCGAAGAGGTATTGCTGGATTGGGCGCATATATCATGTGCTATAGTCACCGCGACGACGACACCATTAACGTCAAACGACGCCCAACAAAATACCTGCGTTTTGGGTTCGTTGGTACTTTGCCCTTTCCCGATTAAATATCGCTGGCGGGGAGTTTTGCTTGCCTGTAGTTGTTGCAACATAATATTTTGGGTCTGAGCTGAGAATATGATTATGTGGCGACCGGTGAGTGGCCATTCTTAATGATTTTTTCTTAATTTATTACATTGAAAGAAATCCAACGATTGATCTATCATAATTCCAACTCATTCCCTACCGGCATACTACCATCTCATTACTATATCCTAATTCCAACTTATTACCCTACCGGCATACTGCATATTGTCATTGCACTAATGCATCATAATTCCAACTCATTACCCTACCGGCTACCCATGACAAAAAATGCTTTCAATTATTCTGTAATTTTTTGTTCTCCACAATCCTTGTTCCTAAACACTCCCTTTTTTATGTAGAAATTTTCACCACATCCCTCGGTTTTTCAATTATATCACATATGATAAGACTTCTAAAAAAAAAATTCGGAATAAAAATTTAAAGCATTTTTGGAATAGGAAACGGAAAAAAAACAAAAAAAAAAAGTATTCCAAAACATTTTCCGTCTTGTATTTTATTGTTTTTCATGCAGGATCAACACATGGTGGGTTGGAAAAGAACAAAAAAACACAGGTTGGAAGTACACATCGTGCTCCAGTTGCAATAATGTGCTCTAATCACATACTTTGTGGTCAGGGCAAGCCGAACCCCGAGCGGGGATTAATCACATCCTTCGGGTGTGGGGACACCTCGTGGTATTTACCAAAAAAAGTGAACATAATTAAAAAAATACTTTAATTTAAACTATTACATATTTATATTACATTAGTGTTGTTAGATAGCACAATCACATACTGTTCCATGCAAGTATTTCCTCTTTAGAACTAAGAAACTAGGGGAAAAAAAGTTGAGGAAACTAAAAAGAATGCTTTGTGGCTTGTGTTGGGATTGGAATATTGAATAGTTCATCTTCACACAGTGACAGCTTTAGGTTGGGTTTGCTCAAAATCGAAAACTTCAAACATGAGGCGCCTTACATCTGGTTTCCCATATATGGTGTATGAGAGGCCATGAATGGCTTGTTGAACAGCAGTTGTGGCTGGATTCCTTAATCTTCGGTTGTGCTCATATGCATCCTGAACCTGGTCGGAATAGATGATAAACTGATGGAGACGCTTCTCCCTCAAATACCTCCCGCAGAATTTGTTCATAAGAACACGGCGATGTCTCTCCGCTAGCCACTTTCCAGGAGCATCTAAATGTTTCATCAGCAACCTTTCAGCCATCACAAGGTCCTAAACAAGATATAAACACAAAACCACATAACTGTCAACTAATATACATGGGGAAAGAGAAATATCGGGTCTCCTACACAATTGACAAATGAAATTGCATTGATGCACTGTTACCTGGATCTTTTGGCCAACATATTCTAACCGCTCGTAACAAAATCGTGGATGCTCAAATTTATGCTTCGATGGATGCAAGAAAGAAAGCTGTATGTAAATAAGAAATCAAACAATACATCAAGATGCAGGGCCTGAACAGATTGTAATCATTAACAAACAAAATTTATCCACAAACTTTTTCTTTTGGTGGTTCTAAACATTTGGGAACAGGCTGATCCGCACTGTTGTAACCTAGTGAACTTTGAGTGCAAACAAAAGCAAATGCTAGCTAGATATCAGGCGATACATGGCAGAACATGTTGCCTAGTGAAGAACAAATGCTTCAAGGTCCATGCTCGACCACACAATATGATATAAAGGTTATAGAGATAAGATTACACTCTACTGAAAAATGCACATTTAGAGATGAAGGGCAGCAAATGAAACACCTGTAGCCCAAGTCCAAGTTCAATGTTCCTTGCTGCAGTAATGTCTGGAATTCTATCAGCCATTGCTAAGGGATATCCCAATGCCCGCATGACTTGAGGTCTGCTCTCATAATCCCATATATTTCCTCTGAACCGATGCATACCTGGTGGAACACAAGCCCTGAAGAGCCTTGGATGTGCAAAAAGAGCATCTTCTGGGGGCTGTAGAGGGGGAAAACATATTATTTGCAGGAACCTTCCAGCATTGAAAAGACAAATAAACATAACTATTTACTTAACACATGGGAACCAAATTGAAGTGCGGGCAACTTAAATAGTCACTCTTATACACATGACATGAATAATTTATCCGAAAAGTCACTGCACTTCAATTAATCTAAAATTGCTGCAACGCATGTCCAAGACTAGAAGATCAACAATGACTTTAACATATGATCATAAACAAACCTCAACAGTCAGGTTAAAACAAGTGTCTTGTGATAAGCCTTTAACAATCTAGTCTTATATTAAGTACCCTCATGGTTTTACAAAGTGCACGCAAAATATCTGACCACCTGAAAATCCCAGATGGTTTGGAGTGTTTATATGTTTTGTTTTTATGGATAAACAACAATAAAATTGAACAGAAAAGAAAACATTATAGAGCTTGCCTTGTATCCTGCAACATCTTGCCAGCTGAGTTTTTTGCCTTCAAATTCAACGGAAACATAATCAACATCTTCAAGTTGTCTCCGTAATTTTGGCTGGCAATCCTCAGCTTCTGGGTCCATTCCAAATACTTCAAAAAGAACACGATATACTTCGGGCATCCCGAAACACAAATATATAGCTCCAAACAATGCCCAGAATACAGACCTGCCCAAAAGACACAAAATTTTTGAAGCCCAAATGACTAGCAACTACGAAATTTCAAGCTGCAAAAGAACCCCATTCAATTGCATGAATTAAAAAAAAACAAAAACAAAATCTGTTATGTTTTGCCAAAGAAACTATGATCTTTTTATGGAAGGTGACATCCAAAAGTTAATTGAGCAGCAAGAGATAATTTATGCTAATAAATTATGATATAAATTATTTATAAGAACTTACAGCTTTATTTGTCATGAAAAATCAGCTAGTATGTTGGAATTAGGTAACAAAGATTTAGAATACACCCTAAATTGAGGCTAGGAAAGTGCCAAACAGTTATCATGTCTTCAAGTTCCATTCTTAACCCAAATAATGATTTTTTTTCTGTATTAGTTAGGTATATAACTTTGATAATAGAGGAATGTCAAAAGCAAAGAGAAATTTGTAACCAAATAAGCCAGCCCCAAACCCTACATCTCCATTCTATTCCTTTGGGAAGAATTTTCAAGATATAAGATTATAAATGCTATATGATCAATCACCAACATAGATGGTGATCAGTATAACCTAATCCCCACATATGCATCAGACATCAAGGCAAGAAGAATTCTTATCATATGCATGCACTCCAAGTCACAAGAAACAGATGTATAGTTAAAAAGAACTGATGGCTATATCTAGTGATATAAACTCCCATTTCCACGGTACGATTGCAATTATATCCTTTACATTGTTTTGATATCTAACTAAAGTTCTGCACTTTAATACAAGTTATATTCTCAAGGATCCAAGGCAATGCAATAAAACATTTTTTGGATAGGAACTAAGGAAAGATAATTGAAATAAGAAAAGAAAAAAGACCATTGAACTTACTTCACAGGCGGCTCTCGGTCCTTCCTCTGCAACTTGTCCATATCATCAAAAGGAAATACCAGGTTCTGCAAGCTAGCTGCTTTAATCCACCTGGGCAAGTTCCTCTTCCCAATCAACCCAAACACTCTCTCTCTCATTGGACCAGGAGCCTCCCTCGGATACCTCTGCAGAAAAAACTCAGCCAAACCCAATTCAAGCACATACTGCCCCAAAAACCACAGCCTCGAATGCGCAGACCGCACATGCCGCGCATTGGTCCTCTCACACGAGGGATGCTGAAAAGCCATGTACAACAAAGTATCGAATTGCTTTGCTGGGTTATCGTCCCCGAACCTATCAGAAGGCTCAAGTGGGTACCCAAGCGCTTGCTTGGCCTCAAGCATGTACTCTTCTATCCAAGCCTTATCGGCATTGTTAAGCCGCGAAGAGGGCAAGCAAGAACTGAGTAAAGGAAAGGACTTTAGCGATAATTGTGGGCTATTGAGAAACCTCTGTGCTAGTCTCTTGTCATCCAACGGTGGCCTGAGTATGAACCTCTTCGGAGGTACCTTCTTCTTCGGAGAAGTGGCTCGTTTGCGCTCAGAGAGCTCTTTGAGGAGCCTTTGGGGGCTGTTTTTGGGGAGCTCTTGTTGTGGGTCTACGGCAACAGCAAGAACATGGAAATTACGCGAGTTTGGGAATGAGAATTTGGGGGTTTTAAGTCGAATTTGAGTTGGGAATTGTGAAAATGAGGATGAGAAAGAGTAGTTGTTGTAAACGGAGGGGTTTGAGACTTGTATGAAGGAAGAAGAAAGGTCCATGAGTGATGTGGGTTGTTTGTGTGAAAGCTGAAGAGGTGATGTGCATTAAGAGGTTGGGTTATTAGAAGAAATGGGGTGTGTGGGTTTGATAGTGAATTTGGTCCGCCATTGATGGAGGGTTTCTGTGCGGTTTTTGCAGGGTTTTGGGAAACTGGAAGTTGGATAAGGTGGAGAAGGCGTGGCGCGAGTGTGAGCCTCTGTTTTCTACTGCTCGTCGTTGGATATTTTTGTTGATGGTGAAGACATTTTGGGTGAAAAGTGTCGTATAGCCATTTTCAGTGTCGTCTGTACCAAGTTCGACGATAACGGGCAGCAGGGCTTCGTTCTGACTTATGACCGGTAATTAGGGTAGGAGCGGTCCGTTTTGATTTGGTTTAGGCCTCAAATTACAAATTCGTTTGGTTTAGGTCTCAAACCATAATAAGAGCATCTCCAACAACCTCTTTAACAACTTTGAAATTCTAAAATAGGAGAGCCACATCAGAAAAACTCTCTCCAATAGCCTCTTCAACCTTAGTCATCAAAGCTGCAACATCTCTCTCTTCTTAGGACTAGTAAGTTGACTTTGGCTCCTCAAACAATTAATTTTACTTTGGGAAAACAAAACCTACCTTGAAATGTTAAAAACATGCTCTCTTTTTTCTTCTTTTCATATAATAAATACATAGACATTTTTCACATGTTTTCATATTTTTCATTCTTTTCCATGAGATTGCATTAATTGAATTGAAGAGTTTGTTGGAGCAAAAATTATTCAAGTAGCAAATAAGAACATCTCCAATAACCTCTTCAACAACTTTGGAATTCTAAAATAGGTGAGCCACGTCAAAAAAACTCTCTCTCTCCAACAGTCTCTTCAATCTCAGTCATCAAAGCTGCAACCTCTTTCTCTCTCTTCAGGACTGGTAAGTTGACCTTGGCTCTTCAAACATTTAATTTTACTTTGGAAAAACAAAACCAACCTTGAAAATATTAAAAACATGCATTGTTTTCTTTTCATATAATAAATACATAGACATTTTTCACATGTTTTCATATTTTTCATTCTTTTCCATGATATTGCATTAAAGATATCCAATTCATTCTTTTTCATTTTGATATTCAATTGTCTGAATCTAATCGCTTCCGTTGAATTGATTTCATCTATGAGTTTCTTTGAAACCCAAAATATGCTGATTGAAAATCATGAGCCAAATCAAGGTATGGGTTTTTCCTTTAAATGAGTATTTTCTGCAGCCCAAATCTGTTGTCTATATGAATAAGATCAAGATTAATTGTTTGTCGATGATGTTGTTTTTGTTGATGGTTGGTTAAATCCTGTAAGATCATCTTCAGACATTGAATTTTGGCAATAAAGTTCATTTTGTTCACTAGTTAAAACATTAGCTTCAGGATGATATCAGAATGCACAAATTGGATATTTTTTAGAAATTCAATTAGTCTGATATTCAGTTTTCTATATTAGAAAACAATAAAGAATCATATCCCAAAAAAAAAAAAAAAAAAAAAAGGGACTTGATTATCTGGTGGAATCCTTGTGAGAATGAATTGGAATGTCCTTAACAAATTGGATGGTTCACATTTATTCTACAAGAGATTATTCTGAACTAAGCCAGAAAAGTAATTCATGAGTTATGATGAGTTGTACTAATCTTGCCTAAAGGTGTTATTACTGCTTGATCCAACTATGAATTAGTGTGTTGCAATTCATGCGATACTTGTGTCTTATATTTCTTCTTGCCTAAAGGCGTTGTTAATATATCATTGCAAGTATTTTATGTTTTGGCTATGCAATTTAATGCATATGGTAGTTTCTTGGCCAAAGCTGAAACTTATTGAGCCTATGCATTTTCAAGTTACAGCATAAACTAATGTACTCTAAACTGCTGTGATTTGTAAGTAATTAAAAATCCAATTTGTTGCTCTTTTCTAATCCAGCTCTAGGAATGACTTCCATGAATTTCTCAAGCATTGAGACATTGACTGGAAGCAACTACAAAAGCTGGAAACAAGACATTGAGATATTGTTGGGGCTCATGCACTATGATCTTGCTATTCGAGAGGATGAACCTGCTGCACTTACTGAAGCTAGCACAGCAGTGCAGAGGACCAAGCATGAGAAATGGGAAAAATCGAATAGGATGGCATTAAATGTCATGAGGAGGGCTATGACCTCGGCTGTGAGAGGGGGGATTCCAGTTTGTGATAAGGCTAAAAATTTCCTCGAAGCAATTGAGATGAAATTTAAGGAGTCAGAAAAGGTTGAGACTGATTTGATGCCTGATCAGCAGCGATCTCCACATATTTTTGATCCTAGTGTGGACACCATGATGAATCAGCCAGAAACAGGAGTTGACACAACACCAAGAAATGAAGAACAAGTTGATCATGTCATTCAACCTAATGAACCAGAACCTATGAGAAGATCCCAAAGGTCATGCAAGCCTGCTATACCTGAAGATTATGTTGTCTATTTGCAAGAGTCAGATTCTGGAATTGAACTTGATGAAGATCCCCCTACTTATGCGAAGTGAACAAGCAGTTTTGTGGAATGAAGCTATGAAGGAAGAGTTAAAATCTATGGACAAAAACCATGTTTGGACACTCGTACAACCAAGTTCAAATGCTAAAAAAATTGGATGCAAATGGGTTTACAAAACCAAGAGAGATTCTAAGGGGCAAATTGAGAGGTTGAAAGCTAAACTCGTGGCAAAAGGTTTCACACAAAGAGAAGGTTTTGAGTACACAGAGACCTTTTCTCCAGTTTCCTCCAAGGATTCCTTTAGAATAATTATGGCTCTCACAACACACTTCAACTTAGAGCTCCACCAGATGGATGTGAGGCCTGCTTTCCTCAATGGTGATTTACATGAGGAGATCTTTATGCAGCAGTCTCCAGGATTTGTTGAAAAGGGGATGGAAAGCATGGTTTGCAGATTAAATAAGTCAATCTATGGTTTAAAACATACATCAAGGCAATGGTACCTCAAATTCGATAAAGTCATCACTACTTTTGGCTTCGCAGAAAACAAGTTTGATGAGTGCATCTACTTAAAAGTGAGTGGTTCTAAATTAATTTTCCTTGTACTTTATGTAGATGATATTTTGCTTGCAAGCTCAGATTTTCAATTGCTTAAAAGTACCAAGGAAATGCTTTCTAAAAGTTTTGACATGAAAGATATGAGAGAAGCTCATTTTGTTTTAGGTATAGAAATTCTGAGAGACAGATCAAGATGTCTCTTGGGGCTATCTCAGAAATCCTATGTTGAAAAGGTACTTAAACGATTCAAGATGGAGAAATGCTCAAAAGTAGAACTTCCTATAGGAAAGGGTGACAAGTTGAATAAAAGTCAATCTCCTGCAAATGAATTAGAGAATGAGCAAATGAAACTCAGACCTTATGCGTCATTGGTTGAAAGCATAATGTATGCACAGGTATGCACAAGACCTGATTTAGCTTTTGTTGTGAGTGTGCTTGGAAGATTTCAAGCAAATCCTGGAGAACCTCACTGGGTGGCTGCCAAGAAGGTGCTGAGGTATTTGCAAGGGACTAAGTCACATATGCTGATTTATAGCAAGGTGGAAAAGCTTGAGATAGTAGCCTATACAGATTCGGATTTGGCAGGTTGCACAAATGACAGAAAATATACAGCAGGTTATGTTTTTGTTCTTACTGGTGGTGCTGTTTCATGGAAAAGTGCCAAACAAACTGTTGTGGCTACATCAACTATGGAAGCAGAGTTCATAGCCTGTTTTGAGGCCACTAAACAGGCTGTTTGGATTAAGAATTTCATTACAAATGTCAGAATTGTGGACTCTACTGCAAGGCCATTGAAGATATATTGTGACAACCAAGCCGTTGTTTTCTTCTCTAGAAACAACAAGAGAACTCCAGCTTCTCGATTGATGGAGATCAAATATTTACTAGTCAGAGACAAGGTCAAGGAACAAGTGATCGATGTAATACACATTGGTACTGAATCCATGGTGGCTGATCCTCTTACAAAGCCATTACTAGTGAGAGTGTTCAAAATACATGTAGCAACAATGGGAGTTCATGAAAATTTTGATTCTCTTTATCTGTGGGAGTAAGTCAAAACTTTATGTATTTTGTCATCATTTTAGTGACTTATGAATAAAGTACTGCATTGTCCTTTTGTTTTGACAATGATTTTGATACAGTATTTGAGTAACAACAAGCATTGGATGGAAGACGTGCATTGAAGAGATGGCGACTGGGTGGTCATCAGGTGGTGAGGCCTCACGGTCATCAGGTGGTGAGGCCTCACAGTCACAGGCACAGCCAACAGAATCAGTTAAGCACCATGCTCAGATGGTTTAGTTTTGCATACTTTTGTGTGTTAGTTACGTATATACATAGATACATATTTAAACTTCTGAAATGTGTGCCAAAATTCAGCTCCAAATCAAAATTTATGGGACTTCAATTTGATTTAAAGAATGGAAACTAGTAAAAGAACTTAGAAATCAACCATCTTGATTATGTCATTATCTTGTTGGATATTGTTAGCATTATCACTGTTATTGCAGATGTATCTTGACCAGACGTCCAACAGGTGCTTTCTGGTGTATGCAAAGGCTCTTGATATCACTTGGTCTGGAGACCCTCGTTACTGGCGTTGGGTGCAAGAAACCAGGTACCAAAAACGTCAATACATAACTTATGCTCAGTTTCTCGGTTTCTCCAGTCCTATTGAACATTTGGAACAGATAACATACACAACAAATTTAAAATATATATCCAGATTTTTCTCGGACGTCCAGACGTTATTACCGTGTTGACACTATATATTTTTTTTACTATCTCTCCCTGTTTTTCTCTCTGTTTACAATAGTGTCTATATTTTAATAATGTTCATACTGTTGACGTGAGTCTCCTAATTAATCAAGGAGATTTATTTCCTTGATTAATTAAGGGATTTACTTTCCCATTCCATTTAATTAACAAATCTGTGTATAATTAGGATATACTTTCCTAATCCCTGATAGAATCTCCTTCCTTGTAAAGCACTCTGTAAACTCATATATATACCTCCTTATGGAGAAGAATAAAATATCTGAACATATTGAAAACCCATATTCATATTTTAGCATGGTATCAGAACAATCGATCCTAGGTTGTCTCTGAATCCTCGTATCGAATTTCTCGAAACCCGAATCCCTCGTATCGAATTCCTTGAAACACGAACCCGTATTCTCATATCCTGAATCCCGAAACCCTGAATCCTGAATCCTGAATCCCGAAACCCTGAATCCTGAAACTCTGAACCCTGAATCCTCATATCCTGAATCCCGAAACCCTGAATCCTGAATCTTGAATCTTGAATCCCGAAACCCTGAATCCTGAAACTCTGAATCCTGAATCCTGAATCCTGAAACCCTAAACACAACCCCGAAACCCTAAACACAAACCCGCAACCCTACATATTTTTCCTCGTATTCTTCAATCATTCTGCTGCAATGAATATCGTCTCTTCCTCCGCAATTGCCACCACTGGTTCCCCCCGTTATGTTTTGCATAGTTCTTCAAAGAAACACACATGGGTCATTGACACCGGAGCCACTGATCACATGACTTTTGATCCCGGACAAATTATCTCTCATACACCGTCTTCTCAATCGGTGGTGTCTAATGCCAATGGTACCCTCTCCCCGGTGATTGGGGAGGGTTCCCTCTCTCTCTCTGACTCCCTCACTTTGGATTCTGTGTTAATTGTTCCATCCTTACATCATAATCTCTTGTCTGTTGCCCAAATTACTACGGCTTTGAATTGCACCGTAACTTTTTGGCCTACTCATTGTGTTTTTCAGGACATTCTCAGCAGCAAGACGATTGGTTGTGGTACTAGGAGGGGCAAACTCTATTATTTGGACCTGGCATCTGACAGTGAAGCCAGCCTCAGTCAAGCTTTCAAAATTGGGGGGACGAGTGTTGAGAAGAAAACTTCCGAAGTATGGTTATGGCATCGCCGTCTTGGACATGCTTCGTTTGGATATTTACATAAGCTATTTCCTTCATTATTTTCAAATTTAGAGAGTTCTAGTTTTAAGTGTGACATTTGTGAATTGGCCAAGAGCCATCGTGTTCCCTTTCCCTTAAGTTCCAATAAAAGTTTAATTCCTTTTTCCCTTGTTCATTCTGATGTTTGGGGCCCTTCTAAAGTTACCACTCCCGGGGGAGCTAGATGGTTTGTCACGTTTATTGATGATTGCACACGCATGACCTGGGTTTCCCTTCTCAAAACTAAAGGGGAAGTCAGTTCCAAGTTTCAACAGTTTTATCACATGGTGGAGACACAATTTCATACTCGAATTCAGGTTCTTCGATCTGACAATGGTGGGGAATTTCTTAACCATGATCTTAATGAGTTCATCCAAGCTCACGGTATCATCCATCAACGCTCATGCCCTTCCACTCCTCAACAGAATGGTGTGGCTGACCGAAAGAATAGACACTTACTGGAAGTCGTTCGTGCATCCCTCTTTGGTGCAAATATGCCTCGGTCTTTTTGGGGCGAAGCCGTACTCTCTGCGGCTTATCTTATCAATCGAATTCCCTCTAGTATCCTCCAATTCCGAACCCCCCTTCAAACACTACAACACCATAGCCAAATACCTCCCACCCAAAATCTGGAACCCCGCATATTTGGTTGTGTGGTCTTTGTCCACTTACATGATCACCAACGCAGCAAATTAGATCCCCGTGCCGACAAGTGTGTGTTCATTGGGTATGCACCTCATCAGAAAGGTTACCGGTGTTATCATCCTCCAAGTCGGAAAGTGTATACTTCTATGGATGTTGCGTTCCGGGAACAAGAGAGCTATTTTTCGGATGCACAGGAGGATTCTTCTCAAAATTCTGAATTTTTTACTTCAGCATTTTTTCCAGATTCGTTCCAGACTCAGAACGACCGGTCGCAGACCTCTAGCGACCGGTCGCCTGACGAAAGAGACCGGTCGCATGTCTCTAACGACCGGTCGCCACGCACGTCGCAACGTATCGAGACTCTGCCTGAAAGCGGCCGGTCGCATGCCTCTCACGACCGGTCGCCCCGAACGTCGCAAAGCACGACTCCGCATGAAGACGACCGGTCGCTCCCCCCAGTTTTTGCTGAAGCTGTTCCGCTTCAGTTCGATCCCAGCCATCACACTCAGGAGGAGAGAATTGAAGAGTTTGTGCCTGCTCCGGAGAATTCTTCAGCTCCAGTACCACACCAATCATCTGCTGAGGACGTCATTCAGGTAACTTCTCTACCTGAAACTGATAACATTAATGAAATAACTGATTGCATTTCAGAAGGCACAGAGCCTACATAACAAATTCCAAAAAGGAAGAACCGTGGTAAACCCCCAGTTCACTACGAAGCAGATCTTCATGCAAAGGGGAAATATCCCATCAACAATTATGTATCCCTCACCAGATTATCTGAGTCACGGGTACATTTTGTGAAGCAGTTAGCCGACATACCTGTTCCCAATAGTGTAACTGAAGCACTAAAAGACCAAAAATGGAAAGAAGCCATGAATGAAGAAATGCAAGCTCTCCAGAAGAATGGCACATGGGAACTCGTGCCATTACCTCATGGAAAGAAGACAGTGGGATGCAAATGGATCTATACCGTGAAACTCAAGGCAGATGGATCTATTGAAAGATATAAAGCCAGATTGGTGGCAAAGGGATACACACAGAGATATGGGATAGACTACCAAGAAACCTTTGCCCCAGTAGCCAAGATCAAAACTATCAGGGTCCTCCTGTCTCTAGCAGCAAATCTCGATTGGCCATTACATCAGTTTGATGTAAAGAATGCATTCTTACATGGAGATTTGGAAGAAGAAGTATATATGGATTTACCACCAGGATGTAACTTCACTTGTGACAAGAAGAATCAAGTTTGCAAGCTCAAAAAATCATTGTATGGATTAAAACAGTCTCCCAGAGCATGGTTTGGTAGATTCACTAAATCCATGAAGTTCTTTGGATATACACAGAGTCATTCGGATCACACTTTGTTCTTGAAGCGTGATGGAAAGAAGATTACCGCACTGATTGTCTATGTGGATGACATAGTTGTGACTGGAAACGACACAGGAGAGCAATTGAAACTGCAGAAGTATTTGTCTCAGGAATTTGAGATGAAGGATTTAGGTGATCTAAAGTACTTTCTTGGAATTGAAGTAGTAAGGTCCACAAATGGTATATTTCTGTCACAGAGAAAGTATGTATTAGATCTATTTGCTGAAACAGGATTGCTTGGATGTAAGCCTGCTGACACACCAATCGAGATGAATCACAAATTGTGCGAAGGTATGGATCAAGAACCAACCAATAAGGAACAGTACCAACGCCTTGTTGGAAGGTTAATATACTTAGCCCACACAAGACCAGATATTGCATATGCTGTGAGTGTGGTTAGCCAGTTTATGCATTCACCCAGTGTGTCTCATAGGAATGCAGTTGATCGAATCTTAAGGTATTTAAAGTTAGCCCCGGGAAAAGGATTAATGTTCTCAAAGAATAGAGATCTTGAAGTTGTGGGATATACAGATGCTGATTGGGCTGGATCCATTACTGACAGACGCTCTACTTCAGGCTACTTCACCTTCATGGGAGGTAATCTAGTCACTTGGCGGAGTAAAAAACAAAATGTGGTTTCTCGGTCTAGTGCAGAAGCAGAGTATCGAGGAATGGCTCATGGAGTTTGTGAATTGCTATGGATCAGAAGACTCTTGACAGAATTGGGTTTCAAGCCAGAAAAGCCAATGGAGTTGCATTGTGACAACAAGTCAGCTATTGATATTGCTCATAATCCAGTTCAACATGATCGAACCAAACATGTTGAGGTGGATAGACATTTTATCAAAGAAAAAATTGAGAAGAAGATCATCCGCCTACCGTTCGTAAAATCAGAAGATCAATTAGCTGATATCTTAACCAAAGCTGTTTGTAGCAGAGTGTTTTATGACTCACTTACCAAGTTGGGCATTGGTGACGTATATGCACCAACTTGAGGAGGAGTGTTGACGTGAGTCTCCTAATTAATCAAGGAGATTTATTTCCTTGATTAATTAAGGGATTTACTTTCCCATTCCATTTAATTAACAAATCTGTGTATAATTAGGATATACTTTCCTAATCCCTGATAGAATCTCCTTCCTTGTAAAGCACTCTGTAAACTCATATATATACCTCGTTATGGAGAAGAATAAAATATCTGAACATATTGAAAACCCATACTCATATTTTAGCACATACATCCGCATAGGAGAAGAACTGTATATCATACTAATGCTATCAGTAATCTTAATCCTAACTTAGGCTTCATTGCAGTGATGGCCCTACTGAAGCTGCTGAACTGTTAAAGGTATGTTGGCTAGAAGTGCGTGGAAAACTTAACACCACAAAGCTGTCACCAGGAATTCGGTATGAAGTTGTATTTGTGGTCAAGCTGCAAGCTAAAGCTTATGGATGGGATGTTCCAGTGAATCTCAAACTCACTGTCCCGCATGCTTCAGAGAATCGATGGAGTAAAGTTAATTTGATAGATAAGGCAAGAGAGCAATGGATAGAGATTCCGGTTGGTAACTTTATTGCATCACCCGAAAAACCTGGGGACGTCGAGTTTTCATTGTACGAATATGATGGGAGATGGAAGAGCGGACTTGTTATCAAAGGTGTTGTCGTTCGGCCAAATTACTAATAACTTGGCATATGAGCAGAGGATGATGTTCTGGTTTTTTCATTTCAACGCAGAAATGAGAGAACTGCATATGCAATAAATGATAGCAGATGGTTGTTAATTAGCAAGAGCCCTCTCTTGGCGCAGTTTTAAAAACCTTCTATTGGCATTTCCATTTTTTTTTTTCTGAAAAAAAAAAAAAAAAACCAATTGCAGCAGTGGCCGTTTAGATTAGCAAGAGCCATGCAGCTCAGTAAAGTAATTCCACACAGAGGTTCAATTCATGAAGAAAGAAGCTGGTTCACGGGTAGGGGCGGCTTTGAGATTTTAGGGGCCCAGTACAAAACGAGTAATGGGGCCTCCTAAAACAAAGTCTTCAATGAAAAAAATAAAAAATAAAATTGCAGCATAAATATTGAAAGCAAATTTAAAACTAAAACTTATTAACATCAGTTAATGCTAGACTTACTATATTTTTCATACCACATAATGTGGCAGCTGATGTACAAACATCTCTATGAACTGTGACCTTGACAGAGAAGAGAAAGGGACCCCTGCTTCTCCTGCTATGGCCTTAGCCAGCAATATCTTTCTAGTCCAAGGGAATGGTCTTCAACTGCAAAACACTTGTCTTGGGTTTTTAAAAATTCAACAGTCTATTCTCTTGGAAATATTGCTTTGCTTCGTCAGCTCATGCCAAATCGTCAAATGTTACCCTTCTCATTGCTGTTAACATCAAAACAATTGCATTAGGCCAACATGAAAATTTATTGAAAATAACTACAGAAAACATATTGATGTAGGACGAAAAATGGTCAATTATGGCACTAGGAAAAGAAGGAAGGCGTATCGTTGGGATTTTCTAAATGATTGAAGAAGAATTGGAGCGAAGAAGTGAAAAAGGACATAACAGGAATTTACAGATTTGGCGTTCGAGCTCCGATTGGGTCGCATAATACGTTCTCGAAAAGGGAACGACGTCACGAGTGCAACACACTGCTTTGCTATGATATATGGTGGCTTTTGGGCTTCTGAGGTCATTTGGGCTTCCAAAAGTGCATTTAAAAATTGTATTCAATATATAAAGACTTTCCGTTTCTTTTCTGTTACATTTTCAATAACTCCCCAGGGCAGTCCAAAGGGTGAGAACGGTGTATTTAATCAGCTGTCATGCTTGGTTGAGAGGATCTCGACTTTTATCAAATAATTCAAAGAGAATTTTCTCTCTAATTTCCTGGTGGATTCCATATTATCGTTCTTCAAGATTTTCGCTTAAAAATCTATTTGCTTGTGCTGCGTCACATATTGTGGAGAAAAAGAGAGGAGAAACAATAGCAAAACAATTGCAATACACTAAACATGGAAACGGTAAGTAATTGCATGGCTGATTCTTAATGACGTCTTTAAAAGTCTTGAAATGAGTCATCCTTGAAAATTTTCAGGGTGTCTGGAGTGATTAGTGAACCCAATTATGTAATACATACACTGTATGCATATGAGTTATATATATATAGTAAACCAATCATGTAGATAAGCATTTGTAACAAAATCAGTGACAAAATTCATTCAGAATAAAGAGAAAAACCCAATAATAATAATATTAAAAAAAGCAAAATTGACACATCATTGAAGTTGAACTACTAAGGAGATATGAAAAACTGAATTCAATTTCAAAAATAACAACCTTGTTCATAGCAGGCATGGCACCAATATGAGATGGGTTGGCTGCATACCTCTGTGATCTCCTTGGAGAAGTGGTTCGAAGTTTGATGAATGTCAATTTTTCTTGTTCTGTAATCATTGGTTTGTTTGGCTGTTTACTAAACCCTTTTTACTTTAAAAAGAAAAATGGGATTTTGATTAGTTTCTTACTTTCACTCCAGCATTTGTTTCGAAAATGTATAGGAGTAGAAGTGACTGACTCAACTTTCTACTGTGATTTGTTTTTATGGTGTGTGCTTACATCGTTGTTTAAAGTACTTAACCATTGTCACCCTCAACTTTATTAAGGGTTGGTTATTGACCTATGGCAGATAAAAAAGGGCTTTTTGTCTATGGTTTTGTTTATACCAGAATCAACGGCCACTAAGAACAAGACACGTGGACAAGACAGAGCATGATCATGGTAGCCTTCGGCACCTTGGCTACCGATCCTGCGATTAAGGCAAAATCCTTCTTACAGACACGTGGCATCCTCACAACCAACGTCCACAGTCCCACATTGAAATTCTAAACAAAATGCACACCTCCTGTTCGGTTCATTTTTACACATGATTTTTCATGTTATTCACCTATTATTTTGAGTTAGTTCTTGACATTTTATAGCTTTTTACTTCCTTTTTGTGTTTTCTTAGATTTTACCTTGGTTAGAATGAAAATGAGCTAAAAATGCATTATTGGTTATAAATTCTGTTTTTGTTCATTTTCGTAGGTCAACTTCTTGGCCCGGGATCAACATGCTCTGGTGCTCGGATGAGGTCATGATCTTCATGAGACTTGTTCCAATGGATGTTAACTACAACATATCCAAATTTGAGCTCCATTGGACAAGTATTGCCTATTCAACCAATCCAACATGTTACCACAGCTCTGGAAATCCGGAATTGGCCAGCTTTTACCTCCATTGTGTCATCTTGATTCTTCTTGTTACCATAACACTTGGTAACAAGAAATTACCTTAGTAGATGAGATATTTTCTGAAGCATTTGGCATCTTTGTGAGGACAAGGCTTCATCATTTGCAAGGGGACAAGAAGACAATGGGTGAAGACTTTGGCATTAGAATACTAAAAGTAAAAGCTGGAAATTGATGGGCAAGGGAAAGGTGAGTGCAATCTGAAGTATGAGAGGCTTTTGAACGTGGGTAACCAATTGATATTCATCATTCTACACATTGGGAGCAGATTTTGGAAGAGCGAGAAGGAAGAAAAGAGGTTTTAGGAGCAACCGAAGGGGAGGGGAGAATGGCATAAAAATTGAAGAGAACCTTGGGGAGCCTTGAGGCAAGGATCCAAGGGGTTGAAGATGCATTCTCCTTCTCCTCTTTGTTCTTAGTTTCTTTCATTTTATTTGTTTCTTGTAATTTCTTAGTTTCAATGTAACTTCTTATTTAGTTAGGGCTTAGGTTGAAGCCCTAACCATGAATACCTTATTGTTTTGATGCTTTGAGTGTATGAATTTTTAGATGTTGTTGATGAATCCCATTCACTAATTGAATCTTATATGATATGTGTTTGCTTCCTTTGCTTAATCACCTTAGGTTGTATGCATGTAGCTAAAGTTGAGAAGTTGTGTAAGATACCCAAGAACATAATTTCTAATTAGCAACAAATGATTGAACTTGTTTAAGTGAGCATCATGTGAATTGGTTTCTTGACAACAATTGATGAATTCCTATTCACCAAAATAATCTATCCTTGATGTATGTTCTTTTTTGATTGATCACTTTTGAGAGCATGCTTCTTGAGGTTGTTGGGATTATGTGTATCTTCATGTTTTCCTAAGCAATGAATGGATGAAGTGAGAATCATCCATGTGAATTGGTTTCTTGAATACCTAATGTAAACATCATGCTTTAGGGTTCTTGTGATGTTCATATTCTCTTTGAACTTAATGGGTTTTTCTTGTAATTGAATCGAAGTACTAAGCACACCTAGATTTGGTTATAGGGAAGGCACAAGTATTGTAGCACTAACCATGCACTTTACGTATATTAGAGAGAATCAATGCGTCTTGAGCCACTAATCCCGGTCTTGATTGCGAACATCTTCTTCAATATGTTTAGAGTTCATTACTTGAGTATCCATGAACATTGGTAGAATTGTTTAGGGTGGATTCCGAAACCCTAGTGCTTGTTACATTTTAATTTCACTTTTTGATTTTCATTCTCTGTCATTCTCAATTAAATTTAAAGTCATTTACTTTCATGCAATAGAATTAGGGCACTTGAACCAAACTAAACCCCCCTCCCCAAATTGTGTTTGTGTGTTTACATTGTTTGAAACGTGGCGTGTTTTTGTCATTGCTTTTTGTCTGTTTTTGTACTTGGTTTTGGATTTTGGTCCGCGTGGTCTTCTTGCATTTTCTGTGCTGAATTCAACCGTATAAAGAACGTGAAATTTGGACTTACGGTTGGAAAATTATAGGCTAAAAACTGAACAGAGGTCGAAACTGAAAAACAGAATTTCGATTCTGTGATAAAATGGCGATAGAAAATGCTGTTTGTGTTTTTCTTTAATTTTCTTGTGTTGTTTCATTTCTTTTATACTTCTTTACTCATTTTTAGTTTCCATTTTGCATTTGTGCATTTTTTTGTGTGTCAATTAAGTGTTCTTTACGTACTCAAATTAGAACTTGTAGGAAGCCGACAGTTCTTCGTGGGATCGACCCCGTACTTACATAATCTATACTTCTTTAGATTCGTGCACTTGCGGGTATTTTTAATTGGTTGTTTGCACATTAATTTGTGTCCTTTTAGGAATGCAACACCTCCCAAAGCCTATATAGGAGGGCAACAATCCCAAAATAGAGGTAATCAGAACCTACGACATACTGTCTATTGATCTGTCAGTTTTATTTACTAAAGCCATACTTACTTAAGCATCGGAGAGTCTTCGGCCGGTACCACACCGGTGCCTTAGGTCTTACCAAGCGTTTCTCATTTTGCAGATCACACGCTCTACCAAGGCCCCAAGATCACCGAAGGCCCAACATCACTAAGTTGAGCCCAATCAATAGGTTTTATAGGCCTTGTGACCTCTAAACTCCTTATGAATCATGCATGGTTATTATAATGGGGGAAAGAAGTTGAGTCTTTTAACTTATCCTGTTTCGGCTGCTTTTAAAAAGACCTCAAAAGCGCTTTCAGATATCTAAAAGCGCTTCTGCCATCGTTTAGCAGAAGAAATTTTAAAGTACTTCCAAGTGCTTTTATAATCCATAAGCTTTTTCAGGAAGTAATTTGATGTTGTATTAAAATTTGGACATACTTCTATTAAAAGCACTTCCAACAAAACTTCTATCAAAAGCACTTCCAACAAAAGCGTTTATGAAAAGAAGCACTTTCAAATAGACATACACCACAATCAACATGAGTGTGAATCTAAATTGTGAAAGCATGCATGCCTGACACACATGCCTATCTCAGATGTTTGTACTGGATAAAACTGCGGCCTGAGCCTCACCCACTATTCATCATTCTCTCAAACTTTCAGCAAAGTAGTGAGGGTGATCAGGTCAGGTGAATACAGTATGTTACAAGATTGTAGCAAGATTTTCTTCCTACATAAAATGGGTTTCATTCTGTGGCACCTTGTTACATATATATATATATATATATATATATATATATATATATAGACACAGGATACAGATTAGGATCGATATAGACAGGATTCAGGAAGGTTGTATTTAGCAGTTAATTATTTGCATAAATGAATGCTGAGAATTTTTAAGAAAGTAGGAAATGATTCATCACATTGTAGTTTAGTGACTCCATGTTTCTATCTTCTAATGATAGCAGATAAATTTTATTCTGTTCATCAATTATTGAGTCAAATCTCTTCTCTTTTTTTATTTCATATTCAACCTCACATGTGATGGGGTAGTCTCTTTTATATATGATCTTACCCAGAATTAATGGTGTTTCTCTTAAAGAAATGTCCCTCTTGTTTTTGTGGCTAAAACTTCCCCGGACAGTTATATATAGTCTTACTCAGAATTAATGGTGTTTGTTTTATAGAGAAGTTCCTCTTCAGTTTTGTGGCTAAAACTTGTAAGCCTTTTCAAAGAGCCCAGTGAATATGGACACCCATGTTGGTATAAAGTGACAGGTCCAGAACAGCAAAATCCCCAGAGGACAAGTTTTGTTCTGAAAGGTACAAATCTAAAATATTATTGGTTTGATCATGGCCCTTGTAGTAATTTCATATGATCACATCTATCAGTAGGTGCTGAGTGTGCAAATTATGTTTTTCCAATAGACCTTCATTTTATTTGTGGCCCCCACTCAAGAACCCTTTTGAATAAAATCAAACACTTCTGTTAGTGTAGGTCTCACATCTTGTCATCTTTCTAAGGCATTTTAGGCTTTTAGCTGCTGTATATAGCTCCACCATTGTCCTGCAGTAGCCATTCTGTTATGTCGCCCAAAGGGTATATCAAAATTCTTTGGCCCTTTGGCATGTGTTTTCACTCAACCTATTTGTGCCAGGTAGGTCGCAGGAAAAACAGAAAACATGGAAAGCTAGAGGGCAGGGCTTGCTAGCTAAGAAGAATGCCAAACAGAAGAGGGGTGCAGCTGGGTAGGCTGATTGAGGGGCCAGCAAGACTTTATTTGCTGCATTATTTGATATCAGAATCCAATGAGATGACGGGCATGAAATTATTTCACAGATTGAGATCAGTTTTCTGCCTAATGATCCATCACCATGGTGTAGGGGCCCTTGATTTATATGATGTGAAGCCACATTCTGTGTGGAGCCCTTTGATGTGTGCGAGTGCTATTGTTTTCTTTAAGTTATCATTTATTGCAGAGGAAATCTATTGACAGTCCCACACACACACTCTCTCTGTGTGGAACTGTATAATTCCACTACATAAACTCCCAATTCTATTGTTTGCAAGCAGGTGATGGTGGGGACAGAGTTCTTCCTGAGATTCTGAACTGGTAAATTTACCACTTCCCATGTAGCCAGGAGGGGAAAATAAAGAGCTGCTCTCTCTCTCTCTCTCTCTCTCTCTGTGATGTTTTTGTTTAGGAAGTACAGGTTTTGATGACAGTGAGGCTTCAAACTGTAAAGGCTCTCTACTTTGTGCTCTGCTTTACATTGAAGGAGTTAGAAAGTAAAAAGAAAAAAGAAAAATGATTTTGTCAAAGTCTCCAAATTGCCATGAGTTGTTCTTCTATAACCATCTTTGTCTGAGGTTTCAATCTAATTCTTATTTTATGTCAAAACACACCTAGATTTTAGCAAAAAATACCCAACAAAATCCAATACATTAGGCAACTAATCCTCAAATTCGTCTACTATGGAAGGCTTCTTACTGTTGAGCCTCATGGATTTTAAATTTTTGGGAGTAAAATGAAGATGGGCACCTTTTTTGTGGATGGGAATGTTTCTTCCCACGTGGATATCGTACCTTTAGCCGCCACTTAACATGCAAATCATCTCATCCTTTCGATCCAACTCACCTATGCCCACACCACACACACACACTATAAGCTACATCTTTGTGTTCTTTTCTTTACCCATGTTCCTGCCAATAATATCACAAATGCCATTGATTTTCAGATCCCTTCTTCTACTTTTACCCCTTTATTTGTTGTCTTCATTCTCTTATTTCTCTTCCCAAAAGAGGAGGCCATTTTGGGTAACTCATGCAAATGTGAAGATTACTTGTGAGGCTGAAGATGGATACTGCAATTTTGTTAGAGCAACATTGAAAGCTTGAGCTTCAATTTCCTGTTCTCATTATTGTAGAATGAGGGCCTAGCTAGCTTTATCTTGTTCAGCTTCTTTATATATTGAAAGTTTGAATGGGGGTCAAAAGAAACAAAAATGTACTCAAGATACCGTACGTACTAGTAGTGTCATGAGCCTTCAGTGTTGCTTCACTGCAGTAATCAATCTCTATCTTTCTCTCTCTCTCTCTCTGCTATTATTTGCTTCAGTTCACTATATGATGGAGGACTGAACATGATAAACATTTCACAATCACTGCCATGGCGGATATCGTTCATGGGGAAAGTACTGCTGCACCCACCACTGCCAACATGACCTCTAAGAAGAAAGAGCTTCTTTCTTCTGCCTTGAAGAGAACCAGTGAATGGTTTGCTTCATGAATTTTCTTTTCCCTTTTTAATTACTTCTGTGGGTTTTAACTTTGAAGTGTCCTTGCTAATAAGATAACTTATTTCTCTCTTGTAGTTCCCATGATTTGATTTCTCCTAAATATAGGGAAAAACAATAATTACTGTACCTGAAACTTGCAGGATTTTTTCTCAGGAGATCCCCAGTGATGTTAATATTCATGTTGGAGGAGTTTCCTTCTCATTGCATAAGGTATTTTTGTACTTTTGATTCATGTATTAAATTATGTGACCATTAACACCAAAAACAATTATTTGGTACATATAATGAATATATATGTATAAAGAACTAATTTTTGTTCTTTTAATGTATGGAT
Organism: Prunus campanulata; assembly: GCA_034190965.1. NCBI lineage: Eukaryota > Viridiplantae > Streptophyta > Magnoliopsida > Rosales > Rosaceae > Prunus > Prunus campanulata. Next base: position 9,327,979 of record CM067213.1, read on the forward strand.
AAATCAAACAAGCATGGAGAGGCTAAAAAATAATCTGGCATAAACTAATTAAAAGTAACTGATATTGAATTTTAACATCACCTGCCACAACTGCAGTTTCCTTTAATTTCGAAGTGTGGATACATAAGGAAACTGATATCAGAATCGAGTGATGCTGATCTATCTGTCATTGAACTACCTGATGTTCCGGGCGGAGCAGAAGCATTTGAACTTGCAGCAAAATTCTGTTATGGAATAAATTTTGAGATAAGTACAGAAAACATTGCAATGCTGCGATGCGTGGCGGAGTATCTTGTGATGACTGAGGACCATGCAGTTGGAAACCTTGTGGGAAGAACTGATGCCTACTTGAATGAAGTGGCGCTAAAGAGCCTAGCAGGTGCAGTTTCTGTTTTACGCATTTCAGAGAGCTTTCTCCCAATGGCAGAGAAAGTGAAATTGGTCAGCCGATGCATCGATGCAATTGCTTTTATAGTCTGCAAAGAGAGCCAGTTCTGCATGCCTGGTAGGGGAGATAGTGTCAATGAGAGTGCGGTTTCTTCAGCAGTGTATCATTCAAAACCTGTTGTTGATTGGTGGGCTGAAGATTTAACTGTTCTTAGAATTGATATCTTCCAAAGGGTTCTGATTGCAATGATGGCAAGAGGGTTTAAACAATATGCTCTGGGACCAGTACTCATGCTCTATGCACAGAAATCTCTACGAGGTTTGGTGAGATTTCACTCCACAAAACAATATTTTTCAGTTTAGTAGTTCACATCTTTACTTGTAAATTCTCTTTTGGAATAGGAACTATTTGGAAAGGGGAGGAAGAAAATCGAGCCACGACAAGAGCACGAGAAGAGGGTTGTCTTAGAAACAGTAGTTAGTCTTCTGCCAAAGGAGAAAAATGCAATGTCAGTCAGCTTTCTTTCTATGCTGCTTCGTGCTGCAAAAACTCTTGAGACAACGGTTGCTTGCCAGCTAGATTTGGAGAAGAGAATGGGCATGCAGTTGGCTCAGGCTGTCTTAGATGATCTCTTGATTCCCTCATATTCCTTTACTGGGGACACATTGTTTGATGTGGACACTGTGCAAAGGATCATGTCAAATTACCTTGAGTATGAAACGGAGGGAAGCCGTTTGCTCTATAATGCAGAGGATGAGTATGTTTCCTCTCCACCGACCGACATGGAACGAGTTGGAAAGCTAATGGAGAACTACCTTGCTGAAATCGCCACAGACCGTAATGTATCTGTCTCAAAGTTCATTGGCATTGCTGAACTTGTTCCAGAACAATCAAGGGCAACAGAAGATGGGATGTATAGAGCCGTAGATATCTACCTAAAGGTGCACATTCTTGTGTATAATTTTTTTAACAGTAATGATACATCTGCAATGGTTATTTAGACTTTCTATATTTGACAGGCTCATCCTGCTCTAAGTGACATGGAGAGAAAGAAAGTCTGCAGCATGATGGATTGCCAGAAGCTTTCCCGTGAGGCCTGTGCTCATGCTGCTCAGAATGATCGCCTTCCTGTTCAAACCGTGGTCCAAGTTCTATACTATGAGCAGCAACGCCTTCGAGACGTCATGAATGGGAATCTCATAGGTGGTGAATCCTCTGTTCTTCCTTCCAAAGGGAACTTGTACTCCACTGATATCCACCCAGTTCCTGATGAGCTCTCCATCTTACGTAGACAAAACGAGGAGCTGAAAATAGAGTTGGTGAAAATGAAAATGAGACTGAAAGAACTTGAAACATCAACTATGAGAACATCAATGAGCAGTCCAATGGGAAACACTTCAACATCTGCTGATAAACCTCCTCTGCCTCGAAAATCATTTATAAACTCGGTGTCGAAAAAACTAGGGAGACTTTCTCCATTTGTGCGCACAGATGGAGTGACACCTTCCAATCCCAAAGGCCGCACCAGAGCTGCCAAAGATCGGCGGCATTCCATATCTTGAGGCATTGGTTTGTTACTGAGCTCTATAATACTTTATGAGGAAATCTAATGCCTTTGTTTGCTTTGTTTTCAAGGCTTGAGAAAATTAGTAGCTTCAATTTATATTCTACCTTTGATCTGCTTGTATGATGTCAATGTAAATAATATTTCATTGTGTTGAATAAGATTGCATGACTCAAAGGCATTGAGTATAAAAGAGTGGAATGGCTGAGTGTAATTTTCTTTTAGTTGATGCTTCTCTCCATCCAAAACTGGTAGCCACAGTAATGAGTTTGATGTAATCTCCGACTAGTATGGTCCATTAGATCATCAAGAAGAGAGAGAGAGAGAGAGAGAGAGAAAAGAAAAAGAAAAGGGTTCATAAACTTTAATTTCCATTACATGAGGTCTCCAGGTTATGAGTGTGTCAAGGCCATTCCATTTCTGGAGGAACGAAATAGATATGAAATATGAGAAAATAGCATCCAACATCAGGAAATTACCCCTCTATCAATACCTCTGAGAGATATTGTAATTATCAACAATCTGTCATATGCATATGCCTCGTGAAGATTAGGGTCTTATTGATCAGAAGAAGCCAATTTGATTGCAAGAGTTGCTTCTGTTTTTAGCTAATGCAAGTAGGTTGAACTCTTAAGCAATGAATGATGGAGTCATTCTATAGTGAGGGGCCTTATCTAAGGTCCTTAGATGAGGCCCTATCTCTTAACCGTTGGATCAAACTAACCAATTTAATCCAACGGCTAACCAATTTGATCCAACGGTTAAGAGGTAGATGATCCAAGTAGGGCCTACCCTCAAACCAAAACTAGAGATTCTGGGCCTCCCAGAAGTGCAGTATCAGATCATTGCTGTTTGTGGGATCAGAAGAAGCCAATTTGATTGCAAGAGTTGCTTCTGTTTTTAGCTAATGCAAGTAGGTTGAACTCTTAAGCAATGAATGATGGAGTCATTCTATAGTGAGGGCCTTATCTAAGGTCCTTAGATGAGGCCCTATCTCTTAATCGTTGGATCAAACTAACCAATTTAATCCAACGGCTAACCAATTTGATCCAACGGTTAAGAGGTAGATGATCCAAGTAGGGCCTACCCTCAAACCAAAACTAGAGATTCTGGGCCTCCCAGAGGTGCAGTATCAGATCATTGCTGTTTGTGGGGTCTGCATTGAAATTATTAACTCCTTTGTGATAAAGAGACTTTGAAAAAGTAAAGACTAGCTACAGCAGACAGAGTAGCAGTATAGCATGTTGATCATGTCGGAGGGAAATTATCATGGAACCCAAAAGAGATACTTTCCAATATATGTGACTCCACAGAAGGACTCTGATGACCTTAGCAGAATCTAAAGTTTGACATTATTGTTTACTTTAAGTGTTTGTGGCTTGAAGCCTTAAATGGGAAGGTATGAATCATTGAGAATGTTCATGTTGTTTAAATTGTTTAAATCACTCGTTTGCAGATAATATTCCTCCAAAACTTTCTAATTTGATGCCAACTAGGTTTCCCTGCAGAACACAATGAAAGTTGAAATCCCCCAAGTCAATTAGAACTTATAATTTAAAAGTTCAAATTCCATGATGAAATAAATAGCACTCAGAGAAGTCAGACTTTATCACTTCAGTAGCATAGGACTTTAGATTCCTTAGATTTTCACATCATTATTTTACCAATAGTGATGCTGAGGTGCAAATGCAATGCAACAAAAAGGAAAGTCAGTAACAGAGAGAATTCTGCATTTGGTCTCTTCTTGATCTCATCATGAATAACTTATAACTGCATTCTGATGGAAATCTACTTAAGAACCCTTTCTGATGGGAACTTTTTCCATGTGATTAGTTATAACCAGAAGATCTTAGCCAAAAGAAAAGCATGCAAGATGAACAGCTTTATTTATTTATTATTTTTATAGAGAATTTACTTCCTTTCAACAAAGGTTGGAGTTCCTCATGGAAACATTGATAAGGTTTGACAAGACAATTTCCTTTTATCAGTTGATATTTAACTACAAGATAAATTTCTCTTGTCAAAGTTCAAAATCTTAGCAACAAGATAATTTTATTTTGTCAGCAGCAGCTGTTTGTAAACAGCATATTGAGATGAAAAGATTCCCCTTATCTGAAAGGACAATCAGACTTATTGGTACACAACAGCAATTGTCCTTGAATCATGATGGAGTTCGACTTCTAATTGTGTTGAGTCTCTTTGGTCAAGTGACTATACATCTCCAAATCATGATTTTCATTATATTTCTTTTAGGAGACTAAAATAAGATAAAAATGAGAATAAAGCAAGGGAGACAAATGATCTTTATACAAAACGCCACCCATCATCACACTAGAAACCAACTAATTAGAATCCCACCCAAAACATCAATCACAAATTAGTCAATAAGAAGCGGTCTAAAATCTTATCATATCAACCTAGAAGATTTTTTGTTTTTCAAGTCATGTTCAAGCTCAAAACTTGGAAAAGCCATGGGGGCAGTTTTAGCCTCTCATCCTGTCTCAATTGTTCTTCAACAGGATCAATATTGCTGCTGTTTTTACTTCCATTTCTGTACCCTGAGGTCATGTCAGGCACCTGGCCATGTTTTCTCTGATGGGTCCTGGAACTACTTGTCCTGTTTACATGGCTTGATCCAGTTGAAGAAGAAGAGAAACTTGGCCCTGAATCTGATGTTAGTGGTGCCTCTCCTCTCTTCCTTCTGTTGGTGGTGGTGGTGTTGTTGTTGCTGTTGTTGTATCTAGTGGGGCCCAGAGTCAACTCAATCTCACTCTCATCTATGATCTCTAACACCCCATCATCTCCATCTGTGTCTGCAATGTACTCTTCTGCTGCTGCTGCAGGCTGTTCTAAATCTAGTTTCCTTTGTGGGTTAAACTGTTGTGCCTCATGCTGATGAAAATTCAACTGACTGAAGCTGGTTTCATTCTTTAAATTCCAACTGGTTTCATTCTTTAAATTCCAACTCTCTTGTTTCTGTCCCTTTGGCCTACTTTTAACAATGGAACTCTTCATCAATATCTTCTGGATATGATATAGACGATGAAGTTCATATACCTGCAGTACAAACTCAAGTCTAAAAAAACAATGCTACCGAAACTAATCAACTATAATTATATGTCTGAAACAATGGCTAGAATTATTACCTGCTCTTTGAATGTTTCTTCATGCTTTAAAATAGCCATCCTCATGCACTCCTTATCATATGGCTTAAGAAGCTTCTCCATACTGAAGCTAAATTTGGCTAGCTCGTGCAAATTGCTGATTTGTGACCCCAATATCTGAATTGTGAAAGTCTGACACTTTTATTTCCAAAACTTGTATGCTCAGATCAGATATGCAGCTTGATTTGCATATCCTATCTGACAATGCTTCTCCTTCTCACCTAGTATATCTGCCAAATGAAGAAAAAAGGCAGAAAATATATTTAGAGAGCTAGGATTTTAATGCCCTACAAATATGATGGTTTGTGTTCTGCATAGGAACAAAGAGAGCACTGGTATGATGAGTTTCAAAGGATGATAGCAGCAACTGCTTTTAGTATAATTTGTCTGCTTGTTTCCCTATTCTCCATCCCTCAGCCATTTTGGACCACAATAATAATTTCTTATGCAAAAATATCTTACGGCTTGACAGGGCATATCACTTATACCACCACAGTACCACCCTATTATATGTGGCTAATTCTCTGTAAATATTTTTGTTCTTCTGATTTTCCTGCATCTCAGCTACCTACTTTGGATTTTATTTTTTTTTCCATTTTGGCTTGAGAGGTAATTAAAATTCTTTTCTGTTCATATTTATTCCCTACTTCCGAGATGATGATACCACAATGTCATATACAGTTGCAAATAGTAATTAATTTTCATAAATAACAGTACTATTCAACACTTTGTGATACATGGTTTCTGTTTTCTTTACATTTGAAATATGATATTCTTTATAATTTTCAAGAAAGATCAATTAATTCTGTTGTTGAATCATTTTGTCTTATTTGTCCAAAATAAATTCCCTCTCTTTTATGTGTATATTTCATGTTACTGCATTATATAATTGATGTTAAATTTAACATCTGAGAATTCTAAAAATGTGCAGAACCAATGAAGTGATCATGAGCTGCAAGCTGAATTACTTTCTTGAAAATCAAGCAGATGCAGATATATCAAAACCAGCCTCCAAAATTCAACATGTTTTATACATTCCAAACAAATTCAAAACCCAAATGCATGATTTTGCACAAGACTGAAACATAAAAAGAATGATCAAGTTTGAATTTCTGACCTGCAGGCTGCAGTAAGAGGTTCAAGAGCTGAGGAGAGAGATGAACTACAACTTTTCTTTTGAAGAAGAAGAAGCAAAAGCCAAAAGAAAAAATAAAAGCACTGTTAAAAGAAAGGCAAAAAGCTCCTCACCACACACACACACATATACATACAGTTAGCTCTGTTTGATGGAATATGAGCTTGCCTTTACATTCCCCATCAGTATATACTACAACAACTGCAAGTACATGAATATATACATATATATATATAGTTTTGAAGAATTTAAGAATCTCTCTCTTTCACACACACAGAAACCAAAGCTGCTGCTGTTGTTGTTGTTGTTGCACTTAGGTTTTGAGGCATGCCAAACAAATCCCAGTGTCTTAGCCAATGTGATTCAAGGTTTGTGAAAGAGATGCCTCCTCAGACAAGTCCAGCAGTGCAAAACATTATTAAATTGAAATGAAGTATAATAAACAGATATTGATCAGTTTATATTCTATCTTAATTAATTATATATAATTGCTGTTAAGGATCACAAAACAAAGGTACATTGCTCAACTCAAGACAATGATTAGAATAACAGCTTAAACCTACAACACAGTGAATCACATGCACCCAAGAATTATATATCTCAAGCAACAGTTGTCTCGATTAGATATGCACTAATTCTATAATTTTGTGTACAACAGTACAAGGCATGTTAATATGAAAAGGAAAAGACTCTGGTGGCATGGCCTGCCCTGGCCCGCCGACAATTAGATCACGACCGTACGATAATTGGGTACCTTTCAAACACTCCATCAAGAACAAAGGATCTCAAATCAAACACATACACACATATAGACGCTTAATTGATTGTGATTTTCTATCTTTTTTTTTTATTTTGGCTTATAATTTGTCCATTTTATTTTAATTGAGAAGGGTGGAGTTTAAGAAATCCTGCATGTATTCTATGTATGCTTACACTGTAATGTATACTGTATGATGGGTGGGTTGAGTTGTCAAAATCTGAAAATGCAAGTACACTGAATTGGGATCTATAATGAAAAAATATTAAGCGGAATCATATGGCAAATGGTCATTTAGTTTAGTGACACTCAATCTCCATTTTATTGCATGAGATTGTGTATTTAAATTTTATGAATGCCACTAGCATATTTACTGAGGGAAGTCATGAATCGATCGAACAAGTTAAGAATAGAGAAGATAATGAGTAAGTACGGACTCAACTACCCCTAATCATACAAATTGTAAAATGGGACTCACATACTCTTATATTCCGTATGTGTTAATAAATGCATAAAAAATCAGAAATCAAAATAATTTCAATACCCATTTCAGCAATTTTCAAATAAGTAAACATGTCACAAGTGCATGCAGTCCTCGTCTATTATTTGACATCATAACATCCAACTCATATGATTCCTTATTATATACCCACAAATATGTGTACATTCATAAGATAAAAATTGTTAAACATTATAAGATTATTGCTATAATTAAGAAATCATAAATAAATCAATAATGAGTTATTCTGCACGATATAAAATCCTGGATAGATATCTAAAAATGAATTATAAGAAAGATACGTTTACAAGTAATGTTGGATATATACCTAAAATAGAAGAAGCAAAGACCAAGACCCAGCACAATGATTGATTATAGCCGTTTGTTGAACATGTGAGTGGGGGTGTAAAGAATAATCGAACCGTCCAGATAAGTGGACCCAAAAATACTGAATATGTGCAATGACTATAAAACACACAGCATGAACATTTGATGGCAGAAGAAATCAGAGATGGTGGAGTGGGTTTTGTCATTTCCTCAATATTCTTCAATATATATTGCTGAAATAATGCAAAAGACAGATTGGAAGAGAAGATCCAATCCAATTATCCAAGGCCATCAAAATGAGGAAATTAATTCATTACAAATGGATGGAATATGGATTTGGTTGCATCATGCATGTTAAGTTAAAACAAAATAATATTATTATTATGTAATTATACGAAAAATAAAAAATGAAAAACGAGTGCCAGTGTTTCAAAGTCGTGGTTTGGGTGCCAACGGAGTCTAGTCCAGTTGAAAAGGATATTGACTTGCAGTTGCAGTTGCAGACTAACATGGCACATTGACAATGGGTGTGAGAAAATCTATATCCCCATTGTCGCTATTATATAATAAAATATAGATAAAAAAGTCGTGGTTTGTGTGGAGTTTCGTGATCTCCTCCAGGTATTTTATACTTTTCTTTATGATCTCGTGATGTCTTATTTACTTTATTTTATTTATTATTTATATGAGAGAGAGAGAGAGAGAGAAGTTGGTGGTGGGTGGACACGGAAGCACGCGTTGCCGGGGAGAGGAGATGCAGTCGTATGGGGCGGTGGGTCCATTGGGTTTGCTGAAAAAGCCTGAGCCACTTCCTTGCGCTGTTCTTTGGTCCCACGCCCACTTGATTCATTCGTACTCACAATTTGGAAACTATTCACACAAAATATAATTCCAATTCAATTCAAAGAGGAGGGTAATATTTTTCAAACTTATGTTACTAAATAAATAAGACTTGTATAGTTCCGAATGTGGCAGAGAGTCATTCTTTTTTACAAACAAATAACAATATTCTACCCCAAAAAAGCAGTGTATCGCGAATGCAAAGAATTATTGTATAATTAACCATGAGATTGGGGGTTCGATCCCCGTCCAGGGGAATGGAGCGTATTTCGTGGCCAGCCGTTTACCTCCATTGGGAGAGCTCCCACGGCGAAAGGGATTAGTCACTGTTGTCGGCAGTGGATACCCTTGGGTCTCACCTAAAATAAAGAATTATTGTATAATAATGAAGTACGATCACATAGGATTTAGGGTTGATTATATCGTGTGACTATATTCTAGTATGATACAATATTTACTCCACATGTGTAGACTTTAATTTGCAGGTAAAGAGAAATAACAACATAAGAAGGTGAAAATGCCTATATTTTTTATTTAAAAAATAATGCTAAGGAAACTACATTTCATATTGCAATGTCACATAATGTGTTAAGTAATGCATATAACCAACATCCAAGAAAATGAAATCATTGATTAACATGATTGTAAACTCACCACATTATACAATACAAAAATATGATACCCCTGACATTATTATTTTTTTAGGGTTCATATATCATCGTTTGTCAACGAGATCTAACCTAATAAAAAATAGCTTTAATTTACAGATTATCGATTTTTAGTGTAGTCGACTAATTATGATATCTCTTTAGCATTATTCGATTTTCTATTTATTTAATTTTTTCTAAGGGTAAAATACAGATGGTTGCGAGCGATGAGGGAAGGAAGGGGTCCCCAGACTTTAGAGTGTGTCTCAAGATTTCAAGACTTGACTCAGCGAAATAATCTAATGGCTGCCATGCCATGTCGGTGTCCACTGGATCGTCAACCAACACCACCATCTATGATCTATGCCACTTCCAGTTTTTAAGTTCTCTCCGTACAAGAAAAATTAGTTTTTTAAAAACAAAACTAGTAAGTTGTAATCAGGGTTTTTGGCTAAACAAATAGATTGCGATCAGGTTCAAAATTGAGTTGTGCATCATCATCATGCATGGATGTACGGACATTTAACCATAGAAAAAGTTATTAATGGTCATTGCTATTTAAATGAAATTATTATTGACCTATTGTTGGCATAGAGAATTTGAACTTTTTTTTTTTGGGGCAAGTTCTAATTTTATCTTCTGATTTCTTTTATTAAGAAATTCAAATTTGCACTCCTACATCTTAGCCCAAATGAGTAATTTCAATATATTACTGTAGTATGTTTGAATGCAGCATGGCTGAATGAACCGCATGGTGCATGATGGTGCCGGGCCACCTTGAGTGAAGGATGCATTATCATATGTGCATGCAGCATGGCCGAATGAACCGCATGGTGCATGTGTGTTTTGAATGCGTACGTACGAACCTACATTATGAAAGATGAACCAAACATTTATGGGATCTACCTAAATATGTGAAAAGACGTTACTACGGCTTTGGGTGCAATCTTCTCACATCTCCTCTACACTAGTAAGTTGTAACTATAAACAATTGATGCTCTACATCGATAATCCTCTGGTAGGGCGGAGCTACACGTCAACCCGAAGTGACTGTGGTCCTCCCAAACTCAATCAGTCACGTAAAATTTATGAATTTTCGTAATTGTTGGTCTTCTCAAGAAATGAAAGCTAGTTTCACCATTTGAAAGTATTTTTGCTCACCATTTTAACCCAAGGTGTACCATCATCACCCTTCTTAACAATTGACACGTGTCTATTGACATAATAATGGTTGTATAAATACAAAGTAAAGAGTTAACTATGGTTATGTCAAGGAACACGTGTCAAGTGTTGAGAAGAGTGATGAGGATACACCTTGGATTAAAGTGGTGAGCAAAAATATACCCAATAGTCTTTAACAGCGTGTACATAATAATCTAATTATTTGTATGAAAAATACCACCATCAGTTGCACTTAAGCTCGTGGAGTATTCTCAGCCATTGATTAATTAGTATGAGTGTCCGGTTTTCCTAATTTGTAAAGTGGAATATTTTATTCTTATACTTGTCAGCGAATCACAAAAATATTGGTATATTTTTGCTGCTTACTGATTTTTGTTGTTGTTTTGTATCGCCAGCATGTCTTAATCACAGAAGGATGTGAGGTTAATTTGATCCATAAATTGCTAATATTCTTTTGGCTTATTAGGCGTCTTCTTTCAACCAATAAAACGATAAGTAATAATAGTGCAAGATTTCAAAGTGCAAGTGGATTATGTAAAAACAGTGAAGACAAATTATGTAATGCATGCGTGTTTGACTTAAGATGCCAAAGAAAAACACACACACAAAAAGTTATTTTTCTAAACAATTATAAGATACAACAGCGGCAAAAAGATAGCTAAATGATCATCTATCTTTTCTCCTTTTACTTTATTTCCTTCATTTCTTTCTTCTACTCAAGCCAACTTTTTCCATCAAGATTAAAAGCTTTTTTTTTTAAGTACGGGGGAGTGGAGTTTCTCACATACACACATAACGAAAGTGTTCAAATTTAAGATCTCTTATCTACAAATTAAGACCTATTTTCACTGGGTAAGACGGTGTTGACAGAAACTAAAAGTTAATATTGTACAAGAAAGTAGCACATGTTGATAAATTTTTGGTCTACTTTTTTCCTTGCAAATTTTAATCGCAAAGGTGACTAATACATAAATTAATTAAGATTCTTCTTGAGACGTGGGCATGTCTTGGTTTTCATTTGAATTATTTTCTCATCTGCTGAGAAGATTAATTAGGGTCACGACCTTCTGTCAATGCAAATTATTGGTTCGGTTCATTATCACGGGCTTAATTATAAAACTAAAGTGCCAAAGTGCCAAGCCAACAATAAACTAAAGAGTAATAATTTTTCCTTTCCATTTTCCGGGGAACCAAACACAAACAGTCGGGGTTATAAAATTATTTAATGTTAATGATGATCTACGGTGGAATCTTCGATCTAAGTAATGTTAAATTATTGTTTTGGAAAGCAAATGCGTGATTTGGAGTTAGTGGTTGTAAACGTGGCGTTTTCTCTCCCACATAGCTCAAAGCCCACCTTCCACTTTTAGGCATTTGTGGAGTTGCTAACTTGCTGGCTGCAGTGGCTAGACGCAGTGCCTGCTGTGATTGGACCGTACAACCATATGTGTGGTATGGGATTGCTTGTCAACCCACCAAAGTAGATCTTTTCCTCGCTATGAAAATGAATGTTCAAAACTTCAAGTTCACTGTATGTACGGCTGTTTATAATGGTTCACTGTAAGTTTCGTGAGTTGTGCCCACCCTCATCAATGGTTCGGAACCACCTTCTAGTGACATGTTTACTTATGAGGGGTGAGAATTGGAATTGTTTTTACCCGTGTTTATTAATATTCTGGTACTCGAGTTATTTCAATTTCTGACTTCTTATAACACGAATTAAAAATTATGTGGTATCCACGTTAGTATCCCGTAAACCATAAAACCATGAATTGGGTCAATTAGAGGAGTAGTTGACCAATTATAATTAGTTAAATCTCCTATTTCTAGAATTTCCCGATTTAAGTAAACATACCCCAATAGGAAATGAACCAATAATGCAGGGAGGGCAGCGGGGGTGGAATTTCATCTCAAGAAGCGAAGAAAAAGGCCCCAGATAGTTGGCATTTTACATGTTGTTTCTTGAAGCCGACCTTTGGCCACACCCATCATCCCATGCCTTCAAAATCTTCCAACCTCAAGACTTGGATTTTAGCTATGTCTGCGTGTTCCATGAAAACGAGCTGAGCAAAATGGTCCAAATGTCATCCACCTTGATTTTTCACAAACTTCCTTTTCATAGCCCGCGTACATATAAAATAAAAAATAGTACACTAATAATTCAACATCTCTGACTTGCATTGCAGTGGGGGGAGTGGGGGAAGGAACCCCACCAATACCTTATCAGACCCGAAATATCTACACACATAATTATAACACAAAACGTCACAATTGAATTAATCGTACTGCCCTAGCTTCTAGTGGTAGTAGCACCTATAGGTGTAGACAAATAATTTAATTCCAACCCCGGCTCTGTCTGCTTCCCTAAATTTTCCACCACCACAGGTCATCGTCAATGTTGTACCTAGCCACAACTTTTTTTTTTATGGTCATGTGTTTGTTGCTTAATTGGAGAGTTTTGGATTTGATGTGGGGCCGCTTTCTCCTTTGGCAGTAATGGTCCAGGCCCATTCTAGACCTCCATCAAAGGCTCTATCCTTTTCTTGTGTTAACGAGTCGTGTACGTATCGGGTCATTTTCGTAATCACGTTCGTTTATAATCATGTCATATTTGGATTAAGGCCCCGTTTGGTTCACGGAATGAATTTGATGGGAAATCATTTCCCATGTCATTTCCCAAGGGATGGGAAATGTTGATTCCTTTCCCATGTTTGGTAATGCTGGGAAAGTGATTCGGAAATATCACTTTATTTCCTTTCCCATGTTTGTTTTGAGTAGGAATGGAAAACAAATTTTGTTTAGTTTCCCAATTGTACCCCTATTAAAAAAAAAAAAGAATACCAATAATTGTTGGATAAAAATTGTAATTATGAATTGTTAGTAAGGACAAATTAGTAAAAAAAAATTGTATTTAATGCTAGTTTTACTTTCCCATGGGAAGGGAAAGTGAAACCCAAGGAGAAAGGAAGGATTCACTTTCCCTCCTACTTTCCCATGTGCTAGGAATAGCTTTCCCATGCCTGACTTACCAAACATGGGAAAGGAATTGATTTCCCATGCCCAAGATTCCTTTCCCATGAACCAAACGCAGCCTAAGTTTTCTTTATTTCCAAACGACACCTCTTACTTTATATGGGCTGGCCTTCTGGAGTTTGAGAAACTCAGTCTTGGGAACAGCTTGAAAGATGAGCCCATTTTATACTTTTGGGAAGCATTTAGAAACTCAACCTTTTTATTTTTGGATTGAATTTAGAAACTCAATCTATGGGAAAGACCAAAGGAGATTTGGGCCCATTTGATTGTAACTATATGACTGTCATTGTTTTTTTTTTTGGTTGAGGGGTGGCAAATGAGTCATTTTAAAATTGACCTTGATTGAATGAGTGTCGTTTTAACGATTGGTGTACTATTATAGACTCTTAAAATGTCATTTTCTTCAACAACAACAAAAATGTCATTCATTTCATTCAATGTAATAAAAAATTCTCCTAAATATTTTAAAGAGAGGGAAAATTTCATACGTCCCCTCGAATGATTTTCCATGTTTTATATTGCCTTCTAGAGTTTCAATTTAGTCTTGAATCTTCGAAACGTTCTAATGTTCACACTCATATGAAATTCACGCAAGCTATTTTAAAAATAATTTTTTACGGATTTTAAAACATGGGAACTCAAAATCAAATTAAAAGTTCATGGAGTAAGTAGAACATAACAATCATTCGGGTGGCAATACTAAACTTTTTTCTGAACGAAATTAAATGAACTTTCCGCTTAGACCATCTCACCTTTGAATTTGTCACGTGGCCTAAGTCCTCTCAGAAGCCAAAATAGACGTAGTTGAATTATAAGATGGAAGACCGGCCCGCATCTTGACTTGAGCAAACTGTGCAATTTATTGTTGTGTGTTGTTATGTGAAGGGTTTCTCGTAGCAGCCCCAAGTGCCACCATCTATCAAACTCAACCCATCAGTTCCTCTCATCCTAATTTATTGGTTTTAACTTTAAGACAAATAAATATAAGATGCAGTTTTAAAACCAGACAAAATATATAAAGATAAGATGTTGATTTCTTTGTGGGTACTCTACTCATAATTTATTTCTCTCTATTTTTTTAAATGAAAAAAAATAAAAATAAACGAGTAGTAGATAATTCTAATGACCAATAGGGTGTTAGTTGGATTGACTCAGACCTTTGGTGTGTGAATTTCCTCCTCATCCTTTCCTCACTCTTTCTTTTTAGTTTTTCTCCTTCAGTTGCATGAAATTCCCACAAATTGTGTTCATTTTATTAACTGCTTTTTTCTACAACTTTACCTAACTATTTTTGTTAGTTTCTCAACTTTTTATAAATAAATTGCGCAAGTAACTAGTAATTTTGGGGAAATCAAGTAAGACTTTGTCAAAATCAGAGTAACAAACCTGCCCTAGGTCAGACAACAACATGGCAACTAATAATTGACACCTTGAATGAGAACCATTATCATTAATATAACATAATAATTAAGTTACGTGCATGAATGATATCCCTAATCATATCAACTATAGTATTCTCTTGGACCGTCCAAAACCCTACTTTTTTCTCTTTATTTTTTCCCAAGGCCATGATCCAGAAAACTTCAATTAGAAAATGGGAAGAGAGATTACTCCAAAGTTGTTTAATACTTCTAGGCCAAACACTGACTTGGTATTCATTTATAAATTATAAGTCATCGGTTCACACTATGTACAGATCTGCGACTATAATAAACAATTATCAGTTATTCCCGCATACATAGACGAGATCAATGCCTTATATTAATAGAGCAATTATTTCCGTTGATTTTATTATACAGCAATTTAGTTGGTACTCATCTCAAAATTGGGTCCAACTTCTCATTAGTCTAGTCAGCAAAATACATTCAGCATGATCCATCTTGGTAAATTGGCCATTCCCATGTAATTATAAAGATAAGATTCTGTGTTAATATATCGATTACTAACCTAAAAAAACAACAATCCTTTTGTTTTCTTGTAAACAAAAGAACAATCTTTTTTTCATACGTAACAAACCTACAAACCTACAAACCTAACTATAATGTTTTGTTTTCAACTGTGAAAGATCTCTGGCAAGTGGCTGGTCCAGCACCACTATTCTGGTATAGCAACCCACAGCCCACAGAAACCTTAACGTGCATTCTACGTTCTATTTTACGTCTGTCTATTTTAGCAGCCTCCAAACCCACTTTCTATCTTTAGTTGGGTGTTTCTTACATGGACCACGTTTTTATTTTTATTCATCCTCTAATTAATTAATATTCAAATTATAGCATAAACTCGGAAATTTGGACCAAGTTTGCAGGGCATCAATCAATTGCTAGACAAAGGAAGCAAATTGGCAATTTGACAGCCACAAATCAAGGTCTCTTTCAACACACTACATATAGTCTACATTCAAGATGCATGCTCTAGCATGAACCTTCTTTGCTACATAAAAAAGAAAGATGCTTAAACCAACTGGCATAAGGTCTTGAGGAGGAGAAATTATAGAATATTACAGTAGTATGGTCATGTGGTACATATTGTATACGTGTTATAACATAGGTAAACGACATGGTTTATTTTCTCCCCTTTTAGGGAATAGTATCAATAAATATCCACTTATATTATAACTACAAGATGCAGCGCTAGTATTCTAGCCATCATCTAGTTCTTTTTATATATATTTCTCCAGCCAACCACACCATTCAATCTCAGTCTCTCATTCAAAATATATAAAGTCCTCTGCTTCTTCTCTTCCCCTGTGTCCTGCTAAATTCAATTTTGCCTCACATGGGTAAGCTCAATCCTATACTAGTTTGGTCGCTTTGCCTCAGTTTGTGCCTCTTTCTCTGTCCCACATCGGCGCAGCTAAAAACAAACTTCTATGCCAACGTCTGCCCCAATGTCGAAAACATTGTAAAAAATGTTGTCACTCAGAAATTTCAACAAACATTTGTCACAGTCCCAGCAACCATCCGTCTCTTTTTTCATGATTGCTTTGTCCAGGTAACTCAACTGCTAAATTTGCCATAAGAAACTCAAAGATTGACAAGTTTTTTTTTTACTTGGGTTTCGATCAAAATCTGATGTTTGTTTTTGTGCTGTGAAAAATAAAATGGTTTAGGGTTGTGATGCTTCGGTTATAGTTGCTTCCACTGGAAACAACAAAGCAGAGAAGGATCATCCAGATAATCTGTCATTAGCTGGAGATGGTTTTGATACAGTGATCAAAGCCAAAGCAGCAGTTGATGCAGTTTCTCAGTGCAAAAACAAAGTCTCATGCGCTGATATTCTTGCCTTGGCCACCAGAGATGTCATTGTTCTGGTTTGTTCATGATCACATTAACTTGTGCTGATTAATTAAGGGTGGGATTTGATGGTTGAGTTGATGTTAATGACAATTAAATGTGTTAATTATTTAATGCAGTCTGGCGGACCTTCGTATGCTGTTGAGTTGGGAAGATTGGACGGACTAAGTTCAAGTTCTAAAAATGTTGATGGGAACCTCCCCCAGCCAACGTTCAATTTGAACCAGCTCAATTCCATGTTTGCTTCCCATGGGTTGTCCCAGGCTGACATGGTTGCTCTTTCAGGTAAGACCGCGTCTCTATTGACCAATCATAACGTGATGGGTGTTGTGTGTGAGGGGAGAAATTCTTTGGTCCGATGGTTAGACCAAGTCATCCAATCCGGCCACAAACATAAACAATAGAGCTCTCCCAGAAGATTTCCGTTGTTTATGTTTATGTATGGTCAGATGAGTGACGTGACTAATAACCGAACCAAATAATTTATCGAGTGTGTGGGTTTAGACACTAATTAATAAGGATTCCAGGTGTCTCACCTAATTAGTGTCTTTCGATTGGGACACATCACACACTAAATGATGCAAGAAACTGTGTTTTTGTGCTTTTAGCAAACTCTGTTTTTCACACAACTTTTCACTAACTTGTTATCCTTAACTTGTTAGATTGTGTAGATAACTTGTTATGGTACTAAAAAGCAGCATCATGTTTTTTGCAGCGGCTCACACCGTTGGATTCTCTCATTGCAACAAGTTTTCCAATCGGATTTACAGCTTCAGCCCCGGAAACCCAGTGGACCCCAGTCTGAACAAAGCATATGCAACTCAACTCCAACAGATGTGTCCAAAAGATGTGGACCCCGACATAGCCATCAACATGGACCCAAACACGCCCAGAACCTTTGACAACGTCTATTTCAAGAATCTTGAACTTGGGCAAGGCCTTTTTACCTCAGACCAGGTCCTTTTCACGGACGCAAGGTCTCAGCCCACGGTAAAAACCTGGGCCAAAGACAACGCGGCTTTTCAACAGGCTTTTATTACCGCGATGACCAAGCTGGGCCGGGTCGGAGTCAAGACAGGCAATAACGGAAATATTCGTAGCGATTGTAGTGTTCTTAACTGAAAAGGAAATTTTTTTGACATTTTACTCCTTTCATTTTTCCTTCTTTCTTTTATCATTTGAAGGTAAAACTATCATTGGTTTGTTATTAGAGTTGTGCAATTATTAGAAATCAATTTGTTCACATGAAGGCCACAATAATTTCCAGATTCTCGTTATAAATTAATTTGCAGAAAAAAGACTTTTGACCGTGTCTTGTGCATTATTTTATAAGTCTTTCTTTTGTGGTCATGTAGACCCCAACGCTGAGTCATTTGAAGGAGATTTTATTTTTCTTTCTTGTTTCTTTTGAGAGAGGAGGTTTGATTTTTCAAGATGCTTATAGCTTGTCATTATCCTCCAGACTTTCTACTGTTCCTTGATGGTTTCCTGTATGCATCATTGTTTGCTAATCCTCAACTTAATCTGGTGATAAGACCCTCTCCCACCAATCCTTGTTTGCTAATCTTCA
Organism: Prunus campanulata; assembly: GCA_034190965.1. Taxonomy (NCBI): domain Eukaryota; kingdom Viridiplantae; phylum Streptophyta; class Magnoliopsida; order Rosales; family Rosaceae; genus Prunus; species Prunus campanulata. The sequence continues at coordinate 9,346,378 of CM067213.1, forward strand.
TCTTAATTTGGTGAGACCCCATCATATGCAATGAAATGCTTGCAAGCTGTTTTTTGTTTTGGGTTTGGTAAACAATCCATCACTTTAATGTCTGCTTAGTTACAAGCCCACACTACTAGGCTCGACCAATGCTCGCAAGTTGTTTATTGAACTAAATCTGGTCAGAGAGTTGTGAAAAAAAAAAAAAAAAAAATCAGGTTAGTGGAAATAAAATTGTTTCCCCAATAATACCAACAACAAAAATTTATGGGAGTTTCACTAAAATACCCAAAATGGGCTGAAATTATAAAAATACCCAACACCCAAAACACTTTATAACCATACCCAAAACCCATCATTACACACACTCAAAACCCATTTATAAACACACCCAAAAAATATACAATTGTTGATTGTGGGGTTGATTTTGGGTATGTTTTTATGTTTAAATAGTGCTTGGGTATTTTTATAAATACATGTTTAGGATTGGGTATTTTTATAAATATCTAAAAATTTATTTCCCAAACAAATGATTAATATTGTAGGGGTAGGTTCTTGACCTCTGGCTGCTAGTGAAGGAAAAGTCTTAAGACATCCCAACTAACGAGTCATCTTCTACAGATCTATACAAATCATTTTCAATCCCCATCTTGATATATGATCACATTAGTCCACAGTCAAGACCTTCACTCGCATTATTTGTATGCAACATGCCCCTGTGTCTATCTGTAATGATGCAAGTAAAATTTGCACCAAGAGGGGGATTTGAGCAACATTTGTGGTAAACATGGCTGCCCTATAAACAAGCTACTCATAGGGCCAGGAACCACAGATTCAATCAATCTAGCTCAGGGTGTACCTGGTTTCGAAAGCAATGTTCTCCATGCAAAACAATAGCTCAGCAAACTTATGTTAAAACTATAGAATCCCAATTTTTGAAAGGGGAGAGCTATCCGCGCTCTTTGTAGGGGCATGACTAGCATTCCCCTTTCAAATTTCATCCCTAAATGCACAAGCTGTATGATGAGTGATAAAAAAAAAAGTCAAAAACTGTTCCACGATTCTAAAATGAGCATGCAGGAGCACATTACAGTCAGTAAATTTGTCTGCAACAATCAACAACAAGAAGACTTGACTCAATGTTTTTTTAATTTTTTCAACTCCTTAAATCGCAACTCAAGCATATCTATTTCCTTTAGCATTTGGGTTTGCATACTCCATCTTCCACTTCCTTCAACACCACCCCACCCCCACCCCTCCCTCCCCCCGCGCCCCCCCCCCCCGGCGGTTTACATCATATAACGATGATTCTAGTCCTCATTTTCTTCTTTCAAATATCTGTGTTTGGTGGTGGTAACTGTTTTGGGGATTTCATTTATTTATTTCAGGGACTTGAGTTTTCCCTTTTCTTCCCAGTCAAATGGTCTAGAGAAGAAAAGAGAGGGGAAGGGAAGGCAGGGTTTTTAAATGATGAATTGTTCTTCCATACACAGTAAAGAATATTAATAACAGAAGTATATGCTATAGGTACTAAACATGCATAAGAAGTTAAATACATACCTTCCACCTTAAACTTTTGTTTCTGCTTGACAGAAGTCCTAACTTATTCACGAGAAGTGCTTCACGTATATTTGTGTTTGAGTGTACGGCAAATAATTGATTTGAAGGATTTTGCCTAGTAATACTAAAACGCTGAAGTGATTTAATTGCCATGTGCAGATCAAGGTCCAAAAGCTTTCAATGAATATCATCTTAAAGTTGATGAAATCTGTTAGCAACCACACAACACACAAGCACACGTAGACATACACACACTGCATTCAAACACGGAACAAGTATACTGTTTATCTTATCAAATAATGATCTAGAATCACATGTAACAAGAAACTCAACAATTGCAGCCCTGGAAACTTTGAAGATAAGCTCTATTAAGAAAGATAAAATCAATAAAAACAATAGATATATGTTGAGGAGTGCCACTGACCTATTTGTTACAGCTACATTCAAGTCCCCATGTGTCTATACCTCCCAATGTCAAGGTATCTGCTATAATCAGCTCTGCACCTATACAATCTAAACGCCTTGATCTAAATTTCCATTACTTCTACTTTTCTACTGTCTGCCAGTGCTCACTTATCAAAGCAACAAGGTCAGATCAATATTATCAAAACTTATGGCTTGAGCCGAAACATGTACTAGTCAGTCAGTTCTGTTTTATGACGCATGCAAGCAAACCTTTTCAAGTTTGGTTGGCCAATCTTCTCCAAGTAATAGAGGGTTCAAATCCATTGCGACCTGGAAGTCTAATATAGATGCCAAACTGGGCCTGGTGGGTCTCTGTATGTATCTCACTGGACGCATCCCATTTGAACTTGCTTGATCTACGTGTTTCTCCACAGACCTTGAACCAGCTAAATCCAAACAGGGCTTTATCAATCTCTTTAGGAAAATCTCAAGGCCAGTATTCAACAAGTTGGCACAATCTTCTGAGATTCCCATTCCCTCCATCGCCAACTTTTGCTCCAACCTCTTCCTTAAAGAACAAGTATCAGGTAGCTCACCACTGCTCTGACAAGTGTCATTGTAAATAGCAGGTCCTGATCCTTTAATTAACAGCTTTTTTGTCCTTCCAGTATTTATTGAGATGCCAAGAGGAGCTGTGAGAGGGCTCATGCTGTGAATGCTTGGGCTTTCAGCAGCCTGATCAACCTCTTCCCCATCTTCGACAGAGACAGGTGGTCTGCTTCCCAAAGAAAGCAGCTCGGTTGCCTTTTCTGGTACTTGAATTTTGGAGATAGGACCCTCACATGCACTACTGTGGTTCTTACCCTGAGGCCTAAAAGGGGCCAAACCGTCTCTTAACCTGCGATCGCGAAGATTTGGAGTTCTCCCTTTTCGAGGCGATTGGGGAAAATCTCTGCATAACAGTTGAAGACTACTTCTTTGACATCCATTTGGCACTTTAACATTCAGAGAACTTGCAATGTTGCTCTTTTTTGGTGGGGGAGTCCTTGAAAGGCATGCATTTTTGAGTATTGAACGGATGAAATGATTATGAAGACATACATTTTCTTTCCCTATTGTTGCAATGCAGAGTCTATCAAAGTCGGGTTTGCTAATCTTGAGACTCAAATATCTTGTAACAAGATTAAAGTACTTTCCCGCTTTTTGGCTCCCAACCTTCTTCTCAATCTGAGCTTTCAGTTCTAAAGTGTCTATCCGAGAAAATTGCCTGCTTGCTGGCATTCTGGTTTCAAATCAAAACCAAAATTCATTGAATTAGAAATCTAAACCAACAACAGAAATCTAAACCAACCACTTATTCCTTGTACTTTTTGAAATTCTTTTGTTTTCATCTTTAACATAACTCGCCAGTGAATTTAAGCTTTAAAAAAAATATGTCAACAGTGCCCATTGATAAACCCAAACATAACTATAGTATAAACTGCACAGAATTATATATTATAAAAACCAAACAAACCCAAATTCTACATCTCAAATCCAAACCCAAAACCCCAATTGATTTCGTTTGATCTTTTTTTACCAAGCTAGTTTCAGTAAATAAAATTGAAAAGGACCTGCTGTAGTATAGTGAAATTCGAAACGAAAGGTACAAAAACCCAGATAGGGAGTTAGCCGAAAAGGAAACATTTCAACTTCATTCAACTAACAAAACACTCAACTACCCCAATTACAGGTACAGCACAGAATTTTCTCACCCAACTGAATCCAGAAGAAAAACAACAAACTTTCAAGAACTAAAGCTCAAGCCTTTAGATTCAAAAGACTTCAAAGTAAGAAAAATTCAATTTCTTTCGTAGACCCAGTTCAGAATTTGACCAAGAAAAACAAACCCAATAAAGCAATTCAGACATTGAAACGAAAAAACCCAAGAAAAATACAGAAAATGGAACCAACCTGAATTCAGAAACTACGAAGCAGGATTTCCCTGAGCTTCACTGCACGGAACTGCAATTCTTCGATCACTGCATCTTCTACTTCATAGGGCTAGTAGGCAATACCCTGTTCAGAAGCTTCTTGGGTTGAGGCGAGTCAAAGACACGTGCGTTTAGGAAGCTGCCAATCATCGTAAGAGATCATACATACTTCGTTTACTCCCAGGTCACAAGCACACGTACGCATTGCCTGGTTATTAGCCCACCAATTATTTTTTTGTTTCCGCAAAATTGTAAAAGGGCAACATTTTCCTTCAATTTTAACACGATTTATTATGTTTGTCTTCTCAATTTTTATTTTTATTTTTATAGATTTTTCACCATAGTTTTTTTTTTTTATAATCAAAATGATATAGGGCTCTAAAATAGTATCTTTTGATCATTTAATGGAGTAATGGGTGTTCAAAAATAATTTGAGGGCTCGTAATTACAGATTTGGGGTTTTGGCTTTATTGCATGATAATAAAAATGAAGGTTAATTTACAATTTTCAGCCTCTAGGAAACAAAATCATATACTTAATTTTATGCTCTGAAGCTCTTTAAAGAAAAATCCAAAGTTGGGTGATGGTCATGGTTGAATTTGATAACAAATTTGTGATTTTTCTTCCAAGAACTTCAAAGTATTATATTCACTACATGGTTTGTTCCTTCAATTTGTATTTGTATTTGTATTTGTTGCATTCAAGTAATTTCCTTAATTTTTAAAGATTTAATATTTATTTTCTTTTTAGATAATAAAAATGCAAGGGTTGAGCTTGCGAGTTGACTCCAATCCAATAAAATTGGGTAACTTGAGTTTATTCGAATCCATTATAGGTTTGGGTTTAGTTTTCAACCCAAACCAAAGCCCAACTTGAAATGTAAAAGTCAAGTTGAGTTTGGGTTAGCCACGTAACCCACACAAGTTCCACCTATGAATTCCTAGCATTCTAAGAGCAACTCCAGCGGTAAGCTGGGCCAGGGGCTTGGGAGGGAGAGGGGGGGGGGGGGGGAAATGGTGTTCCAGCGAGGAGCCCAAGCTCGGGCTGGGAGTGGGACCCAGCAACTTAGGCTGGCCCGAGCTCCAGTCCTCGTTTTGGTGCTGACGTCAATGCTACAGTGCCACTACAGTATGCGCTACAGTGCCGCTAAAGTCCGCATGTCGCGCTCTGGGCTCTCCGATCAAATTTTTTTCTCCAATCAAATGGCAGCCAATTTTTGTGCAATAAAAAAATGAAAAAAAATTGAATTTTTTATTAAAAAAATTACTAATTTTTTTTCTTCTATAAATACCAAAATTTTATCCGATTGAGATATGAATTTTATAATAAATATTGACATGTACGAACCCAAAAATCTTATCCGAAAATATTATCCAAATTAATTGTTTAGGTAAACAAATTTGTGAAAAAAACAAAAAAATGAATAGTAATTGCCCTTTGCCATGGCAACAAGTGGAAACACACAATACTATTTGCAAGGGCAACCACTATTCGCGTGAATAGTGGCTGCCCTAGCTCCCCCCTTGCCATGGCAAGGGGCAAATGGGTGGAGTTGCTCTAAGGTACTCATGTGTTTTTGTCCCCAAACGAAAATATACAAAAATAATAAATTGGCTAATCTTGGATTGTTTAATGGAAATTGAGTCTTACCGAGAATTATTTCGGGTGAAAAGTAAACAGAAAAATATGCTATAAGTGTTCCTTGTTGCCTCAATGTGAATTACATTTTTTAACAAGTGATAATTTAAACAACTCTAAAGAAAGATCAAAATCAAGTATAGAGGGACGGACAAGCCGCTTAACTTTAATCCACATTTGCGAAAGTGGTTTATATTTGACGGCATGAATCCTAACTTGAATGTAGCATAAGACTATCTGAAAAGAGAGGACATAATTATTATATACAGAGACACACATGGAAAATTGCCAAAATAAACAGAAGTGTTTTCTAGGTTTTAGATCGAAATAGTCTCCTATGGAAGTGCGCGAAATTGAAAGTTTGTGAGACATTCATTTTCCTTCTGTGAAACCAATCATAATTTTGTGGAATCTTGTTCAGATTCCCGTACAACCGAAGCCAACTTACAGTTGGTCCACAAATATTTGTTTTATAAAACGTAAGACAGTTTAAGAAGCAGGCCATATATACAGAAGCAAATAATTCAGAAGACATCCAACAGCTGGTTTTGGACGCAATTAAAGAAGACAGAAGCTAATTAATTATCATGCTATGCATGATGCTGCTGCTCAACTTCTTTTTTTTCCTTTCCTGACTGCAGAGAAAGCAAAATAGGTTCGAGGACTACACACTTTTTTGTTTTTTAAGTTGGAAATTAAAAGATGGAATATAATTGTGAAAATATAATATAAAAAAATACACCTGATATTCATCTGAAGAAAGAAAAGAAAACATTATCAGTTTGCAGAGAAAGAAAGTCTTTAGGTTATTGGCACAAACCAACCTTCATCATCACATTAATTAAATTCAAGCTCTCATCTACTGTATATTAAAATACTAGATGATTAATAACTAAAATTAGCTAAGAGAAGAAGGAGAAGAAGATTAATTCTATATTAATTAAGTTGTCAGATCATCTCATCATCTCATCCATGAGAGAAATTCGAACTTGTCAATTTCAAGCAGGCATCCAAGCAGTGGCAAACACAACATTGTGACCTTTCCATGTAAGCACAACATCTTCTTCCTCTCTCTTCAACCCCCAGCCAGCTGCATGCTCATCAAGCATGGCCTTCACTTCCAAAACCGCATCTTCCCCAAACGAAACGCTTCGGAAGTTGGCGTTTCTCATCCTCTGCACCCACCTGCATTTTGGCTCAACCCTCTCCACCCTCTGGAACCCCTCGTACGCTATCACGTTCTCGATCTTCCAACACACATCCGCCTCGTACCACTGCCTCTGCTTGCTCCCCCGCGGCAGAAACGTGTCCACCGTGTCATAAGGTATCCACAGGTAGTTGAAGGCCGACCTCAATCTACAAACTAGATTATTTGATGTCAAATCTGCATCTTCGTCCACCAAAACCACAATAGTTGGATCCAAACCTCGAAGGGCTTTCAGAAACATTGTCCTGAGGGACGAACTAGTACTCGAAGAAGAGGATGAGGCTACATCGTAACCATAAGAGCTGCCCGAACCACTACTACTTAAATTTGGATTTGGGTTGATTGACGGAAGGGTCAATGTTTCTTCAGGAATGTAGTGAAGCATCATGTGGCAATTTACCACAAGTGCCTCACCACTCTCCGCATACACTAAATTTTGTACGCGGAGCTGTTGGATTAGGTTGGCAAACCCGTCCGTATAACTGGACGGGATGACCCTAAACTCTAAAATTATATTTCTGGACCTCGCGAAATTTACCAGCTTGGAACCCAGTTCCTCGTAGGAGAGGTCCAGCATTGGGGGGACGTCCTCCGTGGAACCCGCCACGGTGAGCTTCAGCAGCGGAGGGCTCACATTACCCTCTTGACGACCGGCAATGGCTTCAACGAGAGTTGGGATTTGCATGCAATGGGTCAAGCTGAGGTCAACAATGTGAATGACAGAATACCCTTCAACAGCTTCAAGAATGGCGGCATTAGCGGCTGTGAAACCGAACCTGTGCCAGGGGGTAAGGTCGATGAAGGAGGCGAGCTCGATGACGGAGAACTTGTGAGTGTGAATGGTGAAGTTGGCCTGGGAGTTGGCCATGGCGGCGAGGAGCTTGCAGCTGCCGATTCGGGCGGCGCGGGCGATGAGGGCGCGGAGAAAGGCGCAGGTGAGGCGCTGGTTGCTGTCGCCGTCTTGCGGGGCGATGTTGTTGAGGACCCAGAGGATCTGCTGGGCCAGCGTGGCGTCGTTGGTTTCGATGGCGTTGGCGCAGTGGACAAGCAACTGCTCCATGCAGTTGGCGTCGCCGAAGTTGGTGCCGAGGGCTTTTGCGGAGGTGGGGAAGCCGGGCCAGGGGCGGGTGCGGTGGGTTTGGTTCTTGTTCATCATGGGGAGATTGGAAAATGGTGCGGTGATAATTTGGTGCAAGGCTGGGGGTGGTGCCTCAGTAAATTGCATCATTGAGAAAGGGAAGTACTTAATTCAGAAAAAAGAAAGTAAATAAAAGAAAAAGAAGAAGAAGAAGAAGAAGATGGAGTTACTGTGAGGAGGTGTTCAGAAGGAAAGAGACCAGACTGGTAGTGGGTAGGGTTTTTGGCATTGGGAAACTTAAAATTGGTGATAGCAGGAGGGTTGGGAGAATTGATCTGCAAAAATTACGAATGGAAACAAAATAGAGGGTTCAGCTTTTTTTGTGTGAGGAGTGAAAAAATATTGGCGTTGGTGGTTCTTGACATGGGGGATGAAAAGGGACTGATCAGGAGGATTGAAACTCTCGTCCCCAAAAGGAGAAAAAAGAGAGAGAAAGAGAGTATAAATTAGAAGTCAAATTGGGCAAAAGAGACTGATCCTAACAGATTTCAGGCTTTTTTCTTCTGATGGAAATTCAGAACCACTGTTGTAAAGTGACAATATTACAGAGGAGATGGATAGATATTTATCAGCAAAAGCTAGAAAGCTAGGTGGGCTAGGTGGATGGTGCAATAAGGCAACAGAAGATTGAACAAACCTTTTTAAGCTACAAAAGGGTGTAATCCCTTTTCATATCTCCCTTTTGCTGCTTTTTCTTGATCAGGTAATTAGAGAGTGAGAGAGTGAGGAGAGAGAAGGGTGAATGAATCTGATATATGATATGATGATGAGATAAAGGAGGAGCAGGAGCATGAAGGAGCAGGAGGGGCTGCTGTGGGTGTGCTTTATGTGTATGAATTGCGTTTTGGTGGCATGTGAAGTTAGCCGGCCAGCGGGTTGTCTGTATGTGGAAGTTGAGATTTTGTCATGGACCGGGAGGGGAGGGAAGGGTGGGATCGGATGGCAGTTAATCTTTTTTTTTGGTTGAGTATTAGAGTATAGTACTTTCTCATCACTTATTACTCATCATCATATTCATATCATATATATATATATATAGCTTCTATTAAGAGATCTCTCAAATAAGCTTATTTAATGGACATCCTTGTAGAGCCCACTCCGTATTTTATTTTATTAATCAAAACCGTCTATTTTGTAGATATTCATTCAAAGATCATCTCTACAAAAAATCATTTGAATCCGATATCATTTGACCACTCAATTGAATTATTGAAGGTTTAGTACTTTCTTGAAACATCGTGTTCATTGATTTTGTAGAACACAATTGGATGTCAAAATGGTTTTCGCGTTCTCTAATTTTTTTTCCAAGAATGATCTATGAATACATACTTAAAAATAGATGGTTTAGATCGTTGAAAAATAATTCATAAGAGACCTACAGGTATTCCTCATATATATATGTCACGGGCCACCATACATCATCATTATCATCATATCACGCATATCATGAACAAATCATTTTTTTTGGGGGTAGGGTGGGGGGGGACAGTTCTAGTTTTCTTTCTTCTTTTGTTACCATGAATCATTCCTTTCATCGGCAGTACTATTTTGGCGCAATGCCTTTTGGTAAAAGATTCAATATACAAATAATATAGAGGAAATAAAAAATCAAACACAAGTACTCACCTCTTACAGTAATATTATTTGTACCATATTACTGATTACATTGGTAACAGAGTCTAGACTTCAAAAAAATTTCCATTCATACACACCCTGATAACTTCTTAAACAACTAAGAAAATGCGCAGCTCTGGTTTTGAAATTTAATTTTTAGTTTGGGTGATATTTTGCAAGAAAGAATATGACAATTCTAGTCCCGAAGTGATCCTCAAATAACATTATTTGAACCTACTTTTAAAAAAATATAAATTGGGTCCATCTTGATAGCTAGGGAAATGTAAAAATAAATAAAAGACACAAAAACAAAAACTCCTCTAAAAAGGAAAAATAAATACAATTAACTTAGGAAAAAAATATTTGAACTTTTCTTAAATTTGCCACTTCGTACATGTATACATCCACTTTTCTTAAATTTACTATCTTCATTATCACCAATGTCGAAGTAATTATATATGGCATCAAAAGATGTAAATTTTGTCTTTCTTTAGGGAAATCCGTTTAGCGAAAAGTGATGGTCCAAAGTAATAATATAGAACATGTGTATGATCATGGATCTAGCTAGTTGATTGGTCATCTTTATTTGAGAGAGAGAGAGAGAGAGAGAGAGAGAGAGAAGGTCGACCTCATTGTCCTCGACAATGACCATTCCTTTGTCGCATCGATGCATGTAAAACTTTGGCTTGCCATGAGAGAATAATGAAACTTATACATGTAAAAAAACTAACAAATTGTATATCCTTGAATACCTTTTTTTATATGATTTTTTTTTTGTCCATCCTCTGTGGATATAATATTATAATTACGCGCATGATCATATTTATCCAATTTCAAACTCATACAGTATATACGACCAAAATTGTTAGGTGTGCGTGGAGCAAATATCCAATAGAATCTCTTTTAATTATACAAGAACAAGAGTATTCCAATACTGCTTGAGTTGTTAGGTACGTGAAATGAAACTCGTTTAGGTAAGAATACTCTTTCAAACGAGTCGTTTCTCCTTACTTATAAATCCAGATGGTTGAATCTTAACTATATATTATACCAAATAACAGATAAAATACTGTAGCGCATACGTCATTCCAATTCAGTTTGATCCAAGTCTTGTCCCATCCAAAATAATAATTGAATCGAAGCTTAGCTAGTCTTAAACTAGACCTTAAATTGCAAGTGTGAGTGAGTTTACAAATAGGGATGAGTTGGCTAAAAGATCCAGAGACGCAGCCCTTATTGTTTTTGTCATGTGCTCACTAATTATAATATGGGATCAACTTGTCAGCTGTCATTACACTAATTAAGACTGAAAAGATTAAAGGCCATGCCATGCATGAAAAGAAATCATATATAAAGCTTAGGCTCTCCACTCCATCCGTCATTTTATCACTACTTGTGTCTCCTTCCATATTTCATATTCTTTCTTCCCCCAATCTTATACACATGAAGGAATTATCTTTTATATTCTTATTCTTTCATATTCAGACACTTCTTTTTATACAAAGTGATTCCATTTTCGTCAGCTTACTCGATATGCTCTTTTAATTATACTTCAATTCCAACATTCTCTCTCTCTCTCTCTCTCTCTCTCTCTCTCTCTCTCTCTCTCTCGCAATATTTCACAAACAAATTGGTGATGAGATCTTATCCAGGACCAGGACCAGTTTTGGATATTCACTTTTATTTGATGATGCATGTGAATGGCTCGACCATTTGGAAAGGGGTCCAGGGGCTTATGTATCTCTTATAATCTGCCCTTTGTGTTTGGATGCTATGGACTCGTGATACACAAATCTCTTTTGTTCCTTCTTCAAGGACTGGTCACTGCTCCTGTGCCTTGTAAGTTGTAACCCCCCAACCCCACCTTAAATTGACCACTCAACCTTTACAACCATCCATAAAGAAAAATGACTCACAGCTTCCTCCAAATCTACACAACCTAATTTACCCTTTCTATATATATATATCCCCTTTTCTTTTTGGGAAATTGCACCCTTTTGAGATTTTATATTCGACGTTCTTTTTTTGCACAAAGTTGCACCCTAGTCCTTTACCAAGTACAAAACCCTAAACTTTATATATAAATGATTGAATTAGTCCCTATATCATCATGTTTACGAGCTCTAATTACTGATTAACATAATATTTTATTGTATGACTAACATATAACATAATGGAATTGACAGAAGTGAGAACCATATATAACAAGTCATCCAGCTATGAAGAAATAAAACAATATATATCCCCTTTATTGAGGGACACTATTTAGGGTCCTTTATCATTTTTTTTTTCCAATGATCCACCAAACCATCTAATTTTCACATCTTCATTTAAAGATCATCCTTGCAAAAAATTATGAAGGCATCTAATTGAGACCGACAAAATCAATGAACATGGTGCTTCAAGAAAATATATACTTAAATTTCAAAATTACAATTGAGTGATCAAATGATATCGGATTCAAGTAATTTTTGGTAGGGATGATCTTTGATAAATATCTACAAAATAGACGGTTTGGATTAGTTAAATACAATGTAGAGTGGGCCCTACAAGAATGTTCTCAAATAAACTTATTTGAAGAATCCCTCAATAGAAAAGCTCTCTGATATATATATATATATATGCATCTCATGCATGGGACTACCCTTTTAACTAATCTACTTTTCCTTTGAAATGATTAACTTTTGAGTTTGATAAAATAAGGCATGCATTAAAACAAACTAATTCTTAACTGTTTCTTGAAACCTTTTTGAAGTATTTACTGGGTCCAGTCCAGGTTTCATTTTCTAAGGCATCTGCATCCTAAAACAAACTAAAAATTTATCATGCATAAAGTTTTTGTAACCAAAGATAAGCTCTCTGAAAGGGTCTCAAAAAGGGTTTGTCATGTTTTCTTCCCAACCATGGTTTTTATTTATGCCGCCAAAGTTGAAACTTTGCACTGTTCAAATGAAGAGGAATCTAATTAGACAAAAAGCGCGGCCCACCTTCTGTTACCTCTTCTTCCCAAATGCAGATGCAGTGAAATAATTTAGGTTATCGTTTCCAGGCTTATTCAAAATGGCATGCATCTAAAGAAGAGCATTCTCATGAGAAGAAGAATCCAAGGGAAGCATATAAGGAGAATGATGTAAGTTAAGGTATTGAATTTTAATAGTTTTGGATGTTTGGAATTTTGAGGAGGATTCCTTAACCTGATGAGAAACAAAGACTAGACGACATATTGGCCAAAGCAAATGCATGAAGCATTTTTTTTTGGAATTTCTCATTAGAGAGAATTCTCTGGCACCTATGCTCTCCTTGGTTTTTCTCCCATAAGACAACACTAAAAACAAAGGTGTAAGCATGAATCTAGGAATGTAGCCATGTGCTTGAGATACCCAAATCAACACATTTCTTTGTTTCAAAATTTAAGCACACTGTCTTAGGATTATATATATATATATACTAAGTTTAAACAGTAACAAGTAGTTGCCCAAAAACATAGCAAAGCCAAAAGTATAAAGACACTTGCTTCGAATGTTGAGCTACGGAAAAAAGGACAATTATTACCACTTTAAACAAAATTTTAGACCTGAGTTTTGTGATGCCACCCAATGATTACGAAGAGTTTTGGATTTTAAATATTTATATGCCAATTGGGCAGGCATCTAATGGCGTTTTAGGAATCATAATCTAATTGGTATATTTGATTTTCAGGGGCATATTCTTGTACTGATGGTATATAATACAGATGATTACATCATGTTGTGGTACTTGAAACTTTTGTCCAAGAGTGATTAAGTACTTGTACGCCTAAGCCCACGCATCTATCTATCCTCACTGTTTCTCTAAAATTTTACACTTTCGGCCCCATTTGGTTCACATAACGGATTTGAGGGGAAATTACTTCTCATGTTATTTCCCAATGGATGGGAAATGGAGATTCATTTCCCATGTTTGGTAATCCTCGAAAAGTAACCAAGAAATACCACTTTATTTCCTTTTACATGCCTGGTTTGTATAAGAATGTAAAACAAAATTTGTTTAAATTTTCAATTATATCCATATTATATATATATATATAAAAGAATGCATTCAATGCTATATTGTAATTCTAATGATGAGGAAAACAAAACCCAAGGGGGGAGGGCTTCACTTTCCCCCCTACTTTCCCATGTGCAAGGCAACGATTTTCCATATCTGAACTGTTAAGATTTCAAAGAGACGGACCATTGACCCATCACTAGTGTCGGATCCAGAAATTTTCATTTCGGAAGTCAACATGTAAAAGGTTAAATAAAATTCTATACAAAATATACCCATCGAAATGAAACGATAATATTCTAATTCATAGTTAATAGATAAAATTATACAACATACTCATGTTCATTATCAAAGAGAACTGCATCAACTTCAAAAAATAGACACACACTACAATACACTAGAAATATCGCTAAGAATGTGATAATAAACCAAAAAATTTGAGCAATCCTCTTCGCCTCCCAAGGCGTCTCATCCTATTCGACGTAAGAGCTGGCATATATTAGCTCAATTTTGCTTATTTTAGGACATTTACGTCATTTTTAAGGTTTGTCGTTATTTTGATTTTAGGCTTTATCTGTATTTCTTTTGGGTTCTAACTCTCAAACTTTGAACCCTTATGAGTACTGTCTTAGGGGAGCTTATTCAAGCAAATATTTCTTCAATACGTAAGAGTTAGTTTATTCTTATAAAATTCTTTGTGTATTAAACATCTAAGGCTTTACCTAGATTGATCTTAGGTCCCTTCATGCATTTATATCATACATGAAAAGTTGTTTTATGTAAAAATATTGGCTAAGTATGAAAAATGGTTTTTTGGAATAATTATTTTCTCAAGATAATTTTTGGCGGCTTTTATTCCTTACACATTAAATAAGAAAACTTGATTTTATGGGATTTTAGTATGAAGTATATATTAACTAAATGAGCCATCATTTTTAGCCTAAATCGTATTTTGCACTAAAACCGATTTTTCATATTTTGATTTGGTGGGAATTTGATTTTTTAGTATTTTTATTTTAATCCAAATGGGGGGTACTTCCTTACTTACATTGTAAATTTAAGTAAATGGAGTAATATAAAAATAAATAAAAGTAAAAGGACAAACCACCTGCCCCTATGTGGATCCGCCCTTAGCCACCACTAGCAACGTCGATATTGTTCTCAACTTAACCACATGTTTAGCAGGTGTTGAGTTTTATACAAAAGGTCTCGATGTTATTAGGAGCCATTCATTATATGAGACTTTCTATTTTGTTAAGTTTCCAATATGAGACTATGTGTATTCTTTAACATGGACTTACCAAACATGAGAAAGCAATTGATATCTCATCCCCAAGCCTCCTTTCCCATGAACCAAACTGGACTGAAAAGGGTACAAATAACTCATTTTGATTTCTACGCTTCAAGTATTTTGACCCATGATAGTATGTATAACTTGTATAATTTTAAACTCTTTGAGCCAGTCCTACTCTAGACCGAAATACTCTTGATTTATACTTGATATGTTTAATTATTTTTTTCAGTAGCCGCAGCCGACTGTCCGGTCTGGCCATTTTCACTAGCACAGCAGCTGAAACTCCAATCAACCCAGGGGCATAGACAAGACTGAATTCCAAATACTCTTTCACAGTGCCCTCAAATTCGGGTCCATAATTGAGACAATTTGTTTTGAGAATACGTGGAAAAACAAAATCAAAAGCTCAAGCTTGGGCTGGATCCATAGCTTTATCTCCTCGTGGACCTTGGGCACTCTGATGTCCCAAGTAAAAATAGATCCAACCCATTTCGTAATCAGGTTCAACATACTGCAAGAATTTTATAGCGACGGTCTTATATATGACCTTTATGTGAAGTCCTATCTCTTAATCGTATTTTAGGAATGTAGAGAGCAAAGAAAAGAAATATCTAACTTGTATAAATAAATTAAAAACTGAATGTGGTGAAAAATGAAATTTTAATATATAGAAAAATAGAATATTAAAAGAAATAAAAAATAAACTGAAAAGGTAATGGGCCTTGAAGATGGCCCTAGAATTTGAACATGCCAAAGGACTTCATCGCTTTGAGGTTGGGTTGAATGAATCAACTAGAGTGAGAAATGATCAAGGCCCATAATATCTTCTTTGTTTTCCGGCAAGAGATGGTGCTCTCAGAGTTAGAGTTTGATGGTTTTGAATTACAAAATTCACTGCTTACAAGCATATACGAATTGTGAGAATTACATGCATCAACGGCTCATAATACCCAACCTCATATGCAGGACTGAATTGGATAAAAAAAATGGGTTGGGCCCACCGGGCCATGTACTGATCACGTGCAAGAAAACATTCGATGACGTCATGACATGCATCATCCAAAAGCCGACGGTGTTTGGGTCAAGGAAATCGGCGCATTGGATGAGGTCGATGCTTTTGTAATTTGTACGTTCCGGCGATTGAGGGAAAGGTCACGTGAAGTCTCGTGTCCTACACCATTCCATGTCGGCTTATGCTGGTGCCACAGCACTGCTCCAATTTTGCAGGGCGGCCATCTTTTCTTTGAAATCCATCTTTGCTCTGAAGTTATATATAAAACAAAATCATTCAATTTTGCAGGGCGGCCCACCTGATATTATATCATAACCTCTAAGTAAAAAAAAATCATCCATCTTTCCGTCCAGATTTGATACCGTTTGGTGGTTGAACTTGGACTGTATCATAAAATTAGACCAAACTCGTAAACAAGGTGCAGATAACAAAAGCATAATGGAGTTCATTAGTATATGTGGTTAAGAAAGACTAATAACTAAATTATTCAGAAGTTCATTAGTAAATCATCAGTTTCTTTTTATCCTTCTTCAGGTAAATGAAAGCAGTACTTACCTTAATACATGCATTAAAGAAGTATTGTTTATTCTTAAAACACAACAACAAAAAAAGGATGAAAACATTACACTCTCACATAATATTATTAATTCACGTGTTAAAATTTAATATTTTTCGGGTTAAGATGAGAGGGATTCTAAAAGCATGCATCAAAGTCTATTAGTGCAGGTTAATGTATTTTTGTCCTCCTCCCACGGACCACACCATGCATCAACGTCAACGAGATAATTGCATTCAACTACTAATATAATGCTCAGATTTTACTGGTGCGTATGTGTTAATGAACCGACAAAGAAATCAAAGTTGGTCAAATATGAGATAGTTTTTACTCTTCCCAGAAATTTGCGTGAAAGGGAAATTTCAGAGCAAGGCAGGCAGGCACTACGTAGAAGTAAGAGCCACTGACTCCAAATAGCTTTTTTCATAACCTAGGAATTGATGGATATATCACCTTGAGAGTTGAAACTGCTACTTCTAGGGTTTTTCGTACCCTTCAGATTCAAGCCAAAGAAAATTACGTATCATGCTTCACGGAAAAGGATTTTAATTTCTGTTTCACGCATGAACTATATATGTTCTTTGAAAAATTTTAAATTTTCTATCTTAAGTTGTCAGATTGTCTGATAAAATAATATTATCAAAGTGTTGAAAACTAAAATCATATAATAAATAAACAATTAAAATGAATTGTAGTGATTAAGTTTTAAGCTGACATGCCATGCATGATTAGCATAAAGAAGAAAGTACACATGGGGCGAGTAGAAAAAAGGATATGTGTGATGCATATAAAACACAAAATATTATATGATACATAATTTCAATGGCGTAGTGATCACTAAGAAAACTTACAGACAAATAATAATAGCACAACGTCATGCCGTCCACTTTCTGGTGGCCCAATTGGCTTTGGCAACTTTGCATTAAAAATTCCAACAAAATATGGGTGATGTGCACTTGAAAATGAGGATTGTGAGAAAATGTCACCATATCAAATACAGAAACTGTGGAAATGGGGACATAGGCTAAATTTTGTTTCTTCTTAGTTTTACTTGTATAATGCAATGATTAGTATTTTTTTTTATATATAATATAAGAGAAGCGATAATCTAAATTATAAGAGGAGGTCACTGAACTAGACCTGGTGGAGTGAAAACTGCATGAAAACTTGCTCATGAGTTTAAAATAAAATAAACTTTCGAAATTGTTTATGTGTTTTCTTGAAGTTACTCTAAAAGCACTAAGCCAAACTACACGCGCAACTTAATTAATTAACAGAAGAAATTGTTTAATTTTATTAACACCTCTTTTATTGACAATTTCAGAGAATCAATCCATGTAATAAGAAACCATCACTTTAACAGCAGCAATGACCTGGCCATTGGGGAAGTCGCGTAGGATGTTTGTTTCACAAGAAAACGTTGATCAGAAAGGAACAACTCAAAAGATTCAGCATAGAAAATGCAGTAGTTTCCCATATCGATAAATAATATTTATGTGGCGTTGGCTTCCTTTTAATTTTATTGAATAAATTATTGTGGATATGAGTTTTGGAAATTTAAAAAAAAAGGGGGAGTGACAGGCAGAGAGCAGCAGCAGCTGCACCAAGAAGCTTGGAATTTTTCGTGGTTGCCTAAATTCAACGAAAGGGAGCGGTGGTGAAATTCGCGTCACACTCTCCCTCTAATTGTCTGCTCTACAATTATTTTGATGCCCACTCATATATGATACATCCATAACCCGCCTCCACGTGTCATTCATTTACCCAAGCCTAACGATTGCTTTTGGTATTAGTTTAAAACAATTTAAAAATAACAAGAAGTGAAAATAAGAGCTAGTTAAATTTAAATTATTAATAATCTATTTCACACAAAATTTGCATATTGTAAAAATAAATCAATCAATGTAGGCGTGAAACAAATAAATTATTATTAAATTTAAAAAAAAACTCATGAAAAATATGGATTAGGTCAGGTAGTCAAAGACTCAAGGTAATGTGTTTGCTCCCTTATATTCGAGTTCAAGCTTCCTTCATATACATTAGAGTAGTTTAATATATCGCTCTTGTGAGTAGGGGATTATTCACCCATCTAGAAAGATAGGCACACATATTGGTTGGTGTCAATTGCCCCAAGTAAGTACCACAATCACTCATGAGATACTCCAAAAGGTCTTCAATTGACTTGAAGCAAATAGGTCAAAAGATCTCTCCAAGAAAGATATACCAATTGGCAATTGGATTTCATTCTTTGTTCTTTTGTTTCGTGTCTTGGTTTACATTTTGCCTTCATTTTATGTTGTAAGCTCTCTGTTAAAAACCAAAGATGCAGAAAACCCACAATCAACAGCTCTAGATAAAATCGAAAATGGATATATAATTGGATATGAACGAAGAGAGCCAAATACTAGAGACATGTCTCTTATTTGTAACTAAAACCAATGCTCATTTCTCAAGTCCAATTCCAATTCCAGATACTTCCTCTAAACAAATTCCATCCCAATGCAAATAATTATAAAAACAAAATGGAAAGAAGTTTATAATAAAACTCATTTCTTGCATTGAATTTATATATAAACCTTATAAATTGAAGATCAAAACTTAAAAAAGGGCCGGCTGTAATTTTTTAAAAATTTGAATGATGGATAAACCATTTTTATTCTTACTTATGATTGTTAGAAAAAAAATAAAAACACTAATGGCATTGTGGTAATTTTTAAATTATATATATTTCACTTACATGTGAAAAGCCCAATACAAATATACGGCCAACAAAAATTATCTATAGATAAATATAAAATAAAATAAATAAATAAAGGGTTTTTAGGTCTAATGGTCCTTAAACTTTGACCAGATTTGCATTTTGGTTTCCTAATTTTGAAAATCGTTCTCGTTGTCCTTCAACTTCACTTTCGTTAGGACAAATAGTCCTGCCGTTATTTTGTTATTGTTTCTGTTAAATGCAAGGACAAAATAGCATTTTTGTATTATTTTTAATTTCCATCATCTGAATATTCTTTTCTACAACCACCACCAAGCCTTCCTCACCCTCACCATCTCACTGAGTCCCAACCCCTATTTCCCCACGATGAAATATTCAATTTTTTTTCATCAACAAAATTGACAATATGAAATAGAGTGAGGGGCAAAAGCCATCACAGGTAGGGTGTGTATGCTTTGGGTGGGGTTGTGGGTTGTGGGTTGTGGGAGTGCCATCAATTGTTGCTGGGGTGGTGGGTTTGTTGGCTCAGTGTCGGGTGGAGGTTGTCTATGGCTTTGTTGGATTGGAGAAAGGGAGATATATCATTCCTCGATTGGTGGTGGGTTTTAATGGGCTTGGCTTGAGGAGGGAGAGAGATATATGGATGAGGAGAGTTAAGTGCAGCGGTGGGGGAGTGGGTGTGTGGTTTGAGTGCACCAGGAATTGCCCGTGTACCCCAAGAGTGAAGCAATTTTCGATTTTGACCCTCAAATTTAACATAAGTAATGGTAGGATTATTTGTCCTAACAAAACTAAAGTTGAAAGACAACGGTAAAGATTTTGGAAATTGAGGAATCAAAATACAAATCGGGTGAAAATTTAGAGACCATTCAAACTAAAAACCCATAAATAAACCGTATTAACATGTGTGTGAGATAGATTGAGAAGCTAGTATTTATTTACCGTTTTATTCCTTTTGATACGTATTTTCAGACATTAATTTTTTTGTTGGGTCAAGTACATCGTAACCAATCATGTCATTGTAAAACTGTTCCCTATGGGTAGGTGGTAGGGGAGGGAATGGAACTACTCTCTTCAAGTCACACTCATTTGATGAATAATGTAATGAAGTAGCACAGACAATGTGTGCTTCCCCAGGTGAAAGCATAGACCAGCAACAACACAACAAACCACCAAGTGGGGAGGAGCCTTGGGAGACTGAGGCACTAGGGGAACCCATATTGTTGGGGATGAGGGAAGGTTCCGTGGGGCCCATGCCAAATGCGGCGAGACGCAGCTCTGCAGCACCGCGGGATGCAAAATCCCCATTTCACCCTTCCGTAGCCCCAGCGCTTCTTTTGCTAATCAATCTACTATTGTTTTTATTTTATAAAAAGGTAAAATGTATGCTGATGTCAGATATTCCCTCTCAATAAAACATATTGATATTTTTATAAAATAAAATAAAAATCGGTGGTGGATGGTGATGAAGAGCGGACCCCACGCACTCCCAAGATAGGAGGAGGAGGAAATGCTGATTAATGTTCAAGTGGAGGGAAACGCTAAAGAAAGAAAGAAAATACAAATAAAATATCTAATTAAGGCATAATTTTAAATTATTATTATTATTATTATGAAATAATTAAATTATAGAGAGGACAGCCAAAATCGACGCTGACAATGGTCCGTACTGTCTTGGCTTGCCATTGGCTAAGATAGACGCACAAACTACAAGCCTCGTAAGCAGTGGGCCCCTGCCCAACTCAAAACCCAACCCCTTTTGATTCCTTCCGCTGCCTCTATCCGTTCTCCAAAAGCCGCCTCTACCGAAAGCTCACCCACAAGCTGCTACAATTTTTTGCTTCTTCATCATTGCTTTTCTGTAAATATGATTTTTACTGCGGTAATTTCACTCTTTGTCATGACTCATATCTCATCTTAAAATAAAATAATAACAATGTTAATCATCAATGGTAATGGTCCATGAAATTGTACCTTTGTTTCTGTTTGCATTATTCAATTCAGTTTTTTTATTTATCACTTGCTCGAATAAGTGTCACTCGTAGTAATTTGGTAATTTCATCAATACAAGTACAACATATCTGTGTCACATGCGATTACGACAAAACGAGCTATCCATTTTGATAGCTATATCGACATAATTCTATGCAGTTGGAGGATGGCAGAAATTAAAAACTGAATTGAATGACTAAAATGAAGCTCGGGTACAGATTCATGTACCATTGTAATTAAAAACTCTTAATCAGATATTTTTTTAGTTTGTTAGATTGTTAACGATAATCGGACATGTCGAATCACAAACAACATTAACATTTCTTGAAATACTTGAGGATGTGAAGATACGTGTGGACCATTTGTCTAGTGACTTTGGAATATTAGGAGATTTTGTTGTTCCAAGATCTAAAGGTTATTGGATTTCCAAGACCTATTAGAGCTTCTGCGGGTTTGAAACGAAACCCACTGAAATTAAATTCTGGATTTGACTAAGAGGACGACCGTGATCCAACTAATGAAAGCATCCAAAAACGTCAATATGATCACTAGAATTCTTGACCAAATCCAAAATGGATTTAAAAAGTGAGACCTATAATTAAAGAGGTAATTGGGTTTGGTGTGACTCAGCACCAACACATATTATGCAAGTTGATGAGATAATAAAGATGAAGCTGGACCAACCAACCAGAAAACTCTCTCTCTGCATTCATCTGAGTAGTCTGAAACCAGAAATGAAAAGGACGAAGAGAGAAAGGAAGATATATAATTATAATTGATGGGAGATTATTCATATAGTTTATACTTATAGGTAGGTTGATGGTACTCATGGCTGGCTAGCTAGCTAGCAGCTAAAAAAGACTAAAAAACAACTAAAATCAAGAAGCAAAGGAAGGACCACCGACAAACTCTCATCTTTCTCTCATCTTTTTCCATCCCTAATAAACAGTCAGAAAAAGAAAAGAGAGAAATCCTGTGCCGCCGGAGATCAACAAAAACTCGCCGGACATGGATTCCGGGGAAAACCCTTGAACAAAACAAACTAAGAATTTTACAGCAGAGACAGATGACTCGCGTGAGTATATGGCCGCAAGTGTGAACGTCACATTCACAAAAAACCAAAAACAGAGAAAAATGGAGAAGACTCAAGGGAATAAGTTGAGTAGCTTTCTCTCTGCTCCGACTCCATAAGAGTGCTGGTTATACTGATGATGATGATCTGGCAAGCCGCTCTCGAAGCACGTGGTGACCACCGACTCCTCGGAGTTCATCGACGGCGTTCCGGCTCGTCGGGTCTCGGGTTTGGGCTTCGGTTTGAAAGTCAGGCTCGGAGTCAACCGCAGATCCAGATCCGCATGGTGCTGGAGCTGAAGCACCTTCGTGGACGACTCGTCGTCGGCGGATCGCTTGCGTTTCGGAGAGGAAGCCTTGGCGGACCGGGAGCTGGTGAACCGGGACGAAGAACCGGAGTTGTGGCTCGGATCTCGGAGCCTCCACATGTCCGTACAGTTGTTGACGCCGCCACCGTCGGCGTCGGAGGCTTCGTCGGGAGTCGAACCGCAGCCGAGGAGCTCAGGTATCGGCCGCAGCGTGCCGCCGCGGAGCACGGTCTCGACCGCAGCCTGGCACACGTGCCAGTTGCCGGTCCAGAGCAGCCCCACGGCGCCGTTGACCGGGTTGACCGTACGGCCGCAGGCTTCAAACAACAGAGACTGGAACAAAACTGAAAGAAAACAGAAAATCAGAAATGAAAAATCGAAAAGAGAGATGTGGAGATGGAAAATACGAGATTTTGGTGGGTGAAGATTAAGTACCGGGACGCTGAGAATCGGGGACGGCGGAGATGAAGGACATGAGGCCGGCGCGGCCGAAGAACTTGGCGACGAAGACGGTGGCGTGGCCTTGGGCTTCGGGGGTTTCGATCCACTGGAGGCAAGGGCGGAGCATGCAGGATTCGCTGCAGCCCTTTCGGAGAACTCGGCATCCGTTGCAGCTCATGGTTTTATGAAGAGGGTTTGGTTTGTGAAATATCAGTCAGTCAGAAGTGGGAGATTGAATTACATGAATGAGAGCAGGTTGAGGTTGAAGGAGGACTGGGATTTCTTTGCGCCCAAGAAAGGTAGAGAGATGGACAGGGAGAGAGAGAGCAGGAAATGAAGCTAAGCTGGCCAAAGAGGACTCAGGAGGGTGTTATATAAATTGAAAACTAGGACTTTGAAGAGAGAGAAGAAAGAGAGATAGCAGAGTGCGTGGGTTGAGAGTTTTAACTAGGGAATTGGGTGTGGTGAGAGAGAGAGAGAGAGACGAGGAGATTCCAAGGAGTTGGGCGAGAGCGGCTCCGTGTTTCCGCGCAGGATGTTCTCCACCGTTGGATTCGTTGCTTTTGATTGTGGAAACAACACTAGACTGGAGATGGAGGGAGTGGAATGTGGATTTATTTATATTGATGGGGTAGGCTTTGGCTTAGCTGCTTTCCTTTTCATCTTATTTTTCGCCCCTTGCCCCTTTGCCCCTCCTTTGGCCCCTTTGATTTGCTTTTTTCTATCTTCAACTTGCCAAGGTGGTTGCGTCACACACTAATTAAATCAAATCAAAATAATAATAAAATGCATGGTAGATTGGATTAGATGCTTCTTGAATAAACAAATGACCTCCATTCTTAATACGAGTCGTTCATCTTTAGAGATAAATCACACCTTGACAAGATTTATAAGCTTTTTTTATATGTCGTTTATGATTTACAAGTAAAGTAAATTGACTTCTTTCTTATATATAAGGTAAGGAAGCATATATAACAGAAGGGATATTGTTCATTCTTCATTATTCATATACAAAATAACAACAATAATAATAATAATAATAATAATAATAATAATAATGAAATATATGTTGGTGTTAGTATTATAATTAGCATGGAAAATTGGAAATGAATTGGTCCATGACTCTATTGTATTTGTATGGTGTGGCGTGCACATGTAGGGCAATTGTTTATAATTAATAGTTAATTAGGGGGGTTAATAGTAATTGATGGTATTTGGTAGTGGGAAAGGGTCCAAAGGATATGGTATTTAAAAGGGGGATTAATCATTGAGGACGGAGCTTTGCTTGGTGTAAGATCAGGAAACACACACACAAAAGCACAAAGCATTGGTATCGCAAGCGGTGCAGAAGAAGTTTTAGGACTTTGAGGAGGAAGTTCTTAAAATCAAAAGTGGTGGTGGGAATAATATGAGTTGCAATCAAAATGAAGCATGTAAGTGATTGCCTGGGTGGGGGTGGTATGGGGGCAGTCACCAATTAGGGTTCATCTTTATTCTTTTTGTTTTTGTTTTTTTTTTAAATTATTTATTTATTTATTAATGAAGGGAAAAATAAAAATAAAAATAAAAATATTTATATATTTTGTTTGTATTTTGCGATGCTACCAAACGTGGAGTAACATGTTGAGATTCTTTAAAGATTTTGAAAGCTTTCTTTCCTCCACAATTTTAAAAATCACGATATTCTTTTTGAGGTTTCAAGTAATAGCAAGCATTTGAATAAACGCTTAAAAAAAGTAGTGGTTCACAATTATGCATCACAAAATATTACCAAATTACCATTTTTATATTAAGTGTGGAGTAATTTCCACCAAGGTTCTTTATGATAGTTTTAGAGGACATTGATATTTATTTTATCCAATTAAATATATATATATATATTATATTGAAGCACATGAGTCTTGACTCAAGTGGTATTCGGTGGGATGGGTTAAAAGTTAAATTCTAGATTCAAATCTTGATGTAAGCCAAATTAACATAATGAAGTATCAATCAATTAAAGAATCATTCGACACTTTCAACACGCTTTGAACTATTATAACTGACATAAGAGTACGTGTGGCTGTTAAGTTAAAACGTGAATCATCTGTTTTAATATTACGAAAGAATTTGACCATCCAAAGGAACAACAATTAATCTAATAACTCATGCTAATGCTTCTTGTGTTCAAAAGTATAGTGGGATATCGAAATCAAGCTTATAGCAGCCTATAATAATAAGCAAGAAAACAAAGAGCTTATGAACTTGTAAAACTTTGGTTTATGTTGATAATGATTAGATTATCGTGTTATATACATGAGGAGTGAGGAGTGAGGAATGAGGAATGAGGGATGGAGTGTGTGAAGACGCAATAATAGATTTACACGTAGGAAAAGACACAATAAAGGATTTACACGTTGGGGTCCGCGTGATTAGATTAGGTGTCCCACCTTTGAATCAAATACTAACTGGCAATGATCTTCAAACACAATTATCATCAAATTGTGGAAAGATCTCAAGAGATCTCATTTTGGAGCATCTCTCGCAATTTGCAATTGATATCAACAAAACCGCATTGTATCATTCATGTGTGAAGTTAAAAGTACTTTCTTGAAGCACCGTGTTTATTGATTTTGTTAGTCTCCATTAGATGCCTTCATGATTTTCAATTTACATGATTTTTTGCAATGATGATATCTGAATGAAGATGTGAAAAGTATATGATTTGGGTAGTTGAAATTTTTTTCGTAGGGAACCCCAAATAGTGTTCCTGAAATAAAATTATTTGAAAAATGATTCGATAGAAGTATGTATGTTTTGAACACATTTTCATTATTGTTTGGTTGTAAAATATATGTGAGGTTTTATTAAAGTGGAGAAGCATAACATAATCCCAAGGCTTGTCATCTAATTTACTTTGGTTTATTTTACTATTGTGGAACCTTATCATCATCGCCGCATATAAGTACTTGTCGCCTTCGAAAAGGCATCAAAACTACAAAATATATATATATATATACACACAATAATTCCATTGTTAAAATATTGAGAAGAAAGAAAGCATCTCATTGACTTGTGAAGAATTGAAGTTTAAGGGAGGAGAGTCGTGGAATTATGGAATGACGTAGGACCTTGGCACAATTTGTATGCGACATACTTAATGTAAGAGGTTGAGATCCAACTAATTTGTATAGCATTGCACAATTTGTACACAAATTGACAAAAGTAACTAATTTCTTTCTTACCTACAAACAAACCAATCTTCACGTCACAAGGAGTGAAGTAATTTTTGAAATTAAAAAAAAAAAAGGGGCCACGTAAGTGGGGAAATGTGTCGCTTAGTCTGACAGACGTGGCGTTCTTATCCCTAGCGTGAGGCATGTCACTCCCCCAATCAACTTGCAGGTGCCGACAATTTCCAAGCGAAACCCAAACTTCTCAGAAAATAAACCAGATTTGCCTCTGCTCTGCTCTGTCTGTACCTCAATATCTATGCTTAATAATAATTAATGCCTGCCCTGCCCTAATAATAATAATAATATATTATTATAAATAGATATAAAGGTTTATAATATTATCTTTCTCTTTCTCTCATAATCTGATCTGATTGGATTAACTAATAATCACTGCGTTGTTTATTTTATTTTCGTGGCTGCAAAACAATGTGGTGTTTGTGTGGGGACTTCCTCAGCAATAGCAAATTAGCAAATTAGCAAATTAGCAAATTAGCAAAGGGGGCATGGGATTTGGGGGTCGTTTTCAGCCTGACTTACGAAACAGCTAGCAGCACTGCAACATTGCAAGAACAACACGTAACTTGAGGTGATGCTGCTTTTAACACAGTCTTCCAATCAGACGTGACCCATGAGATGAATTTCAACCTTGGCTAATATAAACAAGAAAACTACTACCACACGGCCGTTAGAGATTATAAGTCGTTAGTGTATGAATTGATAAGAGCGTTTGTGAGATGCTGTATTGTGCGATCCACGACCACGTGCCTCAACGACTCACAATAACTGACTCATGTTGTTATAATTCAGACATAAATATACATATCTAAATAATCTTGGAAATTAAGTTGGACTTTTGGTTTTAGATAAAAGTTTAATTACTATCAAGATGTCCTTGTACGAGAGCATTTTGAACCTCCAATTTAAAGTTTTAGAATCTAGACTGACAATGGCCTCCCCCATTTTTTAAATGCATTGCTTGCAGCAGCAAACAAATACATAATATAAATTCAAAATAGATAATTAAGACATAAAGTTTTGCGATCTAATCTTTCATTTATATTTATCAACGACTTACAATCACCCATGAACATGAACGGGGTTTAGCTTTTCTCCAAAACAAATAATCAACAATCAGTGGCTTTCGTTGGTGGGGACACACAGTTAGAGACTGTAGCCCTATTCGTCAGTCACAACATTACAAATGGAGCTTTTGTTTTTGGTGAATTAATGACCTCATCTACAGTACATAGATAAGGTCATTTGACAAAAAGTCCAATTCCGTACACATACCTAAACTTAGTGTTATTTCCTATGGGGATAATGTTAGTATTATGATCACAGGATGCTACACCAACTCAATTTATTATTAGTTCCTAATATTTCACATATTAGGATATAATTGACGACAATAATGGTTCATTGAGACTGGATTTCCTTAGCCTAATGTAATTATGCCATTAATACTATCGCATTAGGCCAAGTTTCCAATTGGCTTGAATAACTCACTAAATTTAAAGGCATATTAAATTTTGTCCAAGTAGAAAGAAATTTGTTCATTTCAATTTCCGAAAAATAGTAAGACATCAACATTTGCTAATGCATTCTGATCCCTTTTATTCCCAACAACGGAAAAATCTCAAACTCTACCTTCATTTCTTACTTCAACATGCCTTAAATTTTGTGAATTATTTAATCAAATCGAATCCTAAGTACTAATGTGACCCTAATGAAATTATTACAAACAGCTGTTGGGACCAGCAATCAAGTAAAGGAGAGCAACAATTTCCCTCCATTAGAACAAACAAAAGCTCAAGTCATCATAAATAAAAGAAAAATGCAGCAAAATCCTGAAGATTCCAATTTGTGGGGTCCTCAAATAAGGCAACTTGGGTTAGCTTAAAGCCAATTTCCCATCTCAGAACTATGATGATGGATAATTAGCACCTTAATCGAGAAATGTTTCCCCCTTCAAGCCAATTTGTGATAAACCAATCGGATTGGCATCTGCTGCAGTGGAGTTTCAAACTTTTAGGTGTTAATATCAAGGTGTACGATGTTGGAATGAAATCAAAGACCACTAAAAATTAACCACATAGATCAAGATAAAGTTTCCCAGTACAGGGATTATTCTTTAATCAGTGGCTAAAACTTTTGACAGTGTACCAGAGCAGAAAGTTCTTATTCTCAGGCAATGGCACCAGTTAGAACTCTGGTGTTACATCTCTCATATGGCTATTCATATAACATGAGCACAAAAGAAACTTGACAAAATTTCAATCAGCTCAATGTGGTCCACCCACTTGAATGGAAAGAAAAGTATAACTAAGTGGTGTACCTATCAGGGCTGTCAAACTCCATCGCGTAGATGAAAGCTGCATTTTGATGACTTCAGCCACAACAAGGAATCTTTACATCTTTTTACCTTACCTTTCCCAATTAATTGCCTTCATCAAAATCAAAACAGCACCACAGAGACATCAAAACAGCAAAACTTGGACATAGTTATGGCATCTTATGGACCAAGACTGGTTGTGCCTATAGATGTGAAGAAGAAACCATGGGAACAGAAGCTTCCACTTCACAACCGATGGCACCCGGACATACCACCGGTGGCAGAAGTTACAGTTGGAGATGTTTTTCGAGTTGAAATGGTGGATTTTAGTGGAGGCGGTATTACCAAAGAATACACAGCAGAGGACATCAAACATGCCAATCCCTCCATCGTAAGTTCCCCTTTATATTTGTGTGTTTTGCATCTTTTCCACTTCTGTTGCATAAAGTTTGGAAGAGCATAGAAGAAATGATATCAATGGTGCGAGCGGAGTATCATGCAGTTGTACTTTTGACCAAACAAAATCAATTATTTCAAGTCCAACACAATCAGTTTTTCCATGACGGATTCTATAGGAGTTACGAATCATTTCTTCATTGTTCAAGACTTAAGATTTTCTTTCAATTTCATGTTTTACCTTTCGTTTGAGTTTCAACAAAAATTCCATTGAGGGACACACTTAAGTAGCAACTCATGTTTCCAGGTAATATCTATGAGAACAGGAAAATGAACAAGGCAAAAGGATTTTATTCTGCATATACACATCCAAACAACTCCGATTCCTATTGCCACGTCTACAAACTTGTAAGGCTTTTTAGGTCCAATGGTCCCTCAACTTACACTTGAGTTGCATTCTCGTTCCTCAATTTACAAAATGGTTGTGGTGGTCCCACTCCACTTCCGTTAGCACCATTAGTCCTACGTTAGACTTTCTGTCAAATTTGAGGCCAAAATAGTATTTTTCATGTTCTTTCTCTTGGACAAAACTGTATTTTCATCCGCATCAGTCATCTTCTCCCTCCCTTCCTCTGTTAATTTTATGTTGAATCTCTAATGGAAGAACAGCAGCCACCAAAATCCTCCACACACCCAACCCCTCAATACCCACCCCTCCTACCACCTCCTCCTTCTCTCTCCAACCTCCCCTTGTATTGGATTCGTAATAGGTATATGGGTGAGAAGTCGTGGAGGAATTGAATGGTCTTATGGGAGTGGGGTCGTGTGGGAATTTGAAGGATTGGGGCTGCTGCGGGAGGTCTTTTTAGGGGGGTGGTTGGTGGTGGAGTGGAGGCTGAGTGAGGTAAGGGAAGGAAGAATGAAGGAGGTCGTGCGGGTTGTGATTGTTGCGGACTTGTTTAGGTACAAAATGGTGGTGTGGGTGGCGGAGCTGGTGAGAGTGATGGTGTTGGGCTTGAAATGACCATTTGGACTCAAATTTAACAGAAAATTTAACGTAGGACTAATGTTGCTAACGGAAGTGGAGTTGAGGGACCACCACAACCATTTTGCGAATTGAGGGACGAAAATGAAACTCGAGTGTAAGTTGCGGGACCATGGATCTAAAAAACCAACTTGTAATGCTACGATTTGTCAGCCAAATTAAAATAAGCAAAAATGTTGTGTTGTATTGTATTTGTCCTATATATTGGAAAAAGCTAGATGGGGGGGACCCTTGGAAATACATGTCAGTCCCATTTTGTCATCCAGCAATTATATTGATGCCAACGTCCAACGCCCTTCCTCTTCCTCTTCCTCGGATGCTGTTGTTTTGGCCTAACAAGCATATAAAACATACATCCTTATGGTCCCTGTTTTTCCAGTATTTCATCTATGGCTCCTAAGACTCCAAGACTAGTTGTGCCAATAGACTTGAACAACAAACCATGGCAGCAAAAACTACCTCTTCACAACCGTTGGCACCCTGACATACCCCCAGTGGCTGAGGTTAAAACTGGTGAGGTCTTCAGAGTAGAGATGGTTGACTGGACGGGAGGTTCTATTAAAGATGATGACTCTGCACTAGATATAAAATCTATAGACCTCTCAACTGTAAGTATGATTTTATCTTATTTAACAAAAACTAAAACACTTTTAGTTCAAGTTTATGAATATACAAACAACAGTAAAGTAAGTTTTTAAACCAATAGAAACTCCTATAACAGGTCAAACATGTTATATACTAAACCCTACTATCCTGATCTGAAGACACTACCAATATAATGTATCAGTAGTATGAACAACTAGAACATCTGGAATGGTGATTTAATGTTAAAGACAATAAGTTTTAAACTGCTCCAGGTTCATTATCTTAGTGGGCCAATTAGAGTTCTGGACAAGGATGGCACTCCAGCAAAGCCAGGTGATCTTCTGGCAGTTGAGATATGCAACCTGGGTCCTCTCCCAGGAGATGAATGGGGTTTCACAGCAACATTTGACAGAGAAAATGGAGGGGGTTTTCTCACTGACCATTTTCCTTGTGCAACCAAAGCTATTTGGTACTTTGAAGGGATATATGCGTACTCACCTCAAATACCAGGTGAGTTAATCAACCATTTCCTTTTCTTGTGCCAGTAATGTTATGAAAAGATTCATAAAGGTACTCCTCCAAGCTTTTAACTAAGCCTATAAAATAAGCACAAAGTAGGGCTATAATTTTTGCTACTGACATAATTTTATATGCATGGCAGGAGTGAGATTCCCAGGCTTAACCCACCCCGGAATAGTTGGAACAGCACCATCGATGGAACTCTTGAATATATGGAATGAAAGGGAGAGAGAACTTGAAGAAAATGGACTCAACTCTATGAAACTATGTGAGGTTTTGCATCAACGACCATTGGCTAACCTACCATCAACTAAAGGTTGCGTCCTCGGAGGGGTATGCTAAATTGAAAACTTGTTAGGGAAACAAAATAATGATGAAAAACCTTGCAACAGGACTAAATTTCCATAATAGCTTTGCTGCATACTAAAAGAACTGTAAAATTCTGCAGCCTACTGCACAGAGATACAATAGTCATGATGTTCAACTTCTATCCCTGAAATCTAATTATACTAACATGTCGTGGTCATACATAGATCAAAGAGGGCACTCCTGAATGGGAAAAGATAGCCTTGGAGGCTGCAAGAACAATTCCAGGAAGAGAAAATGGTGGCAATTGTGACATTAAAAATCTTAGTAGTGGTTCAAAGGTATACCTTCCAGTATTCATCGAAGGAGCAAATCTTAGCACTGGTGACATGCACTTTTCCCAGGGCGATGGTGAAATTTCATTCTGTGGAGCAATTGAGATGAGTGGTTTCCTGGAGCTCAAGTAAAAATTTCACACCTCATTTCTTAACATTTCTATAGCCAAACTAGAGGCTTTGTTGAGCAAAGACCGGAGCTGGTTAAAACTAAACTTTCTACTTATGCCGCGCCGGTGTACGCACACACACACACACAAAACATATAAATATATATAATATAATTAACAGTTTATCCTATATAATCCTGTTATTAGGTGTGAAATTATAAGGGATGGAATGAAAGAATACCTTACACCAATGGGGCCCACTCCTCTTCATGTGAACCCAATCTTTGAGATAGGCCCTGTCGAGCCAAGATTTTCAGAATGGTTGGTGTTTGAGGGCATCAGTGTTGATGAGAGTGGGAAGCAGCATTACCTAGATGCAACTGTTGCTTACAAGCGTGCAGTACTGAATGCTATTGACTACCTCTCGAAATTTGGATACTCCAAAGAGCAGGTTTTTGATCTCTCTCCATACCACATACAATAACATGCCGTGCATGCTATTTTAGTCTTCATTACTGATCTAGGACCTGTCATGTATCAGAGCTACCTTCTGTTGTCATGCTGCCCATGTGAGGGAAGAATTTCTGGAATAGTGGACTCTCCCAATGCCATGGCAACCTTAGCAATCCCAACAGCTATCTTTGACCAGGTATCTATTTCTGGCCAACCCACTAACAATAATATATTACCTTTATAGTACTTTACCATCTACAAATGATTCCAGTTATACTAGGTTGCTTTTTAAACTGCCTAGTCAGATTACTGAAATTTGAATAGCTACATATCTATGTGCTTAATGCCATAGATTACATTCTATTCATGGATACAAATGTAAATAAGAGTCTTCTCTCCTAATTTGTTTCACAATAATTACATCATTCAAGAAGCAAAAGTGAGCTCTTACAGGCAAAACAAAAGCATCACAATTCACAACGTATAAGAACTCAATTATACAGTAAACTTCCATTTTACTTGTAACTTAGATGATCCCTCAAGGTTTGTCCCAAAAAAAAAAAAAGATGATCCCTCAAGGTATAAGCTATTGATAGACCTTTGAAATTGATCAAAAACTTTTTCATGCATAAGGAGAGTCAATATTCTTTCCTGTTACAAAACTCACAAGAAATTACTCTAGTGAACAGTAATGATTGTCATAAAGCCTGCTGATATGTTCAAATCATTTTCTCTACAAATGACAAACGTACATATGCACAGGATATACGTCCAAGAGCAAACAAGGTGCCAGTTGGGCCTCGGATAGTGAGGAAACCAGATGTCCTGAAATGTACTTATGATGGAAATTTGGCAACTACAAGGAACCCTAGCTCAGCAACATGACTATTGTCAAGAGTGCTCAGTAAATAAAAGCAGACACTTCGCCTGTATCTTCCATGCCTACCAAGTCATGCATGTACTGGGATATATATAAAGTATAACTGAATTGTCAAAGTAAACCATCCAAATTCTATATAAGCAACACAAACACATTGCACACAAGGGAAAAGATCATGAATAAATCATGCAGAAAAATTCAACACTATTTAGCCTATCACTTCATGAATAAACCATGCTCTTAGCAATTTTGTCATCACTCCAATGTCAACCAAGCTGCTAATTCTAAGTTCTAATCAGCTGAGTCCACTTACACATTGACTTATATTGGCAATAATTTTTGCAAGCCTGCATCTTATGGTTGATTTTCACTATTCATCTTCAAAAGAGCCTATATATAACAAGTTTATGAATGCTTCTGTGTGTGTTGAAACCTTATTGCATTTCATATATATTGCATCTAATATCTAAAATTGGCTACCTTAACAAACATGCAGGTTGTCAACACAGAACTAACATTCTAAGGATAGATCAGATCCATGATATAATTTTACATGGATGGTAGGCTTTACAGAATATAAACAAAGCTGAGGACCAAACACCTACAGGAGTTGTGTTGACAGTCACATGATGTGAGATTCAGTGGATTTATAACACAATAAAAACAAAAAACATGCATCAAATTGAACTAGTCAACACCTGCTGCCACATTCATCAAATTTTATATGTTCACTAAAATCAGAATAAAAAGTGACACGTATGGTAAATCACTTAGTTACCATAACATTATAAATTGATCTTCATTAGTTCAACAGTAAAATTAGTTGGAATATGCAAAAAGCCACAACACTTCTAAACGAAAACGGGATGTCAGAAATTGTTTATCAAGCTCATCCAAAGACTTTAACTTGAAACTTCAAATCCAAAATCTTTCCTTTATCCGAGTAACAAATATATAGCAAAGGGGTACGATAGAATATGGTGCGCTTAATAATATATAGAGAGCGTCCTATGGTGTTGCAGAGTAGGACACTGAATGCCAAAAGACCAAAGCCAAAGGTCTAACTCAATACTCAGCACCTGAAAAAGAAACCCCACAAGTAGAACAATCATATTAGGAAAAAGGGACTGAGTAGTGATGGTAGAGAAAAGGAAAATGAAAAACTACAGATTCAAGAAGATACATGTTTATCCTAGTTTCAAATGCAGAGGAACAAAATGGCCTAAAACACAATTCACTTTGGTGGGAACAAAACTGATGCAGGACGCTTACAGATAAAATAAATAATCTGAATGTTTTATTACATAAATGTAGCCATGAGAAGAATCTAAAATTCATAAATAAAACATAACACACTAGGACCACAACAGAAAATAAGCTAATTGGAACTGCTCCAGGCAATAGTCTTTAATCGTACCTGCTTCCCTGATTTCATGCTGATCAACTCCTTCATTTTCTCCACAGCATATATGGAGCAAGCCCGTAGTTCAACTTCCTCCTCACTGCCTGCATCTATTTGACTATTAGCCTCAATCATGCTGGCAAGGGTTGCACTATATTTCAGTACACCAAGCTGCCGAAGCACAGCTGGAACTATATAATCCGCCATAATAGTAATTGAGCCAATGTCATAAAATTCTCCATATCCTTGGCCACCAAATGCACCCCATAAATCTGCTGCAAATATCTGTGCTCTTTTATACAAGAATACTTGGTGGCCTTTGTATACCGAGTGGTCTCGGAAACCTAGAAAGTTTAACTAATGACAGTCAATATGCTTGATTCCTGGGGAATAACCCCTACAAACTGTGCAGCCATAAAAAAAAAAAATTCAACCCTAAAATATACCAGGAAAGTGACGAGTAACAAGAGCTACAAGCTTAACAGCTGATTTTCCACAGGACTCTACAAGATTGGATGCCTTGCCATCAAAGCTTCTCTCCAGCTCAAACCCAACCTAGGCCACAAAAGTTAACATTTTGGATATTAGGTTAGGTCAAATCATTAGTTTCAGAACCAGACTAATCAAGAATCAAACAACATAAAACTTGAAGAATAAAAACTTCTATAAATGTAAAGGTAAATTTCACCTCATGCAACAAACGAACTCTCTCATCCTCCAGAGGTAGTGGCCTAGGCCATTTCAACAGCTCCCGTAGTTCAGGACCTTATAACAGAAACGATTTCAATCAAATTAATGCTCAGTAGAAGAGCGTTACAAAGTCAAAATGTAGGATTTAAAGTGCCAAAACATGTTTACAAGAACTCAATCCTCGTCCATAAATTTGAATTTTTACAGAGTCAAGAGTCTAGCTATTATTTGATCTCTCTGTCTTATTATTATTAATAGTTTTTCTTCTACCAGGGACCGCAAAGTAAACTTGATATATATCCCAATTTGTGTGCACCTCACATTGGATGTGAAATAACATCTGTATGGACATAAGATATATATGTTCAAGAAAATAAGTACCAGTGTACTTCTGAAGACGATCCGCATCAAACACAGATTTGTCATTTTGTAGAGCTGCCTTTAGACCTGCGGCCAAATTGTCGTAATTTAAGTCCTTATCTGTCAAGAAAAAGTAAATAAAGAAAGAGTCAGCACAGAAATTTAATACATCAAACTTCAAATATTTGTACAAAGATATGAATAAAATGAATCTATAACTCGCCCAAACTTTCATACTATGCCTTGATGTTTGGAAACATTTTCCCTCTATTATAGTTTTATTTTGCAGCCTTGAGGATCCATCTTCTTCATTTTTACATTCTTAATTCTAGTGCTTAAAGTAAACCGAAATTTTTGTTTGCTTACAAGCATGGGTACTTTCAGTTCAATATGATAAACACAAGTCATGTGTAAGCTATTTAAGCCAATGAACAATCAGCTGCTTGTTTTCAATGCATTTAGTATTTGCTGAAAGGGATATAAAGTTATTCGATATATGATCTTTTTCTTCAACTGCATACATTGTCAGCAACTAAAATATGGTTCCATAAGTAACTATATGAAACTGCACAACAAAGAACTCACACGGGGATGGATATACACATTTAAGTATTACTTTGACATGAAAAGACTTCAAATCTTTATAAACGGGCAGCACGGGAAATTAAAATACTCTTTTGTACAATGAAACAAAAGCACAGACAACTTAAGTTCTTAGTTGTAACACAATGGCCAACAGCTTGGCTCAGTCATAAAACAAAATTTGGAAAGGTGGAAAAGCATAAATACCTCTACAATTTATGCTTTGATATGACTACCTCTACATTTTGTTTAGAATTGACTCCACTATTGTAGGCCATTATACTTAATCATAATTTCTTAAAACAACAAGCAACAAAGGAAATGTAGTAAACTTGACAAGGAATTAGACTAGCATGTTCAAAAAATGAAAAAAAGCAAAGAAACCCATAGTTTAATTCAGTCTCATTGGCATCCATAATTAGAATAGAATGATATATGAGACGTGGTTGGTACCACCTACCAGGCCAAAAGCAAAAATTCAAAGCATCCAACACAAACAGGTACTGAACGGTGAGAGGCCCATTGTCAAAATAGTGAATTCCTTCGAAATCCCAATTCACCTTCGGGATTGTGTCTATAGTCTCCGCCACTTTCTCAATCCCTTCACCCCCAAAAAATTATATTAAAAAAACGGTAAATTAAATGAGAAAGTGCACCAAAGCTAAAAAGCATAAAATGAGACATGCATTAGCTCAGCTGAACAGAGACAAAGTGTGGAGAGACCTGAGGAGTCGACGACGACATGAGAAGAATGGCTTGCGACCCAAGCCGAGCTAGCCCTGACATCGTCCATGGCCGCAACTCAGTGAGTCAATAAGTCTGCTAGTGCCTGTCTGAGTTGAAACCCTAGGAATTTGGATTGCTTTATATATGCGCCGCCAGAGAGAGAGAGAGAGAGAGAGAGGGGGGGGTGGCTGTGGTGTGGGACTTGTGCTGGTTTTTCCTTGTTCGAAGTTTCCCGCTTTCGTTGGGGGGGCGCCTTTTCGTGCTCCTCAACAGGATAATAACAAATTAATTATAATAAATATATAAATAATAATAATGCCTTTTTTTTATTGGTGGATTTATTAATTTTATATGTTTTTCCCATTTTAGTTCTCTCTGACCCTGGTTCTGAAATTCCATTCTGGGCCACAGACTTTTCCATGTATAGCCAGAGACCAACTCACGTGTGAAACACCCTACAGGCTATAGGTAGGCAGCGAGACTTTGTGCACGTTTTTCATCTCTCTTTGGGTTGGTTTGGTTCAAAAAAATTATTAAATAAATAAATTCAGTGTGTTGTGCCTTTTCTGGTCAAATTCATGAATAACTGAACTGACCACTCTCTGTCGACTGACCCAGGATCGGGACTTGGAATGGGGAGAGTATTGAATCGTCCAATGTGGGGGGCCTGGTTGTCTTTGTATTATGGTCCAATTAAGGGCCCCATTTGTTATGGTCCAAGTATGGTCCCGTCGGATTTAGGTCGAACCAGGAATAAATTTGGTCTCATGGGGTTGGGTTCGCTTAAATACGGGGTTATTATATTTCAACTAATGTTATACTTACTTATTATGAATGGGAAAGTTATGAATCTGAGAAATTAGAATTGAATTAACTACTCCCTTAATTAATTCTATTCTGAATTTTAAATGTATATTCCACATAATTCATTTTGAGTTACACATACACATAGAAAATTATAAATTGAAATCATTACAATACTTATTCATGATAAGTAAATATGTAAGTGTTAAATTTGAGTAAATCTTATGCGCCATCATTATGTAATGTGGTATATAATTTGGTCAAATGTGTTTATCATACATGTTTTATTCTCACCTATAGGAATGATTAATAATAAAATATATAATTACATTTTTTTTATGTACGGGTGCATAAACTAATGAAGCACAGAATAATGAGTGACTTTTTGAAAATGACACCAGCACAATCAAATTTGATCCTCTTTTTGGCTTGAGAGAGTAAAATCTGTTTGTTTAATAAGTATTGCAATAATAAAGTATTTGATTGATGATTACAAAGGATTTCATTTGAAGGTTGGATTAGGTGACATGAGTTGCTATTGAAGTTATTTACTTAATAATATGGAATTAGGGTAGGAGTGGTACTAATTACTAAAATGTTCTCTTTGTTAGGTTAAAGTATATGGCAAATTTGAAAATTCTGAAATCGTGTGAGGATATAATGGGTAAAAAAGATGAATTCCTAATGGGTTAGTTCTCCAGGAATCAGAATACCACTTCCCACCCAAGAGGAATTCAATTCCTAATTTTGTGTGGGTCTCACTTACTTTTTAATTCCTTGATACGAAGTAAACACATGAATTCTCAATAATTGGAATTCAATTCATGATTAGTAAATACACCATTAGAGCATCTCCAACAATCTATTCAACAGCTTTTGAATGCTAAAATAGGTGAGCCACATCAAAACCAGCCTTATCAAACTCAGTCATCAAAGCTACAACCTCTTTCTCTCTCTTCAGAACTGATAAGTTGACATTGGCTCTTCAAAACATTTAATTTTACTTTGGATAAATAAATCCTACCTTGAAAATGTTATCACCATGCATTTTTTTCTTTTCAAACAATAAATACATAGCCATTTTTCATATGTTTTCATTCTTTTCCATAACATTACATTAATTGAATTGAAGAGTCTGCTCAGGCACAAAATATTAAAGTAGCAAACAAGGCTTTTCAAATTGCCACTTAGGTCAAACAAACTTCAATTTAAAGAGTTTTGTTTTCTACCACTGTTGGAGATGCTCTTACCAAAGAGATACATGATTAATTAGTTCTCTTTCCTCTGTGTGTTGTTTTTTTGTTTTTGCTTAAATGCCAAAATGAACCATATATTTTATTCATTTGACCAATTTAGACAATGTGTTTGTTTTCACTTTGGCCAATTTAGTTCATATATTTTACTCGGCAAGGCATAGACTTAGGAGCATTACTCCGCCAGACAAACTAACGTAGCAAGTGGAAGGAGTAGGAAGGGACCATTGGGTGAAGGAGATCATCATGGGAGGAAAGAAACTTTGAATATTTGTTAATCAATTATAATTTTTTTTTTAACATCAATTTTCATATTATTTAATAGTAATATGGTGGAATAGAATAGAGTATTTAATAGTACATTGAAAATACACGAACTAAATTGGCCAAATGGATCAAACATATGAATAATTTTGACATTTTAGCATATGTTGTCAATTATCTTTGCCATGTTCAAGGTGGTGATTCAGCGTCGGTTCGAAAATTTGCTCCACTAATAGCATTAGTTCGATGGACAATGTCGACCTCTCAGCTCAACTTAGTTTGGTACCCTCGATAAAACACATTATTTTTATTTGTAGTTAATTAAGAGCATCTACAATCATGCTCCTTTTTTGGGGTTAAAATTTAGCTCAAGACCCACAAAATCTATTTTAGGAGGAAATATTTTTGCTCACTACTTTAACCCAATGTGTACCCTCATCACCCTTCTCAATACTTAACACGTGTCCATAAGTATAACCATAGTTAACTATTTGTTTTGTATTTGTGGAACTATGGTTATGCACATAGACACGTGTCAAATGTTGAGAAGAGGTGAAGGTACACTTTGGGTTAAAGTGGTGAGCAAAAGTTCTTTCATTTTAGGAGCTCCTTAACAAATTCAAACTCTAATCATACTCCCTAGTTTAGGGAGTCATAAATACTATAATTATTTTTTAATTCAATATAAATAGTCCATTTCTATAAAATAAATAGGGTTAATTACATTTTTTGTCACTTGGGTTTGGCTCAAAATCAAATTTAGTCACCGTGATTCCAATTTCCCCAATTTCGTCACCATATTTGCAGTAGTTAACAATTTCAGTCCAATGCCTCAATTCCGTCAGTTTGTTTAATTTAAAATTATTTAATATTAAGTTAAGTAACAAAGAGATCTCCAAACGTGTTGGGTTTTTGGGTGAGTCTCTCTCACATGTGTTTTGAGATCTTCTACTTGTTTGAGGCCTAAGGGATTATGTGGTGGTGGGAGCATGGAGAAGGGTGTTGAGGCCCAAAAAATCTAGGATTAGGCCCAAATAAATTTCCAGCCCAGTGCGATACCTTACTGAGAAGAAACCCGATATGGGCATGTGAAAGTTCGTCATACACGCTCGCACGAGTCATGATCCACGTGCCATGCCAAATAAATATGTAATCTGTCACGCTGAGAGTTGAAACGAGCCTATAAAATGTATTAGCTCTATGAACCCATGCTAATTATCCCATCAAGCATCATAGCTGTCGAGCACGAGCACGCCAATCGACATGTCATGCTAAGCAGAAAACCATTATTTTGCACCTAGTCACGTTACAAGCTTAAGTGGGCGCAAGCCACGCAAATGCCCGGGGCTTGCTGAGTGGGTTGTGGTATGGATGGTTACGAGCATTCACGAGGCCCATTGATGGGCCAATAAGTGGAAGTTTTGGGCTGCTTGGGAGCCCCAAAACTCGAGCCCATTTCTTGAGCCCAAATATGTGGGTAAACATGAAAAAGAGAAAAATGTAGCCCATTACCTTAGAAAATTGGCACATCACCTTAATAAAAATAGTCCATCACTTTAGGAAGTTGGCCCATTCCTTTAGTAGACTAACCCATCACCTTAGAAAGGCCCAAATGACCAACAAAATATCTAAAAGTTTCCAGCACATGGCTGGAGACAAAACCACGACAAAAGCCAAGGGTTACTCATGTATGCAAGCTGCTGGGAGTCTCCAGCACATGGCCAAGAAACAAACCCAAGGTAGACCATTCGAAGAACTAAAGGATATTAGCGTGCGCATCACCCTTCAAACCAACGTTGTTATCCATCTTTTTCTTCTACCAGCCCTTGCCATGAATAAGGGAGGAAAGAATGAGAAATGGTAACCAAAGATAGGAGATTGCCACTAGAACAACTGCCGGAAGGCTCTAAAGCCTAAAAAAATCTTGTCTTTGAGTGCTTTGACTAAGGAAGATTTCACAAAATAAGGAGGGAGAGACTTGGCAGATTGGGGAGGAACCATCTAGAGTTGCTTGGGAAGAATGAGTTTTCAGCGCCTATAAAAAGAGGCATTTCCTACCCATCATCACAACCCACATCCAGAAATAGCAAGTATTACCTATCATCTATGGAACTCTTCAATTTCGAGCCCTATTCCTCCATCTCTTCCAATTTTCTCTTCTGGCAAGCCATTCCAGAGCTTGGCAAAGCTTTTGTCTAGCTATCGGAAATTGCTCAAACCACCCACTTTTCCTCCCTCATCTCTTTCTCTCTTCCCTCAACAAATCCTTTTGAAAATTCTTTTTCCCCTCACTTTAAACCCCTGTTTCTCATAGAAAATCTAGTCTATCTCTTTCTCATGCTAAACTCATGAATGCTTAGCTTCCATGCCACAAACTTCTCAAGCAAAGCCAATAATTTATCTGTAAGCAACTGTTGGTTTCGCTGGTGAAGAAGACCAAGGTGTTTCCTAAGGCCTAGCTGCCCTTTCGAAGCACACTTGGGGTCTAATCTTGAACTCAGACACAAAGGGCAATTTCACACATTTGGCTCTTTATAGCAATCCAGGCCCATCGGTAGTTGCCGGAACGAAAAAGCCCCCATAAAGGAATGGCAGGGTTAGGTACTGTTGGGTAGGTATGGAAGGGAGACTGATGTCAAAATAAGGGGAACATGGTAGAATTTTTTTTTGTTTTGAAATATTAAATTTATATTGAGGTTAATTATTTACTTAATATTAAATATTTTTTAATTAAACAAACTCACGGAATTGAGGCATTTGACTAAATTTGTTAACTAGTGCAAATAGGGTGATAAAATTGGAAAAATTAGAATCACGGTGACCAAATTTGATTTTGAGCCAAACTCAGTGGCCAAAAATGTAATTAATCCAAATAAATAAATAGCATTAATTACAAGGTTAAAATATTGACAAAAAGTCACTTTTTGTCCCTGTAGTTTGCCACTTTTACCACTTCGGTCTCTGACATTTCAATTTTGTCAATTTGAAGCAATTCAAGGACAATCCTCAATTTCTGTCAAATTTTTTAAACTTCTGTTAGTTGTGGAGGGGCAATTCGGTCAATAAATTATTAAAAAATTCATTCATTAAAAAAAAAACTCTCTCCGCCTCTTTCTCTCTCATCCCTTCTCTCAACTTCCAAAAATCAATTAATATTTTTAATTAAAAAAAAATCGCTCATTCTACCACTTCCCACATCCTCACAACCATCACCACCCCACCCACCGCCCCTACCTCTTCACACCCAGCCACCCCATAAGTCAGAATTTGCATAGCCTTTATATTTAGTAACAAACACGCAGAGTTGGAGAAAAAGAGATAGAGAGGTACAAACCCCCTACCCCAAAATTCTTAAAATTACTAAGTTTTCATGATATATTATCGATTCCTCACAGACCTCAAATCATTTCTCTCTTTCACCACCTTATCTAATTGCTTCGGAATCTCATCCCTCTGTTGCAAAGCCTCTGTGGAGATTTCGTCTGGCGATGAAGTCTTAATCACGACCGACATTGGATAGTCGCCTTGACATAATTGAGCACCGCATCGTTGTCTTGGCCGCTCGAGCTTCTCGTTATGTCCCCGCTCTCGAAGTCTGACTGCATCACATCCACTCAAATAACGGACGAATTGTCTTCGTCATCGCCAACTCGCGCTGAGATCTGGTGCGAATGGTGGGTGGTGTAGAGTTGATGGAAGTCTAAGAATTGGAAAGGAATGAAGGAGATCTCGACATGGAGATGGTGGATTGTAGTTTGGGAGCGGGAGATAGGTGCTAGTGCTGACGTTGCTTTGCACGCGGCACTGCCATCGGTCGGATAAAAGGGCAGCAAAGTACTTTCGACATTGTGCATGGGCATGGAGGTGAAGGATGAGGTCGTCTTGGGGCTAGGCGTTGGGGTTGGGAGAAGAAGGGTATATAGATTTTTTTATAAAAATTTTAATTTTTAATTTGTATTATTTTATTTTAAAAGGAATGCATTATTTTAATAATTTGTAGACCGAATTACTCATCCACAATTAACATAAGTTTAAAAAAATTGATAGAAATTGAGGATTATATTTGAATTGCTTCAAATTAAAATTACAGGAGTAAAATTGACTAAATTAAAATGACATAGACCAAAGTGGTAAAAATGAAAAATTACAAAGATAAAAAGTAACTTTTTACTAAAAATATTTATAAAATAAA
Source organism: Prunus campanulata (assembly GCA_034190965.1). Taxonomy (NCBI): domain Eukaryota; kingdom Viridiplantae; phylum Streptophyta; class Magnoliopsida; order Rosales; family Rosaceae; genus Prunus; species Prunus campanulata. The sequence goes on from CM067213.1 coordinate 9,389,760, forward strand.
ACAACATTAAATTATAAGAAGCCACTAAAAGTATTCGCAATGGCTGTCGTATGCCTATTGTGATGTTATCGCAGAAAGATTGCAATGGGGCCTCACCTATGCCTATTGTCCTTTTCGGGATGTCCTAGGCCCCTCCATTCTATCCCCCAATCTTAGGTGCGCATGTTATCTATTTTCCATCCATCCATCCATCTAATATGTGACTTAAAGTTATTAGAAAACTATTATTCTCAAAGTTCATCCATCATCATTAGTCATCGTTGAGTCATTAGGCAATCAGAGTGTTATTAAATATACATAGTTAGCTCAGCTGCTCCAAATCCCCATTTATGAAAATTAAAAATTAAAAATTAATTATAAAAATAACAAAAACTAATTTGGCTTCTGATATGAGAAATGGTTGTCTTAAAAAGAAATTCAAAACAATAATAATGTGAATAAAAAAGGAATAAATAAAAAAGGAAGAAAAGAGAGAGAGAGAGAGAGAGAGAGAGAGAGAGAGAAAGAAAAGGGCAAAGAGGGACTGGGCATCGGTCCTTCTGCTACTTTTTGTATTGGGCGATTTGATTGATGGCCATAAGGCCCTCCTTGGAATTCACCGTCTCTCACCACCACCACAACCTACTCTCTCTCTTTCTCGCACGCCCATACCCTCCTCTCTCCCCCTCTCACCTCCTCTCGGTTTCTCAGTCCTCGCGCCCTCTCGTCCGCCGTATCGTGTCGTCGGCGACTCCCGTTCCTCACCGCCATACGACGTCGCACCGCCCACCGAGGCCGCTTCATCCTTTCCCAGAAACCCTGGCGCAGAAGATCTGTAAATCGATTCGCCGCCCTGGCGCCGCCTCCAAGGCTAGGATTTACTCCGATGTCAACGTGATCCGACCCAAGGATTACTGGGACTACGAGTCCCTCACCGTCCAATGGGGGTAATGAACTAACAACCCTTTTCTGTTTCTTGTTTGAATTGCGAGAAAAAAGAAGGAAATTTTTGTTTGGTTGGGGGAAAAATTGATTAATTTAGGGATGTTTTATTGTTCTTGGATTAATTGTGGTTGTACAGGGAGCAGGATGACTACGAGGTGGTGAGGAAGGTTGGGAGAGGAAAATACAGTGAGGTGTTTGAGGGGGTTCACTGCACCGATAACGAGAAATGCGTTATCAAGATTCTCAAACCTGTTAAAAAGAAGAAGGTGAGTTCTGAATGGCATTGCCTTTCCCTTCTTATGTGTGTATATAGGGAGGAGATTGACGTTTTGTTCTTATTATCTGGTTGTAAGTAATTGTGCTCCCTTAGTAACCTTTTTTGGTTATTTCTATTGGTTTCTTTCTTGTTGTCATGCGCGTCTGATTTAGAAATCTTGTGATTGTGGAATCTTAATGAAGTTAGAGCTGAAATCTTCTTACAGTTAAGTAAAGAAACCAGTATTATCGCATCCCCCCCTCCCCCCCAATATGAAGTAAAGTGCTCTTCTTGTATGACAGATTTCTATAGAATCAGTGAGACTTACATTTTTATTTGGCATTAAATGCAGATTAAGAGGGAGATTAAAATATTGCAGAATCTTTGTGGAGGACCCAACATTGTGAAGTTGCTTGATATCGTCAGGGACCAGCAATCAAAGACCCCTAGTCTCATATTTGAATATGTGAATAATACAGATTTTAAAGTGCTTTATCCGACGCTCTCAGATTATGACATACGATACTATATCTATGAACTTCTCAAGGTAAGCTTTGGCATTCTGGTTCTGAAATTTTAAAAAAGGATTACTTGTGATTATATTTTCATTCACTTAGAAGAAGCATGAATTATATGGCCATAATGATGTGAGATTTAAACTGAGTTAATTCTTTACATTTGCAAGGTTTGAAAGGTCAGTTTCTTTCTAAGGCCATAATAAGGTCGATTTCTTTCTCTTTGTGCCTGTGAGTGATGGTGGAGCTTGTAGCTTCATTCCATTTTTCTTCTTTGCAGTTATATTTCCCACTGTTCAAATTTTGTCAACCAATTTTATAAATAATTGAACTTTAGGCAAACTTGAAGTAACGATCAATATTTTTGGGTTGTAGTATGGATCAATGATATATCAGGCTGGCTGTTACTTAGTTTAAGCAGCTTTGGGGAATGGCCTAGGTGCAATTTAAATGTTTCAATAGTCCTACAAGAAAAAGGTGTAGGCTGGGCTAATGCTGCCATTGCCACTTCTATTTTTGATCCTCATCCTGGCCCCATCAATGCCTTAAAAATGTGGACAGTGGAACTTCTTCACCCTGCCCCACGAGAATATTAGCCCCCCCAACCCTGCACTGACACATTTTTTTATTTTTATTTTAAAAGAATGTAAGTAATAACACTACTTCAAATATGGACAATAACACTATAAAATACATTTACACAGAACATTTATATAACAATATAATTTCATAAATTAACAAAAAAATTAAACATTAGAATTAGTCATGGAATTTTACCTTCCCGCAGCAGCTGTCATTTATTCTCCTGAATATCCCTAATCCGGCCCATCAGGGGCATGGCCCTGTGCGGCCTTGGGTTCACAGCTCTAGTCTCCACTTTTAAATTTGGTCGGGAAGAAAATATGGACAGAGGCTGTACATGGCCCCCCTAAGCAAGGTGAGAGCACTCTATCTTTTGAGGTGATCAACACTAAGAGTGTCTATGGAATTTCCATGACGGGGTTGACCTTTCTGCTTTTGATTATGAAAATATTGTAGGAGAACATGCAGATAGCTAGAACTCAGGATGGGGTTGAGGGACCTATAGGACTAATATTTAGGCAGCTCCTTTTCTAGACTTGTTTCTTATCTTGAATGTTCTTTATTGTTTGATCTTGAAATCTACTGCCCTTATATACCATTACCAATTGAGAAACTTATTGAGATGCTTATGTTTCATTGTTCCCATACATAAGGTGCTATTGGGAGAGACTGAGAGATGGAACAACTCAATTACACAGGATTTATATAGGACATCCCATAAGAAAAAGAAAAGAAGGGAATAATCATCTCTTCAGGCTTGGAGAAAATCAGACCTTAATTTAAGGCAATTTAAAATTTAAAATGTGGAGGTATTTCTGTTAAATATTTTGTGAGTTTCTGTTTAGCCAACTAGCTTCAAGGGCCTGGTGCTTATATACATGGATACAGGTTTATGTTTTGTTCTCAATGCTCAAAGTGTGCACTTCCATTTTCCAACTCAAAATTTTAGTTCTTCAGCTTGTAATATTATTTAACTTGGTCATCTATGGATTTCTTTGTGTAGGCTTTGGATTATTGCCACTCGCAAGGTATTATGCATCGAGATGTGAAACCCCATAATGTTATGATCGATCATGAGCAGCGTAAGCTTCGCCTTATAGATTGGGGCCTTGCCGAGTTCTATCATCCTGAGAAGGAGTATAATGTTCGTGTTGCTTCAAGGTTGTTTTCATATCATTTACTTCACAGAAGACAATAATATTTATTCACATTTCATACATTCTTATCTGAAACTGTGATAACTTTTTTAAAAAATTCTGTTGTAGAAACTGTTGCTCTTGCCTAAAACCTTCTTGTATATAGAGAATTTGATTGTGTGGAAAGTTTAAAATTACAATTCTATATTTGAATGTAGGAATGTGGGAAGACACTTGCTGGACAGAACTTCCCTTATTATAGCTACCTTGTTTTAGGAAACAAGTCCCCTTCTCCCTCCACGCCCACCCCCTTTTTCTTTATTTTGAGGACTTTTTCCCCCAAAACTACATTCTTTCAACAAAAAAAATCTTTATTCTGACTTGAGGAGTGATATTGGAATAGACTGGATATGGTATGGAAATTATGCCACATTAGTATAAAATCATACCTGCAATATTTGGAGTAATTTGGGAACAGGGGAACCACAGCAAAGCAGAAAATAGATGCAGGATGAATGGGATACTTTTAGTTTATATTATGAAATGATGGTTATTATATGTAACATAAATTTTCTGTGTTCAGATTTGTCTTATGCTCTTCCCCCGCCCCCATTTGATTGCAGGTATTTCAAAGGTCCTGAGCTTCTCGTTGATTTACAAGATTATGATTATTCTTTAGACTTGTGGAGTCTTGGTTGCATGTTTGCTGGAATGGTGAGCATTTCCCAACCTATTTTGTTCTATTAAGGCACCTTATATATCACATACTCCTGAGCTCATTATGGTTATGCTTGTATTTGGCCTAAATATATCAAGTGTTGTGTATCCTCTTCCCCATATAGCCCAAAATCACCCCCTGATATGATGAAATTTATGCATTTAGCGGGGAGTGCTTGAATATATGCAATAGTTTTTCTATCCCGAAATGAGTACTTCAGATGTGATGGATAAAACTTTTCTTAGTGATGCATGGACAGTGGATCTTGATCTGCTTGCCTATTTATCCATGGGTGGTTGCTTGCCTATTTATCCATGGGTGGCAGATGGCAAGGAGATTCAAAATTTGATACCATGTCAAAGTATGTGATGCTCTCTTGTGATGCTTATTCTTGAGCCTTGTGCTGTACAGATATTTCGTAAGGAGCCATTCTTCTATGGACATGATAACTATGATCAGCTAGTCAAAATAGCAAAGGTATGCATGCTAGTTAGAAAGCTTCTTTGTCTTTTATTGTTCTTATTGTACTTCAATAGTTAATCTTTTGCCTCTACTTTGTCAAATTGATTCATGTGCCCATCACATTGAGAGAACCAATAATGTGGATTACTTGTTTTTTTCTGAGTGGAATCCTTCATCATATGCCTATGTGACTGCATTTGACACTTGTGCAAATAAATGTATTTGTGTGTGTTTCTTGTTGTGGTGTATATTCAAGTCATATAACAAATGATGTAGCTTTCAAGAAGAAAAGAAAGAAAACAGTGTGTGTGTGTGTGAAATATGCTATATCTTGTCTAGTGTTGCTTTGAAAAAGAAGAAAAAGCAATTGAAATCAAATTCAATGTCTTGGAATCTTTTGCTCAAACAGGTACTTGGGACAGATGAATTAAATGCTTATCTGCACAAGTACCGAATAGAGTTAGACCCACACCTTGCAGCTCTAGTTGGGAGGTAGGTGGTTTTTCTCATGGTTTGTTCTTTATTCCCTTGTTACCAGGCATGCTGACTTCCCCCACCTTAAAAAATTTATGATGTAGGCATAGCAGGAAACCATGGACAAAATTCATTAATGTTGATAATCAGCACTTAGCGGTTCCTGAGGTAAATTCTTTTTAATTGTGTTGGATTCGTTTTGTTTTGAGTTTTTCATAGTCTTTAATTACTTGTGATGTCCTTTCTGTAGGCTATTGACTTCGTAGACAAGTTGCTGCGTTATGATCACCAGGAAAGGCCCACTGCAAAAGAAGCAATGGTAAAATCCTAGTTCTTAATCCGGGACTGTTCAAAGCATGGACCTTGAGTAGGGGCAAGCTCTGTATGGGCCCCGCCCCACACCCAATTAACTGGCTCTTTCTCCTTCCTACTGTCAGAACCCCACATGTATCCATCCCAATTCGTTACACCTGAACCTCTTCCTCACATGATAGATGGTCAGAAGTGAAAAGGCATGATGTTCTTTTCCCAGTAATGGACAGGAAAATTATCTTAAAGGGTACTGCTTCTGTCCATCTGACCAACCATGTGAGGAAGAAGTTACAGTGTACCAAATTGAACTTAATATACATACGAGGTTCTGACTCCCTACTTCTGTAAGAAGTAGAAAGAGCCAGTCTAGATCTGTACAGTTAATGGGGTGTGGGGCAAGGCCCATGCTTTGAAAAGTCAGGGGTTAAGAATCCCCGACCATGGGCACTATGCTTATGGTGTTGCAATAATAATATGTTTCAAACTCAATTGTAAAATGAAGTAAACCTTATTTATGTCATGCAGGCCCATCCTTACTTCTATCCTATCAGAAATGCAGAAAGCAGCAGAACTCGCACCCAGTAGATTTGAGTTCTAGATGCTTGTCTAATCATGGTGAGTTCTTGGTCGGATCTTCCCTCTGTAATCTGCCCTCAGTTTTTATGGCGGTGGTTGAGTTCAGATGTAGGGTTTGCCAGTGTTGGGTTGTTATAAGACCTGTCAGTTCTTTTTGTTTGTTAGATTTCTGTGGACTTGCTTTGTCAATTTTTCATGTGTGTCCCAAACTTGTGAATGGGTTAGTAATCTGATATCAGGCTGGGTTGTGTAATTTGATTTCCTCCATTCCTCTTTAATCAATGGAAAATATTTGTATTCTGATTCTGACAGGAGTGGGTGCTTTCTTTCTTCCTCCATTCTTCAATCATATGGAAGATTTGTCACTTTGATTGTTACTCGTAAATGAATTTTACAAGAAAATGGCAGATAATGTTACTTATAAGTAATTTACTGTCTAATTCTAGCTGATAATTTACTTGAAGCAAACTTTTAACTGGTGATGTTTAGTTGATTGGAATGAATCTTGGAATTGAATGAGCATTCTTGAATTACCATTCTTCTATTGTTTCCTTCACATAATATAAGCTTGTTCATATTCTTCATTTCATTTTTACCATTCTTGATAGTTCACTTGATCTAGAAGCGTAAATTTCTGAACTTGGACTTGAATCGGGATCTGGTAACTTTGTCATGTGATGATTGAGATAGATTCATAAGAATCTGTCATGGACTGGTCCGCTATCAGTTCATTTTCAGATTTTAGAAACAAAGCATATCATGCATTATGGAACTATAGAACAATATCTCTTTCCCTTTGGAGCAAGCCCCCACCCCGCATACATGGTTGAATTATTGAATAGTACTTGAATTTCTTTTCTTCATTTTTGTTATCCCCATACTGGCCTACTCTTCGATGGTTGGAATAAATATTTGTGGAGTATTTATCGTTTTCAACCATTTATGTTCGTTTTATTCAATCAAATACCGATTTATTTTTGGTACATTTTGCAATTTGATTTGATCAGATCAATTTCAATTTCAAATTTTTTTCTAGGGATAAAACAATCGAACTATTTTATTTTATTTTAGTAATTTTTTATCAAATCAAATTCAATCATTGATTGCTGGATTACTAGGCCTAGCCTAGGGCTGTTGGTATAAGCCCCTTGGGCTAATGGTTCTTCTCTTTCGGCTTCTGCTTTGGTGTTGGGCCTCTTTTGTAACCAAAAAAGAAAATTTTCATTCAAAAGATTTGATTTTTTGTTGTAAAATATATATATATATATTTCTCAAATAGTTAGAAGATGAAGGAAGCATGACGTCATCTGAATTAGAACATGTTCGAGTAATCGAACTAATTAACTGACTTTTTTTTTATTTAAAGCGAAAGTTAGGAAGGGGAGGGGGTTTTTGCGCACACACACTATCAATGTGCTATGAGGAAACTAATAAGGGCTAGTTTGGCATTGTTGTGCTGTGAAAATAATCGCTGTTAGATTTGCTGTGAGAGAAAGCAGTTTGGTGTTTGGTAAATTTTTTGTTAAAAATGTTGTTGGTATATTCCCACATAATTAGAAAATGATTCTCATATAATCATTAAACTCAGCGCCTCTTCAAAATTGATTCCAGTATAATCGAAAAATAAAAGCACCTCATTAGTTGCTTTCTCTTATAGTTTTCTCTCACATCAATTTTTAACAATAAGTGATTTTCTCATAATTTACCAAACAGGCTGGACTTTCCAAAGTTTTAAAAAAATCACTTATTACCTCAAATAAGCAATGTCAAACGGACATTAAGCTAAACTCGTTGTTGAAACTAATTAACTGACATGAGATTGGCGAAACCACTTGAGCAACAAGTTGAGTCTCCGTTAATTTACCTAATAACTCCATCAAGGTGGGGCTAAAATAGCAAAATTGAAAGTCAAAGTAGCAAAGACGGGAGTAAATGTTTGTTGAAATGCCTAAAAAAGGCTAGGCAAGCAAAGTAATCAATGGTAGAAAGCTTTTGGCAACAAGACTCAGAAGATCCCTCTTAGATGCATTTATGAAAAGTTATTTTTTTATTTATTAAAAACGATAGTAATTTTATTGATAACACAGAAAAAAGTACAGAATAGCCGCAATGCCGAATATGAGTACAACATCTCAAGTGACCAAACACAAAAATAAATTAGTTTGATCTGGTGAGAATTACGCATACCAGAAAAACCTAAAACCTCCAATTTGGCAGACAAATGCACCTGTACTCAGACCTACAATATAGATCCATCGCGCAACGGCAGTAATGACAAATCCGTATAAAAAAGTTGAACACTAAATACAAACATCAGCAGACTCCTATTGAGTTTCTGAAAGTTATTAGACTAAAATAAACAAATAAACAAAGACACCGCACCACATTCTCCCCAACAAACCAAAGAGACTTGTAGCACCAACATGGCTAAACCTCTTATTTTACATAGGCAAAACCCGATCCCACACAAACTGGCAACAATCACTTTTCCAACTCCAAACATTGAACTAGAGCAAAATCCATGTGAGTAGACCAAAAGCTACAACAAAATCATGGCGTCTACGATAGATTACAGTACTTGCTTCAAAAACACAACGAAAACCAAAGAAAAAAATTGGGTTGACAACACCACACCACACCACACCGACAACAAGACACACCAAGAACAAAAGTCAACCGTCATTTTTTTCTTGTACGTATTAAAGGGTCACTTAGTCGTTCTTACATATTAGATCATCACTTCATCATGTCTGGGTAAAGGAGAAATTTTGTGTTGACTTAGTATGGTGTTATTATTTCATATGTTATAAATTATAATATTAATACAGGTAGACGAAATGTTTATAATTAGAGTACTTAAGGTATGTTATTAATAATTTACATGTGTTATAACATGGATAAAGCTAATGGGTCTAACCTAGTGGAAAATAGCCTTGATTTGTTGACCAGTGGTCTCAGATTCAAAACCTCATGACACTTTTGATAGTGTGTGTGTGTGTGTGTGTACAGGGACGGACCCACAGTGGGGTTAATGGGGTCAAACGACCCTATGGACTCCATGAACACAAGGTAGAAGGTCCCTTTGAATTGGTGTGTGACCCCATGAATGGGTGAAAGAGCAGGCTGCAGATATGAGGAAGAAGAAGCTGAACAGAGGTTCTGTTTTTTTTAAAAAGAAGCTGACCAAAACGGCGTCGTTTTGGCCCAGCTTTTAATTTTTTTTTAAAAACAGGCTGGCCAAAACGGCGTCGTTTTGGACCTGCGAGCGATTTTTTTTAAAAAAACGCGCTGGGGCCAAAACGGCGTCGTTTTGGACCAACCCAGCGAAATTTTTTTTAAAACGCGCTGTCTTATGGTTGGGCTCTCATGCAATGCCTTTCTATTCGAATTTATATATACCAAATTTTCAAGAAAGGAATGCCCTCAACCAATGGGACAACACCACGTCGTTGATAACTTCCTTTTTTTTCATGAACTAAGGGGTGAGCTAACTTTTCTAAGTCATCGTATGCGTCTTGGAACCACTTGTGACACACAACTTAACTTCGCACATGACAAGCAACTTAATTCATGCACTAACAAATTTTTACTTATTTTTTTTTATATAATAAATTATTTTTGCATGTGCGTAAAATTGTGATTTGTACGATAGAAAAATGGATACGGATCTTCTGCTATAATTTTATCTGCCATAATAGTATAACTAGCTGCAATGAAATTTTTTTTTTAAAAGACTTGGCCAAAACGACGTCGTTTTAGTCCAGGTCTTTAAAAAAAAAAATTAAACAGATTGTAACAGACCCTCAGAACTCCAAAACCCCCATTTCCTAAACCTCAAACCTAACTCCCCAATCTCCACCTCCCACAAACCTTTAACCCTCTCCCCCACCAAGCCTTTAAAAAAAATTTTGAACTTTTACACTATGACCCTACGAGATACGATTCCTGGGTCCGTCCCTGTGTGTGTATGAGGAGAATAACTTGGTTGCAACAGGGATAGCACTATTTTGCTATCCCCAGCAAATAACGCCACGTGAAAAAGTTATTACGCGTGTCATAGCGTGATTGGTCGGAAATAGCAAAACAGTGACATCCTTTTCATGTAAGTGTTTCTCGTTTGTGAGAAACCCACTCTTCTTGTAGTTTACACTATTAATTATATTTATAAAAAAAATATAAATTAATTGGTAAAACCATATAACCATATAACCATATAACCATATCACGGTCACCATGTCACTTATACATGCTTTCTTATTTTTCTTTTTTCCATTCCCTCTTACCTGGTATAAACTGGTAAGCTTTTCAGGCATTAACCAAAAAAAAAAGTACTATAAAACGACCTAGTCTCCAACCTATAATGCTCCCCCTTGAATGGATGACGGAAAGTTGCCAAAGATAGAGAGAATTCTTTGTAACAGAAAACTTCGATGACCTCATTAAACGAATCCATGAAAATTCTCAAAGATTGAAAAAATGTTTGTAAAAACTTGGAACATCCAAATTCATTACGCACGCAACATAAATGTTCATCCTTGTCAATGGGCGAAGCAATCAAACCGCTTCCCTGAAATCCTTGAAGAGATAGTAAACAGGTTTGAAGGTTTCCTAAAAATAGCTTGTTGACCAACACTTAAGAACAAAATTGCACATGCTACAATCCACTACCTTTTGTTACCAGATTGCCATCATGTAGTTATAGCTACATGTATTTATTGCAATTAGTTATGGTTTTGGTTGTGGGATTCGATAGATAGATAGATACGCTTAAATTTATCAGATACGTGTGTTTTACAGATAATTACATATATTTTAAAATATATTTTGTAGTTTATGTCATAATTATTGAACATATATATATACTTCTTTTAAATTTATTTATCATATAATAGGTGATATGTCTAGTCAACTTTGGTTACATATTGTAGTTCACCAACTAAAAGGGGAGGAAAATGTATATATTCCTCCTATCAATTTAGAAGATAATTTGGTCAAACTTGAAAGAGAAAGGGCAAAAGAAAGAGAAGGGAGATGATCATTGACCCTGAAAAGACAAAGATCCCCCATCCCCACCAATTAGTAATAGAAAGTGAAAGGACATCATCATCTCTAACCCAAAATTTAGATTGAAGGGCATGGTGTCCTTAGTTTCATGGGTCCTAGTGCCCTTTCCTAGAACTTCCAACCCAAAAAGGAAAAAAAAAAGTAGAAAATAGAAAAATGCAAGCCTTTGTTAGATTGCCTTTCTGTCATCACTTCCACCTATTCTCCCTTCATATAACTGTTTCTAGGGCTTTGGGGTCCTCCAACCCAACCACAAATCCACCAACTTAAGGGATATGTCCCAATGTTTTCCGAAGGATATGTATACCTTCCCCAATTGAAAATTACTGTTCCACACTTTTGACCACAATGGGGGTGTAATGCACTCACTTTGATTGAGGGTGGGGATGTGCAACATAATAATTGGAGACAAGGTTAAGACATAAAACTTAAGCTTAACTAAGCTAATGAAACATTTGGCATATAATCCGATATTGGGAACTGGTATAGAGGGGACCATACACCACCAGCCTTACAACTCATGCTCACACCATAATTTATTAATTTTCTAATTTGGTGTGAATTTATTTTTCGTATTTTCAGATGATAGCCAATATTACATGACATTATTAGGGCATAAGCAAGACACCAAACCAATTTAAAAAGAAGAGAAAAAGTGTGTTTTCGTTACCCCTTTGAATTAGGTCATCTGATAAGTTGGAATTACAAGGCAATGTCGCTAATTGTCTGTTCATCTGATAATTTTATAATACATGTAAAAGGAAAATGCAAGGGTCCAAGTGAGTCTACATTTCATTATAAAAAAACTAGTTAGGTATATAATTGTTGTTTAGCATAAATATACTGTGCTAAGGTCAATGACTGGTTGGACACTTGGGTAAAATCCACATGAAACCTTACAAATAATGTGGTAACAAAGATACCCATGATTGGATTGGATGTGAAAATATATGATAGTTAAAATTGTATCTACTCTTTTTGTTTCTTTTGGATAGAACAACTATATGTTTTGGCGAGGAGGAAAAAAATAAACCCAATTGCATCTACCCATCATATAATGATATACTCATACCCTCCATCTCCAGACAGTTATTCTCCTCTGCGGACATCCGCACATTATTGTAAACGGGTATAATATATATATTCATGCATGCATGGAACTGATCATGATGGGTTTTGAATCTTGATGATGATGTACAAGAGGCTTCTGAATTTGTTCTTATCCAGATTCAGAAATAGCTAAGATAGGTCTGAAAATGTCTCATGTTCCATGCTTACCTTTTCAGTACGTTTTGTTTTGTTTTGTTTTTGTTATAAGAGCTCAGCTGATAAACGAGCGAAAGAGATAAAGGATACACGGTATTATCCAGAAACAGCCATATATATATATATATATATATATATATATATATATATATATATATATATATATATATATATATATCTCACGACTTTGGGGTGATGCAGAGACTCCTGTCTATCTATCCCACACTTTGGAATCATTTGTAAAAAAATTGTTATTATTTAGATAAAACTTTCTTGCTCTTTAGTGAAGGAAGACAATAATAGCTGTCACTTGGCAGTGTGCAGTAATTTATAATTAATTTACCACTCAAGTCTGAAGAAGGGTAAGTAGTTTTTTTTTGTTTGTGCGTTACTGTGTGCTTGTCTAAATCAGCCCTCGATATCCAGCTGTAGCATGTTTTGATTGGACCGACTGGGAAAAAGATGAAAATCAATTTTCAACGCAGTTGTTTTAATTGCATGAGGTTGGCAAAAACAAATTGCATTCAATGCTTTTCTTTTTCTTCTGCTGTTATTTGTCTAAGATATGCTTCCAGCTTTTGGACGAAGGTTAATTTGTAAATAATAATGAAACCAGATCTACACACACTAGATAAATGGTGGTGGGAGTAAAGGAACTTTAATGCAGTGAAACCATGGCTATTATGAAGATCATAGTTTGAAGAAGGGAGTTTGGCATTGGCTTGTATATCGTTGATTAATCTTGTTTTGCTAGTCTTATACTAGCACACAAATATTTTGCTAATCGTATATATTATGGACAAATGTTACCAATGTATTAGATACTGTAAATTGATTTCCGGAACTAACCAAATCACTCTCGTTTGAAAAACTAGATTTGATTTGATTTGCATCAACTTCATAAAATTATTCAATCAAGGTCCTTAGTTGTCTTTATCTTGTCAAATGCATTGACTCAGCTTCCTGGCAAAGTGAACAAATTATAAGAGATTTGATTGTTTTTTGTTTGGGGCAGAGGTTGGGACAGAATGAAAGGTCTTGTCAAAGTATGAAGATCACCAGATATATATCGTATATATAAGAGAGAGAGAGAGAGAGAGAGAGAGAGATGGGTGATGGGGCAAAGGCACGTCTGAGTGAGGAGGGGACATGGTGCATAATCTTGGGGATTCGTCTGAGTCTGGGCCGCACCCTAGTGTCGGACTCTTACCATACAAATGCCCAAAACCATACAAATAAAAACAACTACAAGAAATGACAGCTCCTCCAAATACGTCTCCCCAGCCCTTCAATTTCAAATTCTCCATCTGATCTACCCATTTTACAGAACCACCAAATCTCACCCCTATCTCTCTGCCCTAATTGTCTCCCGCCTCTGCCATACACCCCCAACATTCAAAGCTGTAAAACCAAGCAAATGGACATGGCTCTACTCCATGGCAGTATAGCACATTTTTCAAATGGAAATGATTTGGCTTCATAAGACAAAATAATAGGGTAAACTGACAACACTACTTTAAACAAAAACAAAGGTAAAAAATTATTTTATGAGCTTCTATATATATGGCATCCATCGGATCATCACATTCACATGAATTCATATGAATTCACAATCATATGGAGCAAGACATGTATAAGCTCGTCATACCACGTAATCATCATGTACTCATTTTCTTCTTATACAAGGGTTTCATATATCTTAAATTTTAGTTGCTATATGGGTTTTTTTTATTAAAGGAAATCCATATTGGGTTTATGATTAAACAGATCATATTAGGTCATCATGGGGTAGAAGCAGAAGGGTCAAGCCTCTAGCTTGCATGTCACCGACCCGAAAAACATGTTACGAGAAGGGGAAAAGGGTCTGTTTAAGGTGGCTCAAATGGCTATAAAAAAATTAGCATTTTCATGTAACTTTTAGACCAGGAAAATCCAGCTTTGCCGGGGTCAATTTAAGGTCTCGATGCCAAAGAAACCTTGGCAGGTTGACTAAGATTGAGTGAGCCTGTCCAAGAACTAACCCAAATGATCATGGCCACCACCACCTGGCCTTTTTTATTCACACAAATTATCAACCTCAGAATAATAAAACGAAGAGGCCATGCCATCAGTGAGTGAGAAGCTGCATGGCAATGGCACGGCTGTTTTCCTCGAGCCACACTCTCCACTTACTAATTATTTTCTCTAATCCAAAAAGATTAAACCTAAAGCCTCAAGGGTCAACTTCAAATTCTACTTTCCAACTGTCCTAATTAGTTTTTAATTAACCCCTAATGACAACTTTGCTATTTGGTCGTTTTCCATTGGGGCAAAAGACAATTTGCTTGATCATCGAGGAGAACATGTTTGCCTAGTTGTACCAATTTTATATGCACCTAGGCCTTCAAATTTTGACACGATTTCGCCCCTCTCGCTCTGGATTTCCCCATGTGATGTCCAAGATGGGACATGACCTAATTCTGCTAGGACGTGTTTGGCACCTGCCCTACATGTATATATGATTATGGAGTAAAAAGGCATGTACGGAGCCTAAGATTGATGACAATGGAAGGGAACAAGATCCCTAAACACAAATTTTTTCGAGGCAATTGTCGTGGCATTTGTCCCTAACTGTTTTCTTTTCTCCATTTATTTTATCATCTAGGGTGAAACATGTAAACATGATACGTGTCGCAGACCCATGTTCTTCTTTTTGACCAGCCCAATAAGATATTAACTAATGCAAAGTGATTTTGTAGTTTGCGCATGAGAGCCATGAGGAAGGGGAACGGCATATAATCTCTTCAAACAACAATGTGGTCCTGCATATGCCCTAGCTAGCTACCTAGCCAACTCTTGTTTTGATTTCTTATTGTTATTCTTTTCAATTTGATTGGCCAAAAAAGGCTTAATCAATGAACAAATTGGGGCTTTAATATGCAACAAAAGCCAAAAATTTCGCACGAAATCATGTGTTCATATTTGTATCATACCTATATAATATGCTCATTATCATCTCTTTCGTCATGGGGATCAATTTTATCGAGATCGGATCGAAGCTTAATTTGTGTTAATTCACTAATAAATGAGATTCTGAATAAAATCTTCGGTAAAAGACATTAATCCTCTGAAAAAGAATTATTCTAAAGATTAAGTACTTAGTCAATAATTAAAAGTCCTAATACTTTTTATTAGGATAAAAATCATTTCAAATATTGCCCATGATTCCCAATATTCCAATAGAGGCTCCATAATCGCATTGACAGAATAATATGGTGGATAGATGTACGTAGTTGGATTCTTAGGATCACCCTTAGTTAAGCTACAATAGATAATTTAATGAAGATTAAGAGAATCACATCATCATCATGGGTTATTTACATCATTGTCACTTTATTCTAATCCCATACATATATACACAATGTTTTTCAAAGTATGTACATGTAATATGCTTCTTCTATTTTGACCAGAAATCATTTGAAAAGAATGAAATAAATTAACCAGCATTCTAAATATTTTAAGCTACAGATCATATTTTATGGATGTGGATTGATATTCTTCACTTCATGGATGTGATCTGTAGTCTACCATCGTTGATCTCGTCATCTCGTCAAAGTTTTATAAATTAATCATCTTCAATCGTTCATTAATTCATTATTGTTAGTATTTTTTATATAATAATTCTAACAGAAATTGGTCGTTTATGTCACTAATTGTAGCACAAAATATTGCACATATTGTATATATAATGATGATGATGATGATTATTATTATTATTTAAAGACCTTTCCCATTGAGAGGGACGATAATATACTAAACTCACACGCATTACACATATGCTAGGACTCGAACTCAGGACTTTTAGTGATTATTAAAAATTAGATGATAGCTAGAACACAAAATTTGGAATCTTTGACAAGATTGACAAGATTAGAAGAACAGAAGGAAGACCCCATTGAAGTAGAACACAATATATAAGTTGATGTGTATTCTTCCTTTACAAGCAAAATTGCTAGATATCTTTCTTTAGCTTTTAGAAGAATATCAATGACGTCGAGTGCAAAAAATGGACTGACTATAATAAAATGGAACTTCTGTTGCTGTAATTGGAAGTACATATTGGTTTTTTTTGTTCTTTCAAATTTTATTGAGATATTTAGTTATATACCCATTTTTAACACAAAAAATATAAATAAACCCTACACCATTTAATTTCTATAAACAAACCCAAAAAATAACAACTGGCTCTATTTAATTAAATTTTGATTATTAAATTACTTTGATGCCCTATTGAGTATTTTGGGTTTTTCTTATGAGATTTTGGGGTTGGGCTTGTTTTAAGAAATCGATGGTAGTTTTGTAATTTACAAGAAGTTAAAAGCCTCTTTGTGATGTTGTAAATGAGCTTTGAGTGTGTTTCTAAAGTCCATTTTATATAAGGTATTTTTATAATTTGGGCCCCTATATTAGGTATAATAGTGAATCTCCCAATTTTATTTGTATATGTCGACAATGTAGATCACTATCCTAACTACATCAACTACTATTCAAATTTAACATAATATCATAACTAGCCTCTCCGCACGCGCTTCCGCGCCTGCGAGAGGCTTTTTTATAAAAAAATTAAATTTACTTTAGAATTAAAAAAGATAATGGGTAGTTGTGTTTCATAAAAATAGGATCAATTATCTGAATTTTCTTTTTCTTTTAATTTTTTTAAAATATGAAAAGGTGTGAATTTACCATACTATCCTCATTTAATTAATAATTTCAATTCTTAATGTTTGCATTAACCAAATGCATTTTCTGGTATTTTGAATGTTTCATCATTCTCTGCCTTTTGCTTTATATATATAGATGAAGCAAATAATCCTTGTCCTACCAAATTAACCATGCACGTACGAGTGCTCCACGTCATCCAATATAATTAGACCAGTGTGTTTAACTCAGTTTAGACTAGATATTCCAATCGGACCCACAAAAAAGTAGGGTCCCACTACATCTTAATCTAATACCTATGTATCTGTATGTCTCTTTATTTAGCATATCAATCATATATACATTTGTTATATGCACGCCCCCCTCCCCAACTTATACAAAAAATGTCTTTATATGTCTAATATAATTTAATATAATGTACAAAATAATGTGTATAAAAAATGCCTCGCGTGCCTATTATAAAAAATGCCTCAATTATTTTAGCCCGTTATCAGAAAAGTGAAAACAAATCAAATTTACACTATTCTTTTGTGCCCCCACTTCAACTTCTCCTTTCAAAACCCAAAAGAAAATTTTATTTTAATAAAACATGAAAAACTTTATGTGTATTATTAACTTATAATTATACCAAGGTTTTAATTTTAAGAGAGAGACAGAGAGAAAAAAGATTGAACTGCCCAATTAATATTAATTTGTACGCCCAATTTATGGTGACGTGTCTACTTCCTTTGAATTACCCAATCATTGTCGAAACCGTTTTATTTTTGCATGCAATCAAATGCTAGCCACGGATTAAAATGGCAGCACTTCCGTGGTCCGGCGGTCCATCGTCCACGATGCACACACCACGAAAAATGGAACCGACGGCTGAGATTTGACCGTTGATGCTTCGCATTTTCAAATCAAGTCGATGTCTATTTTTAAGTATAGCCTCTGCGGATTTATCAATTAGCATCGGCGTAGGATTCCCATCGAGTGTAATAGGACTGCACGCCTGCGCCGCTTCGCTGTCCGTGAATCACACAATCGTGGCCGTCCATCTGGATTGATGATGATGATGATCGAGAAACGCCACGCTATCAGTTGTTAAAGCGAAAGCCGCTTTTGCAGGGGCCGCAGCACTCACTTCTCACACTCAGACTCGGACGCATCAGTAGGCGTCAGTCAGGTATTAAAATCGACGGCCGAGAATCCAGGGAGTTGCCTCCCGAAAGAAACGGCATCCGTTGCGCCACGTCGTCGAGTTTGCGTTAGGAAAAAAAATGGGAATATCTAAAAGCCATTCATCCCATTGGTCATGGCGTCATTAACATAGAATGACCATACCAACATATTTACTTGTCGGTTAATGTGAGTTTAGCTAGTTGGCCAATGCAATAAGTTCTCTCCATCGCATTCGAATTTAGAGGACTTTAGATTATCGCTCTTGCTAAAAAATAAAAATATCAACCCCTTATTTTCCACGGGTGCATTTTTACTCATCACTTTAACCATAGGTGTACCCTCATCACCATTCTCAATGCTTGACACATGTCTATAGACATAATCATAGTTAACTTTTGCTTTGTATTTATGGAATCATGGTTATGTCTATGAACATGTGTCAAGCATTGAGGATGGTAGTGAGGGTACACCTATAGTTAAAGTGATGAGCAAAAATGCTCTCTATTTTCCACATGTCAGATGGTATGATGACAATGATGATGGATAGGATAGGGAAAGAGAGGGGTGGGGGACTAAATTTAAAAGGATAATGATTAGAAATGGAGTAATGATGGAGCGCCTCCTTCCGTATGGAATAAATGATTAAAACCCAAAAATAATAAAAACCCACTCTAAGACTGCGCGCAGCCATAGCCGTCATTTCCTCTATTTTCCTTTGCTTTTCGTTATGATTTCTATTTTCCGTATTTATAATAAACTAAAACTCATTATTATTATTTATTTGTGTAGTATTAGTAGTGCTAGTGTTGGAAAGAGAGTGAAAAAGCTAAATAGACAGGGACAGAAGAGAAAAGCGATAAAAGAAAAAACACATAAAATAGGTAGCAAGCAAGCAGCAAGCACCGAATTAAATAAAGCTTGCTGGGTTTTTGTCACTAAAATTAACTGAATAAATAAGAGAAATAAAACAAAAAAGAAGGTGGGGGGATTCTAGAGAGAGAGAGAGAGAGAGGAAAAGGAAAAGCCCAAAAATCAGGTATTTAAAGGGGGGCAGAAGGGCACTTGCTGTATCTCTGCAATGATGATCTACTCACCACCTAAATGAGAAAAGGAGACGAACGAACAAGCGCACACCCTTAAAACGCACCCCCCACTCTCTCTCTCTCTCTCTCTTCAAGTTCCATCCCAATCCCAACCATAACCCCAACCTTCCGTTTTTTTAATTTCTGATTTTTATAAAAGAATTTGGGTTTTGGGGGTTTTTGATTTGGCGCTGGCTGGGGCCCGCCTCAGCCTCCGGCCTATATATGGTTCTGTATGATGTGCTGCGAAGCAAAACGTGAGCTGTGAGGCCCTCTCTCTCCTTGATTTTCTCCATTTTCGAAGCTTCAGCTCAGCTTTTCTTGCTTACATCTCACGTTATGCCTCCACCTCACTCACTCCTCCACTCTATTTTGCGCCCTTGAAAAAACTCCAGCCCTCCTCCTTTATATATACACCCTCAAACCCAGAAGAAAACACCAACGAACCCTTTTGTTCTCTGCTGGGTTTTCTGAGCAGTTCGCGACGCTGAGTTTCGTTTTGTTAGGTACACCCACATAGAGGAAACCGATATATATAGATATATATATATAATCCCACACATACAATATGGTAGAGGATCATAGCAGGAGGGTTAATAATAATATAGTGGTGTTGAGAGAGTTCGACCCGAGCAAGGACTGTGAAGTGGTGGAAGATGTCGAGAGGAGATGTGAGGTGGGTCCCGGCGGCGAGCTCTCCCTCTTCACCGACCTCCTCGGTGACCCAATTTGCAGAGTTCGTAACTCTCCTGCCTATCTCATGTTGGTAAGTAAATAATAATCAGCCATATTAACGTGGGTTTTATTTAATATTTAATTTTTTGATGTCCCTTTTAAAAAACAATTTTTAATTTTTGAGTATGTACGAATAATAATATTTGATGGTCGTTTTGTTTTGGATATGTGATTATTTTTGTAGGTGGCCGAGCTGGTGGGGGAGGAAGAAGAGGAGAAAGAGGTAGTGGGCATGATTAGGGGTTGCATCAAAACCGTTACATGTGGCAAGAAGCTCTCCAGAAATGGCAAAAACGTTACCCATCACAACAAAAACGACGACGTACTCGACGACACCCTCAAGCCCCTCCCGGTTTACACCAAGCTCGCTTACATATTAGGCCTCCGCGTCTCTCCTTCTCACAGGTAAATATCCTAACACACCCACCTTTTTCATCATCCCACCCAGCACACCCAAAAACAAAAAGTTTTTATTTTTATATTTATGTTTTGATATTTTTCATGTAATAAAGTTATTTATTTATTTAAATTAATTTTACAGGAGGATGGGAATAGGGTTAAAGCTGGTGCACAGAGTGGAGGAATGGTTCAGAGAAAACGGAGCTGAATATTCGTACATGGCCACAGATAACGACAACAAAGCATCCATAAACCTCTTCACCGACAAATGCGGCTACTCCAAGTTCCGTACGCCCGCTATCCTCGTCAACCCGGTCTTCGCCCACCGGGTTAAGCTCTCCTCCCGCGTCGACGTCCTCAAGCTCTCCACCTCCGACGCCGAGTCCCTCTACCGCCGCCGATTCGCCACCACTGAGTTCTTCCCCCGCGACATTGACGCCGTCCTCAACAACCGCCTCTCCCTCGGTACCTTCCTCGCCGTACCACGTGGCACCTTCACCGCCGGAACCTGGTCCGGGTCGGATCAGTTCCTGGCCGATCCGCCCGAGTCCTGGGCCGTCCTCAGCATCTGGAACTGCAAGGACATCTACACTCTCGAGGTCCGCGGTGCGTCGCGCGTGAAGCGTACCCTCGCGAAGACGACCAGGATCGTGGATCGGGCCCTACCATGGCTGCGGCTGCCGTCGGTGCCGGAGCTGTTCAGGCCGTTCGGGTTCCACTTCCTGTACGGGCTCGGAGGGTCCGGCCCACGAGCGGAGAAGTTCCTGAAGGCACTCTGCGGCCACGCGCATAACCTGGCTAAGGAGCGCGGGTGCGGGGTGGTGGCGACGGAGGTGTCCAGCCGCGAGCCGCTGAGGTTAGGAATTCCTCACTGGAAGAGGCTATCGTGCGACGAGGACTTATGGTGCATCAAGCGGCTCGGGGAAGACTACAGTGACGGCTCTGTCGGTGACTGGACCAAATCGGCGCCTGGGATGTCCATTTTTGTCGACCCCAGAGAGGTCTAATAACGTAAAGAATCCAAATTAACTTTTTTTTTTTTTGGTTCTTTTAACTTTTTCCATTTTGGGTTTTAAATTTTGGGCCTGCCTGCCTGGTCCTTGTGGGTAGACTAAGCAAATGTTGGGGTGGGAACAGAGGAAAAAAGAAGATATGGGTTTTTTCGAGTTGTAAAAGGGAATATCCAAAAAAACCCCCCTCCAACTTTTTTCTTTTCATTTTTTCTCTTTTCGGGTTAGCCATGTAACTTTTTGTAAATGGAAGTGTCTTTTTAGATCCTCTTCTAGCCAAACGCAGCCTTTGGTTTCATGTGGGGTTCCTTATCTATCTTTTTCCTACTTTTAAAAGAAAAAAACACAAAGGGTTCTCTATGATCTCAAAATCAGATTGAGGAAATCTTGGGCTGTGTTATTATGTAATGGGAATATCCCTTTATAAAATTATGCATGCAAAAAAGCTCAACCCAAAATCACTTTTTGGGGGCCATATAGTAATAGTACCATATCATTTGTCCTTGATTTGATTATATGCTATATTAGCTCTAGGAGGAGGAGGGGAAGCCTTTTTCCTCAATCACTTTTTGGTTAATTAGGTTCTTATGATTTTGCATCTTTCTAGTTAAGGGGGTAGTGGGAATATATTTTTTTTCTAAATAAATTAAAAAAAGCTTGAAATGGACTAGACTAGGCAGTAAAATGATGAGGGGTAAATTCGTCTCTTTGGCATTTCTAGGATGTGCTACTAATTTCACATATTCATGTTTAGTACTCTTTTTGAGGATGAACTTTCAACTTTTGTGGTTCGGTGGTGTCGGGGGATTCTTCTTTCTTTCTTTTTGGCTTTTTGGCTTTTTGGCTTGTTGGTTGTTAATTTTTTTATTTTTTGATATGATGATGATGAAATTGATGGGCGATTTTGGCTTTTAGCTTCTATGTGGGTTTCGCATTATATATATTTTGCACTGAAAAGATGATAACGAGTGGTTTTCACTTCGGGAGCTGATGTTCCCACTATTTTTTTGTCTATTTATACTTCTTGTTATTGAAAATTGTATGTTTCTACTCTTCTTTTCTCCACTTACACGCTCTTTTGTATGTTATAATAATAAATATTAGAAAGAAAAAAAAAGATAGTATAAGTGAACAAATCAGCACCTTTCATTTTTAGTTTTATTTATTTATTATTTTGTTGCTTTCTTGTTCAGTTTCTTTTCTCCATATAGGAGCATTAGCAGCAGCCTTCGCTTTCTCTCCTCGTTATGGTGCTTCTGATTTGGACTTTGGGACATTTTGGTGGATGCATATCATGCCTTGGATTGTGATATTTTATATAAAATATAATATTAAAAATAAACAAATAAAAATAGAGATAGAGATCCGATGGTCCATTGTGCATTGATGGGTTACGTGGCCTTTTCTCTAGCTATAACAAAAAAAAGATGACAAAAAGCTTTTGCATGAAAAGTGATGGTATTATCCTTGAATATATATATATATATATCAATATGATTATGAATATAGTAATGGCACGCATGCCCCAAGTGTTTGTTAGCAAGTGCTTCAAGATAGCTTGGGGCTAATATATTTTAATTTGATTTCTCCTCTCTCTTTTGGGTGCGACTATTTGACAAATATAAATATTGTTGTTGTTGTTGTTGTTGGTCCACTATCAAACATATTTAATAGTATTGTGTCTTTCTGTTTGTTTGATTTCTTTTTCGGATGGTGATTTCAAGTGTAACCCTACATGCGATTATTCATTTAGAGGGGGACAAATAATTAAACGTATTGGGCAGTGAAGAATCCATGAAATGGGAGAGAGAGAGAGTGATAGGTGTTGCATGCAATGAGTGCCATCAAATGAGTCTTGTGGCCTTCACGGGGTTTATGCTATCAAGATCATATGATTTATGAGGTGATGAGGTGATGAGGAGGAGGGTTGGATTGGTTGAATGACAAATTTATGTGAGTGTCTTAATTAGGTCAAATATCTATATTTTTAAACTGCATTCTGAATTTTATAGTGGATCATATTTAACCATTGTGAGTATCTTTTTTTCAAACACTTACACTCACGTTTAAGCCCTAATTAAAATGAACAAGCTATGAAGAAACCCAAAAGTATGGCCTCAAAACTGAATCACAATCCTAAAGCTTAAACATGTCCATATTCGTATCCAACCAATATAAGTTTTACATAGTTTCTGCTTATGTATGTCTACTTGCACGCACATATAATGCATCTAACGATATAACAAAATCCTTAAAAATATAATTACATGTCAACGAGATTGATTATTTTAGGATTATCAACCGACACTCAGTAAAGTCTGAATTAGGTAAGTTGGATTGAAAATGTTAGGCAAAGTTCTAATCAACCAAGGTTGTTTTGATAGATAGATGTTAAACTTAAACCTAATTGTAATAAAGTAAGATATCAGAGGTGGAAGCTCTCACTATCCAATTCTAGTCTTTTCAGTGTAGTAGGAAAAAGAAGTTCAAAAGGAAAAGGCATGCAGCTGCTGCCTACCTACATATCGAAAAGGCTAGGAAAGAGATTGAACAGGTGAGAGTTGCTTTTGTCAAGTCATTCTTGGGTTGACCCCATATTTTATTCCTTTGTGGTTTTGTTTATTTGCAGGTGTGAAGACAGTGATAAAGAAATTACCAGTGGAAAATATGGTCAAAAACAATTTGGTCGGCTTAGTGTAGCCTCATCTTTGCTGGTCTTCTTGGCAAGTCAATGGCCAAAGGGCTGAAGTCTTTTTTGTTTATGTTAGGCGAAATAGAAAATGAAAGACTGGTTAGAAGAGCATCTTCTTTTGAGGTGTTCCACTTTGTTAAATGGATTTTGCTTTATTTATCTATGTTTTTTTTTCTTTCGAATCCCACAAATATTAGGGGAGATGATAAAAACCTACATTGACTAATTGCTTGCCTAACTCCTAATCATAAGAATATTTTTGGATTCTTATGTTAAGATAAATGTTCCCTCAACATATAATTGGACGCCATCTTGCCTAACTCCTAATCATAAGAAGATTTTTGGATTCTTATGTTAGGATAAATGTTTTCCTTGACATATAGTCTAACATATAATGTTGTTTGACTAACAATTTGAATCATTTGGTTAGATGATTTTTTAATATTAAATTTACAATTTAAATTAACAATCTCCCGGTATACCATGTCAAAATATCTAATAAGAGAACATTATTCTTATGTTAAATTAATCGACAACTTTCGTGACTATGTTAGAAGAAGTTTTAAGTTTAAAAATTTATAGACGACAGTTATTGAAAAAGAGAAAAAAGAAAAAGAATAGTCGATAATGAACTTTTGGATGGGGTCAGAAGTGGCGGCACTTGGCGGTTGGGCCACACTGCCAAAAGGGGTCAAGTAAGCGTGGGCTAAACAAATTAGGCTCTCAGCCTTCCACTGGTCTGATTGAATGGGAACAGTACGACCCATTTAGGTAGAAAATGTGAAAAATGTCAACCTTTTTGATTGTGTTGGCCATTGGTCAATAAAGATTTCTTGTTCGGCTGCAATCACTTTACACTGGGCTCAACCATCCAGGGCCCCAACGGGTCAACACAGAAGAACATGAAAAGTTCTGATGTTTACCAAACCATAGGACCATCTTGGTCCAAAAGAAAAAGAAAAAGAAAAAGGACCATCTTGGTCTCTTGGCCTCAAGGCGGGTTTTCTTTATATTTGAAGTGGTAGTGTATGTGCTTGGAGTGGTAGTGCGTGTGTTGAAGCAGTAGTATTAAATGATATAGGATTTTATCTATATTATTAGTGCTAAGAATGGGTATACGTTTCAATATTTCTTGGTTCTGTGGTGACTCAAGTTACCACTTGGAGGGAGCAATGTACACTAGTCGGACGACGTGAAAGTGTGTTTGCACCAAGTGCAGCATTGCACTGAAGAAAATCCGCTCTCAAGGAGGATCGAAAAGAAAAGTTTGAGCTGTTTCACTGACTGATTGGAAGCATCAGGATTTGATCAAAAAGTTGTAAGGCTTAGCTCAATGAACCAAAACTTTTCAATCATGCATGAAGCTTTGGGCTAGGACCAACCAAACTTTGTTTACCAAAGGACTGCAATTTTGGGCCAGAAACCACATAGTGTCAGAGGCTAATTTGGCAATTTTCCCTCACTCAAGGACTCAGGTGTATGCAGTTGCTCTTCTCAGTTGCCAACTTGCAATGTAGAAAATAAAAGCCCAAGGAAGATGTGCAACTACGAGAAGAAGTTTATTTAGATCATAGTACATCAAAACTGTGTCAGTATCTGAGCCCACATTAGGAGTTTAGAACTGAAAACCAACAGATAATCTGGGAACAACAATTACATAATGAACACTTCATATAAGCAATGAAATTTCTGGGCTCTTTTGTTACTCTAACAATACGACCTCTTTTGCTCAAAATCCCGGTGGAAAATCAGCTAAAAACATGTCAGTTGATTCTAACTCCTGATGTCGAATATGCGAGATGGAGTTACAGGTCAAGAATGTATACATTTGATCTACTGAACATGCCTGGAACTAAGATACTGAATGCCTCCTACTCCTCGACCGGGTGGATTTTGTTTCTTCTGCATTGGTAGAAGTAGAACCAGGGCTCTCCGATGTGTTAGAACTGCTAATTTCACCATTCCTTTCTTTGCTTGACCAGAGCTTAGAAAATATATTTTTTGACATGAGCAAACCTTTCATTTTACTGGCAGACACTTTTTCAGAATTATTTGTAGCACCGTGATTCGCGTTTCTATCATTGCCTACTCCCCGATTCGCATCACCTAACCTTAGAGTAGCAAGCTCCCCTTTTAAAGCTTTGATTTCCTCTGCTGTTGGCACAGCATCCCAGTCCTCTTCTGTGTTGGTGGTAGTGGACCTTGAGCTCCCATGAGACCCACCAGGGAGCAAGGCCCTGATGGACCCTTGTAGATCAGGTGTGCTGTTGCCACCGGATGCTGAAGCCCTAATCTGTTCAAAGAAAAGGACCTGCACAACGACTCTTAAGGGCAGCCGCTCATTTTGTACAGCATGCATGCAGGCATCTGTTGACAACTTCCTGCAATCCATTAATTTGCATATTCTCTTCCTCTCACTCTTGCTGATCCCTGGGTGTTCCTGCATCAACACACAACGTATCGGTTACACAAATGTGTTCAAAACTGAGAAAGTACCCTGCTATATTTGCTTGTATGTAAGTTGCACACGTCGACTAGAAATTGCATTTACAAAAATTCAAGTCATGAAACATAATAAACAAAAACTAAACATTTGTATTTTTTAAGGTGAAAAATGATTACTGGCAGTTGTGCAGGATGCATTGGAGAAAAAATATACAAAGAAGTCTCAACAACCAAAAAAAGAAAAAAGAAGAAAGGGGAGAAATGAGGGAGTAAACAAAATGCAATTTGTTAGTTATAGTTACAGAAGTGTCATGACTAACCTTTAGATACATGTCAATGGCACGATAAAGTCCATCATGGGTTGGTCTTGAGAAGTTTGATACCATTTCAGCAAGCCTGACAAACTTTGATGCAGGTAAGTTGGGATCACGTGAAACTTCAGTAAGGTAGCCATCAACCAGTTTTGCCACCTTCATCTTGGAAGTATCTGATAGGAACCTGGGGCTCCTAATCTCCTGGAATTCAGCTTCCATTGAAGGATCAGTCTGAGCACTTCGATCAAGTGTCACAAACTCCTCAATTAGGTTTTGCACTATATCAACTTCATACATCAGTGCTTCCTCAGTTCGGGCTTGAATTAAAAGATCAGAAACTGTAGCCTCATCAAGCTGCTGACCAATTTTGCTAATCAATTCACTTTTTTCCATTTCTCCACATTCTAACAATATTGCTGCTTTTAACAACTTAAGTAAGAAACTGCAAGGGACGCTGCCTGTAGGAAGTAAATGGATTACAGTCTCCACCAATGATCTATTCTTTATGACATCACCACCCTGAATCATACCCTTGCTAAAACCCGATAACCTTCTGGTAGAATATGCCTTTAAGGCTTCCCCTATTACATCACCAGAGAGTTTTCCTTTGGTCTTAATTATATTTATCACCCGCTTGTATAAATCAAGTTGAAGCCCACAGAGGTCTTCTACCCACCAGTCTTTTGGAACTACCTGTTGTTTTCCCACACCATTCCAGTGTTCATTCCCATTACTGGATGGTAGCTTTTTTAGGTTATATGTATATGACCATTCCACCTTGGAGGTATCAATGGAAGCCTTGAAAGCTATGGAATCAAGGCAGTGGCTCACCACCTTAACTTCCTCGGACCATGGAAGAAGAGACCTGGTAGTCTGAAGAACAATAATTGAGTCTTTCCAGCTGCGGAAGATGCTAGAGTTTAGGAAGACTTCAACCTTGTAGACAAGGTTTCCTTTCTCAACAGTTTCATACATCTCCAGGTACTCTGCTGCACATCGAGTTGCAACCACATTGTATGCATTGAGAGTGACCATCATGCCGTAACAGAACTTGGCACATATTTCAAAAGCAGCAGGTCCACCAGGAATATCATGGATGTGGATCTCATCACTGTTTTCATTTGTGGTTGCGACCAGTTTCTGCAGGCGTGCACTCTTGGACAAAAGCGGAAACTACAGAAGCATCAAAGAATATTAGAATGAATGCATTAAGGAGCTTACCAATTCAACTAAAAAATTATTGGTATTCCAAAACCCCATCACTGTGTCTTAATCCAATGCAAGTTTAGCTTGTTTCGTTTGGCAATCAAACAGATGCCATTGCATTGGTTTGAACCCAGCCTTAACTAGGGTGAAGTAAATGACACAAAGCAATAGTGAAAAATGGGTTTAATAGGATCAAAACCATGTCGCCTTGGAATATAATTAGAGAGAAAATCACGTGACAGTGTATATCCCTAGTCAGGCAACTCTGAAATTGGAACAAATTGACCCTCTCACCTAGCTGGGTTATGAGTTCAGAAAAAGTATATTACTGTTAACCCGTCAATCCATATTAATGTTTAGAAAATAACAAGTGACTGAAAATATAGGATCCTGTTTAAGATCAAACAGATTTAATACCTTGTGCAAATAAAATTTCACATCTCCGACGTTAACAACTATGTCAGTTGCCAACTCAGTTGCGACGTACCTGTATGCACAAATTTTCACATGTCAACCACAAACTTGATGAAAACTACGCCCTTACTTGAATGCGAATAATCTAAGCAAACACATAACAAAAATTAGAAATTACATTGGCTTTGTTAAACAGAAAGTTAATACAGAAATCATGTAAATTTTCTTTTAATTTTAACAGACTTCCCTGCCCATAACCTTTTATTTTGACCATAACTTTGCAAATCTAGTTTAGAAAGCAAAAGATTGTTGAACATTAACAGTGAATGATCAACTTTCATGGATGAAATTAATTTCCCTTATCAATGTGGGATGGCACCCAACAAGGAAAAGTAATTTCAGATGGAGCATACGGAATGTACATGTACAGATGCGAACATACATATATACATAAATACATTATAAAGTTACATACGTATATTATTCCATCCTCAAAGTCAAAACCTTTAATACAATGACACAGTTGAAGTGAAATCTTAGTTCCTCATGTAGCTACACAGACAACAGATCAACGCTTGAAAAAGTCAATGAGTCTAAACATGAACAGGACTATTAAGACATTTTGAATTGTTACCAAATCCATGTTGAGAAAATTAAGGTCAGAACTGTATTATTCACAGTTCTACTTATAACCTTGTGCCTCCACTAAAGCTTTTAAAATTTACATCTGACTTTTCAGAAAAGTAAATTGATAAATATCTCCCAAACAATAGCGCATATAAATATCAAGGAAAAAGATGAGGAGGGCTAAATATACTAACAAGTTAGCAACTGGGTTACTAGCAAGATCTTATACTCACCTTATATTGTCTCCATCAGTCTGGAAGAAATCAGGTTTGGATCCAAGCTTCATGAACTTCATTTTTGGCAAGAGATCTGCTGCTATGTTTTCCTTCTTCTTGATTTCTACTAAGCCTGCAAATGTCTTCACCGCCAATTTGATATCAAAGTTCCCCAGAAAATATAAGGAAACTCCCAAAAGTGGTGATTAAACAGCTGAATATCTTGGATGTTCAAGGTAAAAAAGAATAGATCTTAGGAAACTTTGGTGTTCTTCTTAGTATGACCGAATCTTTCCCACAAACCAAGGCTAAAGAAACTAAGAGTAAATGGGATTAAGTGATTTTTAACAAATTGTTCACTTGAATGAAAAGAGACCAAAAGGAGGGGTTGCTTCCTGAAATGGCTACACAACCCAAGGACCCCGGAGAAACAGGGCCAGCTCAGGAGACATAAGCCATTACCAACTGACCATCCCAAACATATATAATTCTCAAAGCCAGAAGAAAAAAAAAACCCCAACTTGTTTAAAACTGACACCACCGCCCTTGCCTAATTTGTTTATCCTTCTTATTCTATATATTTGCCTTCTCAGTTCCTTGTTTTGTCTTTCCAAAGGGTCAAAAACTACCAAGACCTTTTTCTGGCCCACAAAGTTTCAGAACCCGAAACCCACAATCCTCATTCCTTTACAGAAATGTTCCTTCCTCACTTTGAAGTTAGAACACCTGCAATAGCAAAACAACATATCTCGATCTTAGTTGAATTAACCAACAAAAAAGCATCAATTTTTGGGGTGTACAAGCGAGCATCAGTATCAAATACCAACACGTTTGTCTCTAACCACAAGTGGAACTGAAAGACTATCAGATTTAGAACTCAGAATGTGACACAGAATCCAACCCGAGATCATCCCATGTCGTTTACCAAATAAAGCATTGAAATTCCACCCAAAGCAACACATGCTGTCATGCACTGGTTGAATACGCAAACCAAATACATACCCTTCTGCCATATATTACAATAAATGCAAGAAAATCTAGCACAACCCAAGATCAAAATAAACAAAGAAGAACCAAAAACCCACCTCAAATGAAGACCAGAGAGACCAAACTGAGCCAAAATTTCTCAACTTTCAGAAACTAAATGACAGTATGAAGCATAATAAAGCATTAAGCAAACAAAGAAAGGAGGAGATAAGGAGAGAAAAGTATGTATTGAATCCAAAGCTAAGAGATTTAGAGAGAGTCTGAAGAACCCACCTTAAAATTGTAGGAGTGGAAGAACTGGTTTCTCCTTGTTCAAATCATTTTGGTAAAGTACCAGGAATCAATCTCAGTGGCACAAACAAACAAACACAATGTGTAGAGACACTGCATGAGATGAAAGGACGATATCCTTAGAGAACCCCACAAAGCTAATAGCCCAGAAAGAGACCACCCATAAAAAGATGAGCTGTTTGCTTATCTTTGACAGCCACCAGAGCTACACAAAACACAAAAAGCCAAGTTCAGTCTGCTACCACTTCCCACTCTCTCTCTTGTAACGCCCTTTTGAATCAGCACCACCGCCCCCACCAACACATCATTTCCGTTCCCGACACGTCTAAATCAAACGGTTAAATATGGAACCATACAACTTTTTTATTTTTATTTTTATTTTTATTTTTATTTCAAGGAAAACATAACCAGTAACAAGAACTTACAAATGGTCAAAGATTGAGCTTTTCTTATAACATATTCTTCGCTTGGTACGTGAAAGTTCAAAGTAACACTCTTTTTTGTTTTGTTCTTTGGTTTTAAAATGGCTTTGAAATGTTAGTGAAGTGGTATATAGCTTTCACTTTAAAAAAAAAAATTATGTTTAGAGAAAGTATTGAGTGATAACGAACAAATGAAAACAAATTGGGTGAACATAATTTGGGTACGGCCTTTGGAGTTGGCAATGAGATTTAGATATTCATGTGTTTACTATCACATGGGTATTAGTACAAAGGAATTATTCTTATTCTTAACTTTCATTGTGTTTATTAACACATCAGGAATCAAAACGTACGTAAATTTTATATTAAAATCCATAATCTAATACCTAAAAACTCAGAAATTAGATTAATTAAAGATATTCTCTATCTCATTTTGACCTTTCCTTAGTGTAACTTGCATCCCTTTCTTCTTCGAAGTGAAAAAGAAGGAAAAGGATTATAAATAAAAAAGCCTCATAGTAACTTGGTGGATGTATAGCATGTCAAACAAAGTAGGGCAAATATTCAGTTATGCTAAGATACACTCATATTATTATTCTTCTCCAATATGGAGGTATTTATAGAAGTACAAAGATGTGTTAACCCTAAATAAAATAGAAAATATATCTAAATTACAATAGGAAGTAAATCTCTATTACAATAGGAATAAATAATAATTGGTAAGTAACCAAAATTCTAATGAAATAAGGAACCAAAATCGTAACTAAGTAAGGACTCGCCAACATAGCAAAGAGGTGAATCTCATAGTCCTTGTATTTGTGTACATTTAACTATTTGTTTTCTCTATAGACTATAATTATATGTGTATGTCTCACTTACCTTCATTCCTATTCATGTGTGTCTATTATTAAATTTCCCATTCAGTGAATGCGCTTGAAATCACAAGGCCAATTGATGCCATTGCTACTGGTTTGCTGATTCAATGACCCAAAAACATAACATTAACTGAAGTCAGTCTTGAATTCTGCAAACATCAGATGGCTAGGATTATCTCCATTGTTTATTGTCTGGTCCAATCAAAATCATGGACATTTCTCTTCTTCTCTTTATAGTGGACAATACAAATTGGCCAGAACGTTTTTTTCCCTTATCCAATCTTTTTTGATTCCCTCCACCTTTGCTCACATGCAATGCTCCAAATCCACTTCTCCAATGTCACTAAGAAAAAAGAACCAAACTTTTATTCAGTCACTTGGGTTAATTTTATCATATTCTCCTCGAAACACATCTCGATAATAATGCTTCAATAACTTATTACTTTTACTTTGCATCGAGAATCTAATAACCTGCAAACAACTTCTTTTTTAATTTTTTTATTATTTTCTATACCTTTGTAATTTGGCACACCTGATCATATACAGCACATGAGAGATTTTAATATCAAATGTGAAAGTTTGCATCCTTATTAAGATCTATGGAGAAGAAGATCTATATGTGCAACAAAATTTGGCTCACAATCTTTGGAAAGATCTTGTACATGAGAATTGGTCGGATTTGAGACAAGCATTACATGGTTTAGTCAAAAGGGTTACATAATCCCACATTGCAAAATTAGGTCCTGCAATCTGCCTATCAAGCTAAGTTTGGACTTCTTAATGGCATACCACAGAAAATTTTGCAGGGATGTGCCCCACAATTGAAGAAGATAGGGGAAACATTGTGGATGCCAATTGGACATGGATTGGCCTTTGTGAACTGTGTCCCATACCATGTGGTCTTGCTAGTTGAGCTTCTCTGCCCAACATTATCTAATTGTTACTTTCTTCTTGCTCTGATAAAATTATATTTCCTTCCAGCATGATGGAAAGTTCCCCAGTCTAGGGCAAGGGACCACTTCCTTAACCCTATTTATGGATCTTGTTTCCTGTCTGTTTGATTGAGAGAGTTCAATATTCATCTTCATGTAGATGATAGTGACTTTCCAGATTCCGTAACAACTAGATAATTTTAACACTAGGGTTTCGAGTGGAGACATATGATCCTCAAGCATATGAAATTTCTGGTTCAAAAGCAACCAAATGAAAGCAGAGATGAACTGCACTTACAACTCATCACAGGGCTTGTATTATTTGCAGACAACATAACAAAACAAGGGAGCTTTATGTGAATTCAGGTAATTATGGCAGGGCACATGGGAAGAGATTCTCATACTAATTTGTGTTAATGGCATTGGAAACTTAATTATCATATACTATTGTGAGGACCATATGGACTCATTATGATAGTTGCTGTGATCTCATGACAATATAACTTTAATTATTTGGAAAAATCTTCCTGACATTCTTTACAAAATTATCAACATGATCGTCATTGATCTGTGTGATTATTACTTTGTTGCTGAAATCTTTTCCAAAATTCATTTTTAATATTGTAATTAACTAAAGCTGTTCCATGAAGCCGTCCTAGCTAGATGATAAAACCAGACCTGCCAAGATTAGGCAACATACAAATTGCAGTTAGAAAACGAAAAGTTAAATTCATGCCAACTAGTTTGTTGTTGTTGACCCCAAAAAGATGAATTTAGAATCTTTCCCTGTTGGCTGTTGCAATTCAGGCCTCTCTCTCTCTTAATGTTATATTTGGTTTAGGATGTCTTTTTGTTGTGATGCTTGTTGAGCACATCATTTAGGAACAACTTTTATTTCATTGGCAAGCCAGGCATGAAATGATTATCTTTAATTATATATTGTAAAGTTACTTGAGTTTGGCCACAATATTCATTTGTAAGGCTGGTTGGCCATAGCTGGTATTGTTTAGCAGTTGGCTCTAGTGACTTTGTGATTACGATCGTGATGATATAGACTAATATACATTGTTGGTTCATTCTCTAATAGCTTAAACTTTTAGCGCCGTTGGTTCTAAATTGATATTGGAACTAGTTTGCAAGAGGTCTTGTGTTCAATCCTCTTATTCCCCACTTTTTTCTTGGTTTCCAGGGTGCATCGTAGGGGTTGTGCTTATATACGATTGTCTCTTTCGGTATAGCTAGCCGCTGCAAAAGGGTGAGGCAGGGTGTAAACTTGATATAACATTGTTGACTCATTGTTTAGTAGCTTAAATTTTGGGGGATTAGTGTTGTTGGTCTACTGAACGACATGGTCATTGCTTGGACTCCACATAAAATCACAGCATGCTAATTATGCTAATTAACCCAAAAAAAAGAACTTTGTTGGATGAATCATGCTAATTAACAACTTTGCATGTGAACCATTTAGATTTTATATCGGTATCACAGTGCAATCTCAACCATCTAATGACTGATACGTAAAAGTCTCTAAATTTAAGCTATATGCGTATATTATATCAGGACAGGATGGTGACAAGAGGGAGAGGTCCCAGCTAGGCTTTTGTTCTGTGCTGAAAGCATGCGCGTAGAGAATGTAAAGGAAAAGTGAAAAGACTACAAATGGAATCTGTATGGGAAAATTCTCGAATAGAATATTTGCAGCTCTCCTATTGAAGTTTGAAGTAACCCATGAGAAAATACAACATGATTCTTTTATTATTATTGGTTACTTAGTTGCTTTACATCAAATAACCTTAATTAAGCGTTAAAGCACTCGGAGCTGCTGAACTTTTGCAGGTGTGGTCCAAGTCCTGAAAGTTAGGCTTTCATTTTTAGCTTTATAGCTTTTGTCGAGTGCCAAAGTACTAACCAAAAACATGAACACGGTTTTGTTCTCTTATTTAAGTACAGAATTGCAAAACCTATTGGTCTCGTCTCTGTAATTTGAATTACCCAAGCATTAATTGAATCTTGATCTAAAACATGATAAATAGTTGACTTAAGATCATCTCTCTCTCCCAATGGAAAACGGTATTAACTTGCATACTAAAGGACTCAGGTTCGAATCCTATGATATCTTAGTTGTATGCGTGTATGTGAGATATTTGTCCATGTAATTTAGACTATCGCTTGTACTAGAAAAAAAAAAGGAATCTTCCTCTCCAACTTGACATTTTTAGCATGTAGAAAAAATAGTTGAAACTCACTCCAACCATGTTATATCCTCTGTAGAATATAACATTTGTCTCTCATGCTATTATTTTTGGTCGTTTGACTTTGCGATGTTATTTTATTATTTTATTATAATTTTTCAATTATTGTGCTTAGAAAGTAATAATCCAATGAAAATAATTTTGCTCACAACTTTAATTCAAGGTGTGTCATCATCATTCTTCTCAACACTTGATACATGCCTACGAGCCTAGCCATAATTTTTTGCTTTGTATTTGTGGAACCATTTGTATGCTTATGGACACGTGTCAAGTGTTGAGAAGGGTGATGATGGTACACCTTGGATTAAAGTAGTGAGCAAAAAGTAATATTTTAATTTGACATGTCGGGTGGAATGCAAAACTCTATTATATGTCAAATTGCCACATAAGCCAACAAATTCAAATTTAATATTTGATATTTGACATCTTCTTTGGCAGATAAGGTGTACAGCCACATCAATTAAAAAGTGTCAATAAGTCATAAAATAAAAGAAAATATTAAATTAATTTTAATCGATGGGGTTGTCCACCTTATCTGCCATATAAGATGATATAAAAATGTGGTATACAAATGTGGTAAGGGGGAGCATTACATAATACTATTTTTAGAACACCTAGAGCTCGTTTGATACACCGTATTAAACTCTGGATATGAGTAAATAGTCCATATCAGTTGTTTGATGTCAACTTGTATTATTTAATTACCTAACTATTTTAAACAGTTTGGGTTTTTAACACTCTCCATACCTAACTAACTAATACAACCCACAAACCAAGGTTTAGATAATACACACTTAATTATAAGGCTAGGAAAAAAAGAACACACGTTCCACGTGAAAAATCAGACACTATTTTTATCTTCTTCTTCCTAGTGTTCTTCTCTGCTATCTTCTCTAATGGTTATTCTCTTCACTGTTCTCCAGGTATCCATCTCTCTCTCATACTCTCTCCAATATGCTTCTCCTCTTCACTCTTCATCTTCTTGTGGAAAACACAAATCAATAATTTGTGTGTGATGGTTTTTTTGTTTGAATTTTGACACCCAAGTTTGCAGCTTTGCTTAGTGTTGAAATTCATTCTTTTCATTTATGTTGTCTCGATTCAAAGCTCAACCAAACAAGTTTGGTTCTCAATCCTATTTTAATTTTTAAATTGATGGGTCAATATAATTGGCTTTCGATCCAAAGCTCAGCCAGATTCCAGATTGTTTATATATTAATTTTTTGATCAAAATCCCATATTCCAAATTTCACTTGGGGGGTTTTGCATCAATGATGTGGTGGCCTGGCGAGGAAGACAATGAAGGAAGCAGATAGAGGGAAGAGAGAATTGGGAGAGAGGTTTCTTGTTTAGTATTAGGCAGCTATTGGATGTATCTAATGGCTAAAATGATTTGTCAATAATTTAGCCCCCAAAAAAAACAAAACAATTGTGATATGAATCTTACAAAAAAAATTCGTGTTATTTCAATTTCAATTTCCACTTAAATTATTAAAGAATTTTTTTTTAAAAAGTATAATCCAATGTTATCCGACAGAGCTCCAAACACATTAGAAATTAGTCAGACTATTTATCTGGAACAACACCAAACGCCTTATAATATTATGGATAAACAGTTAGAACTCTCCAAAATAGATTAATACTATCCGACATAAATTAGTCAGCATTGTCCGACGTACCAAACGAGTCCTAAGTAAAATTTTGGAAGTAAAATTTGGCGATCGGTGTAGTTTGATTAAATTGTTGGGTGCATTTATAAGCCTTCTTTTTGTTTTGGGCCCAAGCATTTGGAAGCCGTAAAGAGTTAAAAGAGGCCCTTTTTCAGTCCAAAAAAGAAAGGCTTTGAGTTTGCAAGCCGAAAACCCTCTCAACCGTCAAAGCGGCCTCTCCGATTAATTCAGATGAAATTGCGCAGTCGTTGAGTTCCCCGCGTCGCCGTCGACCCTCTTGAGTCGCCGTTGAGTTGCATTGGTGCCATCTGCGGGTGAGTTTCAGATTTCATGGAAAATTTCCATTTTACACGATTAATTTGTATAATATTTTTTTTTATTTTGTTGTGCAAATTCTGATATGGATGTTTCCGTACAAACTTGTAATTTTTTTCGTCGGTGCAAATTCTGAGTTTCCTTCGTTTTCTCTTTCAACGGAAACAGTTTGATGATATGTGCAGTTCCCATATTTTTCTTTTTCTTTCTTTTTCGTTCAAATCATAATACTTTGGACGAAAGCTCATGTTTTGTTTTTGCAAATTTTGATATGTGCAGCTCCTACCGCCTAGCGATTTTTCGAACATTGCTTTTGACTTTGCTTTTCGTTTGAATCTGTTTCAGGTTTTTCTTTCTTTGCTTAATTGGTGTTTACAGGACCACACTAAAGTACTTCTGTTCAATAGTATAACCCAGTTGAGACCGACGTACCAAAAGGAGCCTGAATCACAATCTTCATCCGAAGCTCACATTAGCGCCTAGGATTTCAGATTATTAACTCTAATGGACCCTAGATACACAGGAGAGATATTGAAGTAAGTCTTTTCAATTGATTTTTTTTGTATGAATATTAGTTACATGTTTTTGTAATTTTGTTTGTTTTATTTTCTGTATATAGGCATTTGGAGAAGCAAAGTGAGCTCCTTAAGGAAGCCAAAATATCAATGTCTGAAGAATTGCATCAGTTGAAGGTAGTCCCTTAATTCCTCAGTTAGTTTTATGATCATGTGCTTTAGTCTAAAATTAAAATTAAAATATGCACGTATGTTCATATGGGAAAGTATGATGTACAATCTGCAGATGCTAGATGGTATTGATATACTGTAGTACTGAAGATTCTAGATGTACAATTTGCAGGTAGAAGAAGAAATGCTGATGCGCAAGTTCTATGAGATCATGTCAGCTCATGGTAAAGTTAAAAAGGTCAGTTCTTTCTCAGTTCTATCTTTTTATGGTTTCTTTTACATGATTGCCTGGATTTGGACCAGCTATTTTAAATTTTCTGAATTTTCTGAATTTTTCATCTATTTTATTTTACTCTCTTCATAAGGGAACCAATAGTAAGGCTGTAAAAGGGATATCATGAGCATATCCATAAATTATTTTTGAAATTCGTAATGGTTGGCAATGCTGGTGATAGACTGTAGTTACACACAGTATTGCTTGGAGAGTGGTCACTTTTTGATTTTAAGTGGATTTCTTACATATCACAGAGGAACGCAACAAAATTTTAGGGACTCAGAAATAACTGATATAAACCAAATATATCAGCAACCTTTGATGTCTGGCTAGCGGCAACCTTGTGGTGTATAATCAACCTCTGATAAATTCGTGATTGCGATTGTGGTGGAGAAAAACCAGTAGTTCTTTTTGTTTATTTTTGCTTTTGGTATTTGAACACATAGTTTGTTGTTTAGTCAGCATGTAAGGTTCAAGTTGCTTTTTGCCTGTTTTACCTTTTCCTTGAGTAAGTGAATACTGTTGTTTTAGTCTTGGCAGTTACTTTGATTTATGCATTTCTTTTTTGCCTGTTGGTTTGTCTGATCTCTGTGCATTTTTGCAGAATGAAGATCCCAGTAAAGTTTCAGATGATGGTGAAATTGGAAACTCCACTGCAATAGTCACTACTTCTAACAATGAAGAATGCAGATGACTTTCAAGTTCTGTTTTCGCATTCTCAGGTGACTGTAAATATGCCGCACTCCATTTACTACTTAAGCAAAGTTTTGATTGATCAAATTGTCGTGGAGAGCGAATGGGACGAGTCAGATCCCACATTGAGGGTTCAAGATCCAAAAATTTACATCACGCTCAGATGATTCTGGTTTCTGTATCAGTACGGTGCACATTGTACACTCTCTTGCTAAATCAATTGTCTTCAAGACTAATGATTGATAAAATCCCTAATGATAAATATAATCTCTTCCTTCTTTTTTTTCTGCTGCACCAATTTTGTTCAATTTGTCAAGCCACTTATAGCAGCATCAGTGACCTTATTATTTTTTTTATTATTTTTTTGTGCCACATAAGTTTTCATTAAGCTCTTCCAGCTTCTTAGTATGCTTTGGTTTATCCTTGGTTAATCACCTCAATAATTTCAGAAGTGGTCAAACCATATCAGTGATTAGGTTCTGTTAGTGCTTCTAACAATGAGCACATAAGCTGCATCTCTGATTATAGCAAGAAGAGGGTTACATATCAAGGATTACAAGTCAAAAGAGTCTGCCTATTCTGCGTAGAGACCAGATGACTACTTTGAACTAAATAATTTTTCTTCAAATCCAGACTGCTAAACTAGTATCAAAATCCAAGGGTTACAAAATTACAAGGTCACCTTAGAATCAGATTTCCTAAAATTCAAGTCCTATCGGGGAAAAGCAGTCAACAGTCTGAGTGAGTTGCCCCTCCTAATGCATTCATGTGAGAACAAAACGACACTGAAGATAACCTGCAATTAAAAAAAAATCCTCCATATAAGCAAGCTTGCAAAAGAGGAAAATCACAAACTATTCAACAAGGAAAAGTCTTACTTGGATCGTTGTTGATTAACATGGCAGTCCCACCAAAACTGCAAGTCCCTCCATTCCTCTTG
Source organism: Prunus campanulata (assembly GCA_034190965.1). Classification (NCBI taxonomy): domain Eukaryota; kingdom Viridiplantae; phylum Streptophyta; class Magnoliopsida; order Rosales; family Rosaceae; genus Prunus; species Prunus campanulata. Next base: position 9,429,383 of record CM067213.1, read on the forward strand.
TTCTTCTGCCAGTAGCTATTGAAGGCATAGGAGGCATGGGCTACAACAGAATCAGGACTGTAACAGTTGCCATCCGGCATAATCGCATTGCAATCGGCACCACCATCTCCGCAAGCATAGTCCATTGCCACCTGCAGAGTGTCTGCAGGAACAGTAGGCTTAGCCACACACCACAGCTTGTTATGCACCACTCCCACTTGAGGGGCTGGGCCCCCTGCATCATGTCTTGGGTTACATGGGGGCAATGTGAAAGGAGAAGGTGGAGGGGCTTGATCAGCAAAAGGAGGGTTTTCTGGGGCTGAAGAGAAAGACATTGAGGGTGGAGAGGCTATTTGGGTTTCTGGGGAAGGCATTTTTGGTGATGGTGGTGAGGCTACTTGGGCTTTTGGGGAAGGCATTTGTGGTGATGGTGGTGAGGCTATTTGGGGTTGTGGGGAAGACACTTGGAGTGGTGGAGAGACTATTTGGGGTTGTGGGGGATGAGGTTTCTTGGCTACATTGGCAGGAACAGAGAAACCAATAGAAGAGTGAAGTGGGGGTTCAGAGATTTTTGGTAGTGGGGTTGGTCTTGCTGGAAATGGGTCTACAGGTCTGGAATCCATGAAAGAAGAGAGCTTTCTGCTCCAGGGTTTTCTCTCTTCTGGTTTGCTGACTATGACATTGATCTTGGTGAGGTCCAAAAATCCAAGCTTTTTAAGGGATTCTGAGTGAAAAGACATCAACTTCATGGTTTCATCAGGTAAAGGTGAGAACTTTGGAGGTGGGTTCACAGAGTAGGTTGAGTTTGTACCTCGGAGAAACTCTAGCAGAGGCCTTACAAATTTCTCAGCTACATCCTCTCTATAGAAACCAGAGTTTTGGTTTAAACAGCTGGAAGAGAAAGAAGCTGAGACTTTGATATCTTTCTCAAGACCCCACCTTGTAAGAGAGTGATAAATGTTCTTGAGTGCTGGTAAGACCAAACCCAAGTTGTGCTCTTGCTCTTTCAGGCACAGAACAGTGTTGCCGACGACAATGGTGGTTATGGGAGTGGCAGGGTAGTGAGCCAGAACATGGGTTCTGAGAAAACTTTCAGCCATTAAAACTGAGCTTGATATCTCAGTGATCTCTCCGGCATTTACAGAAACAGCTAGAGGACGGCTGGAGTGAATTGATTCTTGAAGTACCCCAGGGACTGTGTCATAGAGGTTGATGAGTTGAACAGATTCTTCCCCTTCACCTGCAGAGAAATAAATACCAAGAATGAGGCCTTTGTTGTAGGACAGCAAAAGAAGAAGAGAAAGAGAAAGAATACCCCAAATGGCAGTGACAAGTAACAACTTTGACATTAACAAAAAAAAAAGAGGGACATTTATTTGAACTGGTTGAAGCTTTGCTTACCAGTTACACCCAAAGAAAAGAGGAAAAGAAGGTGAAAGATGAACCAAACCATCTTCAGCATTGGTGTTGCAGAGACCAAGAATCAGTGAGCAGTGCCTTGCTCTCTCTCTCTCTCTCTCTCTCTCTCTCTCTCTGTGTATGTGTGTGTGTAGTGAAAGACTTGAGTTTTCCCCTACATGACTTGTTCTAGTGGTAAAAACCAGAACAAAGAAAAAGTGGTATTTTTTAGAGAAAGACCAACCTGTCCAATAAAAAGCATAAAAAGCAAAACAAAAAAATGGCAAGAAGCTGTCGAGCAGCAGAGTATCCAATACCAATACGTTGCCTAGGGAAGTAGGAATGAAGCAGAACCAAAATTACATAGGAGGGGCCTTTTTGTCCTTCCATTGGGACGCGTGGAAGAAGAAAAAAAGGTGGTGTGGGGAGTGTGAATAGTGACAAAGCCCAGGAATCCAAGACCAACAGAGATGTCTCTCTCCACTGTGCAGCATTCGTAGCTCTCTGTTTTGCTTGAACAAAGAAGAGGAGAAGAATTTTCATGTAAAGGATATAATTGTGGCGGTATTTTATATTACACACGCATTCTTTGTGTTCGAAAATTTGAATGTATGACAATGCATAATTGACTTGAAATTTCTCCCCGTATAGATAAGTTTTTCTCCCACAAAAGACTTGTGACCAAATAGAGCAACTGAAATAAGACTGAATGCAAACGGCCCGGCAATTTCGGTCATTGGAATTCCTTTGCAGTCACGAGTCAAGAGTGGCCGTTTTCTTTGTAAGGTCAGTGGGACCACTAGGCATAAGAAAGGCACAGGTCCAGTGGGGCCCAACAGTAAAGGACAAAAAAGTATTGGATATCTGGGACCCGCTTGAAAAGTGAACTGACAGCTTGGGGGCCAAGCAAATATCAGACGATAGAGACAAGGGGAGGAGAGGAAACCTGTTTTATTCTCTCCAAGAGTTGATTTTGAATTAAACAAGATGGCATAGCTGATCACTGTCAAAATAAGAAGATTGCAATATGGTGGTGTTTAAAGGGTGTGAATGTAAAATTTAATCTACGATTTAGATAGCTAATCATAGGGTAAAGTGCATTTTTGGTCACTGTAGTTAACGATAAACTCTTAACGAAAAATGACTTTGAAATAAAGTGATTTTGTGTGCCTACTTACCTCTACCACCACCTTGTACACAATGTGCGCAACCAAAAGTCAACAGCCATCCAAAGCCTTTATGGTTTCTTGGGGAACCATTTAGCAAGTGTCGAAGATGGTGTGGCTCATCCTTCACATACGAGGTTCTAGGTTTGATCCAATCGTTCAAATAACTAATTTTTTTTCTTTTTATAATAAATAAAAAAATAAAAAAAGTTTGGGCCTCTGTTAAAATGGGACTTGGGTCGTAAGAGAGAAACTTGGGTCATGGGTGTGGGCCAAACGAAACTGGGTCATGGGTATGTGGTGCAAATTGTAGAAACTATTGGAGAATTTATCAAAAATAGCCAAAACTTGATCCTTAATTTCAAAAATGTCATTTTTTGTAAAATATTTCAAATATAGCAAAAAACTCACCTAAATAGACACAAATGCCCTCAAATTAAAAACCCGTATAAACCAAAAAAATAAACCTTATTAAATAAAAATTTGGAATATTTTTAACCCACGTTTGTATAGAAGAACAGAAGTTGAAATATATCATCCTATTTATTGATATTAATCAATTTAAACTTAGTCCCAATCCAAGCATCACCAAACACTGGATAAGTGTTATTCAACTTAAGCCAATTCAAGCCAAGACAATTTCTTAGCATAGTTCATGCCAAGACAATCTTCTGAAACAAACGAGGCTGAAAGGACCAACTTGGCAAATGACTGAAAGACTCGTTGCCGGATCAATTGCGCAAGTCTGTCCGAATGACACCATTATTTTGTCTTCTCTGATGGACCAATCCGCCGAGTGTTCCCCACACGTATAACGCTGCACTGTCTTTTATGTGGAAAATTCTTTTGACTTTGTCACTCAGATTTTTCTTTGGCCTAAAAATCAATTCTTTTATGTGGAAAATTCTTTTGGCTTTGTCACTCAAATTGAACAAATATGTTTGTGTGGCTTTTAAAAGGCAACGTGACGTGTGGGATGGGCTGCCAATTTTGAAACTTATTAGAGCATCTCTAAGGGAGATGTCAAATACCAAACATCAAATTTAAATTTGATGGCTGATGTGGCAATTTGACATCTTACACAACCTTACCCTCCACCCGATATGTCAAATTAAATTATTATTTTATTACATTTTAGTGTTGATTTATTTTTAATTAAAAAGAAAAGAAAAGAAAAAATAATAAAATATTCATTTGACATCTTGCTTTTGGGATGTCAAAAATAACATCTCAACCTCCAACCTTCATTTCACATCAGCTTTGACACATCGGTTGGAGATGCTCTTAGCTTCTTTGAGAAGCCAGTGCAGCATTTACATGTGTGGGGAACACTTGGCGGATTGGCCCATCAGAGAAGACAAAATAATGGTGTCATTCGGACAGACTTGCGCAATTGATCCGGCAACGAGTCTCTCAGTCATTTGCCGAGTTGGTCCCTTCAGCCTCGTTTGTTTCGGAAGATTGTCTTGGCATGAACTATGCTCAGAAATTGTCTTGGCTTGAATTGGCTTAAGTTGAATAACACTTATTCGGTGTTTGGTGATGCTTGGATTGGGACTAAGTTTAAATTGACTAATATCAATAAATGGGATGATATATTTCAATTTCTGTTCTTCTATACAAATGTGGGTTAAAAATATTCCAAATGCTTATTTAATAAAGTTTATTTTTTAGGTTTATACGGGTTTTAAATTTGAGGCCATTTGTGTCTATTTATGTGATTTTTTTGCTATATTTGAAATATTTTACAAAAAATGACATTTTTGAAATTAAGGATCGAGTTTTGGCTATTTTTGATAAATTCTCAAACTATTGTACCTGATATAATTCCGGACCCCGCAAGGAAAAAAAGGTGCTTCGTGAAAATCATTAGGGTTGTGACCTAAAATCTATCAAGGTAATAATGTGCAGCTAAAAATACAAAAAAACGAAAGATGATATTGGGACAGACTTGACGTGTGTGTTTAGACTTTCCTTAATGATTAACGTTTGGTGTTTTTGTTTTGTTGTTAATGGGAAATTATTGCCTCTCTGCCAATTCACTTTTAATCTTCTGATTGCATGGACATGAAGCAAAGCTAGATCCTTGACTTGGCCTATCAGATTAGAACCCTCTACACTCACTCTACTGCCTCATTTTTAAACCCTAGGAAGGAGGATAGGGCTTTTTGCTTGCCCCTAATCCTTAATTAGTAACGTTGTATTTGTTTAAAGAATATTCTAATTCCTTCTTGGAAATGCTCTTGCTTAGTTTTATTATTATTATTATTATTAAATTAAGTCCATAACCACAAGCTTAATATTTTGCTTCCAAGACACACTGTAGGACCCAAGTGCCAAAGAAATCCACACAACTTTGCTTGCCTCCAGCACATTCTCTGCCTATAATTATTGATTTCTTTTGTTTGGTAATGCTGTCACAACGACAATATAATTTTTATAATTATAAAAATAAATAAATAAAGACTACAGTAAACCTTTTCAATGATTTAAAGGGTGTCATTAGAGGTTCCATGATTAACAATAAACTATGGCTAAAGACTAATTTTTAAGACAGATAAACTCAAAACACCAAGTAAAATTGTCGGTCGATAGGATCTCATAGCAACTGAAAGAGCCAATCAATTGGTAAATTTGGCCTGTTTTGCAAACATAAAAATATAATTAAGAACTGTCCCTTTGGCCTCTTTCTTTCTTATGTATCTGTTTACACTCTGTCAGAATCAAAATCTACCATCCCCAAAACATTCATATGCTCTAAGATGCTGACATCTTGTGCGTTTTCACTTGCTGGAGGATCATGTTCTTTCTTTATCAAAAGATATATTACAGGGAGTACAAAAACAAAAGTTTATGGATACGTGTCGAATGTCGAAATGTTATTTACTCCTAAGCAAAAATAAGTGATTACATGTAAGAAGCGATGTAATTTTTTTCTATTTTTATTAGATGATGTAGTAACTCACCTAGTGTGAGAGAGTTCAAAAATATATTGGGAGAAAAGATAGATTTTTAAGCATCTTGAACATATTATCTGTCATGTTTTATGGAGAATACATTAATCTAAACCGTTGAATCCACGTGGGCATATTATGAATGGTATAGCTTGTAAAATATTAAAAATATTAATTAAGCACATGCAATCTATAACCTTAAATCTTAAATCAATCATTTACATTAAAAAGTGTGTCCAAGGATCATGTCCAGGAAACAATGAGACAGAAGAAGGGAGTTGAGAAATTCTAAAGCACTATTAGAGATTAGGACGTATGAACATTGACAAGGAACTTACAAGAAAGTTTTTTAATTTTATTTTAAATTCAACAACCACTACTTTACTAACATTGTCCTACAAATAAATACCACTACAAAAGAAAAAGGAACAAAAGATGAAAAGTAGTAAAGCATATGCTCCTGGGCGTGTGCATGTCTCCCCCCCTCCTCCCCACAATAAAAGAGAGATGCATGTATAGATAGGGTCGGTGGATCAATCTATCAGAGAAAGAAACTAAGAAAGCACAAACCAACAAAACGTTAACTTAGCCCATTTCACTTTGTCCCAAAATGACATTTTAGCCTCATCTCCCAAACCCCAAATTAGAATAAACATACGTCCTCAAGTTTGCTTCAAATTTTGTACACCCTCTAGAATATAAATGATTACAATATCTGTGTATACGCAAGATATATTCTTCTCTTAAGATATGTAGTGGAGGTGAAATAATTTATTGCTTTATATTTTTTATATTTCCTGAGCCATTCTTCTTTTGTTCATTTATATTCTCTATTTTGTTGTAAATTGTATGTTTTCACTCCTTTTTTTGTTCACTTACACTCATTTGTTGGAAATTGTATGTTATAGTAAAAAAGTATTTAAAAAATAAAAAGGAGTGTAAGTGGACAAACGGAGAGTGGGAAAATTAGCACCATTCTTGCGATTTCTTTGAGATTTACTCGATATCAACTTTCAAAAGAGGAAAAATGTTTGATTTCCACTAGTATTGATCTGGAATTGAAAGAAAGAAAGAGCAAGAAGGTCATTGAACTCTAAGCCTTTAAAATCCCGAATTAAGTCAAATTTAAATAAAATAAACCCTAATAAAGATACTTGTCTACTAACCAAAAATAGTGACGGCCATTGATATCAAAATTATATATTGAAATATCCCTCGATCTATCCATGAATTCGAGTGTTGATATGATCTACACCGGCCACAGTTTCAACATAACAAAATAGAATGCCGAGAAAAACTTATAGCACGCAAGAGAACCCAAATGGATTGTGTCTAAGTTGACCAATAACCTAGAACAAGAGACAATATTCCATGAAAGTGCCACTTGGGGGTTGTTCTATGGACCACATTTTGTGGCATTGCAGTCGCGTTGTAGGAGATCTGTGGACTTAAAGGAAGTAAAAGTAAGGGGAGACTCAGGATCCAACGGCACCAAGTGGGAAACATTAATGGAATTTGTGCCTTGCCCCCTTGGGCCTCGGCCTCAACGAAAGGTAAGTAACAATTATAAAATAAATAAATAAAAAGGACAACAAAAGACATGAACGTGGTCCTTTTTAAATCAGCACAACATGGTCATCATCGTCCATTTATTTGACTGCAACAACCAGCAAAGTAAGATTCTCGTTGTAAAGTCTCATTCGTTCCTTACCAGTTACCACACCTAATACGCCCCCCCACCCACCACCCCCCACTGTAAAATAAATACCAAATCAAGAATAATAGCTTGATATTGTAGGTAGGCATAAATGAAAGCATGAATTGTATGGAATCACCACTTTGGTCAGTATTTTACCTCTTATTGGTCGACTCGGTGTGAGCGGGAATTAGTCTAAATTAATTTATTGCGAAGATGAGCTCCTTCTCAATTTTAAGGAGCTAAAAATAATACTGTTTTAATAATAGTTGAATTTGATTTGCATCATGACATGACCATTGACCATAACATAGTTCTAAACTAATTTAAGACAGTGAATTAGTTTTATAATAGGTGGGTTACCTATTATTTTAAAAATAACCCCAGTAATAAAATAATTATGTATATTTTACACGTTAAGTTTCTTTAAATATAAATCAATAAGAAAAAAAGAAAGAAAAAAAGGGAATGCGGCTACTGCTGAGGTCAGCGGCTACTTGGGCATCCGCATCCCAGATCTTGCAGCCAAAGGAAGCTTCCCCACTCACTCACTCAACTCACCCCCTTTCTCTCTCCTCCTCCACCTCCTCCATTTTCTCTCTTTCTCTCTCCTATTTCAATTTCTGTCTTTCCAATCCAACCAAAACAACACAAAAACAATTTCCCAAACCCAACAACAAAACCCAGCAGCGAAAGAAAAGGAAGATGATGAATTGGGTTTTTCTGAAACAAAAGCAAAACCAGAAAACAACACCCACCCATTAAAATTCAACATGAAATTGAGAGCTCCTGATCATCATCTTCGTCATCATCACTCAGCCCTCTTCTTCTCCATTTTTCTATCACTCTCCCTCTCCCTCACTCCACTCCATGCTCTTCAAACAGTCACGGCAATTCACAGACGAATTTTGCACCAGCCTCTGTTTCCAGACAGTTCATCTCCTCCACCGGAGATCGAGTCGCCGCCGATTCCACCACCCCCGCCGCCGGATGTCTCAAGTGTTCCAACCGACCAGCCTTTCTTCCATGAATTACCATCTGGGTCGACCCCAGATCAGTCCCAATCCCCTCCGCCACCGTCAAACACCACCGTTTCGATCCCACAAGCATCGCAGCCGACCAAGGGAACCAAAAGAGTCGCCATTGCCGCCTCCGTCGGAATTGTCACTCTCGGCATGCTCTCTGCCCTCGCCTTCTTCCTCTACCGCCACCGAGTCAAGCACCCGTCCGAGTCTGAGAAACTCGTCAATGGCGGAGGACCCGATTCCCAGAGATTCGCAGAGGACCCGAGAATCCCACCCTCCAGCTTCCTCTACATTGGCACAGTCGAGCCCAGCCGTACGTCGACGACCAGCAGCGAAGCCGTGAGTGGACCCACAACGGCCGAATTGAACCGGTCGCCGTACCACAGGCTCAACTCGGTCAAAAGATCGGATCGGTATCGCCCGAGTCCCGAGTTGCAGCCGCTGCCTCCTCTGTCCAAGCCTCCCCAGAACCTCAACTCGCCTTCTCCCGTGTCGTCTTCCGATGAAGAGAGCCATGAAACCGCTTTTCATTCGCCGAACTGCTCTTCTATCAGCTATGACGACAGCTACTACACGCCGAAGCAAGGCAGTGTCAATGGAGGCGCCAATTGTGCTCCGATTCATGTGGCAAATTCAATTCCCCATTCCAAAAGAACTTCTCCAAAATCGCGCCTTTCGGTTTCTTCTACCACAAGGAACCAGGTTGCTCCGCCACCTCCGCCTCCTCCGCCGCCACCACCGCCGCCACCAATGCTAATTCAGACGCAAGCCCGCGATGCGCAACAAAGAGCTCCATCTTATTCTCATAAGAGGCCGAAATTCTCTTCCCCTCCGCCACCGCCACCAAATTTGGCGCGGGTATCTAGAGCTCCCGTTCCACCTCCGCCGCCTCCTCCACCGTCTCGACCGCCGATATTGAGACAGCAGGAAGTTGGGGATTCGGAAAGAGTTACAACGGTTTCTGCAATGTCAGCCCAAGTGTCAGCAAAGACACAATCATCCTATGCATCAATCCCAATAGGGTCTTTAGAAAATGGGACTAGAAAAACTGCTGAGCCAGTTGCTGATGACAGTTTGGTGTCTTCGGAGAGTTTTGAAGCTGATGATGCTGGAGGGGCAAAGCCCAAGTTGAAGCCTCTGCACTGGGATAAGGTTCGGGCAACCTCGGACCGAGCCACAGTATGGGACCAGCTGAAATCAAGCTCATTCCAGTGAGTAGTTTCGGTTCAGTTGGCATTGAAGCATATTGTTTAGTTTTTGTTGTTTTTTAGGCTCTGGTATGCAAATTCTGATTTTGGTGATGTATTGGTTTCTCTGTAGATTAAATGAAGACATGATGGAGACTCTTTTTGGCTGCAATTCGGCGAATTCGGTCCCGAAAGCGAAAGAGCCTATTAGAAGATCAGTTCTACCTCCTGTTGAACAAGAAAACAGGGTTTTGGATCCAAAGAAGTCACAGAACATAGCTATACTATTGAGAGCACTGAATGTAGCAAGAGATGAGGTCACTGATTCTCTTTTAGATGGTAAGTGATTTCTTCTTCTTTCCCTTTTAGGATGAGTAATTCGCTCCTTCATTCTCCTTGGTGATAAAGAAATTTCAACAAATTCAGTTAATATTTTACTCAATTTACTGAAAACATAACAATGTCTACCAAGAACAGCTACCCATGTGTCTATAGATTCACTTTCCATTGTTCCTGACTCATAAAACTCATAGATATTGTAAGCTCTATTTTGCGTGGATATCGTGAATTCTTAAAGCATTTCAAAATAATGAATTAAATAAGTTTCTAGTAACACAAATTATTTTGAGGTACGCATTATATTTTAAGCCAATTTTTGGGAAAGAGAATAAGGAGATAGAGGAGGATTTCAAAAACAGAAGTCGGAGTTAAAAGTTTAAGTGAGAAGAAGGCATTATTGTTACTTGAATAAGAGTAAAAGCAGTTTAACAAGTTACCCTATAAGATCGAATAAGAGTAATCCTTGAAAGCAGCAAAAGGGTAGTCATACCCTAAAGCCATAAGACCAAGTTACTAGCATCAGGCATCATTAGTGGGCTCACTGTTGATTGGTTCCAAATCCTACCATTAACCATTCATCATCATAGGGCTCCAGCTTCTATTTCTTTTTTTATCCTCGAAGTTGACATTTAATAAACCAGTAATTTTTCCAACGAAGTTTTTTCAATTCCCTACAACCTCCCTTGTGAGATATCATCTATTGTCTTAAGAGTTTTGCATTGGAAGCATTAGGTTCATGCATCCATGTGTAATCTTCGTCAACAGGAATACATTGCCCTGTTGGATGAAAGCGTTCAATACTTTGAAGTTTTATCCTATATTTTAACTGCAAAAGCAATAATTACTGCCACTGATGTTTAAACTAGCCTGTAGTCCTACCAATGGCATTCTTAAAGGTATCTGGGTGCGAGCGAGTCTTGGTTTACTTATAATTATAGCCTCATAGAATTTAGATTGACGTGTGACATTCAATTTGTACAAGCAGCTTAACCCATTATGTATCACATTCAGATAAACAGGGTCAATCTTTGAAACATTCCTATTCATTAGAACTCAAAATACAATTATACAAGCACACATAAAAGCTACATCCAGATGTCACCTTTTGCATGAGTCAAAAAAGAGCCCCGTAGATGGATAGTAATCCAACAAAGATTTTTTTTTTCTTCTCATTTATCATTGCATATTCACCCCCTGAAAGTTCCATTACGTGATGTCAACATATAGCAGTCACTAGAGTATGCAAGAGTTTCTTAACTTTCTCTCTCCCCTCCCATGTTTCGATGGTATTATTTACATCTGCTGCATCATTTGCATTATGTGCTTGTACATAACAGGTAACCCAGAAGGCTTGGGCGCCGAGCTGTTGGAAACTCTGGTAAAGATGGCTCCAACAAAGGAAGAAGAAATTAAACTTCGAGACTACCAGGGTGATGTCTCAAAATTAGGGACTGCTGAACGCTTTTTGAAGGCAGTGCTTGATATCCCATTTGCCTTTAAGAGAGTTGAAGCAATGCTATACAGAGCTAACTTTAATACAGAAGTGAAGTACTTGAGGAAGTCTTTTCAAACACTGGAGGTATTTTTTCTGAAATTGACAATTATTGCCTTCTTGATTACTTAATTCCATGAATATTGACGTAAAAACTCACACCCAAGACCTTGCCATTCTTCAGGAAGCAAGTGAAGAACTAAAGAACAGTCGATTATTCCTTAAACTCCTCGAAGCTGTTCTCAGGACAGGGAACCGAATGAATGTTGGAACCAACCGTGGTGATGCTAAATCTTTTAAACTTGATACACTATTAAAACTAGTAGACATAAAGGGAACAGATGGAAAGACCACATTGCTCCATTTTGTGGTCCAAGAGATTATAAGATCTGAAGGTTCGGTGGTTGACTCCACAAATGAGAATGCCAAAAAAATGCCCATCAATACGAAGGAAGATGATTTCAAAAAGCAAGGATTGCAAATGGTGGCAGGGCTAGGCAGAGACCTCAGCAACGTAAAAAATGCAGCAGGAATGGACTCGGATGTCCTAAGTGGCTATGTGTCGAAGCTTGAAATGGGGCTTGAGAAGGTCAAACTGGTTTTACAATATGAGAAACCAGATATGCAAGGGAAATTCTTCAACTCGATGAAGATATTTCTAAAAGAGGCGGAGGAGGAAATTCTTAGGATCAAGGCTGATGAAAGAAAGGCATTATATATGGTGAAAGAGGTCACCGAGTATTTTCATGGGGATACAGCAAAGGAGGAAGCCCATCCTTTCAGAATCTTCATGATCGTGAGAGATTTTCTAAACGTTTTGGACCAAGTGTGCAAGGAAGTGGGGAGGATGCAGGATAGAACATTGGTGGGCTCTGCTAGATCATTTCGGATAGCTGCAACTGCTTCTCTACCAGTTCTCAACAGGTATAATGTGAGACAAGATAACAGTTCAGATGATGAAAGCTTGTCACCATGAAGTTTGTGTATATGAAGCACATGAACCTTTTAGGTGGATACGTAAATTATTAGGTGGATACTACCACGGCCGTCGATGATACGTCCAATTGAAGAAGCAGCAGGACAGCACCCGTATATTGGTTTTGTTTGTTACAAGCATGTCAAATGAGTAGAAGAATGCAGAAGGGAAGGCACTTTTGAAAGTCTTCCAATATAAAGAAGATCCCATTCCACATGGAGAGAGTTCCAGGCAGTTACCCAGGGGAAGCAACAGATTTTGTATGAGAATCGGGTATGCATAGTCCAACAAGTTAAATATTGAATAATATTTAGAAGAGCATATGCTATGGGAAGGATCATCCAACTAAAAGAAAAGGCATCAAATGAGAACATGTACAACAGATGAAAAAAAGAAAAGAGAAGTTACAAATATTTAGATTTTTTTGTTTTTTTGTTTTGGGTTTTTTCTGCTCCAACACATATGCGATAGGTAGGCATAGGTTTCTTCATCTAGATCTAGAGTCCCACACATTTCGAAGGAAGCATAATGTTTTGATGTCGGTGGTCATGATGTTGGTTGGGGTCTGCATTTATTTGATAAATTATAAAATCAACAATAAGTAGCTATTCTTCAGCATTGTTGTCTTCTTTAATTCTTTTCCCTACCCCACTTGGACAATATGTCAAATCTATTTGAAGAAATGAGCAAGGAGAAGAGACATATTGTCAAAGTTCAGATATTTAAGGACAACCCAAGTTCGATCGCTACTTATACACAAGCCCACTTTAAGAAAAGCAAACAAAGAATAACCATCAGTGTAAACACCTTTAGGCTTTATGAAAGCCAAATAAGTCTAGAAATCAATGGCGCAAAATTTTCAATCTTAGATGGCTTTATGTTCCATTTTTATCACGCATGGGGAACGTAATTGGTTAGGGATAGTAAAACAATGTTATCCCTGTGATATACAAGATTTTCCCCTGATGATGAGCTCGTGACTGTAAATATGCTGCTCTTATATTTATCCATTTGATCGCCAAGGAGAATGGTAAGCTACAAAAGTGCCCTATAATAAATGGAAAATGCCTGGAGAGAACATTGATTTTCAAGACTGAAAAGACTAATAAATATGGTTGTTCAAGATTTAAGTTCTTAGATATAACTTATACTTTCCCAAATATACTTAAAACTAAACATGATCTTTTTTTTTTTTCTAGAACCAAAATTCGTATTGAAGTCTTTATATTTGTGAGTTAACCGGGATTCCAGAATTTCTTGAACAGACAGGAAGTGATTCTTTGCTTGTTATAAATTACAGATTGAGATACAAAGGTTTAATCACAGCAAATGTACAATTAAATCAGGTTCCGCTGGAACAAAGACTTCATTGCCACAAAGAGCTGACCACTGACGATGAAATGAACGGTGCTCCCGTGATTCTCTTTGTTGTCAAAATCTTCTTCACCAACATTTTCCACCTAATCTCGTCTTTCTTACTCTGTTTCTTAATTCTCTCCTTAAAATTCCTGAAATGAAAAAATTTCCCAGTGAGTGAAAAAGTTCAGAACCTAGTGTAAGAGTAAGACATAGCATGCAGTCTAAAACAAAACAAAACCATTCAGAACGTCAACTATCAAACCTATACAGACAACTGGCCTATGATATCTCCTACTTAAATCAATCTAGCAGTGTATTCCATGCCTCTGTTAGCTAAATTTGTCGAGAGTGCAAAATCTCACGTCAGGAACTTTAAGCCTTGCGACACAATACATAAGGTTTTAGACCTCTCCACCCATTGTCAACTGGTTTGAGGAGTTGAATGCTCTTACTTCTACATGGTACTAAAACAGACAATCCACGTAGGCCCAAAACTGAGCCACACGTGATCCAGGTCACTAAATATAAGTTCTCTACGTGTCTGGCTCAAGTCCTACAGCACATTAGGGGGCTTATTGCCTTTCCACCCATTGCCAATTGGTTTTGGGTTGGACGCTCTAACCTCAAGCCTGCAAAGGTTATTGAAACTAAAAGGGAAAAGGATGGGGGCTTATAGCTCTAGGGATTAGAGCACTTACTCTCACACCCATGGCAAGAGTTCGACCATTGTGTCCCTCTCCCCATAATCAAAAGAAATAAAAAGGAAAAAAAAAAACAAAGAAAGATTAGTAGGCACACCTGCACAAAGGAACCCTGCAAGTATGGGAATTAGCACAAAGGCGGGAGTGTAACTCCAGCAGCTGCCACATCCTCTTGCAATGAATGCAACCACCAGGGACTCTCAACTTACAACCAGCAAAATGACGAACCAGCAATTCCAGTCCTTTACAGGCTACATACTTACAAGGAGCCTGGTTCTCTTTAAAGTCCTTATCAGATGGTCCAATTGTTTGACAACCATCTTTGTATATATGAACAAGAGCCTCCATTGCCTCATATAATAGCAAATATATTTTCCTCTCATTTACTTTTTTGATCCTCTCCTTTTGCCTCTGAAAAAGAATTCAAACATGAATGAACTTTAGCATGACTTTCCATGGTGCTACATAAAGATACAGAAACAGAAGAAGAAGCCAAACAGATCCCTTACATTATCTTCTTCAATCATGGACTCCACGAGCTCCTTCTCTAGTGCAGGGTGACTCTTCTTCATCACTTTCCATCCTGTAGTTCTACAAACAGTTTTAAAGTTCTTCAGGATCATACGGTGACAAATGAGGCTAAGTCGAGGGGCATCACACAGTAATGCCAGTTGAAATATGTCAACTACATTCTCTGTGGTAAGCAAGCCATGCTCCAGCTTCTTCTCACACTCTTGCTTCAACTGAGGAACCAAGTAGACATGAGAAAGCACTAACAAGTGCACGACAAACTCCTCCATTTCCCTTTTTTCATAACTAAACAGGAAACACCGGTAACAATCAGTACACAAAGTATTGTTCCAACTTGGAATTGCAACAAATTTCAAAACTTGTGTCAATAACATCCTTTAATGGATTAAGTGTCACTACTAGTTTGAAAATGGAGAAATGTTCTAATATTCCAGTAGTATTGTTCAAGTTTTATTGGTCTTGGTATTGTTCAGGTTAATAAAGCATTCAACCAGAAAGAAAAAAAAACTATCAAACTTGGTTTTCCAACATGCATCACAGGTACTAGCTAGAAACTGTTAAAAGATGAAGTTTCACATCCTCTCCTACGTTCAGGTATGAAGTCTCACTTAATGGCCAATTCCTAGGCATCACATTAACTCCAAGAAATTCAGTAAAAGAGAAGCACCCATGGGGGAAAAATCATTACCAGGAAGAATACAAGAATCGAATAAAAACTCGAACTGCATCATGTGGAACTCCAAGAATTGAGATTGATCGTTGACGACGAAACCGGCTTGATTGCTTCAACAAGCCTTTCATTGCAGGAGAAGCCATGCCCTGTCAGAATAGCATCCAAATACAATGTTAGCATGCCTAATATCAACTCCATTATCATATCTTATTGACAAGCAACAATGTCAATCTGGAAAGCAATGTCTACTTACAATTAGTATGACTGTGTTTACAAGTTTCATATGATACGACTACATCATTTTGTGGTAAAGCAATTTATAAATAAGCGACTTACAAAATCATCTATTAAACCCTGAATAGTTTGGCCTTTCTCTCCAACAACACATCTATTATCAAATTAAGGCTCTAGGAGGACTGCAACAGAATTTAGAGAAGATCACTTCACATATCTTAATCGATGTTGAATAACTAAACTTACAAGAATGTTAGCATGTGCATAGATAATGCCACCATCATCAGTATTAACAGAAACATCTGCTCTATAACCTTCGTCAAAGAGGCGCTCCCATGAATCTTTTGTTGCTGTAGAAACACAGCTGTACCCCCTTTGTGGTGATCCATCAATTGATAACCCCTTATGAAAATTGTTTGTCACAGGACCAGGCCATGGAGGAATCGTTCGGGAAACTTCCTTGGAAACAGGGGCAGATCCCTCATGAATGGTGTCCACCTTACACATTAGTGTCTAAGCTCCGGTTCTGCAGAAGTATGATAACCAGTTTAAGAGATATATCTAAGATCAAAAGGATTCAATCTGCATAATTAATTGCATATTTATAAACTATTTTACAGAGGTGGTATCTTTTTTTCCCCTTTTGGTGAGAGTATTTATCAATTTTGTATTAGAGAATTACCATAAGAAATGGCCTGTTTCTGAGATTAGGTCAGTTAAGGCATTGTTTTCAAGGAGGAAAGCAAGGGTACCAGTGGATCAAAGGTTTTGAGGTTCTAACGTAATACATAACCCACGAAACTAAGCATATAAGAACCAGATCATCTTTTGCTAAAAAGTAAAAAAGTAAACACAATACAAATAGATCTAACAGCACAACAAGATCTCACCCATATACAATGGAGAGTTCAGGACCTTTTGGATGTCTCCTAGAAAAGACATGCCGGCCGCAAAGGACCAATCAAACAATCAACAACAATATTCAAGTGCCCAAGAAGGGACAATTCAACTTGCCTAATGCAAGTCAATTCTTGGATCTGATAGATCCAACAAAGTTTAATTATGCAAGCGGACAAAAATAATGAAGCCACCACCATTCATATACAATCTAAAGACAACCCTCTCTCTCACTTCATTAATACAATAGTGAATATCAAAGTTTCCTCTTTTTGTATTCAAAAATTTCAAAACAACCCACCTATTATCATCAAGTTCTTATTTTTTTGAACTCAAGAAGATCACAACCCAATAACCCATAAACCCATTTCTTTCCAGTCATTCAATTTAATTCTCCGAAGAACAAAAGAAAATACAAAAACAAAAACACCACATACCCTTTTGAAAAGATGGATTTTAGGAAGCAGAGCAGTGGAAGAATCACTTTCCCAACGACGATGTCGTTTCCTCTGAGAAGCGTCACCCAAAGAACCAAGCCCTTTTGTTTGATTTTTTTCCTCCTCTTTGGGTGTTCTTCCTCTCACTCTCTGTTTATCTCCCTCTGTGTTGAGAGGGAGGCTTTGGGCACGACACGTGAGATTTCTGCAACATCCCAAGCTCCTATATATACAAATGGAGGGCCTCCTCTCTCTCTCTCTCTTCCTCTCTTTGTCTAACTGTCAGCTCAGTCTTCCTCATTGCACCCCAAAAATATCGGGCGGTGAGAGACTCCCCGAAACGCGGCCGTTTTTGGGCATTTGCTGAATCACTCACACCTCAGGTCAGGAGGACCGTGCATTTTTCCAGTCTGCTTTAGGCGCCTCCCGCGTTTTGCCCTTCAACGTTCCCAACTGCTTTAACTGTCATTATCAAAACAGGGGAAAGACAAAGATGTTTTGTTTTGCATAAAAAAAATCTGCTTCGCTCAACTATTTTGGATCAATACAGCTCATCGTGATTTTTTGGGTACTAATTAATCAAACAATTTTTATTTTATTTTGTCGTGGGGCTAAAAAAGTTGGCATGAAATAAAAATATACGAGTTGGTTGGTGATGAGGATCTGTCTTCTGTCATAACATATGTGCATGCATGGGATGGATGCCAATTTGGCAATTGAATAAAAGTGGACGAGAGAGACGTGCCTCATTATCAACCACATGACAAGGACATGTCTTATTTTCCACCGTTAGTTTTATGTGTACAATTACAAATTCGAAACCTCATAATAGGTTAGGTATGAAAGAAAATGAATTTAACTACAAATTACAATCATGATGATTTGGTCTAGTTGCATAAAATTTCTACCATAATCTCTGCTTTGTTGGTCGTTTACAAAAAAAATAATAATACTAGGGAGACCACATATAAAGACCATCTAAAAAAGGATAGGCTCCATGAGGCAACCGGCTCTGGAAGTCGAACTATTTTTTGAACCCCAACCCATATATATAATCCTGTGCCCAATAGCTATTAACCCCAAAATGAAAGATCTAATTCACATGACTATATGAGCCCAACTCAATAGGCTCAACACTTTACAAGAATTCTATAGTGAGGGCCTTATATATGGCCCTTAAGTGAGGCTTTGTCTCTTAATAGTTGGATCAAATTAGTTAGTCATTGAATCAAATTGGTTAGTCTGATCCAACGGCTAGAAAATAAGACCTCACCTAAGACCCACACTATAGAATGACTCCAACACTTTATTGAAGCTATAGCGCAAGAATACCAAATAACATAAAAGAAAATACAATAGTGAAACTATCCTAACATAAGTTCAGCCTAAGAGAAGGAAAAAAGAAAAAACAGACCAACCAATGTGATTCTGATTCTCTCTGTTAGATGATTAGGAGGGTCATAATCACTTATGCGGAAAAGCACGTCCACATGTTTCTCTATAGAAGTGATTATTTGCCTATCTAGAATCACTTCTAAACGAGTCCTTACTTTGCTTTCCAATTTTCTTTTTATTGGTACATATGTTTTAGTTTACAGTTTTTAAATTTAGCAAGCTATTGTTGAAATAACGAACTTATGAGAGGCCTACGCGGGAAACCGTTGGACGACTACACTCAAACCAATATGGGCTGAGAACCCATTTTGAGGCCCAATAGTTTGGGACGGTGGTCTGCTGTAGTTCGGCTTTTCCATTGTTTGTTCAAGCCTTTGCCATTGGGCTATGCTTCCTGAAAAAATATATATATATTATTTAAAATTGTTTTTTGTTTTAATCTTTTGTTTAACTATTTGTGGACTTGAAATTTTTTTTTCTTTTTTCTGAAAATGAAAGAAAATTATAAAGAGGATCCACGTTGGATCCCTATATTATGGACATCAAACTTGACTTTACAAGTTACAAAAAAAGGAGGAGGAAGATTCGTAAACCAAATGACTGTATTCCGATTCGAATGCCCGAAGTTGGCCAAAACGTCAGCTACCATATTTGCTTAACGGAAAGTATTTTGGAAGTTTTGTGCCAATACTTGTGAGCAGAGATTTCGTATATCAACAAGAAGTGAGAATAAACGAGCGCCAAGGAGGAGAAGAGTCTTTGTTGAGAAGAAACTTGAAATGTATTTTATTAAGAAGGGCCAGAGCCAGATATTGCAGTTTCATTGAGAAAATGATTTTGGGCCTGCAGGTAAAGCTTACTGCAAAAAGCACTTTCGTGAAAGTTGCATACCTCAGGAAGCATATAGATGGAGAGAGGGACAACATAACATGTGGCATGCAAGCTATTTCCCTCTTTTAAGGTGTAAAGAGGCAAACAACAATCTCATACAAGGAGTGAAAATCATGATGAATTTTTTACCAAATGCAATCCCAAGCATGAGAGTTGCATACTCAAAGGGGCATGGCTTCAACTTCCGCCTTCATGAGTATCACGTACTCATGTAACAGGCATCAAAATCTTATGCAAGAATGTACTTAGTTACCACATATGGATGAAATCTCATACTCATTTCTATATATGTAATCCGCAAACAAAACCGGCCTTTAGAGCTTTTTGTATAAAGTTTTTCGTTCTTAAACGTCAAATTACTAACTAAAGTATCATATGGTGTTTGATGGATGCTACACGCAGGGGCCAACCCTAAAGGTGTGCAAGTGGTGCACCGCACAGCATGACCAACCAAACAACATTATCATACTTTACTATTAAACTATGCTATGTCTTCATGAAAAATAGTTGTGTTCATTAGTTTCATTGTTTTATATACAGTATTTTCATGTCAAATGATGGAGAGAGGATCTCAATTTAAGTTTCGCACAGGGCTCTCAAAATCTCATAACCGACTTTGGTTACATGGTTGTCCCTTTTGACCACAAAAATGTTTTCCACTCATTGCATGGCAGGGCAATTTCGTCCTTTTGATCAGGGAGTATGGAATTACTAGACGTAAGAAGGAATAATAATAATAAAGAAACAAAAGAACTCTCGATTTGATGGTGAAAAACCCTGGTCTTGGAACCATGATTTTCCCCACCTAGTCTGCATCTGTAAGCAATGAAAAACAACAACAAAGAGCAACACAATAAACGGTCAAAGCTAGTTGCTGACCATCTTGGGCTTGCAGATTTTTGCAGAGTCAAAGGTTCCCTTCTTCCTCCTGCCCTGCCCTATAACCAAGACCCAAGTTTGCTGCCAGCCACCTTGCAAAATGCAAGTAGTAATATTATATTATATATATTTATTTGTTTATTGCTTTATTTATTATTGATTTGATTATTATCGATCATATTGTATTATGAGTGGGTGGCAACTTTGGATAGATGAGGTCCTCAGAGGAGCGTCTTCTTCTTCTTCATGCTGCTACCACTGACTGGAGTGGTCCAGCTTTTCCACACGTGAAGACGCTCCTCCCTCTGCAATTATAATTTTTATTCACGTGTGCCCTTCTTCAATCTTTATTTATTTTCTTAAGTCCCCTCTACTCTCTTTTCTAATTGTGGCCCAAACCAAAATTTTTATTTTCTATATATATGTGTTTCAATTCAAAGTGATAAAGTTTTGTATGATGATGATGTGAAAATTAAAAGGGTCAAAAACTTGGTCTTAGAGCTGGGATTTATTAATTGGATAATGTAACCTTTTTGAACATGCTCCTTTACTTACTCATCTTCATATGCATTGCTTAACTTTTAATCTCAGTCTTGTATCACCAATTCAATAGTTATATATCCTTTTATCTTTCAATTCTACTATTAATCTTAACTTACATACTCAAACACGAATGTATATAACATGTTAAATTGTCTGACAAACAATTTTATTTTTTTTGAAATGTTATTTTGTCATACAACTTAACAAATTATGTTGATGAAGTATATTTGATACGGTGCAATCATATTTGAATGTATAAGTGTGCTGCTATTTTCACCTCTTGTTTTATTTTCTTATTTACCTTATCTTCCCATCCACCATTTCAATTTGAAGGAAAAAAAAAGACCGCAACACTCTCTTTCTTCGCACCTTGAAGATAATAGCTTCAGATTTTCCCATCATATAATGGGAGAAGAGATTTTGACTCCATCCCTGCCCAAGCAATAGGTTGTTGATAGCTTGCTCTCTATGCCTTCCCTTTTTTTTAGCAGATTGCCCAATTTCTCAAGCACCTCTTCATTGGCCATTGTTTCAGTTTTTAGCTCAAGTTCTGTGATTGTTTCATCAAATGCCTTCTTTTTGAGCATGAGAGAACATGCACTAAGATTGTGTTTTTTTTCAAATTTACATGATGGATGGAAGAGAACATAAGATAAGTAAAGAAATAGCAGCACTCACATGTATAATCCCAATTTATATTCTCGCAACTTTGATATATAAGGTATCTAGGAGGAAAATATTACTATTACTATTCAGTTTTTATATTGAGGGAGAGAGGATTTGAGCTATTTATTTGGTGAGACTGGATTAATATTCTTATCTAATTATCAGTTGCATTTAACCAATTTTACTGACAGACCAGATTTTGGATCTTGCGTCATTTATCATTTTTGCTTTAGAGCTAAGCTTGCCCTGCAGTTTTCCTTCTAAAAGAAATACATGCCCATCATAACCTTACACTTGTAAAATAACTCACTTCAAGCTTTTGCCTTTTGGCCACACTTTGTGTTGCCGGGCTAACTAATAATTAATTTCACTTGTAGACATTTTGTTACCAAAAAATTTATTACTTATGTAAAGATAGGTGCAACAAAACATATGAATTTTCACAAATTAATGGCATGTTTACATTGAATGGTTATTGGAATGATTTCAATTTTTGATTCTTCTGTGTTTACTAAGATATGGGTATTGGAATTTCTTCAATTCCTAACTTCCCCACATTTACAACACATAAGGAATAAAAAAATTATGTAGGTTCCACCTTAAAATTCGTAGTCAAATACCTGAAAATCGGGAATGAGATCAACTAGGGGCATAGTCGATTCCAATATTTTGATTCCCTCATCTAAAAATTCTATGATTCAAGATTTTCCTTGTTCCTGGTAAGTAAAAATGCCCTAAAAAGTTATACCATGTTTTTTTTTTCCTTTTTCCAGTGATAGAAATTAGATTTGAAAGCCGTGTAATGTTGATATAGACAAATGCCTTTAAGTTTTAATATATTAGAAGTTAAATAATGCTAAGACCCAAAAAAAACCCAATTGTTTAGTCAGAAACCTTTTGCAAATAAAGTTGCAAATGGTTCATCAAATCCTATGTGTCCAGAGAGAATCAGTGATTAATTAAAAGTATCCTTAACAAAAGGGACAAAAAGTAGGAAAACCCCAAACATTAAAAGTTATTAAAATTGTTGTTATCATGTTTGGACCATCATTCTTTCAAACTCGTGTGCTTATACGAATACAAGTACACACGTTCATAGAATTTACCTTCTCCATGAATTTTAAGAATAAATACAAAAATATTTACTAAATTCTTTAGAGAAAGGAGTTTTTTTTTTCTGTTTGAATATTGAACTTATGATCAACTTAAAAATGCTTTCCTAATTAATTTTGTATAATGAGGAAAGCTATCACAACCTACTTCCGTATGGAATACATACAATATTGTTTTATGGTAAACTCTACATGCAATCATTATAAATGGAGCCTTGTGGAAATGAAGGAAACAAGCCAATCAATAAAACAATAGATGTGGACAAAGCAAATAAGCAAAATTTACTTACCAATTAATAATAATGTCTTCACAAATATGTGTTGCCTTTTTTTTTCCTTTCCTTTGGAATATATATTGGAAATATGTGTTGTACCATGACAATAATTTGGCATGACATTACACAACAAAGGCAGACAATAATTCCAGCTGGTACAAACAAGTAAGGTACAAGGTGTGTGTGTGTTTTTTTCTTTCTTTCTATTTTCGATTCACAAGTTAAGCGAAAAAAGAGCGTTCTTTTTGATACAATAAGTTTATTGAACGAAAAAGAAAAAGAAAAAAAGAAGAGCAATCTTCCATTAGGATCTATAATGCTTAACTTCAATTCTTTTTTCTTTTTTTTTTACTTTTTTTTTTTCTTGGTTCTACATGTTCAACTTCATACCTAAACACCAACGACATACATTCTGTCATTCTCCAACCCTTTGGACCCTCCCTTGGAAGAAAAGAAGAAGGAACTCAGAGAGAGAAGAACTGTCGATGATGATGAACCTTAGGACCAAAGGGCCAAATGAGACCCTTTTAATCAGATAGGACAAAGCTTCCCATCCTACAGCTGTCCAAAATTTAAGGGTACGTACGTACCCCAAAAGTAGTATTCCAAATGTAAGAAATAGTATCTCTATTTATATTTTGGGTTTCTTCATAAAATGATTCGTTTGCATAACCCATTAGAAAAACTAATTGTTTAAAACTTAACAAACTAACAAAGTTTGAATTGAAATGACCAGGATAAGTGCATGCAAGTCAAGATATGGATTCTTTCCCTATATTATCATCTTAATTTCTATTTCAACCCATCTCTTTGAGAAAAATGATGGACAGTTCTCTACACATGACAAGTACCGTCTTGTTAAAATATATAACGTGTTATAAAATTTGAATTATAAATAAAAACATGTAACATATGTTATATTTTTTTTATTCAAACCCTAGACATATCGTAATCCTCCCTCATTACTCTACTCTTCCTCACTATTTTGGGCTAACTCCAAATGTTAATGACAGATTGACAATGCAATAGTCAAAACTGCATTAATCCACATGGAAGGAGATTAAACTTGGATGCAAGGAGACGGGCACAATAGCCAATTGACCTATCCCACGTGACTTAGTCCATCTCCAGTCATGGGCTATATCCCAAATATAGCCCTAAAATAATGCAAAACCCATCTCCAGCCATGGGCTAAACAAAATTTTGACCAAATTTGGAGGGTCACATTTGGCCCTTTAGCCCTCCAACCGGGCCACATGTATTTTTTGTGGGCCCCATGCATGTGCTTTTCAACAGCCAACATTAAAGCACGCTAACATCATCATAGCTTGATATATATAAGCCTTTTTATATATTTCAAATTGTGTTGTTTAAGAAAAAAGTATAAAAAAATTATTGGTCATGACTGTTGGAGGTCAGACCATTGAAACCCATCTTTTTTTCTTTTTTTTTTTTCTAAATGTGGTCACCTTTTTAAATGTTTTCAATTCATGTTATTTAAGAAAAAATTATAAAAAATTATTGGTCATGACCGTTGGAGGTCAGACTATTGAAACCTATCCTCTCTTTTTTTTAATTATTTATAAATGTGGTCACCTTTTTAAATGTTTTCAGGTGTTGTTTAAAAAAAATTATAAAAATCTTGTTCTTATCAATGTATACGTGTCATATATGGAATATTGTCTCTAAATAGTAGTTTAAGTAAATTAAACAATATATAGTTGTGGAATGTATGAGTGTTGTACCATAGTTTTTCTCAAAATAATAAAATATGAAGGACCCTAAAATAAAGCTATGTATGGCTGGAGAATGAAAAATTTAACCCTGCATTATTCTTTAAAAAATTAATATTTTGGAGGACTAAATTTTTAGTCCTGAACTATATTTAACCTTATGACTGGAGATGGCTTTAGAGCTCCCCACCCAAATCTATGGATTTGATCCTCTTTTTTTTTAATATTTTATGAAATATGGAGTTGATCCTTTGACATAACCTAAAGCAATTTTAATTTGGTCTTTAAAGTGCCATTATTGAGTAAGAAATTTTAACTTCCATAAAACTAGGGTATTTTGGAGGACTAAATTTTTGGTCCTAGACTACATTTAGCCCTATGACTGGAGTTGACCTTAGAGCTCTCCATCCAAATCTATGGATTTGATCCTTTTTATTTTTTAATATTTTATGAAATATGGAGTTGATCTATATATATAAAGCAAAAGGCAGAGAATGATGAAACATTCAAAATGCCAGAAAATGCCCTTGGTTAATGCAAACATTAAGAATTGAAATTATTAATTAAATGAGGATAATATGGTAAATTCACACTTTTTCATATTTAAAAAAATTAAAATTAAAAGAAAAATCAGATAATGGCCTATTTTTATGGAACACAACTACCTATTATATTTTTTAATTCTAAAATAAATTTTAATTTTTTTAAAAAAAGCCTCTCGTAGTCGCGGAAGTGCGTGCGGAGAGGCTAGTCCTTTGACATAAGTTAACCTAAAGCAATTTTAATTTTGGTCTTTAAAGTGCCATTATTGAATAAAAAAATTTGACTTCCATAAAACTAGGGTATTAAATTGGAATTTAAAACCAGAATCTCCTAAAATTTGGAGAGAATGAGAAATCATAGGACTACTACTACCAGTATATAACTACAGTATACTGTGTAGTGGTAGTCTTACCCACTAAACTCCCTACCCGCTAATTTAACTCCCCCTCTATATCTCATCCGGTCATTTTGGCGGCACCAAAACCGCCACTTTTCCTTCTCACTCCCCACATTCCACTTTCTTTAGTCGTCCTCTCTCTCTCTCTCTCTCTCTCTCTCTCTCTCTCTCTATAAAGATTTTGCACAATTTCATCACCGTGGATTTAGCAGTTGCTTAATATATACTGTGAATATGCACGTTCTGTTGACCGTTTTAATTTGTTGATTGTTATTTCTCGCATCATAGATAGATGTACAGAGACTGAGGAGAATGAGGGACTCTGCAGACACTTCTTCGTTTTCTCTCTCCAGCCTCCTCTGCCATGAAGATCAAACTTGCTTGAATCAATTGGAAGTTGAATCAAACACTTGCATAGATTCAAACCCATGTTTTGTTTCTGTGGATGAAGATGAGTATGTCGAGAACTTGGTCCGCAGAGAAGCTCATTGCTTTGGATCCAAAGGCTTTGTACCCTTTACTGATTGCTCTGCCTCTGACATATGCTGGTTGAAAACTGCTCGCTTGGATTCGATTGAATGGATTTTCAATGCATGTTACTCCCCTAAAGCTCTTAACTTTTCCAGATTCTTTTTTCTTTTTTCTATCTCTCTCTTTTTTGTTCTCGAATCGGTCTCTGAATGTTTGTGCATTCTCTATTTTGATTTTGCAGACAGGAAGAGTTTTTGGGTTCCAATTGCAAACAGCTTATTTATCTGTCACTTACTTTGATGGGTTTCTTTCAAAGCGATCCATTGATGTAAGTAACCCAACATTCATCATGCTTTGATCAATGGGTTTCTTTCCTTCTTTTTCTTTTTTGGATGTTTGGCTATGGTATGGTAATAATATTTGGATTTTATTGGTTTTCATATAGGATGGGAAATTGTGGGCTATTCGACTATTATCAGTGGCATGTTTATCCTTGGCAGCTAAGATGGAAGAATGTCAAGTGCCAGCTTTATCAGAGTTCCAAGTCCAAGATTATAACTTTGAAAGCAAGGTGATTCAGAGAATGGAGCTATTTGTCTTGAACACATTGGAATGGAAATTGGGTTCAATCACTCCTTTTGCTTATCTGCATTACTTCATCCATAAATTCTGTGCTGAATCTAGACCCAAAGGACTATTCTCTGATGCTATAAGACTCATTGTGGCAATGGCAAAAGGTAATCCATAACATTATAATATCCCAAATTCCCAATCTAATTAAATCTGCTTAATTTGTTATAGTTCCTAATCAATCTCCTTCCTCTAATGCAGAGATTGATTTAATGGATACTCGGCCGTCTATCGTCGCAGCAGCTGCAGTTTTAGCAGCATCTGATGGTCAGTTAACTAGAAGAATGCTGGAGCTTAAGATGAGTGTGGTCTCATTCTTGCAGTCCCAAGAAAATTATGTGAGTCTACTAATTGTAATTTGTTCATTGATTTGTGTGACTCTGCCACTTGTCACTGTTCATTAATCTTAATTATGTTTCCATTGCAACAGGAACATATATTTTCCTGCTATAATCTTATGCAGGAAATGGTGGAAAGAAAAGATAAGACACCGCCCAAGTTTTCAATTTCCCCTAGTGTGTTATCAATCCATTCAAGCTCAATGGATGTGCTTGAAAATTCAGTTGGGACTAAGAGAAGGCTTACTTTCAGTGACTCTGATCAATGTTGTCCAACAAAGAAAAATCACAGGCCATAGTTAGCAGATATTCTTCAGCAAAGGGTTGATTTGGGCAATTTTTTTATTGGATTATAGAGATTTTACAACTGAAAAAATGATTCTTGGTATTAGATGGGGTTTAGAGGTCTAATGAGTGTGTGTTATCTACCAATTTATGGTATATATGATTTGGAATTTGATGATTGGGGTTCCAATTTCCAATACCAAACAAAAGGTTTCAGTTGGTGACAACCAAGAGGATAGAGAAAAAGGGTAAGTAAATAAATAAAAGAGGACAAGTACTACTTTAGCCTACAGTAAGAAGTTAAGAAGCTGACTGATGTCCAAAGCCATTAAGAAGGGAATGAATTCGAAGGCCAAGAGAGTGGTAGAAGGCCATTGATGACCCTTTTGTCTATAGTAAATCTTTAGTAATATTTGCTGTCATAGTGCCAGTATTGCTCACCCACTTTTTTCTTTCTTTCCTTCATTCAATTTTGGTGTAATTTTTTCTTGTTATTATTTTATTATTTCTATGTTTCATGAAAGTGAACATTTATTTATGTACTTATACATCACTTGCTAACCCTACTTTTATGGGGGGCGCTTGGGATGCTTCCTATCTGTCTTTCAAAAGGCTGAAAGCCATGAGGAATGAAGAATTGTTTTTGTTTGATTTGATATATCCGTGTTGCATTTGGGCCATTGAAAGTTATATAAAGGTGAGAGTGTGATTATATTTGCTGGGAATGTTGTGTTTCCCTTTTGATGAGTGGGAAACTTCTTTGATGAATAGGAAAATACTTCCTTTCACTATTAAGATTGTACTTTGGGATGGCGCTTTTTTCTCTCTCTTTTAATTCAAGGTCCTAGTGGAAGATTAAGAATCAAACTTTTACCGTGAATGCGAGGATAAGTACTCTATTAACTTCGTGTCGGCTATTATTTAACAACAAGAAATCTGCATAACTAAATGATTTGAATAAAGGGTAGGCTTGTTTTAGGTTCTAGATGAATGGCTTAAGATGGTTTTGTAGATTAGTTAAGTGAGGACCAGGAGCAAGTTCATTCAACCATGGAGGGCCAATATTGCTTTCACCAGCAAACGCAAATGCTGATTTCTGCACTGCACCCTTTCACTGATGCTGTAGGACCCAATTGAACCATAATTATGAACCTAAGGACCCTTGTTTTGGGGTGGGGGTGGTGGGATTGGGGCATGAGATTCATGGCAAAATGGTGTCAGAGGCTCCACCCATCCACAAGCCTTCTTAGGGTTCATAGGCCAGTCTGGCACGGTACACTATTGTAATTTAGCCTGAAGCAGTAGATATTATAATTGTGTATTGTGTAGCTCATTCTCAGGAGGAGCCACAAGGCCCACACCTCTCTGCTCCCTCTGATCCAGAAAATAAGATTATAATTGTACCCAAAAAAAAAAAAAAGAAGAAGAAAGGCTGAGAAGTGATGCATATTTGAGACACACTCATCTTCTGGTGAAGAAGCCTCAGGGGAAAGAGAACCAACCAAAACAATGAAAGCATAATGGGTAGGTTTAAAGTCTATGTTTCATTTTACCACTAGGGTTTTGGCTACCATGTTTTTATCTTCATTTTTAGTACCTCTATTTAATCTAAGGTTGGGTACATTTCAACTTCACCCCAAAAACAAAGAAGCCTTCTGTTTAATCTTCTGCAGAATTGGGGTACACAGACTGTACCCACAAAGTCAGATGTATTTGGTCTAAAGACTTGTCTTGGATTCTGTTCTGCCCAAACATACCTCAAAAATTACAAATATCAATTAAACTAAACTGTGGTTTTGTGTGATTAGTGATTTATTATGAGAATAGGCTCTCAAAACCAATAATGCAGGGGGAAAAAAACTACTTGGTTTTTCCATATTAGTGCAATAATGAACTTCCATTATGTTGTTTTTTACCATATTAAGATGGTTTATGTAATTTGGACACCATATTTACAGAATTGCAGTCTAGGATGCTCAGAAATATAAAAGGACCACGCTTTACATCCACATCATACAGACGGATCTTGTTGGTTTATGGTATGAAAACAACATTTCACTCCTTTTAAGAAGAGAAAATGTCCTGGGAACCAAAGGGTAGAAAGAAAAAAGAACAAAGAAAATTGTTGGACATTATATTATCATCTTGAGAACATGGTAGTGAGAGAGAGAGAGAGAGAGGCAAAAGTTACTTTCACCTAGCTAGGCCTAAGATGGCAAAATAACATTAAGTTGCACAAATATAATTCAATATACACTTTTTCTTTTACCCCAAAAAGGCAAAGAGAGCACTAGTGTACTGGTTTGGAGTAATTGCTTCCTCATGCAAAGTCTTGAGTTCAAGTCCTAGCATCCGTTTAGTGTGTGCGAATTTAATATATTATCGCTCCTCTCAATATGAAAGGTTCTCAACAAAAAAAAGACAAAAGAGTATAGGCATGTAATGTGTATTTTCTCCTCTCTCTTGGTTTTGGAAGAGGCAAACCCATAGCAAACAAGCTGAACCCAATTGATTTTCCATCACCTCATTCCCATTGCTCCCACCAAGGCTTACAAGCTCCTTAAACTCAAGGGTTGGAGTGATGGTGCCTCATAAAGCACATCGTATCCTGAGTTGGAAGGCCAACTTTAGTTGGTACCAATCCCTGCTGAACAACACTTTATTAGCAAAAGGAGTCCAATCTGTTTGACTGCTTGAGCAAAGACATAATCCAAGTTTTAATATCATCAATTAGCAGCAAAAAGATTGTGAAGTTGAGTTGCACCCACCAACCAAATAAAATTGCAAATTTTTTATTTTTATTTTAGCACTACATATGATGATTTTTTTTTAAAAAAGTAAAAGTAAAATAAAAAATAAAAAATAAAAAAACGCTGCTCGGTTCCTTACTTGTAAATTGCAGTATGACTGAAAAAATAAATAACTGATTAAAACTTCAAAATAAAAAATTATTCACACATGTGAAATTGTGATTTGTGTATAAAGAGCTAAGTCATGGTTGCTTGATTTTTAAGTTTTAATTACTAAACCTAGAGGGGAAAATTAGACGTTTTGCAACCCTATTTCTAGATACTGGGTGTGGTGATCAAATGTTTTGTGTGTGTAAGCCCGAGAAACATCCTAGTCTCCAACTTAAGGAGCCCGGTTCGTTTTCGCCAATGCCTCAGCGCCAAAATCCCATTTGAAAATTGAAAGGATTTAAGCGGCACCTGTCTAGTTTCTAATGAAAATAACAGACAAGTTCTTACCCCCTGAGTATTATGTGTATTGCGTCCTCATTTGTCTGTCAGATTGATTTTAATCACAGACGGTGAATTTTCTTCTTCAGTTCAACCGAAAATCGAAGGCAACGGTCTCCCCTCGTCTTCTCAATTCTCATTTCTGAAAATAAAGAAAACGCTTCGATTCGTAAAACACCGAAAACACTTCTGGCCATGGAGAAACGGCTTCGCTCTGCTCTCCGATCCTCAGCCGACGAATTTCTGAGCTCGGCCACAAAGCAAACCCTAAAATCCTCAAAGCCCGCTCTCAAAACCCTAATTCACGCCATCAATCCTTCCTCCGACCTCTCCTCTTCTCTCCCTCTCTCTCTCTGCAACTCCATTTCCCAAACCATCCAATCCTTCCAGAACCTTCTAGACCCTAACTCAAACCCGAACCCTAAGCCTAGTTCCCCACGCTCTCCTCCCACCAAGCGCCTCCGGAGGTCCTCTCGGAGGTCCAAGACCCGGTCCGAACCCGAACCAGACGATCCCGACCCGAATCCTGACCGGCAAAAGCAGCGGCTTCTTTCCGAGCTTCAAGTTTTAGCTTTTATCACGCAACTATGCGTTTCGCATCCCCAAAATGCGTTCTCGCCGTTGGATTTGTTGGCCGGAGTTCAGGCGCTGCACGACAATTTGATCATTTTGGAGTCGGATTCAGTGATGGTATCGGAGATAGCGAGTTTGTGCGAGCAATGGTGGAAGGAGGAGTTGCCGGGGCGAGAATCTCTGATTTCTCAGTCGCTCCCTTTCTTGCTGTCTCGATCTCTGACTCTGAAGAAGAAGGCGGATGTCCACAGAGTCTACGCGCTCCGCGAGGCCTTTGCGTGCTTCGATTTCGAGGATGATAGTATTGAAGACTTGAAGCAGTTGTTAATCCGGTGTGTGATTTCGCCTCTGTATCTAAAGACAGAGGAGGGGAAGAAGTTCCTTGCTTTTCTGTTCGGTTTGAGTTCGCAGCTGTTGAAGGAAGTGTTGGCAATGATTCGGTCTCAGGTTCCGTTTGGACGAAAGTCAATGCTAGAGGCTTATGGGGATGTTCTGTTTCGGGCTTGGAAAGTGTTGGAGGGGGACTCAAGAAGTGAAATTGAAAATGGTTTTTTGCAGGGTTTGATTGAGGGTGCAATACATGCCAGTTCTGGAGCTTTGGCGGCTTCAATTAGAAGGGTTTTGGGAGGGTTTATAAACCAGAGGACCACTGCTGGTGTTGAGAAGCTTCTTTTCCAGCTCTCTGAGCCTGTGATATTTCGCTCTCTGCAGGTAATTTTTTTTTTAATAAGTTTGGAATGCCAATTGCCAAAGACTGCTTTTGATGTATTTAAATGATTGGTTGGTGGTAGGTTGCGAATTCTAATGTTCGTCAAAATGCGCTGCATTTGATTCTGGACTTGTTCCCTCTTGAAGATCCTGATTCCACAAAAGAGGTGAAAGATTCGTTGCTTGATAAGCAGTTCTTTTTGTTGGAGAGATTACTGGCCGACGACTGTCCTGATGTGAGAGTGGTTGCGGTGGAAGGTTCCTGTCGCGTCCTTCATCTCTTTTGGGAAATCATCCCTTTGCCCACCATCACAAAGTTAATTACTAAGATTTTTGATGATATGTCACATGATGTATGGCATGAGGTTAGACTTTCCACATTGAATGGCATTATGTATTTGTTTGGAAATCCCCAATGTCATCAAATTCTCAATGTGCTTCTACCCAGATTGGGGCATTTGATGATGGACAATGTCCTATCAATAAGAGTTGCCATGGCAGATCTCCTTCTTCTTGTAAGAGATATTCGAAATTTCCAGTTCCATAAGGTACAGAACGCCCTCAGAATCCTTAGTATAAGCTGTTGTTATTTCTGACGCCTTTCTTGACATTAGTTGGTTTGTCTACTTCATTTCATCTTTCAACAGGTGGTCAAGTTAGATGTATTGTTATCTACCCTTGCAAATGATCAACCTCAAGTTGCTCAGAAAATCACAGGACTGCTTATGCCATCATACTTTCCCTCGAAAGTGTCTGTTGAAGCAGCGTGCAATCGCTGTGTGACACTTGTTAAAAGGTCTCCGATGGCTGGAGCAAGGTTTTGTGAGTTTGCTGTGTCCCAAGGGGCATCTCATAAGTCTTTGGTGGAACTTGTTAGAGTATTGGTTACTTTGGTCTTGCTGCCTAATAATCTGGATGAAGATCGAGTTGAGGGTTTACTTCTCGCTGCTGCCAACCTTTGTAATACCCTAGCCAGCGAGCCATTTTTCAAGAATGCTCTTAAAGAGTTCTTTGATGGTGAAAAGCTGAAGTGCTTGTTTGCTGCTGCGGCTACTGGGCGTGCTCAGTCTTCTGTATTCAACATTGTTTCAGCTATCTCTCCAGATGATGTGACTGGACTTCTTGATGAATGCATGCACCAGGTCACAAATTGTAGTGGTTTATCCACAAATGTGGAGAGGCAAGCTGAAGTGAGGTCTGCTCACAAGTTGTTGCTCTCTTTTGATGGGGTTGATGGCATGCTTGAAGCTCTAACAGCCTTCCTGCAGAAAGCTGCATACCGTTGCCATATTAAATTTGGCAATAAAATACCGAAGCTGAGTGTTTTCTCTGCAAAAAGGAAGAAATCGAAGTCCTCTAGCAAAATTTCAGCTCGATGGAAAAACGTCAGTGGGAAAAAGCAAACCAATTTTGAGAATGATTATTCAATTGCAGAAGGAATAGCCTGGCAAATTAGAGACTTGCTTGTATCTGTCAACACTCGGAAATCTATATTGGGATCTGAAGTTCTAGAATCGCTATTTCTATCCTTAAAGGTCTTGTCTGAGGTCAGCATTGTGCAGTGCATGCATTGTGAATATATGGACACATCTCCGGTTTTGGCATATACAGATCTTGCTCTGCATATGTCTCTTCAAAAGGATCATAGGACTGAATCCACAAGGTCTAGTTTGGAGGCAAGTGCTATGTCTCTCAGCTGTTTTTCTGCTCATATCTTAATGCTGAACATATCAAAACCAGAGTTTCTCTCACATGTGATACTGTCTCACTTTTTGTTTCATGTGTTATTTTGAAGTTTTCTTTTCTTTTCTTCCAAGATTATGATCTTATTGCTGTCTTTACATTCACTCATATTTGAAACTTAACCAGTCATTATTTTGTATTTCTATTCATGATTAACCAACTGTTATGTGTTCAGTTTATATCAGATTTCTTATGTTGAATTGGAAAGATGCTTCTGTACTGTATACTGTTACATAATTGAATATTCATATTAGGGCTTGTTCTCAATCTTCCTGAACTTTGTGCGGACCAAAGATCATTGTTTTGAAGCTGAAGTAATCTATCTGACACGATTTCACTGTCTAAAGTCTTGCTTCTGTTTTATTTTTCAGCAGACAGAGTTGGAACAGGTATTGGATCACCTGCTTAACTGTACTGACAGGTTATTTGGAGCAGGTGATTCTGGAGGGTCTGGAAATATTTCTCCAGAATCTAAGCATGCTAGCAATAATTCGTCCACTCGTCGTGAAAAAAGACACAGAGGACCTCAGATTGATGCCTCCAGTCCAAGTGATGGTGGTAAGTAATTATTGACAGGGCACAAAGGCACAGATCACATAAGTTGAAGAGACTTACACTGTTAAGTAGGAAGCCTCTCTGGTGTTTATCCCAGACAGTTGCACATTGGGCAACTTAGTTGTTGTTTGTGCAAGGTTCGGGTATTTCTGGAACATTGTCTAAATTTTAACAGTGGGACTGCAATGGCCAAAAATTAAAAAACAAAGGGACTGCAAAAGATGTAAATTATAATCTCCAACCATATGCATATCCACCTTGTTCCACCATAAATAACTTTATTTCATTGCTTCTCACAGGTACTGACTATATGTACTTCTGCCTGTGCTATTATTGAATATTATTCATAAATATATGCAGGATGTGTCTATACTGAACCAAAGAAGTTATCAAACAAGGTGAAGATGCTTACTGCAGTCCTAAGGTTCGTGGTTGATGCTGCTACAATAGGTTTTGTTCCTCAAAATCAGGGCAGGTGCTTAAAGTTCACATCAGGTTATATACAATGCGTCACATCTACTTTGGAGCGACAATCTCGGGAGCAGTTTCAATTTGAGGAGGAGGAGGGTTTGAAGGATATGATTCTCTGTCTGAAGAGCTCCTTCACCTATGCAGCCAAGTTACTTAATCTAGCTCTTAAAGATGTTACAGAAGCTTCACCACTTCTCACAGAAGCTTCTGATCTTGCGAACTATCTGCTTGACTTAATCATCTCGATTGAATTGTACTTGGGCTCTAACTACGTTGCGCATATGGTGACAGGAGTAAAGTCTTGGCTTCCTGACTTGGTTTTGGCATTAGGATCTGGCCAGATTATGAAACAGATTAAGGGAGAAGCGACAGAAATAACTGCAGCTGATCGCAACAGACTCCACTTTCCATCATGGCTCTTGATTTTAGCAAAGATTGAGGTCTCCGAAATAAGTGAAGTTAGGCCAGAAGAAGGTGGAGATTCTGAACCAGAGGAGTTTCCTGCATTTAAGAAACTTCTGGACATGATTGTCATATTGTTGAAAGGAAACCTCAGCATACGGGATGTTTTTGGAGTGGTTTTCTTGATTGCCGCCATAGTTGGGCTGGAAATGAAGAATTTCAGGTTGGTTTCCGGACTTGTACGCTTTGTATGCCTGAAGGTATTCAGGCAAGATGAGAAAGAGTGGGGTGATATGATGTTGGCTTCTCTTCAAGACCTTTACCCTCAGATAGAGAGAGAAATGGAAGAAGAAAGCGAAGAAGATGGAAGGGAAAATCTGCGAAGTGCAAAGGAATTGCTTGAACCAATTTGGATGTATCATATGTATGAAACTGGGAAGGTTTCTATGGAGGAAGACTAGATTGAAAACATGAGCCTGAATGTAAAGAATAACTAGCCAAGAAACGACCAATTTGTGACAAACGGGGTTAGTATTGCATGCACAGGTTGGAACAAAATTCTTTTATTTTTGTACATTTGCAATTATGGTTGAAATAAAATTCGGCTATAATTGATCTTTATATACAAGTGATTGTCTAAATTATAAGAAAAAAAAAATCTAATTGTTTTATTCAATTATATAGCACCACATTTCTTCACCAAAATGATGCCACTTTGTCATCCATTTACATTTAAGCTCACTGCCATATTTATTTTAACAAATAACATTATGAGATGTGTACATACACATTTAGAGTATTCTTGTAGTACAAATATTTTTATTGATGAAATAAAATAAAATTCAAACTCCACAATATGACTGGAGACTACATTCAATTCCAGTTTTGACCCTTTGTATAATAAACAATTCTAGGCAAATATTAAATTTTTTTTTTTTATAAAAACACATTTTTTTTCACCAAATGATGTGTCACTCTATCACCCATTCAAATTTGAGCTCATTTCGAACCATATTTATATGAACAAATAACATTATGAGATGTGTACATGCACATTTTTTTTTGTACAAGCGATAGTCTAAACTACAAAAAATGGGGTTTCTCACACACATGCACACAACTAAGATGCTATGGGAGTTCGAACCTGAGACCTCTAGTATGCAAGTCAAGGTCCTAGGCTAGACCCCGTTGGCTTACTAATCCGTATTCGGATTAGGATGAATTGAATTGAGGAGGAGTTGAATTGATGAGAATTAGATTTTGGATTCGTATTGAAGTTGTTTACTAAATCATATGGAATTTGGGGTAGGAGTAGTGCTAATTACTAAAATGTCCTCATTGTTGGGTTGAAGTTAGGGGTCATCATTTGGTCTGCGAGCCCATGAGCTGATGGGAGACCGCCCGGCTCACATAGAGAAAAAGCTCGGCCCAGCCCGTTGTTGGCTATGGACCAGCCCAACTCGTTCGGTGGGCTGGGCTAAAGTGTCTAAAGTCCAGCCCAACTATAAGCCCAACCCATTTGAGCCCATTAAAGCCTAGCCCAGTCCGCCCATAAAAGCCCAGCCCGCAAGCCCACATATAAATGATGCTGCAAACCTAAGCCCAAGATCTCTCTGTTTTTGTTTGGTTGTTAGTGAGACATTACCTGCTGCAAACCCCAAGCCCAATACCTCTATTTTTTTTTCCCTTTCCAATCAATATATAAAGCGGATGAGGAATGCTATTAACAATCGCTCAAAAGCAAGTATTTCCATATTGGCTAAACATGTGTAATACTCTTCCCTCTGTCATTAAAGTAATATAAAAAATTGTTTTCTACGGACAACTGCATCGCTCTCCCTCTCTTCCCTCTTTTTTTTTTTTATGAAGAAAAGGGGGAGAGAACCCCCAAACACCAACACAACAACTAACTAGTACTAATCAGACGAGCCTTAACAGCTCCCAAAGAATCATCAAGCAATAAATAACCAAGCCAGGCAGGACTCTCCTCAAGATAGTAACAGCCCAAGTCCAGATTGTGACTCCAAGTAGCCAACCCATCAACTACATCATTCCTCTCTCTATAGATATGTTGAAGCTTGATCCTTCGAAACAAATTCATAAGTCTTTTACAGCTACTGACCAGCCCAGCATTAGGATGACAAGCATTCAAAACCTTACTCTGAATAAGAAGCACAGCAGTCTTAGAATCCATCTCAACAACAATATCATCTACTTTTTTCTCAATAGCCAAATTGAACCCAAAAAACAGACCCCACAACTCAGCCCTGGCCTAAATTGACAGCAAAGCCACCAATCCATTGACCGCAAAGCCACCAATCCATTGACCTAAATGATCTCTCAGGACCCCTCCAGCACCAATGGCACCAGTACTGCCCCTGCAAGACCCATCTATATTTAACTTGACCACACCCATTTCAGGAGGGACCCAAGCCAACAACACTTGCACCTTATTAGCTCCACTATTAATACCAACAGTGGCCTGAAACCAATCCTTTGCAGCAGTAAAAATCAAATCTCTAGGGTTAAAAGGCAAATCAGTTTCATCTTTAAAAATAAAGTCATTTCTCCATTTCCAAATATAGCAGCATATAAAAACAAACATAATTCTCCATGGGATTTGAGCAAATTGAGCCTTAGAACACAAATTGCTTAACATCCAAGGATGAAAATCAGTTTCGAAAAAAGGCAAAGCTTGCGTAGAATTCATAAAGAGATCCCAGACCTTTCTAGCTCTAGAACAATCCCTCAAGATATGCAAAGTAGATTCAATAGGCCATTTACAGTAATCGCAGGCACAATTCCCAGTAAGATGCCTTCGAACTCGATGCTCATTGGAGAGAATTTTCTCCTGAAAAGCCAACCAAAAGAAAATTTGGAGTTTAGGAGGGATTTGAAGCTTCCATAGAACTCTCCACCAAGGATTTAGCCAATCTGCCCCCTGAAAAAGCAAGTTGTAAGCAGACTTGACAGAGAATAACCTATTAGAAGTAGGTTTCCAGATCTGACAATCCTCCAATAAGCCCTGAAAATTAGCTGAACATCTAGTAACTTTTTGGATCCATTCCTCAAGGAGAACACTCCTCAACTTCTCCACATCCCACCAACCATTCACAAAAAAAAATCAGAAACAAGGGAATTCAAATTGAGATCAAGAGCAAGATCCACTGTCTGCATCAGAGGCACATCACTGATCCATTTATCTCTCCAAAACTTAACCTTATCGCCTTTCCCAAGTCTCCAAATTAACCCTTCGTCAAGCAGATGAGCACCAAACATAATCCCCTTCCAGGTAGGAGAACAATTTTGTTTTGGGACTATATTAGGCTCACAAAAGGAATGGCTTATATTTCTTTTCAAAAATTTGGACCCACAACCCCTCATCCTTCCTCAATAATCTCCAACCAACTTTAGCTAGGAGAGCTTGATTTATATCATGAGATTTCTTCAGACCCAAACCACCATTACTTTTAGGTTTACACACAAGATCCCATTGACACAAGTGAATCTTATGCTTCTTCTCACTACCTCCCCAAAAGAAATTGCGATTCACTTTATCCAAATCCTCACAAATGCTTATAGGAAGTTTAGATGTTTGCATAGCATACACTAGTATCGCTGAAGTGATAGTTTGAATTAGAGTTGCTCTTCTAGCAGCAGTGAGAACCTTACTTTTCCAAGAAGCTAGCCTAGCATGCACTTTATCCACCAGATTGCTATAAGTAACCTTAGTCACCTTAGAGTGTAATAGAGGCATCCCTAAGTATTTGCCTAGGTTCGTAGTGAGAGGTGAACCACATATATAACTAATATTAGCAACCACCTCTTTGCTAATATTAGGGGAGCAGTATATTGCAGACTTTTCAAAGTTGACAATCTAACCAGAAGCTTTACAAAAAAGGTCCAAGCACTGCTTCATTATTCTTGCTTGGTGAGAACTAGCTTCAACAAAAAGAATCAAATCATCGGCAAAAAATAAATGGGAAACAGCAGGCCCAGCTTGAGAAGCTTTCATAGGTTTCCATATATGCTTCCCCACAGCCTCCACATTGAGGTGAGAGAGTTTTTCAATGCAAAGAACAAAAAGATAAGGTGAGAGTGGATCACCCTGTCTAATACCATTGCTAGGAGTAAAAGTCGAGGTGAGCTTCTCATTCACACAAACTTGATAGATGACAGAAGAAACACACTCAATGATCAACTGAATCAAGCTAGCAGGCAGACCTACTTCATGAAGAACAACGTCGATAAAGTTCCAACTAAACCGATTATAGGCTTTAGATAAATCAATCTTCCAAGCCATAAACCCTTTTTCCCCTTAGTATTCTGAAATTTAATCATAATCTCTTGAGCAATTAGGATATTATCTGTAATATGCCTACCAGGAACAAAACTTACATGATGAGGACTGATTAGCTTAGGCAAAATAGGCCTCAACCTAGCAACAATCACTTTAGAAATAACTTTATAAAGAGTGCAACATAGGCTAATAGGGCGAAAATGCATCATATAAATAGGGTTAGCCAATTTAGGAACTAGAGTGATCAAAGTAGCATTGAAACCTTTCAGAATGTGACACTCCCTGAAAGCTTGAACAACCAAATCATAAATATCATTACCACACATATTCCACTGATTTTGGTAGAAATAGGCAGGAAACCCATCCACTCCAGGGGCTTTGAGACCACCTATATTGAAGAGACTTTTCTTGACTTCACTGATATCAACACGAGCCACCAAACCATTCAAATCCACATCGTTGATACTGGGAAACAGATTAGGCATGGATAGACCACTGTGATCCCCAGGAGCCATAGAGAAGAGGCCAAGAAAATAATTCATAGCAAGCTCTTTTAAACCTTCAGCCTCCTTTTAAACCTTCAGCCTCCTCTACCCACATATCATTGTCATTTTTCAGCTTTTCAATTCTATTTCTTCTTCTTCTAACAATGGTGGTTAGGTGAAAGAACTTAGTATTACGGTCACCTTCTTGAAGCCATTTAACCCTTGACTTATGTTGCCAAAATAAGGCATCTTGCTCCAAAACAACATTATACTCCGCAACAAGAGATTCCTCCAACTGACTGAGAGACCTATTAGGCTTGTGATACAACACCCTCTGAATACCATTGAGCCGAGCTAGAAGCTTCACTTTTTTTTGCTTTAAATGACCAAAAACAGTCAAATTCCACTGCTTAAGAGGTTCCACCAACCCCCATGATTTATGCAAAGCCAACCCAGCCCTTATTCCCACTTTCGGAACACAAAATTTTGAATTTGTTCATGCTTCAACCACATGGCCTCAAATCTAAAAGGTCTACTGTTAGGACAAGAAACCATTCGAGATTTGAGACAAATTTTAATGGGGCAATGATCAGATTTGGTCCTTCGAAGATGCTGAACAAAAGCATCAGCAAAAGATTGCCTCCATTGAGTATTACACACAGCTCTATCCAGTCTTTCAAAGATTCTTTTATTGCTCCAAGTGAATTTAGGCCCCGAATAGCCTAAATCAACCGTACTATGATCATCAAACCACTTCTTAAACCCCTTAATTCTACATAAATGAGATCGTCCAACCTTATCATCTACATTGAGCATTTCATTAAAATCACCAGCCAGGAGCCAATGCATCTTATGACAGCTAGCCATAAAATCCAAGTATTCCCACAACTTC
Organism: Prunus campanulata; assembly: GCA_034190965.1. Lineage (NCBI taxonomy): Eukaryota > Viridiplantae > Streptophyta > Magnoliopsida > Rosales > Rosaceae > Prunus > Prunus campanulata. The sequence continues at coordinate 9,469,953 of CM067213.1, forward strand.
TCCCTTTTAGCATAACAAGGGCTAGCATAAACACCAGAAAACAACCAAGCTTGTTGACCATGCCAAGAAACGCAAGTAGAAATAGTTTGATCAAAAGTACCAATAATCTCCACCCGAATTCTATTTTCATTCCAGAGAAGCCACATACCACCAGAAAAACCAATAGGATCAACCACCTCAAAACCAGAAAACCCTGAGGATTTGATTACTTTAAGAGCCTTGCTCCCACCATTCCTAGGCTCACAAACAAAAAGGAGATCCATATGATGGAGAAGAATTAACTCCATCATATTAAATTTGAACTTTGTGCAGGCTGCACCACGAACATTCCAACACAAAATATCCATAAAATAAGATAATAGAGATGGATCACCCAGGGGCTCACCCCACAAATCAAGAGCCAACGGTCATACCTCCAGCTGACTTAAAGGTATGATTAGCATTTGTCTCACCCTCTGTGTGAGCTTGACCTTCAGAAAGGTCCATCCCTTCCACAGGACAGAAACCATCTGTCATAGCAGAGGTTAGAGAGGCATTATCCACATCAGGCTCCCGCTCCTCTACTTGTTTATCATTCTCAGTTGCAATATTTGGTAGTTGATGACCAAATATATACACACCCTTATCCTTGGGCAAGATTTGACCCCGTACCCAATCATCCAGTTGATCATTCATAGATCCCCCTTGAGAGTCCCTCTTTTCACCAAACCCCTTTACCTTTTTATTCAAAATCCTAACCAAGTTATCACCCTTATCAGCCAAACACCTCCTTTCTCTCTTTTTTTTATAATTCTTTTCTCTTTCTTCTCTCCGTTGTCTCCATCTCTCTCTCATTCTTCTTTCTTCTCTCCAGAGCCGAGCCAAAACTCATCTCTCTCTCTCTCTCTCTCTCTCTCCATTCTTCTTATTCTCTCCGTCTCTGTCTCTGTCTCCATCTCTCTCTTTTTTTTCTTTTTTTTTCCATAGTAGTGCCCTGATGGGGAGTTGCAGAAGCACAAGGAGGTGGTGCATTGCGTCACACTTCATGAAATTGATGTCATCAATAGCAAATCAAAAGTTCTCAGCTTGTGTTGTTCATGAACTTAAATTCAGAGCATGCTGCTGATTTCTTATGCACTAGTGAATGATGAGTTTTTTTTCTTTTCAATATTTATCTTTATGAGGCTACACGTACCAAGGGAAGGGTTTGAAATGAAAATCAGTACTCTTGATCTTGAATTGCCAAAGTGGCTGTAGCCAAATCGGATAATTGAGAAGTTTACTGGCCGGCTGTTGTGAGATTTCTCTCCGTCGACAGATCTGCTTACCAAGCTTCTCACATTACTTTTATTAAAATAAAATAAAATTAAAAAATAGCAAAATCTTATTCATTATTAATGAATCATATAAGAAGGGGAGAAGAGGGGAATGGCATAGGATTAAGCATTCTCTAACATCATTGTCATTTTCGGTCACCTTCCAGGCAAACCTGCTTTGTCTCCTCCCCAGCCTGCTGTTTATGTCCATTGCCAAATTTTATAAAAAAAAATATGGTTAATGTGGGAGTCAATTTCCTCCCACGGGAATATTCGCCTAAAGATTCCTTCGTCTTCTCCGCCTCTCTTTCTCCCTGCAAAACGAATAGCAATAAGAGGACCACACCCGGGGGGTGTTGGCCAAAGGCCCTCCGATGCCTAAATTAGTTCAATTGATTTAGGGCAAAAAACCAATAGCTAAGCAGGGTACGGAGTTTATATGTGTTTTTGGGATGAACCGGGCAGCCGGAGCCTTATGTAAAAGAGGGAGAGAAAGGAGGTGGCTAGGGTTTCTGAGAGATAATTTCTGCAGAGTTTCAGTAGGAGTTTAGACGTACCTTCACCCTTGTGTATAGCTAGGTATTTATAGAGTCTCGGGAGCTAGGGTTTCAGAGGAATAATTCCGTAGATGGAAGGGAATTATTCCTCCCCAATTTGGCGAGATTTGACTTAATTAGGGATTTGATTTATTTATTTAAATCAAATCCCTAATCAGGATAGCAATCAGATCAATACCTAATTTAATTAGGTAACTCCTCCATTAATTGAGAATATTCGTAGGAATTTAAATCAATCCTCAACCTAATTAGGAATCATTCTATTTAATTGAGTAACCCCCAATTAAATTGAATAATTCCCAATTAGGTCAAATAATCCCCAAATGGAAGGAATTATTTGACCTAAGGTTATGAATTAATTCGGTTCCCACAGTTAATACAACGAAACTCGAAAAAACCTAACCTGAAGATGCTTGAAGGACAGTCAACTCCACCAAATCTGGCTTTCTGATGCTCGAAGCCAAACTTGCAGCTCGGTTTGCTGAACGAGTGAATGTTCTCTTTTGCGCTACAGGTGTTCCAGTTTTTATATATCTGTTCAGACAAAACAGAACTCCACATCTATTCTGAATCATAGACTACGCAAGAGAGAAGTGTGTATGAGTTACATGTTTTAGGTGTTACAGAATATAATCGAACGTTTAGTGTTTCTGGTTGTTAAGCTTTGATGTGATGAGTATAGATGCCTTCTTTCATACACACACATGCATGTAAAAATCTTAACGCTTTAGGGAATTTCAAGATATTTATCAATCTATAAGATTTTATAAATTTTGGATTGGTCTTAGAATTAGTAGCATGATAACTATGCGGCTTTGCCTGCTTTAGTCCTTATTTCTTTACGGTTTCTCTATAAAATGTATGGATTGCAATGCTTCTCTTTTAGACACAGATTAATATGATATTTCATTTTCTGATTATTATATCTATCTCTTCCAGGACACAGGGATTTCTGGCTCTCGTTACTGGTGATACTGGTGAAATCCGTTCAGAAGTGAAAGAACAAATTGACACAAAAGTAGCAGAGTGGAGGGAGGAATGGAAGGCAGGCAGAGATTGTGCCAGGCATCCTCTTCATAGATGAGGTGCGCATGCTTGACATTGAGTGCTTTTCACTTTTGAATCGTGCTTTGGAGAATGAGATGGCTCCAATATTAGTTGTTAGTTGTTGCTACAAACAGAGGGATCACTACAATCAGAGGCAGAAATTACAAATCCCCCCATGGGATTCCCATTGATCTCCTTGATTGCATGCTTATTATTACCACCCGGCCTTATACAGAGGATGAAATTTGTAAGATTCTGGACATCGATGCCAAGAAGAAGTTGAGATGTTTGAAGAGGCAAAGCATTTGTTGACCAAGATTGGTGTCTCATAACAGCTTCAGTGTTGGCATGTCAAAAGCGGAAGCGAAATATTGTGGAGATGGAGGATATTACCCGAGTTTACCATCTGTTTTTGGATGTGAAGAGATCAACACAATACTTGATGGAGTATCAGAGTCGGTACATATTCAGTTAGGAAGGTGATAAAGATGATACCAATGCCATGCAATCTTGAGAGATTCCTTTAGATGAAAAGACTTGTGTGTTTATTTCTGTATCTTGCTTTACTGACTGGAGAAGCAGCGTTGGAACTTTGTTCATGGGAAAATGGCATTACTACACTTTAGGGATGAATCTGAAATCTTCCCCACTGTTGTATATGCCCGTTCGTGATGACTATAGGAACAAGGGGTACTGGGACAGCTAAGTTTTTCTCTGAGAGACGATTCACTAGTAGGTAGTGCAGAGAAAAGAGAATTACACAAAAAGGTTAAAGAAATCATTGCCAGAGCAGAAAACTAGTTACATAAAGATAAGAAAATACAGTCTGAGGAATTACAGGACTTGCAAAGATACAGGAGATCAACCTTGTGATCACCATGTAAAACTTGCATTCAATTTAATATAGTTAAACAGGAGACTTTGGCTCGGGTAGAATAGCTACTGCGGGCTAATACTATTCATTAGCTTATAGACAACAACCAAACCAATAATGGTTCATCATCTCATGCACCTTTGCAGGATGGGGAATTTTAAGAGATCTGTTTCCAAATATAGGCTTCTAAACTCCCTAACTTTTTTTGTTTTCCTTAACAAAGAAAAAGAAAAATCTAACCCCTACTTCTATGTAGTTCAAACAGGAATCTTCTTTAGACCAGCAGCAATTGGCATCCCTAAAAATCCAATGAATACAGTGATGAACCATTGTGCCAAGGTGAGGGGTGCTGTGCTTGCAAATCTTCCCAGGAACTCAACAATTATGATTTGGAACAGAACTGTGGAGCTGAGGACTCCAACGAAGACGTAGTTATCCAATATGCCCTTGAACACATCTATTTCCTCCATCTCACGGGAGCTTATCTCATTAAAAACCTGCAAACCAGAACCAGGTCACATTTTGTGTAGCAGTAAACATCCAAGAGGGTAAAATTTTGAATTATCATGAATTAGTATGAGACCTTTTAGAAAAAGATTACCTGACAAAAGACGAATGTGTTGAAAATGAGAGTGTTGAGGATCACATGAGAATCTGGTCCGTCAAGACCAAACATTGCTGTTCCTTTTGCCTGAAGAAGCCATATCACTGTAAACTGATATAAAGACTGCCCTAAAATATTCCTCCACATAACATTACTGATAAAGTTTTGTCTCTTTCTGACTGGCGGACGCTTCATCAAATCATCATTTGGAGGCTCAGTTGCAAGTGCCAGTGCTCCTAGTGTGTCCATGATCATGTTGACCCACAACAGCTGAACAGCTGTGAGGGGAGCACTCCCTGAAGAACAATAATTTGTGCAAAAGCACAAGCAGAAGTGAGAAATGATTTCTATGTTGAAAAGAATGGGAAGTCGAAGTTGATAACAGAAGTGGGCAACAAATCAAATGTGAGCATGCTAACCTGTCAAACAAGCTGAGGAGAAGTTTACAATCAAAGCAACTATATTAACCGTCAGCTGGAACTGCACAAATTTTTGAATGTTTATGTAAACTGAACGTCCCCATTTTGCCACTGTCACAATTGTGGAGAAATTATCATCCAGGATTAGAACATCAGCACTCTCTTTAGCCACCTGAAAGAAGGGGATGTATGATTAGCTAAAGGTCTGTTCTGTAATGCTTTCTTCACAATTAAGAAACACCAACAAAAGCAAAGATATCTATCATACAAAGCATTATACTGGAAAGTTATATATACTCACCTCAGTTCCAGCAATTCCCATGGCTAGTCCAATATCTGCCTCATGAAGTGCTGGGGCATCATTTGTTCCATCACCGGTCACAGCAACAACTTCATCGAATGTGGTCCGCAAGTGCTTCACCAGTGTATGCTTGTCCAGAGGTGAGGATCGAGCCATCACCTACAGAGGAACTCAAATTTCAGTCTCACAGATTCATAAACCTTACTCAGTAAGGAGCAAACCCAACTGGTTGTGTGACTCAAAAGGAAATGGAGATAATACCTGAATTTTAGGAATGAGTGAAAGCAGTTCTTCCTGGTTCTTCTCCCTGAACTCCGGGCCTTCAATGGCTATGCCATCATCAGTGAGAATCCCACATTCCCTTGCTATAGCCTTTGCAGTATTTATATTGTCTCCTGTAACCATTCTTACTGTGATACCAGCTGAACGGCAAATTGCAACAGACTCCTTGACACCGGGACGAACAGGATCTTTAATTCCCACAATTCCTATACAAGTATAACCAGAAACAGGAATAGGATTCTGGGGAGAGAACCCATTTTCCAGTTCCACATAGGCAAGACATAGAGTTCGAAGGGCCTCACAAGCAAATTGCTCAATAGTAACTTTGAGATGGTTGATGGATGCTTCATCAAGGGGAACAATTTCGCCATTTGTATTGATCACCTTTTCGCAGGTGGCCAAAACTATTTCTGAGGCACCTTTGGTGTGTGCTCGCAGACCTCCCTCAGGAAGCTCCAGGATTACCCCCATCCGTTTCTTTGTTGAGTTGAATGGCTCAACTTTAACAAGTTTAGAAGCTTGTCTCTCTGTTTGGAAATTTCCACCAAGTGACAAGCCAAACTCCAATAGAGCAGTGTCTGTAGGTGTTCCCAATATCTCATGCTTTCCCTCTTTGTTAACCACAACGTCTCCACCAGTGTTATTAAATATTGATTGCAGCAAAAGTTTCTTAGCAGACTCTGGCAGATCAGAGAACAAGCTAGATGCTTCACTGGGTTTGCTCACCTCCTTGACATTCATGCAAATGCATGATTTTACAACAGTCATGCGGTTGGTTGTGAGTGTCCCAGTTTTGTCACTGCAAATATTTGTGGCTGATCCCATAGTCTCACAAGCTGCCAGATGACGAACAAGTGCTTTATCGTTCATCATCTTCTTCATGGCAAAGGCAAGGCTCAATGTCACAGCCAGTGGCAGCCCTTCTGGGACAGCAACAACAACAATTGTAACTGCAACAGCAAAGAATTCCAACATTTGCCTTGCATCATCTCCAGTCCAGCTCCAGTGTGTCCCCTCAGACAGTTTATGACTAAACAATCCTTGCACCATTACTGCAAAAGTCACAACGGCGAAGAAAAGGCCTATCTTCCCAATAATGGTTGCCACTCCATTCAACTTCACCTGCAATGGGGTTTCATCATCTCCACCTTCACTCAGAGTTGCCATCAACTTACCCCATTGGGTTCTCATCCCAACTGTGGTAACCATCATCTTGCCAGATCCATCTTGGACCTTAGTACCAGAAAGAAGAAAGGGGTTTTCAGCAGTTACCATTATAGGCTCACTCTCACCAGTTAAACTTGATTCATCAATTAACACAGAAAACCCTGAAACAAATAGCCCATCTGCAGGCACTTGGTCACCAATAGAAAGGTGCACAATATCACCAGGTAGTAAATCATAAATGGACATTTTCTGCCTGTATCCATTTCTTGTAACTTGGATGATAATCTTCTTTTTCTCCTTGTCCAAGTCCTTGAACTGTAACGATTGGCGATAATCACTTGTTGCTGTGACAAGCACAACCAACAAGATACTTGCAACAATTCCAAGGCCATCATGGGCACCAATAGGCCATCCTTCTGTTGCTATCCCAACTATCAAAGACACGAAAGCACATACTCCGAGGATCATAAGAGTCATATCCTGAAGGGCTTCCCAAACAAATATCCAAAAGCCCCGTTGTTCACTCTCTGTAAATTTGTTAATTCCATAAATCTCTTGTCTGCGGGTATGCAAATCGGATTCGGTATTAAGCCCATCTTTTACTGATGTGGAGAGTTTTTCTGCAATACCAGCTACCCCACCATGAAATGTCAGCTTCTTTACCTCATGGCCTTCAACAATGGATCCCAATTCATCAGCACAAATCTGAAAACCTGCGTCTGTAACTTCCTGAGGTACAACGTAGTCACTTGGTTGCACACCTGCAGACATTAGGAATTTAGAATAAGCATGAACCACCTTGTAGTATGTATGATAATGTTTAACTTAATGCCAAAGAGACTCACCTTGAATAAATTGAAATGCAGCTTTAGAAACCAAAACAGCAATCCTCAATTTCTCCTGCAAAATTGAAACCACAAAGTAATCAATAAATAAGTAAAGAATTTGAAGTTGAAAATTGTAATCTGAGCATCTTCGTCATCTCTTGAGGACTAAACACACCCCGGTATTGCAAATTTCTGTTCTCCTATCACCAAGTGTATTCTAAGTTCCCACATGGCAACTTATATCTCATTCTCCCAACACCAAGTCTATATACTAAGCACGACACCATGTAGCAGTCACCTACTACGGCATTAGTACCGGTTGAAAATTTGAGTAAAAGGAAATTGAAAAGATGAGATAACAGGATGATTTTGAAATTATTGGCAGTACTGTCTTCCCATATTGTGAAAGTAAAGAATTTGAACTGATAGCACCCCTCCGAACTACGGCAAGACACCCATAATAACCAACGGCAATAGTGATTTCTAATCACAAATTATTGCATTAAGCACTGAGAGGTTAATTCTCCAAGATAACAGATAAGGTTGAACATGATCTTGAAGTTCCACAACATTCAGTCAATTGTGTCAATATGGCGGCAGAGGATTCAAAATTCAAACATATGATGTGACCACCAAAGAAGATGATAAAAATTGCACCACCTGAAAACTGACCAATTTGATTTGAATGGTCGAAATCCAATTCTTTCAACCGCCCTTTTTTGTGTGCAAATTAAAAAGATTTGGGTTGACATTATTTTTCAAGAATATTAAGGTCACAGCATCTCCAACCAAGACGCGTTTGACCTTTTTATATAGAGCTTGCATGCTATATTTCTCATTCCTTATGTAATCGCACTGACACTTCCGGTTTCATAATTTGTTTAGTAACTCAAGTCTTTCAATGCAGAGTATGTACTACAGCTAATCAAACAGCCCTGTTCTGTTCTCTTTATTCAAAAAATAGCATACCATATTATTTTTATTTTTGTGCATTTATACAAGCGATATTAAGGATGGAGAATCGAACATAGTAACCTCCTCGGATATAAAGACAAGGGTTCGTAACCACTTGAGTTATAAGTCCCTTACTTGCGTAGCATATTATTAATATATAATATACACCGGCAGCACATAAGGATAAGGCACTTCTAATAAGAAGAAGAGGAAGGAGAAGAAGAATGGCACAGCAGAGATAAGAAACAAAAACCTGATTGGTACGGCGCATAGCAGCAGCCTCGCAACGCTTGGTAAGATTGGCAGTGAAGCGAAACCTTCGTTTTGGGTTCTTGACAACGCCGCAAAGGTTCCTCCATTTCTGTAACGTTTCTTCAGACGAATGCTTTGCCTTCACTTCCCCGAACTCTTGCAAATAACTCTCCATCATTACCTTTCTTTCACCTTTTTACTAAACTAGTTAATTTATTACAATCTCCTTACAGAACACACACACACACATATATATATATATATAGACGTTGCACTATGTATCAAAGTTAGAGCAAAGCGCGTAGAATAAAGCACTTTTCAGAGAGGTAAGTTTCAGTGACATTTCTGAGAAGGATCAAAGTTGGTGAGGTGGGGGACTTGACAAAAAGAAAATGGAATAGCTTTGTGTTCAATTGGGTAAAAGAAAATAGGAAAGACTGAGTGGAGGAACAAGAACAAGAACAAGAACAAGGACCAGGAAAACAACGAAGGAGGATCCGAAATTCTGGTGGGAATTACAATTACATGGCTTGGGAGCTAATGGCGGTTCATTGTTGCTCTGTCCTAGTCTTTTGGAACAATCACCGGGGTCAACACTCAACTCTCAAATTACCAAGTTTTGGATGTTATTATATAGAGTCTGATTTCAGGCTATTATTTCTTCAAAAATTAAAAAATCAGACCCAACACAATAATTTAAGAAAAAATATAAGTTGATGTTACATTTTTTTTTGGTTGGGAATTGCATTCCAAGTGAGATGAAAACGTGTCAATCAACATCTACTTATTTTTTAAATTACGAGTACAATTTTCATAAACGACAATTTAATAATAAAAAATGTGATGGCAACATCTTCATAAATAATTTCATTCTTAATTAAGAATATTTTTCTATTTTGAATGTAAGTCACACGATGTGATAAAAGAATATTATTGAAAGGAAAGTTAAAAAAGCTGACTACGAGTACTAACCGCGTTGGCTACGCGTATGTCAGAAAAGATGACCAAGACTTAGGAGTTTTGATCTGCTGTCCCCAAATCTCCTGTCTCCTCCCTGCCCCCGCGTCTCTATCTTAAACAGTACACAGACACCGTTAACTCGTATAGAAGATATGGTAGTTGCAGTGTCACCATCAGTTTCCCTCTTCAAAATCGCAAGATGAAGGAAAACCAAATCTCACCATGTCAGATTGAAAACCCACAACTTCCTCTCAAAAGATTAAAGACACTATTTTATTATAATAACAATTTCAACAGATTCCAGTTCAGAGTATATTTTTTTCTCTTCTCTGTATTGTTCGGAGGATAAATAAACCCACACTGACATCTATTTGCTAGTTTTTGAATATCGGAAACCCACGCCCAAAGAGTTCCCTATAGCAAGGTTTTCGCCAGATCTGGAGCAGTCATGCCTTGGTTCCAAATTTCTCCACTGCGAGGTTGGAGGGAGGAGAATCTCTTACTGCCATGCCATGGTTGAGGGAGAAGACGAAGCGTTGTGCCGCCTATTGATATTTTACAATATTTTATGTGCGAGTTGACAGTGTTTGTGTACTGTTAAAGGTAGAGACAAGTGTCAAAATTTTAGATAGGAGACAGGGAGGAAATAGGTAATTTGGGGACAGCAAATCTGAACTCAAGCGAAAAAACTTGCCTGCACCGGGTATAGGACTACAGTCCTATCCCCTTCCAATCGCAGCCCGCCACGTGTCCAATTTTGGTCAAAAAATAAACAAGTGGCAGGCTGCGATTGGAGGGGGATTGGACTGTAGTCTTATCCCCGGTGCAGGTAAGTGTTTCTCGAACTCAAGACCGAGGGATGGCTCGAACCTCTTTTTTCATAAAAGTGAACAGTCTTTAGAGAGGAAGCCAAGATGATGATGCTCACGTCACGTCCCAACAGGCCTCCCACTAATTTTATATTTATCTGTTTTTGATTTCATGTTTAACGTTGGAACTCCACTCTTGCGCGTATTATGTCTCCCAACTTTAGTAATGATGTGTCATTATCCGTCGCCATGCCTCGAAACTTTTATAACATGTTTGTTAATTTGAAATGGAAGTTAGTATAAATTAAAGTATTAGTCACTTCAAAGCATTTTTATTGAAGTATTTATTAACTATATGGTTGTTTTTTAAAACTTTAATGTAAGTGATGAGTGACATCTACATAGCCATTTTAAGAGCATCTTCAGGAGAGTCTTCAAATGTTACTCAAATTCTAGTTAAAATGACGAACTACTTAAAAGGTGGTTCCTCCAGCAATACTCTCTATTTTAGCTAACCTCAAATATTTTATTATTTTAAATTCATTAATCAAATTTCAAAAAAGAACCCAAAGAAGAAAAATGAAAATATTTTATTATTTTCTTCTTTTTCTCTTTCCCTCTCTCTCTTGTTTAGCTTTCAAATTTGGCAAGCCTTGAATTTCTCTCTCCTCCTTGCTAGATGTAGTGAGCCAAAATGGCGATTTCCAAAATGGTGAGAGAGGTAGTGATGCTGTTGGAGCCAGTGGCGGAGCTAGGATTCTTAGCATGGAGGGGCCGAAATTTCAAAATCACTTCCACATAGATTTTTTATCTTCAATTGGGAGGGCCATCACTAATCTAATTACAGTAATTGTAGTGCTATAACATATATTTTATAATATATTATAATAGATTAAAAATTAAATGGAGGGGCCAGGGCCATGGCAGGCCTAGCTATGGCTCCGCCCCTGGTTGGAGCGTTATTTTTCCTTCTTTTTCACTAAAATAGCTAGGGATGAGAGAGTAGAGAGTCTCCTGAAGATGCTCTAATTGTAATACAATTGATTGAATGGTAGATGTTTTCTGACTTTTTATGTTTCATACATGGATACAATTTATAATAATCTTGTATGTCTTGCTTCTCGGTAAATGAAGTTTATAATAGGATAGGAGACTACAAATTAGTCATATAAAATAACTCAGAAGTTTTAGTCATTTTAAAAATTACAAATAATAAATAAATTATTAGCTAGTGTTGGAAGGAAGCCTGAGTTCGCATGTTCGCATGTTAAGTTCTTATATCCTCAAGGATAAAAATATTAAATCAAGAATTTATATTGCAACAACTTTAATCTTGATTCCTTGCAGAAGAAGAGTACCAGCAATTTCTGCAACGACAGTCTAACCCCTTCCCAGGGACTACGCTCTCTTTCTTGCACCAAGGTCATGCGAAATGTTGAGGCAATTTTGGTCCAATATTTTTCAGCATCTCCCACTCCCTGTTATGCATGCATATAGCCTTTTTTTTACTTCACTTTTTGGAGGCCTCTGGCTGTCAAGATTGATCAAAGTCAAATCTTTGAAATGTTGTACTAGCTATAGCTCTCTCTTCCATTGCATGCAATTAACCATAAACAAAAGAGGTATCTCTCAAACGTGTATAATCCTCCTAACACATTATTAATCATGATTCATGCCTACTTAGCATCAAACTTTGTGTAATTTACAATTAAAATATCAACTTGTAGTTAGTTAGATATGCTAGCTCAATAGACAACTGTGAAACGAGAAATTATTCAATGTGATCGTGTGATCGTCACACTGTCACGTGGTGTTATAAATTCACTCATATTATAATATGTGTATCTATTTATTACTCATCATGTTGATCACTCGTATTTAACACTATAATTAATAACACCACATCCCTATTCTCCCTTAGAAACATCCTCTTTGACCTATTTGGATTGGATTTCAATTTGAACTTGGCCGTGCTTGATAAGGCATTGCTTTGCTTCATTTGATTCAAAAACTTCTGCCATCGTATCATTTCATAATTCTACAAGCAGGCCGATCTTTAATTCCTTTTTGGGCCCAAAGTGCTCTCAATTGGATTAGCTTTTCATTCATGTGCCTGTGAGCCCAACGAAGATTGTACCATGAATTTCCCTATTTTATTTTATTTCATAAAATTAACCTATTTATGACTCGAATTTTCTTAAAATTAACTTCTGTGTGTTTCTTTTTGAAAAATTAAATTATTTGTGAATCATCTAATAATTTTTGAAATTTTCTATTTAAACCCCGCACTTCTCTTTGTTTACCCCAATATTTAAATCATTAAGCTGTAAGTTTTATTATTATGTAAAAAGACAAAAAAAGGTCATCCAACTTAATAATACACACACCCCACAGCCCATACACCCCACCACTCTTCATATCAGGTTTTAGAAAAATACAAACTCCTCTACATCCTATTGTCAGATTACTCTTCTCTTTTAAAGACATAGAAAATTGACAAGCCTACCTCATTAAATATGCGTGGGAGTTGATGGAAAGGCTTGTTGATTATCAACTCAACAATACCCAAGTGTTGGAATTCCAGTTCCAGTTCTTAGAGAGAGGTAAAGTTGTTCTCTTTCTCTAGAAAGTATTAAATTTCGGATTTAGGGTTCTATTTGTTTGTGTGTTTTTTTGCTGGGAACAAAAAAAATTATGAGATTTAAATAGAAAATCTCTTTTATTTCTTATTTTTTCAGTTTGGGGTGTATTTAAGGGTAGTTTGGGAAGATAGTGAAGTTTTCTTAGAAATTGTGAAAATTTAAATTAAAAGATGCGGTGAATTAAGAGAAGTGTGGGGTTTAAATAGAAAATCTCTAATTTTTTGTTAAGTTAATCATCAAATCATTGATTCTTATTTCTTGACCCTAAATTAATAACTAATTAATTCCACAAATCAAGAAGAGAAGAAGCAGAAAGGCGTAACTGAGGTTTGGGGTATTGAAATCAACGGTTGGAAAGAGACGTGGCACCAGTAGACATTGACAACCGTCGATAAGAGCACAAACTTGCCACCACGAAAATAAACAAAGCAAGCCCTTCACACTTTCATTTTCGCTTCCTCACCTCTCTCTCTCTCTCCGAAAATTACAGACTCTCTCTCTCTCTCTCTCTGTGTCCGTCTCTGTAACGATGAGCAAGGGACCTGGACTTTTCTCCGACATCGGCAAAAAAGCCAAAGGTAAAGAATCGGTTTTTCTACTGATCACTCACTTCTCTTCTTCATCTTTGTACTGTTCTGCGCTGACTCGATTACGTAATTTTCTGTTGAAAACGCTGCGTTTTGGCTTTGTTTGCAGATCTTCTAACGAAGGACTACAACTCCGATCAGAAGTTCACCGTCTCCACCTACAGCGATGCCGGTGTGGTAGGCACTCTAAGCTCTGATTTGATATGTATTTAGCCTCAGTGGCACAGAAACGTGTATATCTAATTGAATAATTGAGAAATGTACTTTTGGATCGTATTTTAGGGTTTGGATCGGTGTTTTTTTTTCTTTTTCCTTAGTTAGATGATATTGGCTATCGTATGCTATTTTTATCATCTTGTTCGAAATGGAGTCTTAAGCATTTGATAATTGAGTCATTCTGTGATTTGTAGCTGTGCTCCAAGGAACTCAGTTATGCCCATTCAGTACTTTTATATTATATTATAATTGTTTATTTAATAAGTTATGTTTTATATTTCACGTTTTTTTTTTTGCTTTGTAACTTTCACTTAATAAGCATTTGATAAGTATGTTTAAACTGTTGTTGCATCTAGAAATTCTTTTGAGGTTGGAGTACTAAATTTTGGTGTACAATTTGTCCTTTCTGCTGTTGAACAGTTATGAATGTCCTTATCTTTGTTTTTCCTGAAAAATGGGACAGGATGGATTCGGGGAGGGGTTGTCAAGTTTTCATGTGTTTCGTGCTTGAAGTTCTTCTCTATTGGGATTTTTGTAAAAAAAAAAATCATTTACTCTCATGATAATGTCTCAATCTTTCCGCTATTCATGTGTGCATGTGCAGTGTTGTTAACTGCGGATTGCCTGGTTTTGGAAGATGTTACTCTTTGTTGTCGCTCCCTGTGCGGCTATTTTCTTTTTCTCATTTTATTATAGGTTTAGACTTTTGTGTGCAGGGAATATGGTTACAGTTACTATTTAAAATGATGTTAAAAGCTAAATCTCACAACTATGTTTAAAGATTCTCCCTGATTAATATTTAAGCAATATTGTTTTGAAGCTTCAAAACTTAAGCTCGTAGTACCTTCTATACTTTTGGTATTTGCTTCATGAAAGTGGACACCTGAAGTGTCAACCCTTACAGTTCTTGTGTAGCGAGCTGGAAGGGATATCTTATTTCTTGTGTTGAGTTGTGTCCATCATTTGTTATTATTATTAGTATTACAGTTATTATTTCAATTGATGTTTACAACTCATAATTTTTATTTCCTACTATGCTTCAAGATCGATGCTGGTCAGATTTAAATTCTTAAGTTTACCCTTTTGAAGCTTCAAAAGCTTGAGTTAGAATGTTAGTTTGGCAATAAAACTGTTGGCTGCTTAGTATTCAGGTTGATTAATAGTGGAAAGTACAACTCTTTTAGATCAAGTAAACCTTGAGAGTATAGTAGTGTTGGTTTTTTGTGTGTCTCTTCCTGGAAGTTGTCTTGTGAGTTTATTCCTTTTTATTTGAGCCATAATATAAGTTTATGTTCCAAACCTCTTCTTTTTGCCCCTGTTAGGCCCTCACGTCAACAGCGGTGAAGAAAGGAGGACTTTCCACTGGGGACATCGTGACACAATACAAGTACAAGAACACTGTGGTTGATGTCAAAGTTGACACAGAATCAAATGTGGGTTGTGTCGTTTGTTGAATATATTACCAGCAATATTCTTGTTGTTTTAATCATGTCCACTTTTCTCTCTCGATTTGGCAGATTGCGACAACCTTCACGATCAATGAGATTGTCCCATCAACAAAGACTATTGCTTCATTCAAAGTACCTGATTATAACTCTGGCAAGGTATAAAATCTGGGATCTTTAGACTAATAAATCTCCATATTGGGAATTGTGCTTAATGATATAATAATTACTTGGCCATTATTTTGTAGTTGGAGGTTCAGTACTTCCATGACCATGCAACCTTCACTACAGCCGTTGCCTTGAATCAATCGCCAGCCATTGATTTTTCAGCCACAATTGGTACCCCAACCATTGCATTTGGTGCAGAAGGGGGTTATGACACTACTTCTGGAAACTTTACAAAGTACACTGCTGGAATTAGCGTGAACAAACCAGACCAGTCTGCTTCAATAATTCTGTAAGTGTTTGTACCGTAACCATAATCAAAGACAATAGTTTAAACTCTGTTATCGTAGGCAATTTTTGTTTCTTTCTCTTTTGTTGTAAGTATTTAGAATGGTTGGAACTTTTCTAGTCGTATTATTCTGATATCCACTCTCTCTCTCTCTCTCTCTCTCAGGGGTGACAAGGGAGACAGTATAAGAGCATCTTATGTGCATTTCCTGGATGTGTTGAAGAGGACTGCTGCAGTGGGAGAGATCACTAGAAAGTTTTCCACAAACGAGAACACTTTCACAGTAGGAGGGTCATATGCTATTGATCTTCTGACTGTAGTGAAAGCTAAGCTCAACAATCATGGAAAGCTGGGGGCCCTCCTGCAGCATGAGGTCATACCAAAGTCGTTGCTGACAATATCTGGGGAGATCGACACCAAGGCCCTGGACAAAAATCCCAGGTTTGGAGTGGCCATTGCCCTCAAGCCGTGATTTTTAGGCATTAATGATGCCTTGCTGGAACGTAATACCTGGTTCAATTTTTTGGCTGGCTCTTGAGAGGAGCACTTAATAATTAGTTTCCACAGAAACATGTTTCCTAGTCCTCGATCACTGTGGATGGATTGTTTGATGCTCGGGCTCTACTGTGGTCTTCTTTTGTTCTTTTTCTCTATATTCTTTTGGCTTATAACTGTAGGTCGCTAAGGCGTTGCCCATTCTAGTCTCCTTGTATGGAGAAACCTTAGAATTCTGATCGGTAGAGAATTTTTTTACATATGTTGTGCCAGGTGATATGCCACTTGTCTGTTTGAATGAATCCACCTGCCGAGAGTAACTCCAATGGTTTTTATAAATGCAAAATTGATCTTTGCCAACAAACGATACGTTTTCCCACTTGTGGTTAGTTTCTTTCTAGTTTCTCATAAAGCCTTTATCTCAAATATGTGGCATTACCGCTTTTCATGCGCTGAATCTTTAGCTCGATTTTAAACGGCTTTTGGGCCAAGTTCATCATGTAATGACAGTAAACTTGGCGCTAGGCATATTTGAGTTGATGTAACAATATATGCGTACCAGATAAAATTACGTTTGGGAATGCAGTATAATTACTCTTTTATGCTTGCCCTTTTTATCCCTTTAACAATTATCCGGCCAAGGTCAAATTTGACCAAACCTAAGCCCGACCTAAAATTTGGTTAGGCTCCTAGTTTGAGTCACCCTCAAGTCCTTACTTCGCTGGGTTGTAACTTACACCAGCCATCCTTTCGCAAAATAAATAAAAGTTTTACTGATCTCAACTATTTTGGAAATTTTCGTTTCAATAAGAAGGAAACAGCTACAAGAACATGGAGAAAAAATCCCAGCAAACAAGGCAAAAGGCTACTACAAGAATCTGCAACTAGGATACTTTAAAAAATACAATAATAATGAATGAATAAATAAACTAGGACACTGATACAAGTTAAAACTCTTTGTTGTCATCGTTTCAAGTGTTAGGTGAAAGACTCAAAGCAATTTGTTCAGAATAGCTAGGGAGAGTCGAGTTGCAAACTGCCGTGCACAATGCATGTTCAAATTTCATAATACAGATATTTTATCCTTGGCAGCCGTGAGCCATCTACACAGTCGGATCAGCTGGCAGCCGTAAGCTGTGCCTAGCTGACTTAGAGCAAGGGATTTGCAGAGTGGGGCATATCTACGGAGTATAAGATGGGTGAACTAGACAAATTTAAGTAGAGGGTTGAACGAGAGAGCTAGAAAGAAATGAGTAGTAGGATCTGTTACTTGACTAGAATAATATAATCCTACAAAAAGTTTAATATAGTCTGAGAAGGCAACAAAAATGCCAAAAAGCTGGGATGAAAAGAAAACAAATCATACCAAGTTAGGATCTCAATAAACAGCAAGGAAATGATCCAACAGGGAACTGAATATTATATGATACAAGTGCAGTAACAGAGGTGAAAACTAAACAATGAGTTTCAGAAGGCAAAACATACAACGACGCATCAATGGCACATAAATCAGTGTTATTGTCCAATCCTAAGACCACTAGGCGAAACTACTTCTTATCATTCTCATCGATGAGTGAGATTGAGAGGTGAAATACTTATAGATTGAGAAAAGCAAGCACAATTACTTATGCAGACTGATTATAAAGTACCAAGATTTGCTAATTCAAGATCATTTTGAAGCTACAACGAATCCACGAGACTATAAAGAAATGCTCACCACAAAGACAAATTTTGTTTAAATTTTCAAGAGCATAAAGCACTCATCATTTGACGGTAATAGGAACATGCCACAAGACATGTATAATTTTACTAAGATGGAAGAAACGAGAAAGTAATCAACCACTTCAAGTGAGTAATGTATAATCTTACTAAGACGGAAGGGACAAGCTTGTTGGACAAACTTAGAACCAACTATATATGTATATTCTAGAGTAGCTAAACCAATGTCAAATCAAGTCCTAGAGTAACCAAAATCTCAATCGGAAGGCAAAATCATCAATGCAGCAAAAACCCTAGTCCAATGCAGCAATAACAAGGCCTATATTACAGTGTAGATTCACCCATCCCCTCTTCTCATATACAAGACCAAGCATATAACACTGCTATTGAACACAATAAATATACTACCCTTCATTTGGAATAACATATGTATGATGCAAATAAAAAACTATCAGCAGAAAAATCAAAAACCAGCAATCAATCAAAATCAAAATCAAAGCATATAATATAGGCATAAATAAATAAATAAATCCAAAAACTATTTCCAGGAATAGCATAGCATAAAAAAAGAGGGCAAAATCCATGTCTCAAAAGACCCTCAAAGAGATCATTAAACACCAAATCCATCAATGCATAATGAAAATTCAGGTGCTTACAATAAAAGCTCATTTGACTGTCGCTAATCTTACTAACAAAAACACAAACCAAAATGAAATCAATCAACGTTCTGCATGATATCCTCAGCTGTGAACTTGGTGCCCTTGTCCTTGTCCGCAGCGGCGCGACCCTTGGCCTTGCGGTCGAGCAGAGACTTGCGGTCCTTGTCGATCCTGAGCTTGGTGATGACCACCTTGGATGGGTTGATGCCGACGTTGACCGTGGAACCGTTAACCTTCTCTCGGGTGATCCGCTCGATGTGGATGACCCACTTGCGGCGATACACCTGGACAACCTTGCCTTCGCGGCCCTTGTAGGTCCCGCGCACCACCTGAACCTCGTCGTCCTTGCGCACCGGCATGGATCGGGCGTTGTGCTTGGCGCGGAGGTCTGAGGAGAGGGGCGCGCTCATCAACACCCGCCGCACGCTCGACGGCGCGGTGAAGTGAGCCTTGCGGTTCTTCCGCCTAGAGCTGGTGACGCGGGGATTGTACTTCATTTTCGCTCTCCTAGGGTTTGGCTAGGGTTTTTTCTGGCTGTCATTATAAAGGGAAGATTGGAGCAGACGTCGTCGTTCTAGTAGGTTTTCGGTCTGTCCGTTGGTCACAATTGGTGATATTGGGCCGGATGAACATGAGGCCCGCATTTGGCTATGGGTGGTTCTACTAATAAGGCTATATAGCTGGGCTGAGGCCTTTTCGACCAAACAAACAAAACGAAGCTGGTTTGAGGCCTAAATAGTATCATAAAGCCCACTTAAGCCTTGTTTCAAACACGGTACGAGATATTATTGGGCCCATAGAGACCCACTTTAGCTTCGTTTCGAACTCGTCATTGTTAAGTTCCCTAAACATATAGGACGTGGCGCCATTTTAACCGAAATTTGTTGTGTTTAATTTCACCTTCCAAACGTGGCCTTAACTGTCCGTTTCCATTGTGTGTTTTTTTTGCCAATTTTCCATGTCACTTGCCACATCATCTATTCTAACTTGCTTAACTTTCTATTTTTTGTCTATTTTTTTATTTTTATTTTAATCTCTGAGTGAGTCCTAATAGTTCAAGAGTCCCCGCAGCAACAACTTCCTCTATAGCATCAACGCCGTTGCTAGTGTACAGTCTCTCAGGCCGCAGCATCTCCTCTTCATAGTGGAGATGCGGCCCCGTCATAATTCCATTGTTCTTCCTCCATATAGGATTACCATTTTTATTTTACCCCAAATGTTAAAAGGGGTGTTTTTGGTGGCTGAAAGTTCCTTCATATATTAATTACAATAGAGACATCAAGTAATATATTTGCTGATGATGAAATTACTATGCAAGAGTTATTTAAGCACCCTTGGCAGCGGGACATCTACACATACATGGATAAATAAAAAATTGTTGATTATGTTTACAAACCTTATATCTTACACTGAATATGAATCTCAAGCAGTTAATTGTGAATTTCAATTGATTCAATCAAGAGTTTTAATATGACTTAAATAACCCATAATCAAATTATTACGGGCCGATGAGTTGGATTCAAGATTGATGGTTGGGGAGTGGATTGTGGTGGTTACTTCACAATAGCGGTTGCGTCGTTGCGGTTATGGAGGAGGAATGTGTTGCAGGATTCTTGAACTATGTAGACTCAAAAACTAAAATAAAAACAAGTAAATAAAAGAACTAATAAAGAAAAGATAAGATAAAAAATTAAGCAAGTTAAAAATAAATTATGTGGCAAATGACATAGATTGTCATGTCATATGCCACATCAATTGGTGCCCGTAACATTATTGTTATGGATATAACATGAAAGCGAATTCATCTTTCCGAATAATATTTCCATTATTTCGATTGATTGCATGAATAACTGACATAGCAATAATATTATTCTTCTGCATTGACTCTTTTTCTTTGGAAAACAAATCCAAATTGTCAACAATCCCCCTCTTCATTTTTTTGTTCAAACGTTGCTTAATAAACAAATAAATGAAATAAAAAGCCATCAATATGTGTAATTATTTGTTTGAATACAAAAAATCCATATACGTTTTTACGATCACGAAGCAAAGCAGCAGACCTTCACAATTTTTTCGCTGACATACTTGAAACTTTCACCACATGCCATGCCCCAATAAGCCAGTCTTTCTGTAGAAGGAAAGCCCTCAAGATTTCCTAGCGATCTAGAGCAATTTAAAAAAGGTGTCCAAATCAGATATTTCTTAAATCAAACGATCCTACCAAAACATAATTTCGGTCTGAAACCATACATACGATTTTTATTTTTATTTATTTATTTATATTCATAAAATAAATATTTGGCATGCATTGAAGGAAAAGGAATGAATATTTGGCATGCATTTATGAGTGTTCACATGCACGCCATAAATATTCAACCCTAACGATGCAGCGGGAAATTCTTCACCCTTTTTTTTATTAAAAAAAAAAAAAAAAAAAAGGGGTAAAAACCCTAATGGCATTTAAAGCTGCATCAATAAAAAAACGGGTTCAAAAATCAAAACTGTGTTTCTGAGAGAGAGAGAGGAAGAGTAGCTAAAGGCAATATGAGGGGTTGGAAGAACTTGGGGGTTGTTGAGACCATCTATGAAGAAGAAGACTATGAGTTCTCCTCCGCCTCTCCTTCTCTCTCCCCAGCCCTCTCTTCTCCTTGCAGTCCTCTGCATTCTAGAGTAGAATCATGGTATTTCATCTCTCTTCTTTTCCTTTATTTACATATTTTCAAAATCTAGTTTTTATATATATATAGTTTTGTGTGTTTCTTAGGTCTCGGGCAACAGGGCACAAAGCAGAAGTATTGATTCGAGTTCAGGGAAAATGTTTCCACCTACACAAGGTTTGTCAATTATAAGTTTGATACTTCTTCTTTTGATCTTGTGTGCCTTTTGTAATTTTTTTTACATGGTTTTTTTTTTGTATTTTGAGAGATGGGTAAAAGAGGAAAAAAATTATGTTTATATTGGGTGGGATACATTGTCCTCCTGCGAGGTTGAACAATTAGAATCTGAAATTGGGATGTTTGGCCTATTTGGTTTGTTAAAATTGGGAAATTTTAGGGCAAAAGTTAAAATACTTTGGTTATATTGGTTGGGATCGAAATCTTGACCTAAAAACTGTAGTCATTGTGGGTAAAGTGGCAAGAGATAAGCCTCCATTGATTTTATGAGATTTATAGACATGTATATGGAAGCTGCTTTATATATTAATTTTGCAATAAAAACTCGTTGAAATTTTATAAAAAAATCAAACTGCTTCCTGAAGAAGCACAAACCACCAAAAGAGGAGTTTTGATACCTTTATGTGGATTGAGCAAATTCCATATTTAAGTGGTTGTCCTATCCTATAGGATCCCGAAATGCAAATAAATGTGTAGTAATGTAGAGGATTCGGGATCCGTGTGCTATATATATATATATATATATATATATTCAAAATAAATATTTTCTTAAGAACTTTAAATTCATTATAGTTGAAATGGTTTAATTAACAGGTCGATTTAATAATACAAGTGAATTTAAAATAATAATAATGATATGTCAATGTTTTTGTTTGGTTTTCATGTCTTGTCCAATTGAATTCAGAAACGTATAAAATGCTACTACTTATTTTCCAATCAATGACATCCATAAATACATTTCTCATTTTCTGTTCATTCATAGGATGCCCTCACATCAAGAAGCACATATTTAAAACGTCAACTAACCGATTCCGTATCGGACTTCACGCTGCCTCTGAACATTTCGGCCGAAACGTTCACTCTCGTGGCCGAATTCTGTTACGGAGCCCACCTCGTGATAACGCTGTTAAACCTCGCGGCTCTAAGGACAGCCGCGGAGTTGCTTGAGATGACAGAGAGTAACGGTGACGGGGATGACAACTTGCTCCAATTAACGGACACCTACTTCCGTCAAGTAGTAGCCGTTAATAGAGATTACGCATCCGTTGTCTTCCGTTCGTGCCTATCCTTGCTTCCCGAAGCAGAAACGGCGGCGTTTCTTGTGAGTGGGTGCATTGAGGCGTTCGCTCTGTCAAATGACGGTGAAGGCGGTGCTGATTGGTTGAACGAGGTTATAACGGTGCGTCCCGAGGATTTTCAAATAGTCGCCGAGGCCATTCAGCGCAGTTTTGGGAACCACGACGTCGTTTATAAGCTCGTAGATCTTTATCTCGTGGTAAGGCAATCAATCATTTTATGTTTTTCTTTGTCCTTTGTAACTTGCAAGTGTCAATTTATGCCATTTTGTTTTTGCTGAGAGCTACGAGTCAAAATTGAATCTAAATATTTAAACCTACATATAATTAACTGAATTGTTTAAATTGAATAATTTTGCCTTGTTAGATATATAAAATATGGCCAATGGGTTTACCTTAATATTTGAGGTCTTCCCCCTCTACCCATGGCACCCGTCCGAACCTCAACGATGCTAATTGAGCCCCCTCTCCCATAATGTAGATCGCTGAATTTTTTATTTAAAAAAAAAAGTGTCATTATCCTTTGTCAATAGTGTTATTATTATTATTATTATTATTATTATTAAATTTTTGCATATTATTCTTGTTGATGGATCAATTTCATTAGACATGCACTCTTATTTTCTTTTCATTTTTTGATTACTTATTTTAATTTATTCAAAATGAAAAGACACGAATTAAAAGTTATTTTATATGATTCTTTTCTTCACAGAGATACGGTGGAAAAATTACAGAGGACGAGAAAACTCAAATATGCAGCTCCATTGACTGTAGCAAGCTCTCACCACAAGTCCTCCTGGATGCAGTCCAAAACCCCATAATGCCCCTACGGTTCATAGTCCGAGCCATGTTGATTGAGCAGCTCAACACTCGCCGCACCATTATCTCCGCAGCAGCAGCAGCAGCTGATCACACCCAAATCCAATCTCATGATCATCATGACAACAAAAAATTAATAGAGCCGGCCGGCGAGGCCACGACTCTAGGCTCTCTCCTCCAGCGCGACAAAATGCTGCACCAATCCTGGCAGCTGAGGGCCACAATGGCTGCCACGAGCTCGCGGATACAGAGCTTGGAGGAGGAGCTCAATGGCATGAAGAAGCTGTTGGATGAATGTCACGAGAAGCAAGAAAATAGTATATTATTAGAGGACGGGCGTATGTCTGCGAGCTTTCATTATGGCACTAACGAGAATAGCAATAAGATAACAAAGGGTGACAAAGCATCTGCTTCTTCGGCTAGTTTTCGGATTCTTTCTATTAAAGGATCAAAAGAGAGAAGTGAAGGGACTAGCAATTGGTCTTCTTCTTGTAAAGGGACACCGAGGTCGACGAAGAAAATCAGCGAGAGGTTGATAAATGGATTGAAGAAGGCGTTTAGGGTTTCGGGTTCTGCTAAAGAGGCTGCCTCCAAGGACAAGATCATAAGGCATGGAGGAGATATTGGCTATGATAAAGATGGAGCTATTGTGATCCAATAGGGTTTAGGATCCGGTAAATTACGTACCTGTCATTTTTTCGTAGCTGATCACGGAGAAATTATTGTATAATACGTGACTACTTTTCCTCTCGGGGATTTTTATTGATAATTTTAGGATTTTTATTGTATGATACATGATACTTTTCCTCTCGGGGAAGCTCAATTTTTATGCATATCTCTTCTTGGGCCTTACCATTTTCTAAATTTTTTCATTTCGAATCGTCTTTCTGGACTTGTCCTTAATATCTGCTCATTTCCTTTGGATTAGCCTTTCCTATTTACATACTAATCATAGTTTGGTATATATCCCAAAATATTTCTTTATGTTTTTAATGAGCCATTTCTAAATGCGTCAATTTGTGATTTATAGAAATGAGTGTCTACTGGTTTTTTTTTTCCCTTGAGAAACGTATGTTGAATATAATGAAGGAAAATTTGGAAAGAAGGCTAATTGAGGAGCCTTGATCTCTCCAACTTTAACTTAAACCCTGATAGGGATTTAAGAATAGTTATTTTCATTTTTTTATTCATTGACCTCTCGCATAGCTTAGAACTGAAACTCCCACGCCTAAGGGAACTAACAAACAAAAGAAAAGACATAAAGTTAAACAACCATCGCTTACACAAACAGGAAAAGAGCGAAATAACACCATCTGCATAATTCATGTTTGACGAGTAGGATAAGAGGATTAGCTTGGATTAATCACGTTCACAAAAAGAGAGCCAGCAACAACTAGTGGCTTCTAGGTCAATTACCACCAACACTCGCAAACATACAAAAATGTCAATTTAAGGTACTCGAGCCAAATGTTTTGTGCCACTTACGATAGGGACAAGTTTGGTCGACCTGTCATTCAGGTTTTTCTCTTTTTCGTAAATACCACGAGGTATTCTCACACTCGAACGATGAGATTAGTCCCCACTAGGAATTTGGCTTGTCTCTAATCACAAAGTGTTCCAATGTGTTTCGAACCCGAGGCCCATTCATGTCTGCTTTTTATTATAAATCAACAAAAAACTGAACAAAATGTCAAGTGAGTCAAGTGACGATGACTATGGGGTATTGGGGTAGGCAGCATTGGGCGACATCATTGGTGGTGGCGCTGACTATTCGAATCACTGGATCACACAGACGGCGGATAGGAGGAGCGTGCACGACAGTGCGTAACAGATGTGTGCTTTGGATAATATATTCCGTACAATACAAACAGATTCTTGGCGGGGGTGGGCCTTGTTTTTGGCTACACGTAAGGGCTGAAAGTGATTGATCTTGGCCGTGTGTTTTTTCTTCTTTTTTAAAGTTGCTGGCTGACATTTGATGGTAAAGTTGGAAATAATTATTCACCAAATAGAAGTGAGAAATTATTTAATTTAGGTACCCATCACAAAACATTATTTACTATTATGTTTTATCTCACACATTGATATCAATTATTTAATTTTAATACCGTAATAACACATTTGACGTGACCTCATTTTTCTCTAAATATTTCTCGATTTTCAGCAGCTCAACAATTTATATCAAGTTACCAATAACTCATTCGATCAATCGAACCACACCATCTTTGCTCATAATTGTATATTTGCGAGTTTGAGGTATAACCGACCAAATCTAACCCTCCAAATGTTTAGCGTTTTCAAGAAATTAATTTTTGATTGATGATAATTGAATGATGAAACTTAAATATATTTTAATTCAGTTTTAGGTCCATTTGTTTTCATATGAGTATGCTTAGTTTTATGATTAAGTTTCAAATTACCTATATTTATATAAATGCATTTTATTTAATTACAAAATGACATTCTAAATTACTTTATTGTACATAGAGGGGAATCAAATTCGGATATTAAAAGTGCTAACACACTACTTTAATCAGTTGGCCTTACTCGCATGTACAAATACGTTTAGTTTTGTATGGGCACGTTTGGTTTGGTTTTATGATTCATTTTGGTTTCAATGTAAATATATTTATGGGTAAGTAGGTTTAATGTTTTTTTAAAAGTATAGCCGCACGGAGATACTCGATGTAACCACATTTCTTTCTCTATAAATGTGTTGAAGAAGAGCACAGGTATCAAGCTTTCCCAGAAGCTCCCAGCAACTTGAAGCAAGAGACGCCATCTTAAAAGTTGACAAAGAATATGGAAGGGACGTGTACCCCACGGAGTCCCACTGGACTACCAAAGAAACAACACGTGTAAAATCTTTGCCAGTGAAAGACACGTGGCGAATTATAACTGGTCTCAAGCATAGCACCACTCTGTATAAAGAGCGCGTGGGACTACACTTCCTTCGCTCGATAAAGCAGTGCAGCAGAACTACGTCTCTCTTTGAGCTCTCTGTCTCATCTCCTACAAGCCTGTCTACAAGTAGAGAAGAGAAGCTCAGAAATGGAAGCAGAGCCATTGGTCTCAACAATACGTATCTCGCTAACCAACCACTTCCTCTCGCGCACAACCAGTCAACCTCCCTATCCATGAGAGCCCTCCACGGCTCTCTAATTTTACCAAAGCACTAAAAAAATCCAAAAGCACAAACGTACGTGATTAAAAAGCCGGGTTGTTGAACAATTGCTTGCTTGTGATCTTGTCGTTTTGGTAATTAATGAGTGCGGTGGTGAAAGGACCGCGACCGTTGATTTGTAGCCCGCCGCGGGGCGCTGAATCTGGACCGTTGGCGGTGCCGTCATTGTCGGCGGCGAAGATAGGGTTCTTTAGGGTGAAGGGAAGCAATGCGATTGGATCCAGGTTTTTGAGACCGATTAAGGCAATGGAGGACTCTAGCGTTTCTTTGAGGAATGATTGCGCCGCCATTTCTGGTACCACTCTCTTCAATTTCAAGTTCTCTCAGATTTTTTTCTTAAAATTTGATGCCAGTTGTAATGTTTGGCTTGCATTGTGGAAGCAACATATATCCTTTTGGATTTGGGCATTTTGCTGTTTCAATTTAGATTCAGGAGTTTTGAATGTGGCTCTCTGTTTTATTTAATTTTTAAAGATATGTTCGGTATTTCGTAAATTACTTTTTCTTTTTGGCCTTGAGCCTTGGGTGAGAATTGAGTGGACGAGAAAAGTAGATTCTAGGGCAAAATTCCCTTGTAACAGCAAAATTGACTTCTTCTTTTTTTAATAATTACGTTTTTGAATAAAATGGAGGAGGAAGGTGGGTTAAATGATTGGTTATGGACTCATACTTCGTTTGTTTTTATGGTGGGCTGAGTCTTAGTGCTTGTTAGTGATTAGTGATTAGTTTATACTTTCTTCTTCTTCTTCTTCTCCTATGCCATACTGTCATTACTTTGGTCAACCCCTCTTTGTATCTTCATCTTCTGTATACAACATTCATGCTGCCAACTCTCCTCAGTGCCACCAGCGGCCCATTTTGAGCACAATTAAAGCATTTCAAGTCCGACGCACAAGGTTGATGATTCAGTAACCATAAAAACCTTGCTTATTTATTTATTTATTTTCAGTTATTGTGGGTTTCTTGCTGTGTTGGTTAGAAATTGGCCTTGAATTGAATATGGTATATTGAATGTTCATATTTGTTTAAGCCTCAAAGTACCTGTTTTTTTATGACAGATCTGGTGAATATTAGAGGTTTTTTCTTTTTGTAGAATTCCTTTTCGTTTCAGTTCTCTTAAAGAAAATTGATTAAGGATCGGTGCTTTTAGATTATGGAGGATATGAGCAGAATTAATCATTTTATATGCTGTTGACACTTTGATGAAATATATGCGTGTTAAACTTCAGCTGAAGCAAAATTCTCAGCCCTTGAGCATGAATATTGTTATTGTTCTAGAATGTTGTTAAGCTATGGGTTATCAGGAAACTTAGTGTTCTTCAATGGATGGATTTAGGGTTCTAATTGAAACCAACCATCTAACTAGGTAGAAATCTACGCCAGATGTCAACGATGGAGAATCCAACAAACATTGTGTGGCATAAAAGCTCAGTGGAGAAACTTGATAGGCAACGTTTACTTCAGCAGAAAGGATGTGTCATATGGATTACCGGTCTTAGTGGTTCAGGTTTGTTTCTTTCTATTCACTTTTGCTATATGAAAGGCTAATCAGCGTCTCCGTTAGCAACTATGTAATTGTTATTGTATATGCACACATGAAGTTTTAGCTATTTTGTTATTTAATAACTCATGCAAAAATTATTTAATTTCTATAGTTCTGGAATCTTTAAGATTTGACTGTTTTCTTGTGTGTATATTTTGATATGGGAATTTGTGATTTGTAGTTATACTTGCATAGCAGTAATCATGCTGCTGGTATAACCCTTCTGGAATTATACATCTCAATAACCAGAAGGCAAGGTGATGATACCTACATGAAAGGTGGTGCCATCATTTGACCTCAGCTTTCCCTTTCAAGAGATATGTCAAAAGAGGATAAAGAAAGGAAGTTGACATACTATGAGTGTAGACTTCTCTCGTTCTCTCTCATACACACACGCACACACAATAGGTTAGAAAGATATCACTTAGTAGCTGCAGATCTCTTTCTGTGTGCTTTCCTTTGCTACCCATCTCTGCTGCTTCTTAGCTGTAGTATTGTTATTACAACTTAGCTTGATTACATTAATATTATGTAACACAACTAAGTACCCTGTAATTTTTTTTTTGGCTAATAGTTATAGCCTCTTCAAGTGCTAATTCATTGATTAAAACAATTGAGGTTATCCGTGCCTAAGTCAGTTGTACCTTTTTCATCCTTAATTGTTTATGCATGACCCAAACTCATCTTTTCACAAGGTTCAATCTTCTACATTCATGTCTCTGTCAGGATCCTTGATATTCAACTATGAATACAGATAAATGGTATAATCATAGAACAGTGCAGCATAAGCCTTTTCATTTGTTTTTTAGTCTTGTCATACTTAACAGGAATTTATATTGTGTAAATTGTTTACACCGAGCAGTTAATCTTATGACTTTCTTTAGAGCTATTTTAATTTCACATCTAAACAAAGAAGAGCCTTGTCCAACTGAGCTTGCTGTTGCTACATCATGGCCCATTTTACTGATTTTATGTTGGTGGAGCTATCGTGAATATCAAAACAATAGTTAATAAATGCATCTGAAACAGTATTAATTTGATAATTACAAATATTTGTCCCCATTTTAATAAAAATATTATTTGTTCCTTGATTTATGAATGTCATCCTTAGGTGATGCTCAAACAAACTATTCAAGGCCGGATCAGCAAAGGAAACATACATGTTGATAGTTTGCATGAATAAATTGTTATTTTTAAGATCAATCAGGGTGTTTACTGGATGGTACACTATAAAGGAGGAACTACAAAAGAAGAAAGCTAACGCATTAACCATCTCCATCAATTGGAAGACTTTCTAGATATAGACATTTTTGTATTGCTTATGACTTTTGGTGCAACTTTGTTGGACTCTGATTGCGTATTCTTCCTGTTCAATTTGTTACTCTGTAGTCTTCACCTTATAACCCACACTCTCAAATCGTGGTCTCTAATTTTAGGAAAAAGCACTGTGGCATGTGCTTTGAGTCAAGGCTTGCACATGAGAGGAAAGCTGACCTACATCCTTGATGGTGACAATGTTCGGCATGGTCTAAATCGTGATCTTAGTTTCAAAGCAGAAGATCGTGCAGAGAACATACGAAGAATTGGTGGGTATTTTTCTAGTCAGAATTTATTGACTTTTCCATTTATTTTCTTATATTTTCTTTTACTGATTTAATTCTTCACAAAAAAAAAGCTGAGGTAGCTAAGCTCTTTGCGGATGCTGGCATCATTTGTATTGCTAGTTTAATATCTCCATACAGAAAGGACCGAGATGTCTGCCGTGCATTATTTCCTGAAGGAGATTTTATTGAGGTATGTGATGTCTTTAATATGAGGATTGGATTCAATCCAAAAATGTAGGGAGTGAATTTAGTTTGCTATTACCACCACAATGTGACAAAAGGCAAGAGGCTCTATGTTTCCAGTGATGACCCTACAAACCTCACATTTCTCAGGTGTTCATGGACGTGCCACTCCATGTGTGTGAGAATAGGGACCCGAAGGGCCTTTACAAGCTTGCCCGAGCTGGAAAAATCAAAGGTATGCTCTAGGAGCTTAAGTTTAAAGACGATGCAGTGCTAAATGGATCTATCATTTTTGTGTTATTTTTTTCCCGAACCCCAGGTAAATCAGTTCTCACCAATCATATAAGTGGTGAATGATTTGTTTTTCATTCCGCAGGTTTTACAGGGGTTGATGATCCATACGAGCCACCATTAAATTGTGAGGTATGTCTGTAAAGGAAATCATACATCTGTGTAGGGCAGCATTACTTTGTGTTTATGAACGAAATCAAGCCTTTAATTCCTTGTTTTAAATTGGTTTTTTTCTTTCTTAATATGCTTTCATCTTGCAGATAGTATTGCAGCAGAAAGGTAGGGACTGTGTCCCCCCAGGTGAGATGGCCGAAACCGTGATATCGTACTTGGAGGAGAAGGGGTATCTGCAGGCGTAATAGAAGACAAGGGCTTCCAGTTCTTCGGCGCCAGGGCTGCTTCTACCTGTAATATAACATCCTGCAAAAAAACCCATTAGTTTTTCCAGTCAAAAAATAAAACTAAAGAGTTTGTCCTTCCCTGCGGTTAGGAAATTGCTCGTTTCCTGCGTACTCCAGTTCCATCCATCAAATTAATTAATCGATCGATTAATCAATTTTGTTTGGTTCGAAAGCTGCCTTGTGCAATGTGGCTTTCGAGACCACCCAGATTGCAATAAAGCAGTGGAACTTGGGAGGGAGTTCATGCATTCATTTGTGTAATTGTGTAATGAGATTTAACGTGTAGAATAATTTCTGCATAGCTCTGCACTGCTTGCCTGTACTCGCTAAACTTTGCCTCTACTGTACGTATATTTGTTGATTGAAATCTCTTAGCAAAATGAAAATCCCAACGAAAAACTGAACAGTATCAATGAAAAGCCCAAGTCTCTCTCGCTCTCTCTGTTACCCACTGCCAAACCGCCAGGCGCCGAACCAGGCCGCCTCCGTTCGATTTTGTAGGATGCAAGCTTCTAGTTAACAAGATGCTTAAAATCGACTACAATTGAGTTATTAATATTAGTATTAATACAGGACAGAAATATTATGTTATAGAACATACGTTTTGCACTTTATCATTAGAGATTTTACTTTGGGGGAGTATTTTAAACTTGGTAATCTTTTTATTAGATAGGTGTTGCAAAGTTATTAATTCGGATTAGTTTAATTAACTATTTTTTAACAGTTGTGACTCTTCTGATAAGGTTTCAGTAGTCCATTTAAATAAGAACATGCCTCATTGGTCAAACACAAAAAAAGCATTCTACAAGCACATTCATATTGTCTGAGAGGAAAAAGAAACAAAGTTCGTTAGATTCTAAGTCCTAGTACTAGGGCTTAGAATATAGATAGTTGAATCCTGGGAGACAGTCACTTGTAGAATTTCAAGCACCGAGAATGGGTGAAATTACTGTTTTTAGGACATTGCATCAAATCTGCAAGCCTATATCTTGAATCCAAGTCAGTTTCATTTATTTATTGTTTACTGTATTTCAAATTACAGTTTGTTATAAATTCAATTTCGTTGGTATTTATATATTGTTGATTTATAATCATTTCACTGATTGTTGTTTTTCAAACAGCTAGTTGAGGTAAGGTTTATGGCCAATGCAACCCATCTGGAGTCGCCACAGCTTGTGAGGACACATACGATGGTGCCCTTGGAGAGGTAATAATTCCAGTGTATTATTGAGTTCAAAGCTTGTAGAGTATGGCAGCGAAGGTCCTTTGGTTGAAGGCATGTGTTGTGCAGGCTTGTTGTGACTTGGTGGAGAGAATTGAACTAAATATGAGAAGTAGGAAAAGGGAAAATTTGGAAAAATTTACGCTGACTAAGCAAATATAATGACCTTTATATCTCACACTTTTATGTATTTTGGGTGAATTGGATGTTTTAAGTCGCTAGCGCTATAGTTTTATTACTCACATAATTTGGTGTATGTGTGAGTTTGATTTTTGAAGACGTGTTATATGTTCAAGCAATTGATTGTCAGATTGTATATAAACTGCTATCACATATAAAGAAATGGTCCCATGTTAATTTCATTTCTTGGTGGAAATGATAGTTTTATTTCAATTAGTAAATCACACTTTTGACATTGTATAAACTAAATGGTAAAATGAAAACTTTAAATTAATACGATGATATTGGTATTTCTATACACGTTCTTGCCTATGCACAAGAACAAAATAAACTAAATGGTAAAACGATTACTTTAATACGATGATATTGATAATTCTATATGGAATTTTGTAATTTTTTCTTGATTGGGTACACTGACTTATTTTAAAGGTAACCATAGAATAAACAAAATAAAATTAGCATATAAAATGAGATTATCACAACAAATTAAATAGATAATGCAGTTGTTCGAAACTGAATCTTGGTGAACACTAGCGAGGGCTTTAGGGCTTAACTAAGTATTAGTTGAGGGCGAGGTTGGAAAAACAACGCCAAGGATTTTAAGTGTCACGAGCAACATCGGTTGTCATATATGACAATCCCGGAGAGGCCAAACAGAACCCATAATTATTTATTTTTGAGTTGGTTGGTGTTTGTTTTTGTGGATGCTTGATTAGAATATAATTTTTAGGATGACCCCATTAAAAGATAAAACTAAATTGGCATCATTGCAAACAATGTCTCATTACAGAGAGTTACTGGTCGCTCCTATTGTCAATAATATACAATAACATGATCCTCATATGTGTGCACTCACAATAATCAAATTTAACAACTTTAGTTTTTCCTCAAATGAAAAACGCGGTAAATCAAATAAGAGAAAAGAGTTTCAAGAATTAAATCAATTACCCATTTAATAAGTGATTAACTATTGATCATAGTAGTTTTAATAACAGCATGGAAAACTAATGTGACTTTGTGAATTAAGACAATACAGCTTTGAATGTTATTTTCTTTGATTCGGATAGGAAATTGCGCCTACATCAGTTTCTTTCCATCAAATTAAGTAATTAATCGATCTATTAATGACCTTGTAGCAACCATGTGTCCCACCTTTTCGTGTGTTTTAAAGTTAGGCATTTTCGGACAATGTATCCTAATTCTAGGATAAAACCAAATTCAAAATAGATAATGTTTTGTCAAACTGACTTCGAATCACGCGAACAAGTGGGATTCAAGGCTATCATGTAGACAACTAACGAAAATGTTGATTGAAACCCTAACTCCAGAATGACATTTTAAAAAATTGACAAATTTGAGGTAATTAATTATTAAAATTGAGAGTGTATAGACAAATATGCCTTATAAGTACAACCGCATGTAAAGTAACAAACTGAAATTAACCTTTAACTAAATTTATACTTATTAACATCTCATACAATAAAATGTACTGCAACAAAGGAGAAGAAAAAAAACAGCATGGATGTTATTGTAGCCCCTCTGGGAACAAGAATTCTATAATGAGAGCCTTATATATGACCTTTAGGTGAGACTTTATCTTTTAACTGTTTGATTAAATTGATTAGCCTAATCTAATTGTTAAGAGATAGGACTTTACTTAAGAGACATAATGTAGGCTCGGCTAAGTTATTATTTTAGTTCAGACTAAATGGGCCCAACAAAAGCAACATAAAAGAGAAGACCAAACTCCCAAATAAAGCCAAGCAAGGCCCAGCTTGAGTCTTTCTCTTGGCGCATTTGAGATTGGAAGGAGGAGGGACTTGCAATTGGGTTGGCTAGGCAAGCTTCAGTTAACAAGTGATAATAATTTTAAAAACTCCCCCTTGGTAAATTGGTAAAATTCTTTTATTGTGGTTTTAAACTTCACTTGGTAAATTTTTGTTATTCAGTAAATTGTTATTTTATTTACTTTTTTATGTGTATACTATTACATAGTGATTATTTACCACATACATGCATAAATAGTTGTTTGGTAATTTTTACCATGTAGTGAAACCAATTCCAGGCTGTAGTATATCAAAAGACTCCACCATGCAGTGAAACCAATTCCAGAAGCCTCTAATTCCAGACGACTTTCTTGTTGTCTGTCTTCTTCGGCCTCAAGCACAAAGCAACTAGCACTTGAAGGGTAGCACGAACAATAAGAGTGATGCCTATGCATCAGTGCCTTTTATATTGAACCGTTTAAGATTTATACCTTTAATTGCTTCCAATATCTCACACATTTAAGTATTTTGGGTGAATTGGATGTTTGATGTTGTTGCTATAGGCTATAGCTTTATGACTCACATCATTTTGGTGTATGTATGAGTTTGATGTTTGAAGACGTGTTATATGTTCAAGCAATTGATTGTCAGATTGTATATAAACTGCTATCACATGTAAAGAAATGGTCCCATGTTAATTTCATTTCTTGGTGGAAATGATAGTTTTATTTCAATTAGTCTATCACATTTTTTGCATGGTATAAACTAAATGGTAAAATGATTACTTTAATACGATGATATTGGTATTTCTATGCCTTCTTGCGCATGCAAAAGAACAAAGTAAACTATATGGTAAAATGTTACTTTAATACGATGATATTGGTATTTCTATATGCAATATTGTTATTTTTTCTTGAATAGGTATGCTGACTTATTTTAAAGGTAAATCATAGAAGAAACAAAATAAAATTAGCATATAAAAATAAGATTGTCACAACAAATTAATTAGAAAATACAACATGATCTGCTTGATTATAACATAATTTTTAGGCTGAACTCATTAAAACTAATTTGGCATTATTGCAGACAATGTCTCATTGTAGGGAGTTACTGGTTACCTTATTGTCAAGTAATGCTAGAGACACCAAAATTGTGCACCAAAATTAAGTCCCAAATGACGTGGCATACTCCACATCATCACTTTTCATTTTGCAAATTTCAGCATGTCTTGATTAAATCAAAATCATTAACTTTTTAATTAAGAAAGGATAATGAAGGATTAACCCAAAAGTCAACTAGTCACAAAACCAATCCAGGTTCCCTCTCTCTCATCACCAGGGGCGGAGGCACTCTAGGGCCTGAGGTGGCCTTGGCCCCTCCACAATTTGTTCTTAACACAGTAAAGCTTGGGTTTTAGTTCATATATTTAACAATGCAAACCATATAATCATTCTAATGGCCCCCCAATTGCAATCCATAATAACTTCATTTATAATTATATGCAAAATGTTTGTGGGCCCATTACACAACTGACATAAAAAAGGAAGTATTAATCCTCTAATAATCAAACCGATGAGCCAAGGGAATAGAAAATAGTTTGACAAAAAAAATAAGGAATAGAAAATAAATAGTTTAAAGGGAAATGAGATTTTATCAGTAGACTTTTCCGTTTTGATACATGAAATTGAGTACAAAGTTTTGAAGATGTCCATTTTTTCTTATATATATTATTGATGTAAGATTGAATTTTTTTTTTCTTCTATACTTGTATTACGGTTTGTCCCCCACACATACAATCCTGGCTCCACCACTGCCCATCACTGTACGATCCTTTCTATTACGGATGAGTCTTGACGATACTGTTGACGTGCACATATATGACATTTTAATTTTCACTTTAAAATAAACTAATATCAGAGAGCTTTGCGGGAGAGAGAAGAAACATATTCATGGTTTAGTTTTGATTGTGTTTTACAGGACTCTACATCGCCATCATGATTAACGGCCTATATTTTCAATTTTTTACTTTTAATTTCTTCAATTTATTCTGGACTTTGTAAACGGGTTGCCTATATGTCACGAACTAGAATTCAAAGAGCCATTTTTGTGGGTCAGATCTTAATGATGGTGCGGCAGGAAGGTCTGGGTAGGTAATGTTGTGATAGGTGGAGACTGTGGTGGTGTTATTAGGGTTAATTAACTCTACTTTAATTTCTAGTATTTTACCTAAAGAAACTAATGACTCATAAAAAAACATATATAAAATTGATGATGTGGAATATGCCACATCATTTGGTACTCAATTTTGGTGTCCCTATCATTATTCATATACAATAAAATGATGCTCATATGTATATATGCCCTCATAATAATCGAATTGAACAACAACTTTAGTTTTTCCCAATGTGACTTTGTGAATTAAGACAAGACGACTTTGAATGTTATTTTCTCTTATTCAATAGCCAGTTACAAAACTAACATCGATTTCTTAAGGTAAATAGCCAGTTTACAATAGAAATTCTTGTTTTCATTTTACTTCTAAGTTGCAAGCATCTTACTGACATTTGATATGAATAATCAAATTGATGACTCATTATCTTTTGCAAGAGGATGCAACAAATAATATTATTACGAAGGGGGAGTATTTTAAACTTGAATTACTAATTTTTGTTTGGTAATTTTTAGTTACATACACAAGTAAACTGTTGCTCAGTGGTTATTTCTACATACATGTAAATAGTTGTTTGGTAACAATAAAATATATATATTTCAATTTATTTTCATTTGTACTTTAAATGGTAAAATATGCGTAATGAAATTAAGAACAAAACTATTAATGTTATTCATTACAATGTTTCAAACTTCGATTGGCATATCCGCTTTCTCCACTGCAGCTTGAGCCGTCTTCCTTTTCCAAAGCGAAAGCCATTTCCAGGCTTCCAATATTACGGCAACGCAACCTATCACTATGATAGTGATAAGGTAAGAAATTTTCCAAATTTTTCCAGGCTGCAGTATATCAAAGCCCTCGAGAATGTTGACAACTCCGAGAACGACGGTTCCGTAACCCACCAGGTAGTGGAACCAGTTCCAAAATACCCTCCGCTTGTCTGTCTTCTTGGGCCTCAAGCACAATGCAACAAGCACCTGAAGGGTAGCTAGAGCGATAAGAGTGATGCCTATGCATCGGTGCCCTTTATATTCAATCCCTGTAGATTTATGGCCGAGCCAAACTCCTGTTGCGAACCCAGCAACCCCACCAAAATATCCCAGCATTTGACACGCCCTATGAACATGAAACCATGCTGGATCAGCTGCCTTGAAATGCCTCGCCACAACAGCCCCAACAGGCATCAGTATGCCCCAACTGACGGTATTAATAATTCCATGAGAAATCTTCAATTTGAACACAGAACTTGTGGCCCTCCTGATTGTTTCCACTTTCCCAGAAAGAAAATCTAGAGTTCCAAACGACTGAACGTTTGGTCCAGAAACCGAGTGCATCTGTGGTGTGTTTCCGGACAAAGGTCCTTGCTGCCAAACATGGTTAACGACGCTGACGTTGTTGGGAAGACCTATGGTGGCGAAGATGACGATCTGGTTGTTCTCATAGATGGCGGAGACATCAAACAAAGGGAAGCTAAGATTTCCTTGCTCCAAACGAGTTGCATAACTTTTAATGGGGGACGAGTAAATGTTCATGGTTCCGTCGGTTCTTCTGAAAGCAACGATGGCTTGCGAGCCCACCATGCCAGTTGAGGTAGGGTTTATGGCCCATGCAACCCATCTGGAGTCGCTCACTACAGCTTGTGAGAAGGCCACGTCGACGGTGCCTTTGGATGGGTAATAACTCCAGTGGATGGTCGAGTTCAAAACTCGTAGAGTTTGGCATGCATTGAATGTTTTTTGGTTGAATGCATGGGGTGTGCAAGCTTGTTGTGACATGGTGACGGAAACTGAGCTAAATATGAGAGAGAGTAAAAAAAGACACTTGTGAAAAGCCATGGGATCGAAAGAGATTGCTTTTAAAAGGAAGGGTTTCTGTTGATTGTGTTTGTGTGTTTTGGTAAAAGGAAGGGTTTTTGTTGATTGTGTTTGTGCGTTGGTGTGTTTATATATATAGTGACTTTGGTATCCTTTCCTAGTTAGGAAAGGAAACAAAAATTTCACGATTCCAATTCTTATTTTGATTGCTATTTAAAAAAGAAAAAGAATAAAGAAAATTGGAAACTCTCTACATTATCTTTATTCCACCCACGACGTCAATCGCCATCCACTTCCACCCCTTGCATCGATCCCTCCTTCCCACACTAGCTGGGCTGTCTTTTGAATATTTTTTTTACATTTTCTATTCAATCTGTTAACTTTTTTTAAAAAAATTAGGTAATATTTTAATTATTATGTTTCTTAAATAATTAATTTGGGATTTTCAAAGAAATGACTCAGAATCAGAACTGATTTAGGAATTAAACATTAATTTGAGTCTCTCTCTCTCTCTCTCTCTCTCTCTCTCTCTCTCTCCTGTTCTACAAAGGACTCAGAACGGATTTACCATATTCTTCCACAGCTAAATCGAACCTTGCTGCCTTTTATTGCTCTTTGCATACTTCAGACTCTGATCAACACAATTACATGAATTTTCATCGTCTCAAATAATTTGGATTTGTTGCTGTGGTTGAATGAATATTCTTTAGTTTTTTTAATTCTTTTCTTTTCTTTTTTCAAAATGTCTGGCCATTATCATCTTCTCTCAATTGAACCCGAAAAAAAATAAAATCTTATTCTCTCTTTACGGGTCCGAACCATTTTCACAAGGAGAGACCTTCACTCTGCAGCAAGAGAAAAAGAACATGGACTCCCATTCCATGCAAGGTAGATATGAGATGTGAGACAGTAAAATAAAATAAAAGCTGAAACCTCAATATCTGTGACAAAGAAACTTGATACGTTCGTCAATGACAATTTCTTAAAATACCCCTATCAAAATCGCAAACTAAAGAGAAATAAAGAACTCAGATTACTTGAAAAAGTAGGAGAGGAAGGAGCAAAAGACGTTTCAGTTGCCTTGCTTTGCTTATGAAGTTCTATTTAATTTTTAATTGTATTTTTTGAACTTTTTGATTTTGCATTTAATGCACTTAAATTGGTATACCCTAAACCCTAAACAACGACTGTCGATTTTGAGTTTAGAGTTTAGCAAACCCTTTAAAAATGGGATTAGGATGCAGATCATTAGTCTAATGTTCAATCCCCAATGGCACCTCACTCGCTCCCCTTCTAAGCTTTGACAAAAAAAAATAAAAACAACGAAAAGGATTTAGCATGCTTTCAAATTGGACTAACTGCAAAAAATTGCAAAGAGTAGGTTGGGCCTAACAATGAAAGGGATTTAGCAGGCTCTCCAATTGGACTAACTAGAAAAGATGCAAAGTTAGGCCCAACCTGGCCTAACCAAACAGCTCAACATAATAACTTTAATTTGGTTTTTGTTTTTTGCCAATTTAATTTGGTTTGTTTTAACCCGATGGTTTTAATTAAAATATAACCCCAAATAGATTTGTTCCATAATAAATAATTTTACTTGGATTTGAATATGAAAAAATTTGGTTCCTTAAAATTGAGAATGAGCCTCCTCAAAACAAATGGAGTTTTGAAACTTAGGGGGGTGTATTCAATTAAGATTTTAAAAGAGTTTAAAAGAGTTTAAAAGTTTGGGTGTATTCAATTCAGATTTTAAAAGAGTTTGTAAAAGTTTGGGTGTATTCAATTCAGATTTCAATTGATAATAAAGAAATACATCGAAATCTAAGTGTATTCAATTATGACTTTTTAAAAATCAAACAAAATTTAGGTGTATTCAAAAAGTAATTTATTTTGAAGGAATTAATAAGTTGCCCGATTTCGTTAGAAATTAAAGTGGTAAGTATATATAAAAAAGGCCCTGACAAATCTTATGTCAACTCTAGAAACTTTGAACATGCTCTACGCTTTCCAGTCCTTGAACGTGTGTGCTTGTCAAGTGGATTTATGTATGTATGATCTTTCATTGTGTGTTTGAATATTTGTTGTTGCTATACATCACCATATTTCGATGAACAATAGCATATATATCGATGTACATCATGAACAACTGCTGCTTGAATGGTTCTTGTTGTTGCCATCGTCATATATAGATCAACATCAACATATTTGTTGCTGTAAATATTTGCTGCTGTACATATTGCTGAACATCAACACATTTTTGGTTGCTCTTATTATTATTTTTTTCTTTTATTTTATCATATATAGGGTTTAGGGTTGTTGTTATTATAATTATTTTTTTTGCTGTTATTATTATTATTTTTTTATTTGCTGTTAATTTTTTTTTTTTGGTTTATGTACATCACAGCCTTCTTCATCGATCTATAGTCATCCTTTTTTCTTTGTTTTGTACAATATCTATATATATCTAGTCCATGCCAAAACAAAAAGGAAAAAAATTATCTTCATATATATATATATTTTCTTATGAACTAATTAAAGATTGCATGTATGTGGAGAGATGCTATGAATGACGGGAGTCAAAGATGAGCAATGAAGAAAATACTTATTCGTTTTTATGCATTTAGAATTATAGTTTACTTATCTTTTTTTTTTTGTCATGAAATTACTTTTATGTTTTTACTTTTGTGCATTTTTCATAAACATGCTGACATAATACTTATTTGGTTGCATATTTGAACAAATTAGATGCCTTTTTTTTTTATATTTTCTTTGGATGTATTGATTTGGAAGTTCTTTACAAAATGTTTTTGTAAAGGTACCTTTCACTTTTGAAAATCTAGAAAAACAATAAACAACCCAAAAAAAAGAAAAAAAATATTTTAGAACTCTAATCAACTCATTTAAAATCTACAATAAAACTCTAACAAACACTATCAAAATCAATGTAGGAATTCAATCAAACTCTATGTGGAGTTGATAGAAATCAATTGAACTACATTGAACTCTATAAACTTTATAACTCCATTTAACTCTTTTAAAATCTTAATTGAATACACCCCCCTTAGTCATATTTCTCTAACTAATTTTTTCTTTGAAATTCCTTTAACTGTGTTTTTTAATTTTGAAATTTGACAAATGTCAAAACTCTATTTATTTTAAGGACGAGCCCTTCCTCAATTTTAAAAAGTTTATATATATATATTTGTTGGATACTAGGATTTGAATATAAAGGTGATCCAAATTGACGTTTGTCCACATTTACATGCTAGGCTTGCATACGCCTAGATTAATTGCAAGTTAGTTTTATTTATTTATTTGAGCCTTAGAATCTCCCAATAATTAATAATTATTTGTACCACATTTACTGCTTATATTAATGATAATCACTCTAATAGAGGTAAATCCCATATATGCTATTATGCTAGTACGGGCTACTTAGAGAGGTGATCGACGTCGTAAACTTTCTTATAATATTATTGTTTTGTTACTAAATATGATCTCAGTATAAACACAGAGTGCATGTGATTCATCTAGCACATGAAAAACATGAAAGCAATGGGTTTACTATCTTTTACCCATACAGAAATAATAAACAACTAATTGGCTGAATCTCCTTATAGACGAATTATAGTTTCATATTTACGTTTAAAAAAAAGTTTTTTTGTTTGTACGTATTTGTGTTATAATGTAATTTGCATGTAAAAAGAAGCCAATCAGTGTTGATTAAATTATGCAAATAATTAAATACATGGGCATTTTATGTAGACCCATGACTCATCAATAACTTATTTACCCGTAACATAACATCCTGCAAAAAAACCCATTAGTTTTTCCAGTCAAAAAATAAAACGAAAGAGTTTGTCCTTCCCTGCGGTTAGGAAATTGCTTGTTTCCTGCGTACTCCAGTTCCAGATAGCAATAAAGCAGTGGAACTTGGGAAGGAGTTCATGTATTCATTTGTGTAATTTTCTAATGAGATTTAACATGTAGAATAATTTTTGCACAGCTGCTGCACTGCGTTCCTGTACTGTACGTATATTTGTTGATTGAAAGCGCATACATGATACCCGTATTTATTTATTTATTTATTTATTTTTTGATTAAGGTATTTAATTTAATACTACACAACAACATGAATCTCATTACTAGATCGGCTATTAAGAAACCTCTCATTATAAGCTCTCACTTTTACCCCTCATTATAACCTTCCCTGGGAAAGACCTAGGCCCCGTTGGGTAATGTTTTAAGGGGTTGTTTTCATTTTCAGAGAAAAAAAATGAGGGGTTTTTTTGACCCAAAAACAGAAAACACTGAGAATGTTTTCATAAAAGGAAAACAAGTTCATGTATACTGGTAGAAAACAGAAAAAAAAATTGTTTTCATTCTCATAGGAAACGTTTTCATAAAAATAACTCACATATTATTTCAAAGAGTGCTGCTAAACGAACCCTAAAATTAACTGAGTACACCCTACTATAAAAGTATATATTGAATTACTGATTTACCCTAATATAAAATGACCAAAAAGGATATATGGAATTGTGAAACAAATATAATTTTAATAAGT
Organism: Prunus campanulata; assembly: GCA_034190965.1. Taxonomy (NCBI): domain Eukaryota; kingdom Viridiplantae; phylum Streptophyta; class Magnoliopsida; order Rosales; family Rosaceae; genus Prunus; species Prunus campanulata. The sequence goes on from CM067213.1 coordinate 9,512,232, forward strand.
ACACCCTACTAACCATATTCAATCCTAATCAAGAGATTGCTTGTCCTATTGTGTTTTTAACGAAAGAGGTGGTGATTGCAAGAACTTGGAATTGCAAAAAAAGTGTCAACAGTTTTAGTAAAAGTATAAATCCATATGAAAAGTCAAAGATTTATAAACACTATTAAAAAAATAAAGCTGAAAATCAACTATAAAATAATGCTACAAGTATTAGGGTGTACTAGGGGTATTTTTGGTAGTTCTGTAGGGTGTACTTAGTTAATTTTACATTTAAATTAAAATATTATGGTGTACTTAGATTATAGGGTGTACTCAGTTAATTTTAGGGTTCGTTTAGCAGCACTCATTTCAAATTGTACTACCAGACACGTTTTCATTGTTTTTGTTTTCTGAAGATGTTTTCTAATTAATTTATCAGATGTATTTTCATTTCCTGAAAATGCAAATTCGTTTTCTTGTTTCATTATCTGAAAATATTCTAAGAAAACGTTACCAAACGAGCCCCTATTATCTTGGTTCACACTAAATGGGCCCAACAAAAGAAACGTGGTAGAGAAGACCAAACTCCCAAATAAAATTCGAGCAAGGCCCAGCATGAGTCTTTCTCTTGGCGCATTTAGGCCCCGTTTGGTTCACGGAATGGATTTGAGGGGAAATCAATTCCCACGGAATGAAAGATTTCTTTCCCACGTTTGGTAATGTTGGGAAAGTAACTGGGAGATTTCACTTTGTTTCCTTTCCCATGTTTGCTTTGAGTAGGAATGGAAAACAAAGTTTGTATAATTTTCCAATTATATCCATATTAAATCAAATAAAAAAAGAAGGCATTTAATGATACTTTGTAATTATAAATTGTTCATAGGGACAAAATAGTCATGAAAATTGTGCATTGAATGTTGGCTCATTTTCCCAAACTTTCCCATGAGGAGGGAAAACAAAACCCAAGTTAAGAGGAGGACATCACTTTCCCCCCTACTTTCCCATGTGCAAGGTATCTATTTCCCATGCCCGGACTTACCAAACATGGGAAATGAATTGAATTCCCATTCCCAAGTCTCCTTTCCCATGAACCAAACGGGCCCTTAAGGTTGGTGGGGGCGGGGGGGGGGGGGGGGGGGGGGGACTTGCAATTGGGTTGGTTGCGCAAGCTTTAGTTAGAGCCCTGGGCAGGACGTAGCTCCACAAAGATTGAGCATGCCTGAAGGCAAAATATTTTTAAAAATTTTGAAACAAATTTGGAAAAATTACCCAAAAAAATAAGAATTTTTTTTATACATACCTAAAAAAAAAATTATTTATTAATATCGTACATATAAATAAAATTAATCCCATTTGAATAGTAATTGCTCTTGGATTGCCATGACAATGGGTTGAAAAGCACAAAAAAATGATAGGGCAGATACTATTCACATGAACAATAACTGCATTTACTTGCCCTTGCCTTTTGCCATAGCAAATGGGTGGAAGTGCTATTAACAAGTGATACTGATTTAAAAAACTTCCCCTTGGTAAATTGGTAAAATTCCTTTTTTTGTGGTTTTAAACTTCACTTGGTAAATTTTCGTTCTTTGGTAACTTGTTGTTTTGGTCATTTCTTTATTGTGTATACTATTAGGTAGTAATTATTTACCACATACATGCATAATAGTCGTTTGGTAATTTTTACCACATACACAAGTAGATGGCTTAAATAAATATGATATAAAGTGATTATCTAATTTATTTCTATTTTAAAATACGCAAACAAAATCAAGAACAAAACTAATGACAAACAAAGAGACGTATAGCTAGATCTAATAACTAAAAGGTTTGGACATAAACTTCACTTGGACATCTTTCTTATATGCAGTATGAGACGTCTTCTTTGTAAAAACCAGAATCTATTTCCAGGCCTCCAATATTACAACGCAACCTGCCATTATGATGGTCATACGGTAAGACATTTTCCGAACTTTTTCAGGCTGTAGTATATCAAACCCCTTCAGAATGTTAACAATTGCGAGAATGATTGTTCCGTAACCCACCAAATAGTGAAACCAATTCAAGAGACCCCAATCCCATAAGACTTTCTTGTTGTCTATCTTCTTCGACTTCAAGCACAAATAAACCAGCATCTGAGGCAGAACAATAAGAGTGATGCATATACATCGGTGCCCTTTATATTTAACCTTTTAAGATTTATGCGTTTAATTTCTTCCAATATCTCACACATTTAAGTATTTTGGTTGAATTGAATGTTTGATGTTGTGCTATAGCTTTATGACTCACATCATTTTGGTGTATGTATGAGTTTGATGTTTGAAGACGTGTTATATGTTCAAGCAATTGATTGTTAGATTGTATATAAACTGCTATCACATATAAAGAAATGGTCCCATGTTAATTTCATTTCTTGGTGGAAATGAGAGTTTTATTTCAATTAGTCTATCATAATTTCTGCATGGTATAAACTATATTGGTATTTCCATATACGCCTTCTTGCGCATGCACAAGAACAAAGTAAACTATATGGTAAAATGTTACTTTAATACGATGATATTGGTATTCCTATATGCAATGTTGTTATTTTTTCTTGAATAGGTATGCTGACTTATTTTAAAGGTAAATCATAGAAGAAACAAGATAAAATTAGCATATGAAAATAAGATTGTCACAACAAATTAATTAGAAAATACAACTTGGTCTGCTTGATTAGAACATAATTTTTGGGCTGACCTCATTAAAACTAATTTTTGGTCTACAATAATGTCTCATTGTAGAGAGTTACGGTTGCCTTATTGCCTTATTGTCATGTGTATGCATTTATAATAATCGAATTTAACAACTTTAGTTTTTCTTTTAAATGAAAAACGTGATAAATCATCTGAGCTTGAGTGGGGTTGCTAGATCCATAAGTGAGCTTCAGCTCCCTTAGAACCAAAACAAAAACAAAAATGGGATAAATCATCTGAATTTATATCAATGACTCATTTAATAAGTGATAAACTATTGATCAAATAGTTTAATAACAACATGGAAAACCAATGTGACTTTGTGAATTAACACAAGACAGCTTTGAATGTTATTTTCTCTGATTCGATTAGGAAATTGCTCGTTTTTGCCTACATCAATTTCCTTCCATCAAATTAAGTAAATAAACAATCCATTAATCATCACCTTGTTTCTTTGAACCTCCAGAACATTTGTCACACGTATTAACATCTCATCAAAATCAAATGTACTGCAACAAAGAAGCCAAAAAAAAAACATGGATGTTATATATGGTCATTGAAATTAAAAAATGGGTATCTTCAAAAGCTCCAATTGTTATAAAAGGATTTACTAACAAGGAAATAAAACAAGTATGCACAATCTCTTCAACTAATGTTCACGTGTTTCAATCTTAGAAACACACCCAAAGCTCATTTACAACATAACAAAGAGGCTTCGAACTTCCTATAAATTACAAAATTGACATCGATTTCTTAAAACAAGCTCAACCCCAAAACCTGTTTAAAAAAACCCAAAACACTCAAAATGGCATCAAATGAATTTAATAATCAAAATTGAATTCAATAGGGCAAGCTGTCATTTTTTGGGTTTATTTATAGAAATTAAATAGTGTAGAGTTTATCTATATCACTGGTGCTAAGAATGGGTATATAACTAAATATCTTTTTTTTGGGGTCAAATTATTATTATTATTTTTTCTTGAGTCTTTTCTCTTTGCACATTTGGTATTTCTATACGCGTTCTTGAGCATACATGATGTAATATTGTTATTTTTTTTAAATAGGTATATATATGCTAATTTATTTAAAAAATAAAGTATACAAGAAACAAAATAATATTAGCACATACACATAAGATTGTCATAACAAATTAAATAAATAAAAAAAACATCCTTCCTTGCTAGAGGTGGTTTTGTTTTGGACTCTTTGTGGACTTGATTAGAACATAATTTTAGGTTGATCCCCTTCAAACTAAGCCGAACGATAAATTGAACGGTCATATAATTGTGAATCAAAACGACAAAATGTTAATTTGCAAATTCCAAAATTAGTTCAATTGGCTGTTGGGAACTAGGGGAAGATGATTGCTTCATCAGTGTGTCCTTATTGGAGCCTATTCATTGATTATTTAAGTAAAACTTTGGACTTAAGAAAGATAGAGAATATATAAGACAGGAGCGCTCAAGCGCTAACTAGTTAGTAAGTTATACAATCATAATATTTAATTTGGTTGTTCGAGTACTAATCATTCTTTAGGTCATAATTGGAAGATTATCTTTAGAAAACATTAGCCAAAAGGAACAAAAGTAAGGTAAATAGCCAGTTACAATAGAAATTCTTATTTTCATTTTACTTCTAAGTTGCAAGCACCTTACTGACATTTGATATGAATAGTCAAATTGATGACTCATTATCTTTTGCAAGAGGATGCAACAAATAATACTATTTTGAACGGGGAGTATTTTAAACTTGAATGACTAATCTTTGTTTGGTAATTTTTAGTTACATACACAAGTAAATTGTTGCTCAGTGGTTATTTCTACATACACGTAAACAGTTGTTTGGTAACAATAAAATATATATCAATTTATTTTCATTTGTACTTTAAATAGTAAAATATGCATAAAGAAATTAAGAACAAAACTACTATAAATGTTATTCATTACAATGTTTCAAACTTCGATTGGCTCCGTTTTCTCCTCTGCAGCTTGAGCCGTCTTGCTTTTCCAAAGCGAAAGCCATTTCCAGGCTTCCAATATTACGGCAACACAACCTATCACTATGATGGTGATAAGGTAAGAAATTTTCCAAAATTTTCCAGGCTGCAGTATATCAAAGCCGTTGAGGATGTTGACAACGCCGATAACGATGGTTCCGTAACCCACCAGGTAGTGGAACCAGTTCCAAAACACCCTCCGCTTGTCTGTCTTCTTGGGCCTCAAGCACAAAGCAACGAGCACCTGAAGGGTAGCTAGAGCCATAAGAGTGATGCCTATACATCGGTGCCCTTTATATTCAATCCCTGAAGATTTAAGGCCGAGCCAAACTCCTGTTGCGAACCCAGCAACCCCACCAAAATATCCCAGCATTTGACACGCCCTATGAACATGAAACCATGCTGGATCAGATGCCTTGAAATGCCTTGCCACAATAGCCCCAACAGGCATCAGTATGCCCCAACTGACGGTATTAATAATTCCATGAGAAATCTTCAATTTGAACACAGAACTTGTGGCCCTCCTGATTGTTTCCACTTTCCCAGAAAGAAAATCCAGAGTTCCAAACGACTGAACGTTTGGTCCAGAAACCGAGTGCATCTGTGGTGTGTTTCCGGACAAAGGTCCTTGCTGCCAAACATGGTTAACGACGCTGACGTTGTTGGGAAGACCTATGGTGGCGAAGATGACGATCTGGTTGTTCTCATAGATGGCGGAGACATCAAACAAAGGGAAGCTAAGATTTCCTTGCTCCAAACGAGTTGCATAACTTTTAATGGGGGACGAGTAAATGTTCATGGTTCCGTCGGTTCTTCTGAAAGCAACGATGGCTTGCGAGCCCACCATGCCAGTTGAGGTAGGGTTTATGGCCCATGCAACCCATCTGGAGTCGCTCACTACAGCTTGTGAGAAGGCCACGTCGACGGTGCCTTTGGATGGGTAATAACTCCAGTGGATGGTCGAGTTCAAAACTCGTAGAGTTTGGCATGCATTGAATGTTTTTTGGTTGAATGCATGGGGTGTGCAAGCTTGTTGTGACATGGTGACGGAAACTGAGCTAAATATGAGAGAGAGTAAAAAAAGACACTTGTGAAAAGCCATGGGATCGAAAGAGATTGCTTTTAAAAGGAAGGGTTTCTGTTGATTGTGTTTGTGTGTTTTGGTAAAAGGAAGGGTTTTTGTTGATTGTGTTTGTGTGTTGGTGCGTCTATATATATAGTGACGTTTGCATCCTTTCCTAACAAAAATTTCACGATTCCAATTCATATTTTGATTGCTATTTAAAAAAGAAAAAGAATAAAGAAAATTGGAAACCCTCTACTACACGTACATTATCTTCTTATCTCCTACATTCCACCCATGACGTCAATCGCCATCCAATTCCACCCCATGCATCAATCCCTCCTTTCCACACTAGCTGGGCTGTCTTTTGAATTTTTATTTTTTTTTTACAATTTCTATTTAATCTGTTAACTTGTTTTTTAATGAGGTAATATTTTAATTATTATGTTTCTTAAATAATTAGACATTTGTTTATTAAAATGGTAGAGATTTAGAAATGACTCAGAATCAGATGGTGGAATGAAACCTCCATATTTTAATTATTATGTTTCTTAAATAATTAGACATTTGTTAATAAAATAAGAGCTGAAACCTCCATATCTTTTTTTTTTTGGTGGAATGAAACCTCCATATCTGTGACAAAGAAACTTGATATGTTGGTCAATGACAATTTCTTAAAATACCCCTATCAAAATCGCAAACTAAAGAGAAATTAAAGAACTCAGATTACTTGAAAGTAGGAGAGGAAGGAGCAAAAGACGTTTACAGTTGCCTTGCTTTGCTTATGAAGTTCTATTTAATTTTTAATTGTGTTCTTTGAACTTTTTGATTTTGCATTTAATGCACTTAAATTGGTATACCCTAAACCCTAAACAATGACTGTCGATTCTGAGTTTAGGGTTTAGCAAACCCTAATTTAAAAACCCTTTAAAAATGAGATTAGGATGCAGATCATTAGTCTAAGGTTCGAACCCTAATAGCACATCGCCCGCCCCTTCCAAACTTTGGCAGCAAAAAAAAAAAACAATGAAAAGGATTTAGCATACTCTCAAATTGGACTAATTAGAAAAAATTGCAAAGAGTAGGTTGGGCCTAACAATGAAAGGGATTTAGCAGGCTCCGCAATTGGACTGACTAGAAAAGATGCAAAGAATTGATTTGGCTTAGGCCCAAACTAGCCTGACCAAACCGCTCAACACAATAACTTTAAGAGTGCTGCTATTTCCACCCACCTGTCCTATTTTTCCACCCACTTTATTTTTAAAAATTTAAAGACAAATTTACTCATTTGTAAAATGACTTCTAAGGACTTAGGAAAAAATCTCAACACACCTATAACCTTTGCAACCTTCAACGTCTTATGACTCTTATCAACGTTCTCATGTGCTTTCCAGAAAAAAAAAATGTGTACCATCCAATATTCAAACAAACCCAATAAGAAAACATGAACAAATGCTCCAAAATTGTGAAAGAAATTCAAAATCCCAACATTTCCTGAGAGATCCGATGTTTGGTCACTAAGAAATTAAAATTAAAAATCAAAATAAAAAAGCTCTAAAACCCATATTTGGTTCTATTAAGAAAAGTAAAGGCCAAGACAAACTCAAAGTGATCCATAACTATTGGTTCCATATTCTTGTTGAATAAGATTTTATGGCGACCCGAACAGAAAGAAAGGAGAAGACCCACATGGGTAGGACGCATGGAGGTTTCAAGTGCGGAGAGGCAATGGTCAAAGGAGCCGAGAATGGAGACGATGCTGTTAGTGATGGTTTGGCTCTTTCGCAGTTACTCACTCATCATGGCTGCTCGGACGCTCAGTGAATTGCTGCCCATTGTTGTTGGCAAAACACCATCTTCTTCTTCCTTCTCCTTCTTCCCTCTTCTTCTGCGTCGTTGTTTGAGAGTTGGAGAGAGAGGGATTGAATTTAATTGCATTATTAATTAATTAAAGAGTATTTTAGGAATAATGGTGGGTGGAAAGATAGGATTATGTTTTTTAAAATTTACATGGTGGGTGTGAAGATAAGGTGGGTGGGAAAATAAGACAGGTGGGTGGAAATAGCAGCACTCTAACTTTAATTTGGGTTTTTTTTTATGCCAATTTAATATGGTTTGTTTTAACCTGATGGTTTTAATTAAAATATAACCCCAAATAGATTTGTTCCATAATAAATAATTTTACTTGGATTTGAATATGGAAAGAGTTGGTTCCTTAAAACTAAGAATGAGCCTCCTCAAAACAAATGGAGTTTTGAAACTTGTCATATTTCTCGAATTAACATTTTCTTTAAAAAAAAATTTATAAAAAATTTGATAAGTGTCAAAACTCTATTTATTTTGAGGAGGAGCTCTTCCACAATTTTAAAGAGTTTGAATATATATTTTTTTTTTGGATACTAGGATTTGAATATAAAGCTGATCCAAATCGACGATTGTCCACATTTACATGCTAGGCTTGCATACGCCCAGATTAATCGCTAGTTAGTTTTATTTATTTATTTGAGAGTTAGGACCTCCCAATAACTGAATAATTATATGGGTAATTTCAATTTGGTCTCCTACAGTTACACCCTTAAGTCATGTGAGCATTTTCAATTTCTCCCTCTCCCCACCCAACCTCCTCTGAACTCAACTCTCCCTGCCCTGTAGCCACGACCCACCCCCCAACTCATTCACTCTCTTTGTCGGGTCTGTTGGGGTGGCTGTGGGAGTGGTTGGGGAGAGGCTGTAAGATTGGACCAAAATACCCCTCCATACTACAGTAATTTGACAAAAAATTGTGAATTATCCTTCAATTGTTTGGAATTCAAATTACAGGAGCTAAAAATGACAGTTGGACTTAATTTTACTAGAATTTAGAGTAAAAACTAATCTGAATCCAACAGTGCCTAGCCCAACTTGCCAAATGGACCTCGTGAATTCTCAGGTAGCAAAACATCATGCCACATCGCTTGTGAAAATTAGTCTACATTTGTTTGTCTTGGATTTCTACTTCATCAAACACGAAGAAGAAGCGAAGCGAAGGACAATACAAGAATCGACAATCAAAGTGAGTTAACCAGCAAGGTATTTCAACGTTTTAGTTGCATTTCTCTGGCAATACAAGGTAGCCATTTTTCACCCCTTATTTTCTTCAGTTGAGCAACTCTTTCCTCTTCTCTTTTGGCTGCTGCTTTTGCTGCTTCATCTTTAGCTTCTAGCCTAGACAATGATCTCTGGCATTTGTCTCTTGCTGCAGCCATTATGTCTTTCCCATCAACAACAACAGATTCGAGTCGCCGTCTAAACTGCAATCCATTTAGACAATACCATAAATGGATAAGGAAAGTAGAGCCATTGTGTAAACAAGAAATCACCGACTCAAACTAAGATTCATGGATAAATATGCAAACCTTCTTTGATTTCTCATTAATTTCTCTTCCAGGAAGAATTCTTGGTCTCTTTCTCAATGGTTGTTCATCTGACAGCATTCACATAACTTTCAGTTAATCATGCAAACAGTTTGGCAATAGGCAGTGTGGAAATACATCAGTAGGATGGCACCAGAGAATGGACTACTCTCCAATTCAAGCATTTAAAAAAGGCATGTTAAAACTAAAAAATTATCCTATCCAGACACAACTTGGCTAAAAATTAGTAGTAACTGGATGATATCACAAACCCAATTACATTTCATTTATAAGAACAGTTTTCTGCTCCAAGATTACTCTTTACTCAAATCTAGAAATCAAATATTTGGGTCCTCAGTAAGAAGAGGAAAAAAAAAAAGGTCAGGTCTTATTCAGTCAGTTTCACTCAGCTATTATCTCAACAATAATAAAGCAGTAGGTGGACACATCATGATTATCTCCTAATCCCTTGTTTACAAATAAAACATTTGATGGGAATTACATACCTACATGATCAAACACTATCCCAGGGGGAGCATTTTTGAACAAGCGAATACAGCCTTCATCTTCATCAACCGCAGCTTCATCATCTGGTAAATGAATGAGGGGATCATTCACAATCTCCAAACTCTTTCCTATGATTTCATCCAAAAGTTTTTGTGCCTGCCATCAAGCTTGCTACTTTAGTTTTACACAAATTGGCCACAAAGAGGCACATGCACACATGCACATATATATACTTCAAATTATTATCCCACAAAATGTTTATTTCACAAAGAAACTACAAACCCATTAAATTGAAAGAGATGAAAAACAAAGTACAGATAATTTGGGGACTGATTGGGCAGTCTGACCTTGATTTGGTAGTGCTTGGGCAGCTGCTGGGTTTTACTCTGGTTGTAATCTCCGCCACCGCCGCCGCCACCATTTTCATTAGCGGAAAAACCATTCATAAACGAAGACATAACAGAGGAGGCACCCGCAGCCGCCGAGTTGATGGCTGCCTTCCACTCCGAATCTCCATCTTCCTCGCTACTGCTGCTGCTGCTAAACTCGCCCATTCCTACTGATACAAATTCTGGGTTTCAGGTTGGTCTTGAGCTTATAAGCCTAGACCCATTGGGCTGTCAAAATATGGGCTTAATTATACGACATGCTTATTTTTACCCAAAATACTGATCTTTTAAAAGAAACGACATTCGACCAAAAAGGAAAACACCAAACGACGTAGTTTTTATCAAAACCGCGAAACATCAACGGCAAAACGATTTTCTTCACAATCTGGAAATAGGCGTACGCTGCGCCACACCGCCTCAGTTGCAGCTTCAAAACAGAAACCCTAGGGGAGTTCAGATTCTGATTGGTTGCGATTACCCAGAGATAACAGAGAGATTCAATTGGGAAAATCTCACCTAGTAAGGTCATTTTCCGTACAGATAGTACAGAATGGGGAAGAAACAGCACAGCAAAGATCGAATGTTCATCACCAACACGGAGTGGGCCACCGAATGGGGTGGCGCCAAAGCCAAGTCTACCTCCACTCCTTTCAAACGCCTCCCGTTCTATTGCTGCGCGTACTCTCTCTCTCTCTCTCTCTCTCATAAATTCGTATATTTGTATATGTAAATTCTTTTTTTTTTTCATTGCCCTCTTTGAAGTTGGTGCTTTTGTTCAATTGTTTATGCAGGCTTACGTTTACGCCTTTTGAAGACCCAGTGTGCACGGCAGACGGCAGCGTTTTCGATGTACTGTGAGTTCATCTGATTCTTTTTTCCTGTGATTGTTTCAAACTTCATTAGCGCTATTTATTTTTGGAGGTTAAATGTGACATGTATGTTGTTTTTGGATTTTGGGAAATGGGTGCAGGAATATAATTCCCTATATCCGAAAGTATGGAAAGCATCCCGTCACTGGAACTCCATTGAAGCAGGAGGAGCTCATACCACTAACGTTCCACAAGAATGCTGATGGTTTGTGCTTTTTAACTCTACTTTTCAGTACATATTTACGAAGTATGCACTCAATGATAGAGTTGATAGTGGTTCATGCATGATGCAAGAAAATATGGGATAAGACCGCCTTTAGCTTAGGTGAAGTTGGAATTCAATCTAAACTGGAACTATCATAGTGGATTGAGATTCATTTTTTCAATCTTATGTTGAGAGCTTTTCTTGTAAAAGAAACAAGCCCGAGCTTAAAATTTTTTAGGTGCGACATTCAAGAGGGGCCAAGTCTGTTAAAGTACATAATTTGAATCAAGTCGTGCTGGAAATTTCTTCGCATATCTCAGACCTGTGAGTTGGAGATCAGCATAATTTTCCAAATATTTTTTTCTCTGTACAGACATGTGATTATGTTGGCTAGATGGTTTTTTTGCCCGCTTCACCAGTGATATAATCCTGTTTTGGCAGTTCAGTCTTTGTTTTGGTATCTTGTCTTAGATGATTGTAAACCTTTTCTCACTTCTGTGCAGGAGAGTTTCAGTGCCCTGTTTTAAACAAAGTTTTCACTGAATTTACACACATAGTTGCTGTGAAGACAACAGGAAATGTCTTCTGCTATGAGGTTTGTTATGTTGCTCTTGCTTAATGTATTTTTCTCTATGTATATGTCATACATATAGCTGTTTTGTTGACTTTAATCATTTTGCTTTTGCTTTGTAGGCAGTTAAAGAACTAAACATCAAGACCAAGAACTGGAAGGAGCTCCTCACAGATGAACCATTTTCTAGGCAAGATCTGATAACCATTCAGGTACATGATACGTTTCAGATAAATCCTGTTTTGTTGTACTAAATTCTTGTAAGTTTTTGTTCTATGTTTCAATATCTCACAGATTTTTATGGATGGTCTTTGCAGAATCCCAATGCACTTGATAGCAAGGTTCTTGTGGAATTCGATCATGTTAAAAATAGTTTGAAAATTGATGATGAAGGTGAGCTAGAGGCTTCATTACCATTGTGGGTAAACTGAGGTATTCTTTTTCTTGTAATTAATTTTTATTGTGTTATCTTATTTTTTGTTTCTTTACTTCTCTTCTTCAGAATTCAAGAGAATGAGTTCCGACCCAACCTATAACATAAATGTAACTGGAGATATCAAGCAGATGCTCAAAGAGCTTGGAACTGAAAAAGGAAGGCAAACTGCTCTGCATGGAGGAGGTGGCAGCAAGGCACAAAATGAACGGGCTGCTGCACTTGAAGCCATTTTAGCTGCAAGATCACGTATTAAAGAGGATCCTAAGTCAAATTCGAATGGGGAGGCTCCTCAGGCGTACAGTATTGTAGATGCTGCTTCTGCTTCAGTGCATGGAAGAAGTGCTGCTGCCGCAAAAGCCACATCAAGTGATAAAACTGCAGCTCGAATAGCTATGCACAAGGCTGGTGAGAGGGCACCAGTGAATGCAAAGATGGTCAGTGAATTTTATTTATAATATCTTCTACCCAATTCTAAATGGTAGGAGTTCCAGTATGATTATGAAAATGAATTCAGTTCTACTTTTAATAGAATACTCTTCTTCCAGCATCAATTATCTTTGCTATATGTCTGTTATAACACGAGTATTAATTCCAGGTAAAGAGCAAATTCACTACTGGTGCTGCTTCGAGATCCTTCACTTCTACCGCCTTTGATCCTGTTACTGAAAATGAATTTGAATATGTCAAAGTTGAGAAGAATCCGAAAAAGAAAGGATATGTACAGCTACATACAACACATGGTGATTTGAACATTGAGCTACACTGTGATATAACCCCCAGGGCTTGCGAGAACTTCATAACTCTTTGTGAACGTGGCTATTATAATGGAGTAGCTTTTCACAGAAGCATTAGGTATGGTGGAGTGTTCTAGTTTAAGTTCTGTATTTTGCCCTTTGTTGATCAATATGACCACAGTTAAACATCTATTATTCTCTTTTATTATATAGGAATTTTATGATTCAAGGTGGTGATCCTACTGGTACCGGAAAAGGAGGAGAATCTATATGGGGAAAGCCTTTTAATGATGAATTGAACTCCAAGTTACTTCACTCTGGAAGGGGTGTTGTCAGTATGGCTAACAGTGGGCCCCACACTAATGGCTCCCAGTTTTTCATCCTTTACAAGTCTGCAAATCATTTGAACTTTAAGCACACAGTTTTTGGTGGAGTCGTTGGTGGCTTGACAACATTGGCAACAATGGAAAAGGTTCCTGTTGATGACAATGACCAACCTTTGGTAAGTTTTAATTTCTTGTTCAACACTAGATACCTATACATGTTTAAAATTGACTCTCTTAAATTGTCACTCTTGGTCTTAATTATACTGGTATAGACGGTATGGAAAGCCACAACAAAAGATTGTAGGTTCTCTATACCATTTTATAACATATATGGTCCAAATCTAGTTCCATCATTGCCTAATTTGTGTGTGTATCTGTCGTTGAACGTGCATGGGTTTATGCACACGGCTGTGTAAATATCTATATATTTTCATCTTATTATCGGTAGTAGCTGAAAGAGTTCCATGGGTTTCAATCATTCAATCATGTTGGTCAACATACAACTTGCTGAATATTGTTTCAACTATGTTAAAGCTCTTGCATTCACAGGCCTCACTTCCATTTTTCTGCTGTGTCTTGTGCAGGAGGAAATTAAGATAACAGGTGTCACAATTTTTGTTAATCCTTACACAGAGCCTGATGAAGAGGAAGAAGAGGCCAAAGCTGAGGAGAAAGCTGAGGATGAAGATAAGGTTTGTTATTAGATCCTTAAATTGGTCCTGGTGCGTATCTTACTCCCTCTTTTACAATAATAATGCAACTCATTTGTTGTTACTCTCAGGACAAGATTGGGTCTTGGTATAGCAATCCGACCACAGGAACAATAGAATCTGGATCTGCCGGTGGTGGTGGTGTTGGGAAGTACTTGAAAGCAAGGAGTGCTCTACCTGAATCTGCTGCAGTTAATGCTGGTTCGACGGAGCTTGCTTCAACAAAGAAAAGGAAATTGGGAGTTTCCACAACAAACTACAATAATTTTTCTGCATGGTAATTGGTAAATGTCCCAAATGTTGTATTGTACCAAATGTAGATAATGTTTTGGATGAGCGAGTAGGAAGGGCATTGTAATCTGTTCTTTTGAGGTATAAAAAGAGCAGATGTGGAGCGTGCGGAGGGATAAAAACTGTCTATGATTGTACTTCAAAGCAACAACAGAAGTTTTGAATTACAGGATTGACATTGCTTAAATCATGAACACATCCATCAAAATTGAAATATTTATCAAACTAAGATTTTGTCGAAGGAGTTTTAACTCTCTCCCTTCCTCTCTCCGTTAGGTGTTCAATTGGAGCATTATCTACATCCGCAGAGAGAGAGAGGGAGAGAGAGAGAGAGAGAGAACACCCGTCCAGGCAAGTGTTTCTCGTTCACTTGGGTGAAATGACATTGGCTAGTGTGTCTACTCCCTTGCACCCAAATTTGAATCTTAAAAAGATTTCTCAAGTTCAAATTCTCCATTCTCAAAAAACCACTCATTACACCATCCCAGCTATGCTACAACAAATTACCTGCAACTAATATTACCAAAATGAAAATAAAAAAACTAGCTAGAAGAACTAATTGATTTTAGGATATTAAAATATTGTTGAGAAGGGAGGTCTAATAATTAAGTACATGCATGCTGCTTCTCTACTGATGACAGCGGGCAGAATCAGGGAACATATCTCTGAATCACTACATGGAGCTCAAACAATATCTCCTTTTCAGAATTACGAATCCATAAATTGATGATAAAAGTTGCAGAGCTCAAGATATATATTAGAACTTGAGAGAGAGAGAGAGAGAGAGAGAGAGAGAGAGAGAGAGAGAGGGAATGAAAAGCACTTGAATTCATCATCGCATTTCTGCAATTTGATATCGTATTTCAAGCATCTAAGAGTATCTCCAAGGGAGATGTCAAATACCAAACATCAAATTTAAATTTGATGGCTATTGTGGCAATTTGACATCTTACACAGTTTTACACTCCACCCGATATGTCAAATTAAATTATTATTTTATTATATTTTAGTGTCGATTTATTTTTAATTAAAAAGAAAAGAAAAGAAAAAATAATAAAATATTCATTTGACATCTTGCTTTTGGGATGTCAAAAATAACATCTCAACTTCCAACCTTTATTCCACATCAGCTTTGACACATCGGTTGGAGTAATGTGAGATGTTATTTCTAGCCGTTAAATGTCTATGTAGCACTTTTGACACATCGGTTGGAGATGCTCTAATGCATCTACTGCATTTACACATTGTGTTTGTTAATGCATAAATAACAAGTTAAGAGACTCAAAATTCTAAATAATTCGATACAAAATTAGTTATATTGGATAACATAGAGTACGTGTAATTAATTTGAACTCGACACGCAAGTAATTTTTTTTCTTTTCGGTCACAACATTCATTTCTTTTATTTGGCTATTTTGGGTGTTGTTTTCATTAAGTTTTACATTTCTTCTAATAAAATAAATAAATGTCTTTAAAACAAACAAAAAAATCATTTGCCGTGAACGTGACAAGGGACTAATCATGTAGTTAAATTACTACCCACATGACTTCATAATAATAATCAAACTCAATTTTGATAACAATTACGTACCCGGCAAGTAGGGTCACTCAACATCATCAAAAAAGAGAAGAAAAAGAATAATAATCTCTTAAAATATTTAGTTCCGAAGAATGACTAGGAAAAAGGCCGAGACATGGTCATGACAACAACTTGGTAACTAGTTGTCTCATGCCACTTAATTGTAAATCGTCACCTTAATTACCACGATAATTAAACTGTGGTCCATGGACGGAGACGGACGGTGAGCTATAATTATTTTTAATTTCCATAAACTCGTGAGTCATGACAAACATAATCTACGTTCAAGTCTTTTTTTTAAATTACCAGAAAAGATAATGGTTTTCTAAACTCATGACTAAGAACATAACAAGTTGCCACATCGCCATCCTAATCCGAAACTAATTTTGAATTATTATTGTGGCAGTGACATTTCATCTATATTATTCATGTAATAATAACAAATAATACTAATTAAAACCAAACAACGAGGTATCACAAAACAAAACATCCCTTAATTTTAGCCTTCAAATTCAAAGTTTGTCTTCTTCCCTTCTCTCATTACTAATTTATCTTACGAGAAATATACCATAATGGGCCAAGCAAATAAATAATTAGTTATGGAAAATTCTATATTAAATCATGTTCATTGTTTATTATTATTATTATTTTAAATTTTTTTTACCATATGTTTGCCAGTAGGGTTGGAATTCTTCAGAGGGAATATTATCTTCTGTTAATTCTTGGGAATTGAGTGGCTTTCCCAAGGCAAATTCTCCACTGTTGGCCACACTCGAAGGGGAAGATGCCAAGATGGAAAAATCCACTATTTGCTATATGTTAAAAAATGATGATGGCTCCCAAGAAAACTTCCTTAAACCCACTTCTCAATCTCAACAAGGGACAGAGTCCAAGCATGGAGTTTTCCTAATGACTCATGAAAGAAAACCAAGAACAAGAAGAATCCACATATGAAAATTATAACTCACCTTGACAATTGACATAAGAACAAGAACTATATAATTTTCCTAATCTTTAATATATATTACTTGAGGAACTAGCTAGCCTATTCTGCCAAGAGGAGACAAGGATTTTCTCTCTGGAAGGAATTATGTTTGAGCTTGAAGACAACAAGGTTAGGACAATGGAAAAATCAAGATGGGACTTGACTTGGGGACTTGGGTTGCAATCATATATATATATATATATATATATATATATATATATATATATGTATATATATATATATATATATGTATATATATATATATGTATATATATGTATATAGATGTATACATAGATGTATGCATATAAAGAACCAGATTGGCCTAGCGGGTTTTGTTGTTGAGATTTTGGAACTGTACCAAACTATACAACGAGTAAATCTATGAACAATGATGGTTGGGTAATCTAGAGAAATCAAAGGCCTAGCAGGGCTATAGCTAGCCTGGTGGTGTTATGGGGTGGGTGAGATTAGAGAGCATGTGTGCCTTATAAACAATCAAATGTACATCTCATCATGAGTGGTAAAAAAAAAGAAAGGAAAAGTGGGGAAAAGAAGTGGAAGGCTAGGCATGCCCCCTGGATTTTGGTGAAGGGTACATTTTGGTGTTATTACCTAGATTAAGATATGAGACATTCGTGTATGGGGCTGATAATGTAACAGCTAAGAAAGGAAAAAGTGGTGGGAGTTTTGGCGGGGTTTGAAGGGGGAAAGGCTTTTTGGAACTTGGGGGGCAAGGAAATGTGAGTGTGAGTGGGTTAATTATTTTTTTTTTGAAGGTTTGTGATGGTGGCTTTGATGATGATGATGATGCACGCCGGCAGCTTTACTTATGTCTCCATCTCTCTCCCCCCAAAACCCAAATGGCACGCCTGCTCCCACTCAAACTATTCCAATCCACAGACACAGAGAGAGAGAGAGAGTCAAGGAATGAAAAGCTAATCCACTAGCCATTTGGTGATCTAGACCCTGTTAACTTTTTCTCAGACTTGTTTCATCTTTTTGTCAGATTGGAATTCTATTTCTAAACACTATAGCTCAGTCCATTCCACATTCTATGTTCAACCCAAAAACTTATAAGTATAATTTCACTCAGTCTTGGATTGGTCCATCCATACATGTTAAAAAAAGAAAGAAAAAAAAAAGACCCATAAAGAAGAATAAGCTAAGCTATAAAAGAAACCAACCCCACTACATATTCCTCATCGATTACACCAAAAGAAAAGAAAAGCAAAGCAAAGCAAATGTTACCCACTTAAGATTCCCCAATTACCTTCACCAACCACCTCTTGGCAAGATAATGCACTAATCATATTAATTTCCTACATTTCATGTAAAGCTTAATTAGTAAAACATGTCAAGTTGTGAGACACTTAATTACAAATTTTCATCTAATCAATAGTATAAAAATAGCATAACATATTATATAATTAGTTATTTTTTCAATGTTGTCATGGATATTAGTTTATTGGTGCCAATATTCTTTTTACTTATCCAACAAAACCTCCTCATTCCTACCTATAACCTATGTTATTGACATTAACCCAGCTAAAATCCAACCTCAAGATATCCTAATCATTTCCTATCCCCCAGTCTCCTACAGTTAAAAACACAAAGACCCATCTATCTGCTGTCCCCGAACAACCCAAAGCACATACGCTCTCTCTCTCTCCTTCTCAAAGTTAAGTTTATTGATGTGGGTCTTCGCAGGTTAAATGGATACCTTGTTTAGGCTAGTCAGTCTCCAATCCGATCACCATCAATCTTTCAACAACTCAACCACCACCAGAACCTCAACACCAACAACTACCACCACTACTTCCAGCAGCTCTAGATCCTCCTTCCTCAGCCCCCCTCATCAAAACCCTCACCCTAATTACCCGCACCAAAACGACGACGTCGAAGAATGCTTCAACTTTTTCATGGATGAAGAAGACTTCTCCTCGTCTTCTTCCAAACACTACTACCCCTCAAACCACCCAACCCCTCCAACCCCAAACCCTCTCCTCACCACCACAACCTCTCCCACACCCACAGATTTCTCCTTCTCACCCGCCCTCATCAACTTCGAGCTCTCCAACGGCAAGTGGGCCCCGGACCTCCTCTTGGAGACCGCCAAGGCCATCGCCGACAAGAACAGCTCCCGCGTCCAGCAGCTCATGTGGATGCTCAACGAGCTCGGCAGCCCGTACGGCGACACCGACCAGAAGCTCACCTCCTATTTCCTCCAGGCTCTTTTCAGCCGCATGACCGACTCCGGCGACCGCTGCTACCGAACCCTAATCTCCGCCTCGGAGAAAACATGCTCCTTCGAGTCCACCAGAAAAATGGTGCTCAAGTTCCAGGAGGTCAGCCCTTGGACCACTTTCGGACACGTGGCGTGCAATGGGGCGATCATGGAAGCCTTCGATGGAGAGCCCAAGCTCCACATAATCGACATCAGCAACACTTACTGCACCCAGTGGCCGACGCTGCTCGAGGCCCTGGCCACCAGAACCGATGAGACGCCGCACTTGCGCCTCACTACTGTGGTCGCCACCAGAGCCAGCGACGGCTCTGGTGGTGCACCAGCGCAGAAAGTAATGAAGGAAATTGGCGCCAGAATGGAGAAGTTCGCCCGATTGATGGGCGTGCCTTTCAAATTCAACGCTGTCCATCACTCTGGCGATCTCTCCGAGCTGAATTTATCAGAGCTGGATATCAGAGACGATGAGGCCCTGGCCGTCAACTGTGTTGGCACTCTACACTCAATCCAAGCCGTTGGAAACCGGCGTGATTATTTGGTGTCTGCGTTCCGGAGCTTGAGACCGAGGATCATCACTGTCGTGGAGGAAGAGGCTGATCTCGACGTTGGGGTTGACGGGCTTGACTTTGTCCACGGCTTTCAAGAGTGCTTGAGATGGTTTCGGGTTTACTTCGAGGCGCTGGACGAGAGCTTCGCCAGGACCAGCAACGAGCGGTTGATGCTCGAGCGGGCAGCAGGTCGAGCCGTCGTCGATTTGGTGGCCTGCGCGCCGTCAGAGTCAGTTGAAAGGCGCGAGACCGCCGCTCGCTGGTCAAGGAGAATGCATGGGGCCGGGTTTAGCCCCGTGACGTTTAGTGATGAGGTGTGCGACGACGTACGCGCCTTGTTGAGGAGGTACAAGGAAGGTTGGGCAATGACACAGTGCTCGGAAGCCGGGGCTGGAATATTCCTTTCGTGGAAGGATCAGCCCGTGGTTTGGGCCAGCGCTTGGAGGCCTTGATATACGCTGGCCGGTGATCGGTGATCGGTGATCATATATATTTTCACACGTGTGATTGGTTTTATGTGGCACGTGTGCATTATGGAGTTTGTGAGTAAGGAGTCCTCTTGTGTTTGAAAGAGGGGAGGGAGGGAGATAATAGTGCTTGGCTTGAATAGAATGAAGTAAATTAATTTTCATGGGTTATTAATTATTTGTGATTTTTTTTCTCTTGATTTTTATTGAAAGTTGAATAGGTTGTTTTAATGATGGTTTTGTATTTTTGAATATCATCTTTGTGGGCAAATGCCCTAATTTAATTTAGTTCACTTTCAAATCATCCATAATCAACTCCCGCTAATCCATAATCATTCAAATGTCTAACTTTGACTAAAGTTGGCCAGCGAGATTGTCTCTTTGCTTAACCCACAATTAGTCAATCAAAAGACAAAAGTACAAAATAATTTGAAATGGGGTGGTTTGGTATTTGGTGTCTTAGTTAGTTCAAGGTGAGATCAGCTAAAAAGAATTAAGAAAAAATTGAAAGCGTGTTAAATAAATTAATGGGTTAATTAATTATAATTAAAAAAAGGTCGTTGTCTAATTTATTGGTGGCATAGAATATCTTAGGACGGCCGTGGAGTTGGGATGGGTTTAGGGAATCTCATGGAAAGGTGGTTTGGTCAATAGTGGCATAAAGGGCTTTAGTGGCCAGCACGCTGTCCATGATTTTGATATGGTCTTCTTCTTCTCTCATCCTTTTAGAAAAGTTTTTATTTATTTTTTTAATTTTTAATCAAATACTTTGATTGGTGATTTGCAGAGTCTTGGCTTTCGAGGCATGGCCCCCGCCACAAAGCCACCAGCTCCATCAAAATCAAACACTTTGTTGGTGGTGTTGTGGTGGTGGTGGTGTATAAATTAGCGTACTTTTGGCCCACGGCAGGCAAATTCATACACAAGAAATGTGAAAGTTATTAAAGAAATAACAAGACTTTAAAGTGGGAACTCCTTTTAAGAGTTGCGTATCTTAATCCCTTTGATGACACTTGCCCCCTCCACGTCCACATATATGCTCTCTCTCTCTCTCTCTCTCTCTCTCTCTCTCTCTCTCTCTCTCTCTCTCTCTCTCACACAAAATATCAAATTATTCAATATATATTTCATATGAGCCCTAAAAAATTAGGATGTATATAGTGAGTGAGACCAACGTAGCTGAGGCGATTAGAAGATATATATAGTGAATCTGGTACCATTTGGTTGAGTTCAATAGCACTACGTGATCAGATTTGATATTGGTGATAAAGGTTGTCCTTTTGCCCAGCAAAGCAAATAGGATTGCCCATCGACTTGCTTGCTTTTTTTGTGAGGTGATGAGTTTTTTTGACGGGTATGCGGTGCTCTTGATCTTATTCATGATGTCTCTTTTACGTTACTCTTGTTTCGTGATTATTACTAAAAGTTCCCCTTGTAACGCATATGCTTGTTAAAAAAGAAGAAGAAGAAAGACAATGTCTGATTATTTTAGATGGAGTGGCCACATATATGTCTAGTCTTTTATGAGTGTTTTCACATTTGGGGTACTTTTACAGAGAGCTGATTGGCGTGGTTGCTGGCCCATGTCCTTCTTTTAGCCTACGCTTTCAATTTTCTTCCTTTTTATCACATCGCCAATGGCCAGCTGTTGCCCTTTTCAACTTTTAACGGGACCAGGTTCAACTTGCAACATGCATGTTGAAGAGGATCATATGGGCAAACCCTGCCAAGCTCTCTTGGCCAAGAGTTTATACATATATGGATAACATACTTTTTATCTAAATATTGAAAGGGCAGATTAAACTTTGATGTAACCACGCAAACGTATTTGTAGCTATTAGAGCGACAGGTTCACTTTTCTCTCATAAGATATAGTTCAATTTCACGTTATCGTAATGCGAATTCATACCATCTATTGTTGGATTTAGGGATTATATAGAAGAAAGACTAGAACATCACTTACATGCAATGTGTGTACAATGCCACAAAAAGATCACATATAAACGCAGAGTATGAAGAAAAGAAAGAATATGTGAGATAAATGTCAAACAAAGTAGGGCAAATATTCAGTTATGCTAAGATACGCTCATATATTTATTCTTCTCCAATATGAAGGTATTTATACAAGTACAAAGATGTGTTAATCCTAAATAAAATAGGAAATATATCTAAATTACAGTAGGAAATAAATCTCTATTACAATATGACTAAATAATAATTGGTAAGTAATCAAAATTCTAACTAAATAGGGAACCAAAATCCTAACTAAGTAAGGACTCGCCAACACTCCCCCTCAAGTTGGGCAAAGATATTTCGCACGCCTAACTTGATAAGCGAGTCACGGAACACCATACTTGAGAAGCACCAATTGTAGATAAGGTCTTTTCGTCAACCACGAGTGAAACAAGCGACAAACTAAAGCAAAGTTCGCAGCGGAAACACAAGAGCAAATCCTAAAAAATAGGGCACATAGCAGAACACAGAAACCCTATGAGCACGGTAGCAGATAAGTCAGAACACAGAAGCCCTGTGAACACAGCAAAAGCAAAGGCAACCAAACCCTTAAAATAGGGTAAGGCAAGGTAAGGCAAATAAAGCCCAAGCAAAGGAAAGATGGCAAGGCATGACAAAGAAAGCCCAGATAGGGCAACAAAACCCTAAAAATAGGGTAAGGCACGACAAAAGTAAAGTCTTACCCTAAAAATAGGGTAAGGCAAGGCATGGCAAGGCAAAGCCAAACCCTAACAAATAGGGTAAGGCAAGGCAAAAAAAGTTAAGAGCAAAGGCAAGGTCAACGGGTATGACCACAGCGGAAACATACCAGTAAAGGCATGAGCAACAATACTGGCACCAACAAGAGCAACAAGGCAGATACATAACAGGTCAAGAGCAAAGGCAAAGTCAACAGGCATGACCACAGCGGAAACACACCAGCAAAGGCATGAGCAACAATACTGGCACCAACAAGAGTAATATAAGGCACTGGCAGCAGCAACAGCAGAGACAACTTCTCTTCACTCCCTCTCTCCCCCTGAAGAGAAGGGGTCGATGGAGCCATATGATCAATGGTACTTGAGAAACATGCACTGACTAACACTGAGATGTAGCAGAATCAGCCATGGCAGATAGGTGGTTAAATTGCAGCGGCATAGATGAGCAGCGGTGACAATAGCAAGGTAGGCAGCGATGACGGTAGCAAGGTAGACGGCGGCAGCGGCAGACTAGGATGATAAGCTAGATGTATAGTGCAATGGAAATAGGTAGTGTCTGGGGTTAGGGTAGAGACAGATCAAAACACAGTAACATCATCAGCAATGACCATAGCACATCATCGGCAATGACCATAACAACGGCAACATCAATGGCAATAATAGTGGCAACGGTAACATCAACGACAATAGTAGAGGTAATGGCAACGACAACAACAACAGCAACAGCAACAGTTCTTCCATATCAACTTTAGCTAATTCACACAGACAACTTCTCTTCACTCCTCCTCTCCCCCTGAAGAGAAGAGGTCGTCAGAGTCCAGAAATAAGCAACATCTTCATGGGAATATGTCAAGCTAATGGGGATACGTCAATAAACATATCATTTTCACTCCCCCTCCCTCCTTTGAAGAGGAAGGGAGGAGAGCACTTAAATTGCAAGGAGAACGCAAACACAGGTCACAAGAAAAAACCTGGCTGATACCATATCAAACAAAGTATGGCAAATATTCAGTTATGCTAAGATACGCTCATATATTTATTCTTCTCCAATATGGAGGTATTTATACAAGTACAAAGATGTGTTAACCCTAAATAAAATAGGAAATATATCTAAACTACAATAGGAAATAAATCTCTATTACAATATGACTAAATAATAATTGGTAAGTAATCAAAATTCTAACTAAATAGGGAACCAAAATCCTAACTTAATAAGGACTCGCCAACAATAAAAGTATACTAGTGTGTGATTTAAATCATTGGTAAATAGTTTAATATATGATAAGGACATAAAATATTATAGTGCGATATTTTAAGTAGATGCCTGAGACAATAGAATCCTAGTCATAAAGCAACAATATTAAGAATAAAAATATAAACCGACATATCTTATTTTGATATGAATTCCACACTTCATAAGTCAATTGCGTGAAGCAATGTCTTGTTATAAACAAAAAATTTGTGAAAGAAACTATGTGAAACGATGAACATCCTTTATCGATCGGGACCTCATCATTCATTTTTCTTTAGCATGCTACCATAGCTTCTTTTGTCCTACAATAGTTTCTTTCCTTATCCCTTATGATTATTGGAATTATTGCAATTCTTGACTTCTCTTGTATTATTATTATTTTTAAATGCAAGTGATATTTTACTTTCTACACTACGAGAAATTATAGAATATTACGGAAAGGGGGATTCGAACTCAAGTGCATAGTGGAGGAGGTCATCCGCTCTAGTCAATTTGGTTAAGCCCATGTAAGCAGACTTTTCTTGTATTTACTAATTAACACATAAGGGCATCCCCAATCAGTCTCTAAATGGGGCTCTAAAAATAGTGGATGAAGACCCATGTAGACCTCCGTTGGAATATTCTGGGCTCTAAAAGTATCTTTCCCACAATGGGGGGCTCTACATCATAAACTCTATATGAATATTTTTTTTATGATGTAATTTGTTTTACGTGTTAATTTTTTTTGTTATTAACTTAATTTTGTTTTATTGTATGTTTATGTTATGTTACCTTTTTTTAATGAACATAAAAATTCAAACTTTGGAGTAGTAATTCTAAAGGTAAATCATAATTTAAAAAAAAAAAAAATCAAAAATCAACATTTCTACTGAATTTATAATTAAAAGAAATTAAAGGAAACGTAGAAAAATTGAAGTAGTAATTCAAAAGGTAAATTATAATAATTGAAAGCAAAAAGAAAGAACAAAAAAGAGAGAAGAAATATCAAACCAAAAAAAGAAAAAGAAAAAAGAAGAAAAAAGAAAACAAAAAACAAAAAACAAAAGGGGTAGACAAACCTTTTATTTGGTTGATGTTAGAAAAAAAAAAAGGCTTAATATCACAAAATATCCTTAAGGTTTACAAAACTATCAGATTGCATCCTTTATGTTTTTTTTTTTGTCATCCGTTGTCCTCAAGGTTAGTATATGTGATCATAAATAATCCATGTCGTTAGGTTCCGTCAAAAACTCCATTAATTTGCTGACGTGGCATATATATGTCACAAAACATTCTTGAGTTCACGCACTTATCACAAATGGTCCATACAAATTTTTTATATTTTTCATTTAAAATTCATAAAATTTTGGTTTTCTTTTTTAAATTATTTAAAAATATATATTGTATTTTAAATACACGTGACACTATATTTTAGAAGATGTGGGCTCCACATATATGTCACATCAACAAACTAATTAAGTTTTTTTAAAAATAATTTAAAATTCATAAAATTTAAAAATGAAAAAACCATTTATAGAAGGATTTTAATCTTGAGGACCATTTATGAACCCTAAACCATTGGTTTTTTCATTTTTAAATTTTATGAATTTTAAATTATTTTTTAAAAACTCCATTAGATTGTTGATGTGGCATGTATGTGGAGCCCATATCACCAATAATATAGTGTCACGTGTATTTAAAATAAAAAATATATTTTAAAATAATATAAAATTCATAAAATTTTATATATAAAAAAACCAAACTTTTATGAATTTTAAATTAAAAAATTTAAAAAAATTGCAGGGACCATTTGTAATAGGTGCGTGAATGTCAGGGATGTTTTGTGATAATTTTTGCGATTTTGGGTTACCTTTCATACGTGTCCCCTCCCCCCTCCCCCCTCCCCCCCTGCCAACTCCATTGAAAAAAAAAACAAATAAATTAAACTAATTACAACAATTAGTAAACTAATGTGTTAAATTACGAAAATTGAAACTACAAACTATAAGGACCAACTAGCTAGTTGATATTCTAGTGGTATTTTGGTTCCTAATGTTAGAACAGGTCTTAAGTTCGATATCTTATCACTTATTAATCAACTACGTAAACTAAAATTATTACATATTATGAAATTTATAATTTTTTTTTGGTTTGTTAATATCTATTTTTAACCACTCCATTGGGTCTTAATCAACTCGTAATATAGTCCTAATCTTTTGGGGTGCGGGGGGACCAAATTTAGTGGCGTATTTGATAAGAAATGATGGTCCCAATCAAAGTTGGTACATGCTACAACATGCCAATTAGTCAAATCACCATTTTTCCAAAGAAAATAAAAAGGCAACAAAAGAGAACTAGTAGACATCTCAACGGCTCAGACTAGTATGGCAATTAAGCTTGGCAATGTACAAATTATTTTTCTCTTCTATAAACAAATTCAGCTTGAGTTTAGCATTTGCCAAGAAGTGTTGGGTTGTTTTCTGGTTTTATCTTCCATTAATAATATACTTAAGCATCATCAATAATAGCCAAGAAGTGCATGTTGAAAAGACTTCATTGTATTTTTCGATGAGTTTTTTAGAATTAGATTGGGTGAATTTTGGATTTGATGGTCCCGTGGCTGAACGCAAGAATTGAGCGGCCGTGTCCAAGTCAGGAGGTCCCAAATATCGAGTTTTGGTAACGGGAGTGCATTTCATGTGCGGCGATGTAAAATTAGTGAAAGAAAAAAAAAGGCAAAAAATAAAAAATAAAAAACACTCTCAAGTTGTTTTGAAAAATAAGGGTGATTTTGACAACTAGATTTCACTTTTATGAAAACTGAAATCAGTTTTCAAAACCCCTTATTATATTATCGCTTATATTCAGTTTGATGAGTCATTCTATAGTGAGTGGTTATAGAATTCTACTCGGTGTGATATGGATGGAGCCACCTACAAGTTATATCGCAGCCCGATGCACAAAAGGAAGGTAAAGCCCACTGATATGAGGATCAATCAATCAAGCTGGGCCATGAAGCTTCACAACTAAAATACCTTATTGCGCTGAGAAAATCTTTTGTCCATAAAATCCTTTCTTTTAAAAAGCAAATATATAATTCATACCTCTCCGGTGTCTTCAGATGTGGGATTGTCAAATCTATTTTTGACCAAAAAAAGAAAAGGAAAAACTCAATTAGCAACAGATTCAAAACATAACACCTTCTTTGAATTTTTAAATTTTCACCTCACGTTTTGCAAACAAGAGAAATGAAAAAACAAAAACGGAAGAAACACGTAATGGAATATGAAAATAATTCTTCAAAAATTCGTATACATTTAAAGAGTATAGCCGTTCGGCTGTACTATTTAAATATTCGTTTATATACATCAGAAACAGTTCAAGAGATTAAGTTCAACATTGCTGTTGAATGCTTATACAGTTCGAGAAACTTTACAATATTTTGAACTTCATCTCTTGAACTGTTTCTGATATATTTGTTTTTAGTTGGTATTCAGGTTCAGATGAATCAATGTTGATTGTACATGCATTATTGGAAGTTGCTTCACACCCACTAGTACTATATCGCCTCCATGACATTCAATTTTCGGCGAAGTCTTCAGGTGAACTTGACCAAAAGGTCAGTCATTCTAGAACTACAGCCTACTTGATCCTGCGTAAACAAGTATTGACTATAGTAACTCCACTCTTCCAGGGATTCGTATATTTCGTTTGTCAATGAATCTTCCATTGAAGCTGAGAGAAATAGAAGCCTACAAGTTTTTCGTATATATTTAAAGGGTATAGCCGAGCGGCTATCCTGTTAAAATATTCCATTTATAGCGTATAGCCACACGGCTATACTTTTAAAATATTCTATTGAAAGAGTATAGCCAAGTGGCTATACTGTTAAAATATTTCATTTATAGAGTATAGCCGCGCGGCTGTACGTTTAAAATATTCTATTTAAAGAGTATATCCGGACGGCTATACCCTTTAAATATATAGAAATATTTAAAAAGTATAGCCGCTATAAACTATAAATATTCTATTTAAAGGGTACAGCCGATCGGCTATACCCTTAAAATATTCTATATCTAGAGTATAGCCGGACGGCTACACTGTTAAAATATTCTATTTCTAGAGCCGAGCCGCTCGGCTATACCCTTTAAATGTATACGAATATCTTTAAATATTCTCTTAGTAGCTGCCATTTTGTCTTGTTTGTATTTCTCACAACCTGAAAGTATGGCATACGGAGGTTCTTGTTGGTGGATAGGTATCATGGCCATTGGTCATAAGCTTCAGTACCGTGATGAATATATACAGAAGATCAATGTGAGTTTGGCAATATATAACCATACCTCCCTTCTTTAATTTCTTTCCTTTTCATTTTATGCTTGTGAGCTTTATGTTTCTACCTGAGTAATTCTACTGTTGGGGGATAAAAATTTGATGCAGATAGTTGAGTTGATGTAATTGTATGTATTGGCTAGTTGAGGATATGTAAAAATGAATTTTAGTTGAAAACAGAACCTGAAACTTAAATTAACAAAAACTTTTACTATAATTTACTGTCAGTTTCTCCCTTTGACTCATTCTGTATCAATTATCAAACCTTGTTCAAGATTCTGCATTTAGCACAAATTTTTCATCTTGCTGGATGTGTTAACTACTTTGGTAGGAAAGTTTATCTATCTGTTCTCGTGGTTGTCTCACACTCATTGATTATTGGGAACAACTTGTTTCCATTATTTATTATAGCTAATACAGCAGTGAGCTAAATAAGTGTTGTTCCTACATAATGCATTACTTGCTGAATATATCTTAGTCTCCTTTCCTTATTCTAATCCGTGTTTTGAATGTTTCTGGTGAAGTCGTGCTTGGGGCAATGAAGTCTCTGTGCAGATGCAAATACGCTGTGAGTTCACTCACTGATCCCCCTTCTAAAATGTTAATATGAATTCGTTAAAGCTACTATAGAGGGTTTTTGCTAAATTTATATATTGAATCCAGTGTGTTTCGTTATGTGATTCAACTGTGATACCTGTCAAGGAAATCACCCCCTGAAAAACGTAGCGATTTTGCGTTAGAATCTGTTGACGGGAGCACTCCAAACGATGCAGATTGTGATTTCATTTCGCACCGGTTATGTATGGATCCAAAACCAAAAGCATATGATTTTTCTGTACTTACGTTGTCTTTCTAAATATAATTTTTATTTCCCAAATTTTTAGTTCTAAAATTACATCAAGAGAGAGAGAGAGAGAGAGAGAGAGAGAGAGAGAGAGAGAGAAAGCTGAAATTGCCATTGATGATCAAGACAACTAGTCTGAAATGCGTAAATTAACAAGTGCCAGCAAACGTTTTGCAAAAGGTAAAAACAAAAACGGAAGAAACATGTAATTGGAATATGGTAATATTTCTTAAACAAATTCGTATATATTTATAGAGTATATCCGGGTGGCTATACTCTTTAAATGTTTGTATATATTTAAAAGGTATAGCCGCACGGCTATACTGTTAAAATATTCTATTTACGGGGTATCGCCGTGCGGCTATACTGTTAAAATATTTTATTATAGTATCGCCGCGCGGCTATACTTATAAAATATTCTATTTATAGAGTATAGCCGCGCGGCTATACTATTAAGTTAACACGGCAACTTCTGAGACCTTGGACTCAGACGGGTGGTTGAAGACGGGTGATCTTTGTTTCTATTAATTGACGACTTTAATCTCTTATTTGTCACTTTTGAAATTTTTTAGAAGTATTTAGCTGGGAAAAGAAACTGGTCCATAAAAAAACAAGAAACAAAAGAAATTCAAGAACTTATGAGATCATTGAAGAAAATTTTGACGGATATTTTGCCTATAAGTTTGCCTTTATGAGAAATCTGGTATTTTGCCTCCACTTTCTTCCATAGTTAGTATCATGGTTACATGGTAGAAGATCATAGTTTCTGAAAGAATTTGCAGTATATTTCATTTATTTGTTTACCTCCTCAAGGTATACTAGTTCTGATTTCTGCCCGTTGGCGTTTCTGAAGCAGGTATCCTGATGAAGAAGCAGGGCAGATTCCCATGGCCTATCTAGTTAGAAAGCCTGGAAGCAATATCAATGAGGCTGCAGTTATGGTTTTTGTTTCAAAACAAGTATGCTCCTGAATACTTGTAAAAAAATCTAATTGATTCTTTTCATAATTAACATCCATACATCCAAAGTTCCAGTTCTCTTGGAGTTGTATGTTACAGGCCATCACATTGAAGTTGGTTTCTTATTGCAGGTTGCACCCTACAAGAAGATTCGACATGTATCGTTTATCAACTCCATTCCAAAATCTCCAGCAGGAAAGATCTTGAGGAGGGAGCTCGTTAGTCATGCTCTATCTAGCCGTTCATCTAAATTATGATTTACTTCTTCAAACAAAGGAAAGCTTGCTGAGCATTGCATTCCAATTCAACATATCAACTTGTTCATGTTCTTTAGCATGTATATAAATGCAATCGATCTTGGAAGTCACAGTTGTTATGTTTCTGATCAGAATTCGATCGTGTAAAGCCTTTTGTAAGATAAACCTATGTTTGAGCCTAATTGAAATCTGGCCACACATAATTTGTTTTTGTTTTGTGTCCACATTATTTATGTTTACTGTATATCTATCTGTGAGAGAGTTTGAAATTCATCATTCAATCAAGATCCTTGATGCACTTGTTTCCCTAGTAAGTGTTTTTGCTTATGTTGTATTCTGAATGTAATATACGTACTACCAGAGACTTGTTACCATTATTGTTCTCATGATTATTAATAGTTTAGCTTGTTAACCAGGGATTCATGTAAAGAGAACCACATGTATATATATTCCTTTTTTGTTGCTGTTTGTATCAATCTTATATTTACTGGTTTTCCCAAGAAATGATTCTTTCATACCATGATACCTTTTGTCACATAAATTAAATGGCTATCAAAAGATTTGAGAACTAATTTCCTCATTTATCAAAATAAGGTATAGCCGCGCAGCTATAGTTTTAAATATTCTATTTATGGTATATAGATTTGTTTATGGGAAAATGGTTAATAATTGGGGAGATTCACTATTATACGCAATATAGGAGCTCAAATTATAAAAAAAAACCCCTAACTTTAGAAACACACCCAAAACTCATTTACAACATAACAAAAAAGCTTTTAACTTCTTTTAAATTACAAAATTGCCATTGATTTCTTAAAACAAACCCAACCCCAAAACCTTATAAAAAAAAGCCCAAAACACTCAATAGGGCATCAAAGTAATTTAATAATCAAAATTAAATTCAATAGGGCCAGTTGTCATTTTTTGGGTTTGTTTATAGAAATTAAATGGTGTAGGGTATATCTATAATATTAGTGCTAAGAAAGGATATATGACTAAATATCTCTAATAATTGTCATACAACTGAACTTCAACTTAATGGAGGAAGCAATGAAATACCACATTACATTCCATTTGGACCTTCTTCTATTGCACTAATTTGTCACAACCACAAGAAAGATGTGCGAGGCATGCCTGGTTTCTAATTTAAATAGTCTAGCCGCGCGGCTATACCGTTAAAATCTTGTATTTAAAGAGTATAGCTGGACGGCTATACTGTTAAAAATTTACGAAGTATAACCGTCCAGCTAGCGTATCGCCGCGTGGCTATACTTGAAAAACTTTCTATTCAAAGCGTATAGCGGAGCGGCTATACTGTTAGAATATTCTATTTATAGAGTCTAGCCTTACGGCTATACTGTAAAAATTTTCTATTCATAGAATACAGCCAGGCGGCTGTACTGTAAAAATGTTCTATTCAAATTGTATAGCCGATCGGTTATACTGTTAAAATATTCTATTTATAGAGTATAGCCGCGCGGTGATACAGTAAAATGTTTCTATTCAAAGAGTATAGCCGACTGGCTATACTGTTAAATATTCTATTTATATAGTATAGCCGCACAGCTATACGCTATACGGTTAAAATATTCTATTTATAGGGTATAGCCGTGCGGCTATACGTTTTAAATATTCTATTTAAAGGGTATACCTGCAAGGAGTTGATCAATAGTCAGAACTTAGAACTGACCTGGCAATCTGGCAATGCAGATGTCTAATCTTAATGGTAGATATTGGAACTTCATAAGGAGAATGAGAAGCCAAAGCTTGAGCCAGTTCTTTAATACTAGTAATGTTCAGGCTTGAAAGGCACTGTCTGAAATATTCAAGGATTGATATATCTTCTTTGAAGGAGTGATCCTTTTCAAAGAAGATATATGGTAGTTGAGAATGAAGTAATTCCCAAGGTATGATCTAATAATACTCACTTTTTTGGGGTTTTTTTTTTAATTTTTATTTTATTTAAACAGGTTATGGATAGGCTTCTAAAACTACCTCAACATCCTCAAGTACTCCAGACAGGTAATGTATTTTTAGTACTTATAGTTCCTCTGTCATGGATGGTTCAGCTGAGGACTCGTTGCATCTAGTTGAAGCCTTAAGGTAACCTATATCTTCTGCATCTTCTGACGTTGCGTGATCAATCTAGTACCATGCTGTTGATGATCTGAACATCTACTGAACTCTCTTCTGCAGCAAGGTTATTACTGAACTTCCACCTGACCATGCTAAGAGGGCTTTGGAGGCGTTGTGCTTGCCCGTCGTTACTCCTTTACAGGTGTGTAATTCATTTCCAGAAGAAAGTGTACATACAAATTCTTCTGTGGGTGATGATACTGAATTAATGCTGTCAACAACCAGGAAGTTGTCAGCCAAGGCCCAGACACATTAAATAGCAAGCCTGCTCGTGATTTAACTGTTCACATTGATCGATTTGGGTATATCTTTAGGTACGTATGATCAATATCTAGTTGTTATGCCCCTTATTTCTTTTTATTTTGTTGAGATGTGCTAAACATGCTAGTAAATATCAATTCAAGATATGAAAATCCTGCAGAAGCTGTGGCAGATGCAATCCAAAGACTTTGGCCACTATTTAAAGCCATATTTGATCTGTAAGTGTTCCTACATAATACATTACTTGCAGAATATTGGCCAAAGACTTTGGCCAATATTTAAAATATTCTATTCATAGAGTATAGCCGCGCGGCTATACCTTTTAAATATTCTATTGTTTGTACCAAAATTTGCACTTTTTGGCCAAACTCTCCATTTCTAGCCAAAATACATTTGGACTTATTTTTTACTCATCAGCCCAACTGGCTATTCGGGCTCCACTTGCCAAAAAATTGGAAAAGAAGCCCATATCATTCCAAGAGATAAAATAAGCCAAAATAGCTTTCCCAAGTTCCCAGATTAGATATTTTGAAACTTGAGGTATGACCTTCATTAACTCAAGACCATTTCAATAGAAAGGTAAAAGCAAAAGTTATCTCCTATAGCCATTTAAGTCTCAGGAACAACAGACCCGTGTGGTCTCATCAATTAAGATATTTTGAAGCACAAGTTACAAGAATGACCAGAAGGTATTCAAAAGGAATTCTTAGAGAAAGCATGCTGAGTATCTCTGCAAAACATCCATGTGCCTTCAAAAGAGGGATATTTTCTTCACAAGTTACAAGGAAAAGATATTCATCACAATTGATATTTTCCAGGAGATATTTCCCAGATATTTTTAGGAACCAAAATTCCTATAAATACAAGGGATGAGAGCTGAAGAAAGGACACCCAACAATCAACAAAACAAATACAAAAGAAACAATCAGTTCATTGATCATTCTAGCCTTCAATAGAAGCAAAGCCAACAAAGGTACCAAGGACCTTCAAAGCTATCCTTGAGATTCTGCTCAGAATTCCCAGCCACTCACAACTCAACTTGATTATAGCTCTGCCAATTTCAACATTGGTATCGATTTCCAGCTAATATTTATTAGTTGAAGGTCCAGTCCAGTCCAGTCCAGTCCAATCCAGTCCAGCCTGACAGTCCAGTCCAGTCCAGCCAGTCCAGCCTGACAGTCCAGTCCAGTCCAGCCACACAATCCAGTGCAGTCCAGCTTGACTAAAATAGTCTCAGAAATGGCATTCTAGGCAGAATTCGAAGTCCAATATTTTGATGTATTTCCGGACTTAGCAGTTCCTTTCATTTACTGTATTTCAGACAGTTCTCCTTGAACTTGTTTTTATTTTCAAACACTTGTATTTTTGCTTTACTTCCCAGTTTTATTTAGATAAATTATGAAGTCCTTACCAGTCTAAGGCATAGAAAAGAACTTACTTGGGAGATATTCCTCACCCAAATTCACAATCGTTTGTTCAAAGTCAATAGCTTGGGGCGCAAGTTATTTTTACTCTCAAGTCTGTTAGAATTGAAAAATTGCTAACGGTGGCACGCTCGACACATAAAGAAAATTAATTTATTGACCAACCATGGTCTTTGGATTAATGGGGAACTTTACCCTACCATCACAGGTACTAAACACAAAAAGGGGTGAACATCTATTTAAAGAGTATAGCCGTATTTAAAGAGTATAGCCGCGCGGCTATACGCTTAAAATATTCTCTTGTGGTTGGCATTTCTCTTGTTTGTATTTCTTACAACCTCTGAAAGTATGGCATACGGAGGTTCTTGTTCGTGGATAGGTATCATGGTCATAAATACAAAACATCAATGTGAGTTTGTCAATACTCATAGCTTCCTTAACAAGAGATATTTAGTCATATACCCATTCTTAACGTTAATAATATAAATAAACCATACACCATTTAATTTCTATAAATAAACCCAAAAAATGGCAGCTTGCCATATTGAATTTAATTTTGATTATTAAATTACTTTGATGCCTTATTGAGTGTTTTGAGTTTTTTTTAAGGGAGATTCACTATTATACCCAATATAAAGGCTTGTTGAGGCCCAAAAATCCAGGACTGGGCCCAAATAAGTTCTCGGCCCAGTGCGATACCTTATTAAGGAGAGACTTGATTTGGGCACGCAAAAGTTCATTATGCACAGTCGCACGAGTCACAATCCACGTGTCACGCCAAATACATATGTAATCTGTCACGCTAATAATTGAAACGAGCCTATAAAATGCATTGGCTCTATAAACCCATGCTAATTATCTGTTCGGTTCATTTTTACACATGATTTTTCATGTTATTCACCTATTATTTTGAGTTAGTTCTTGACATTTTATAGCTTTTTACTTCCTTTTTGTGTTTTCTTAGATTTTACCTTGGTTGGAATGAAAATGAGCTAAAAGTGCATTATTTGTTATAAATTCTGTTTTTGTTCATTTTCGTAGGTCAACTTCTTGGCCTTGGATCAGCATGCTCCGGTGCTCGGATGAGGTGAAGATCTTCATGAGACTTGTTCCAATGGATGTTAACTACAACATATCCGAATTTGAGCTCCATTGGACAAGTCTTGCCTATCCAACCAATCCAGCATGTTGCCACAGCTCCAGAAATCCGAAGTAGTCCAGCTTTTACCTCCAATGTGTCACTTGATTCTTCTTGTTACCATAACACTTGGTAACAAGAATTCACCTTAGTAAAAGAGATATTTTTCTGAGGCAAAGAGCATATTTGTGAAGACAAAAACACATCATGAGGAGGAGACAAGGAGACAAAGACTTTAGCAATAGATGAAAAGGATGAGAGAGTGGAGCATAGAGAAGGCATCTTCATGATTCATTTGGGCAGATTGGAAGGGGAGTATTATTCAGTTTTTGGGAGAGAGGAACGTATCATTCTATCATTCTACAACTTAGGAGCAGATTTTGGAGCTGGAGATGAAGCTTGGAGCTAGGGAGCTCAAGGAGGAAGACAAGGGCAACAAAGCAAAGAGTGGAAGAGATTTCCACCATTGAAGACCTTGAGTTCCCATGTTCACAAAATCTGTAACTTCTTTCTAATTTTGTTTTGAGTTTGTATTTGGAATAAGTATGAGCAACTAAACTCCATAGCTAGGGCTTAGGTTGAAGCCCTAAACATGATTACCTTATTGTTTTGATGCTTGAGTGTATGAATTTCTGAATATTGTTGATGAATTTCAATTCACTAAAATAATCTATCCTTGATGTATGTTGTTCCTTGATTGATCACCTTTGAAAGCATGCTTCTTGAGATTGTTGGGATTATGTGTATATTCATGTTTTCCTAAGCAATAGATGGATGGAGTAAGAACCATCCATGTGAATTGGTTTCTTGAACACCTAATGTAAACACCATGCTATTAGGATTCTTGTGATGTTCATATTCTCTTTGAACTTAATGGGTTTTCCTTGTAATTGAATCGAAGTACGAACCATACCTAGGTTCGGTTATGAGGAGGGCACAAGTATTGTAGCACGAACCATGCACTTTACGTATATTAGAGAGAATCAATGCGTCTTGAGCCACGACCCATGGTCTTGATTGCAAACATCTTCATCAACATATTTAGAGTTCATCACTTGAGTATTCATGAAATTGGGTAGAATTGTTTAGGGTGGATTCCGAAACCCTAGTGTTTGTTACATTTTACTTTCACATTTTGATAATTCATCTCTGCATTTTCATTTAAATTCAAAGTCCATTTACATTCATGCAATAGAAATAGGTCACTTGAACCAAACCAAACCCCCCCCCCCCCCCCCCCCCTTCCCCCCAAAAATGTGTGTGTGAGTTGTGTGTTTGACACGTTATGTGTCTTGTTTACTGAATTTTGTTTGTTTTCGTAATTGTTTTGGACTTTTGGTCCGCGTTGTCTTTTTGCATTTTCTGTTCTGAATCCAACCGTATAAAGAACGTGAAATTTGGGTAAACGGTTGGAAAGTTATAGGTCAAAAACTGGACAGAGGTCGAAGCTGAAAAACAGAGAAACGAATCTGTCAAAATTGTGATAAAAGGGTGATAGAAAATGCTGTTTGTGTTTTTCTTTAGTTTTCTTGTGTTGTTTCATTTCTTTTACACTTCTTTACTCATTTTTAGTTTCCAATTTGTACTGTTTTTGTGTGTTGTGTAAAATTAGTGTTCTTTACGTACTCAAATTAGAACTTATAGGAAGCCGACAAGTTCTTCGTGGGATCGACCCCGTACTTACATAATCTATATCTCAATAGATTCGTGCACTTGCGGGTATTTTTAATTGGTTGTTTGCACATTAATTTGTGTCCTTTTAGGAATGCAACATTATCCCATCAAGCGTCATAACCTTCGAGCACGAGCATGCCAATCGACATGCCATGCCAAGCGGAAAATCATTATTTTGCACCTAGCTACGCTACAACCGTAAGAGGGCCCAAGCCATGCAAATGTCTGGGGCTTGCTGAGTGAGTTGTGGTATGGATGGTTACGAGCATTCACGAGACCCATTAATGGGCCAATAAGTGGAAGTTTTGGGGTGCTTGGGAGCCCCAAAACTCGAGCTCATTTCTTGAGCCCAAATATGTGAGTAAGCATGAAAGAGAGAAAAATGTAGCCCATTACCTTAGAAAATTAGCCCACCACCTTAGTAAGAAAATATTCCATCACTCTAGAAGGTTGACTTATCCCCTTAGTAAACTAGCCCATCACCTTAGGGAATGGCCCAAGTGGTTTATAAAATATCTGAAAGTCTCCAGCACATGGCTAGAGACAAAGTCACGATAGAGAACCAAGAGCTATTTGTATGCACAGGCTGTTGGGAGCCTCCAGCACATGGCCACAGGCAAACCCAAGGCAGACCATTTGAAGAACCAAAGGATATTAGCGTGTGCAGCACCCTTCAGACCAACAATGTTACCCATCTCTTTCTCCTACCAGCTCTTGTCATGAATAGGGGAGGAAAAAAGGAAAGATGGTAACCAAAGATAGGAGATTGCCACTGGAACAGCTGCGGGAAGGCTCTAGAGCCTCCAAAAATCTTGTCTTCGAGTGCTTGGACTAAGGAATATTTCACAAAATGGGGATGAATCAAAGGAAGAGAAGAGAAAGGGAGAGAGAGACTTGGAAGATTGGAGAGCAACCATCTAGGATTTCTTGGGAAGACGGAGCTTCCAGCGCCTATAAAAAGAGGCACTTCCTACCAATCATCACAACCACATCCAAAGAGAGCAAGCATCACCTCTCATCCCTGGAACCCTTCAACTTCAAGCCCTATTTCTCAATCTCTTCCTATTTTCTCTTCTGGCATGCCTTTCTAGAGCCTGACGAAGCTTTCGTCAAGCTGTTGGAAAATTGCTCAAACCACCCACTTCTCTCTCTCTCTCTCTCTCCCCTCAACAAATCCTCTCAAAATTCCTTCTCCCCTCACTTTAAACCCCTATTTCTCATAGGAAATCATAGCCATCTCTCTCTTTGATGCTAAACTCATGAATACTTAGCTTCCATGCCACAAGCTTCTCAAGCCAAGCAATTGTTGGTTTTGTTGGTGAAAGAGACCAAAGTGTTTCCTAAGACTCCACAACCTTTTTGAAGCACTTCTTGAACTCAGACACATGGGCAAGTTCACCCATTTGCTCTTTAGAGCAGCCCAGGCCTATCTGTAGCTGCCGGAACGAAAAAGCCCCCACAAGGCCTAAATTATAAAAATACCCTATATGAAATGGACTTTAGAAACACACCCAAAGCCCATTTACAACATAACAAAGAGTCTTTTAACTTCTTATAATTTACAAAATTGCCATCAATTTATTAAAACAAGCCTAACCCCAAAACTTCATAAAAAAAAACCCAAAATACTCAATAGTGTATCAAAGTAATTTAATAATCAAACTTAAATTTAATAGGTGCAGCTATCATTTTTTGGGTTTTTTTGGATTTGTTTATAGAAATTCAATGGTGTAGGGTTTATATATATTATTAGTGCTAAGAATGAGTATATGACTAAATATCTTTTTTTTTATTTTATATATGAGGTTTTGGGGTTGAGTTTGTTTTAAGAAATCAATGGCAGTTTTGTAATTTAAAAGAAGTTAAAAGCCTTTTTGTTATGTTGTAAATGGGCTTTGGGTGTGTTTCTAAAGTCCATTTCATATAGATTTTTTTTTTATAATTTGGACTCCTATATTGGGTATAATAGTAAATCTCCCTAATAGCAATTACAACAACATCAACTTTGGTCTAGTTGGCATCCTCAACAAACGACCTAACTCGCTAATATATACAATCCATATTAGAAGTATTAGCAATATTGGTGGTAGTTTAGTATTTGTATCAGATTCACTAATATTTCAGTAAATACTTCGATATATTATGGCATATATTTCAGTCTCATTCTGAGGATAAATTTTAAGGTGTGACTGACATCAGTAGCGGATCCATGAATTTTTTAGGGAAGAGGCAAATTTAAAAGGCTAAAAGCTCCATAAAATCATTTAGACAATATCAAATAACCTTGAATTTAAACAATACTAATATCATTCATAATTTATAGAAAGAATAAAATTACAAACAAATCTTCGATGAACTCACTTTTAATATCTAAAGTGGGAG
Source organism: Prunus campanulata (assembly GCA_034190965.1). Lineage (NCBI taxonomy): Eukaryota > Viridiplantae > Streptophyta > Magnoliopsida > Rosales > Rosaceae > Prunus > Prunus campanulata. Next base: position 9,551,603 of record CM067213.1, read on the forward strand.
AGAATATCTCCTATTCTCAAATATCTATAGAGATCTCATCAACTTGCTTTTAATTTGTTTTGCTATGTTTAGAGTATCTAAAGTGGGAGAGAGTATCTCCTATTCTCAAATATCTATAGAGATCTCATCAACTTGCTTTTAATTTGTTTTGCTATGTTTAGAGTTTCTTCAATCTAAAGTGACAATATTTTGAAAGACGAAGTATGGAGGGTAGGCGTTTTTGGTCCCTTAAAGTGAGGCATAAGCTTTGAGACACTGAAGTGTAAACCTTTTGAACTTGAATTATTTTAAAAAGGAATATATAAAAAGATATGTTACTCATCTATTTAACACTACAACATGAAGTTGACATAACTATTAAAAAGAAAAAATAGAGATGACATTTTTTTAAAAAAAAAAATTTAGAAAAGAGATGACCTATTAATAAGTATTATATATGTTATGAAGTGGGCATGAGAAACTGTTGGCACTAAAACTTGAACAGATAAAGATGAGTGCAACTTACAAGTGATGTAGACGATCTAGGAGATCGATTGAGTGATAGATGGAGATTCTTCCTGTCTTCGGATGCTGATCCTGAACAGAAGGAAGCTAAGACTCGTGAGGTCTATGGAACCGGTGTGGAACCACCCTAAGACCCTCCGATGCCAAAGTAAGATTGTTTCTAAGAGCTCTTGCTGTTGACCATATAGAAGTATAAAAGTCAAGCTGAAAAGTCTTACCCCTGTATTGTAGTGAAGGGGCCTATTTATAGAGGGGATTTTGTATGCTCTTAGTACTCACTTTCAATGTGGGACTCGTGGAAATGCCCTAGGAGGTTGACACGAGTCCTTAGATATTTCGGGCGGGTGCTTCGAGGTTGATTCTGCAGGATCGGTAGGGGATACCGATTGCAGACGAGATGGAATGGTAGCAGCTTGTTGGTAGCTTTGAGATAATGCCATCGGTGGCCGATGCCGATTGTTCGAGGCCTTGGTGCTTGGGTGAGTTCCCTGGATCCACGTGTCGTTGTATGAGTGGAGGATCAGATATGGTACAAACAGTAGTCCCCCAAGTTGCCGATTGAGAAGCTTCTCGGTTGGGGACTTGAATCTGTCTTCGGCATCCTGATCCGAACTCGATGGTATTGTTGTTGCCGATGGTGGCATGTAATCCCCCAAGTACCTGAGCGAGTGAGCTTGGAAAAGAGACGGCGCTCGGCACGAGAGGTGAGTGAGAACTCATCAATGTGCGCCTACCGTTCGGCACGAGAGGTGAGTGAGAACTCATCAATGTGCGCCTACCGTTCGGCACGAGAGGTGAGTGAGAACTCATCAATGTGCGCCTACCGTTCGGCACGAGAGGTGAGTGAGAACTCATCAAAGTGCGCCTACCGTTCGGCACGAGAGGTGAGAGAACTCATCAATGTGCGCCTGCCGTTCGGCACGAGAGGTGAGTGAGAACTCATCAATGTGCGCCTACCGTTCGCTAGTGGAGTTGTGCACGAAGGTGGCAAAATATGTCAGGTTTGGGAAGTTGAAGCGTCTCTAAGAGTTTGAAACGTATCGACTGACAATGTCTGGACTTCTTCATGCATGCGTGACACGTGTCGGCATGGCTATGAAGGGCCGCGTCGTTTCGTATCTCAATGCGACGCTTCGCCTCCCGATGCGACGCTTCGCTTCCCGATGCTGGATCGGCTCTATAAATATCAGGAGTAGACGAGAGTTCGAATACTTCGAATTTTGAGAGCAAAGAGAGCTTGTGAGAGGCGATTTCCGGCGACCGTGCGAGGCTGAGGAGGCGATTTCCGGCGAGTTTGAGCAAGGCGGAGGCGATTTCCGGCAGGCTAAAACCACAGTGCAAACAAGGTACGTTGCTCTATTTTCGTGTTTTCATGAATCAAAGTGCTGAGTTTGATGAGCTTTGTTTGAATAAAATATGAACAAGTAAGAACAAGCATGAACAGAAGTGTTGAGGAGGTAGAATAGGATTTTGATTCTAGCATAGCACTTAGTTTCCGTTCGTTTGTGTTTGTAGATGTCAGATACCGAATCCGAGGGTAGACGTAGTCCAGGGGCCTTTGAGGAAGAATCGTCCCAGGGGAGTTCGTCTGAGGGGGGTGAGAGTACCGATTCTGGGAGCTCTTGTGAAATAGTGGAGAGAGCAAGAGTGCACGCCGAAGCTGGGGCCACTTCCACGAGAGTGCATGAAGATGGTGAGCCTTCAACTTCGGGTCGTGAGGCCGATGGGGGTGGCGTGTCCGTTGCTGCCCCAGGGGAAGGAGTGCTGAGGGTTGTCAGGGGTAGGCAACGGATCCCGATGGCGAAGCCACTGGAGCTTGTGTTCGGAGTAGATGACTTAGAGCCGAACACGCTGACCGAATCTGAGTTGGCTAAGATTCGGTCGGAGTACAATATTCCGGAATCGGTAGGGATGCGAATTCCGGGGCCGTTGGAGTCCTTGAGCGATAATGACAAGGGCGTGGTCTTCTTCACCGATGTCTTCAAGCACGGGCTTCGGCTGCCGTTGAAACATTCGGTGCAGAAGATCCTGGCGGCGATCGGCTATGCACCAGGGCAGTTTAATCCAAATTTTTGGATTACGCTGCTTGGGACGATCACGGCGTTCAGCTTGGCTGGTGAGGGGGAGCCAAGTTACGAACAGTGGGCCCAGCTGTACAGTGTGACGAGGGCGAAGAGTGCCGATCATGGGGGTTGGGTTCAGTCCAACTGTCTTTCGGCAGGGCAGCGTGGGCACTTTGTAGTTGGGGTGCCGAGCTCTCAGAAGACCTGGCGGAAGCGTCGGGTGATTGTTTCTGGTGACTGGGAATCGGCACCAGGAGTAATCGTCGAGAGGCGGATCCCAACGACCTTCCAAACAGTCGGTAGGATGGGGCCTGCCGTTCGGCAGGGGTTTTTATGGGCTTTTTTTTTTTTTTTTTTTTGACCGTGTGCGTTCTGGTTTCAGTGTCCTTGAAACGGCCTGCCGCACCGATCAGAGAGGTGGAAGCGATAGAGCGGGTGCGAGCAAAGATTGCCGAAGAAGATCGCTTTTTTAAGGAGCTGCTCTACTTCCGGAATCTTTACAAGGCAGGCCTGATCGGTAAGGCAGAACACGACCGAAGGGTCAGGGAGGAAGAGGAAGAAGAGAGAAGGCAGAGTAAGTGATGCCGTTCGGCAGTCAGTTGTGTGGCTTTTCCTCGTTGTACCGTTGCTTCCCTAACTTGTGTGTTATGCAGTGGCAGGTGGGAGACCTATGAGCGAGGCGACTCGGAGGCGATTAGAAGGCCAAGGGACGCCGAAGCCGAAGCAGAAAAAAGGGGAGTCCCCCCGGCCGAAGAAAAAGAAGGCGGCTCAGTCGTCTGGAGGTGTCTCGGCTGATGAGACGACGGTGGCTGATCGTCGACGGGAGAAGAGGGCGGCCGAAGCTGAGGCCGTTAGAGAAGTGCACCTCCAGGTGACCGGCAAGAGGATGATCGAGGGGGCTCTCGATGTAACGCCGTTGCCAAAGAAACCGAGGCTGCCGAATGAGGGGACATCGGTGGTGATTCCCGATGATGAAGGCGAGGGGGAGGAGGGGCCGGTTAACATTGCTTGCCCCCGGAAGGTGGTGCCGTTCATCAACTCCATGATTGATGGGGCACAGATGGAGCTGTCCGAAATTGAGCAACTGTCGGTGAAGACGTTGCGTGAGCAGACTGGACGAGCCTTCCGGCTTCAGGCTGCAGTAAGTGGTAGAAAATTTGTTTCCAAGTGTTTGTAAATTCGGCATGTACTGAAGTTTGTGTATTTGTACAGGCTGACATGGAGATGTGGCTTTGCGTAAAGCGAGCCATAAATGCTGCCGAACGGTACCAGAAGAAATTCGAGGAGGGCCGTTCGAAGATTGCCGAAGCTGGGAAGATGCTGCAGGACGCTGATCGGCACGCCGAGGAAAACGCTGCCAAAATTGCAGAGCTGTCCTCGAAGCTTGCAGCGGCCGAATTGGAGGCGGTGGCTGCTCATGAGGCCAAAGCGGCGGTGGAGGTGGCTATGGATGCGGCCTAACGGTCGCATACGAAGGAGGTAGAAGACGCGAAGGCGAAGGCCGTGGCTGACTACCGAGCGTCGGAGGGGTTCACGCTTCTGGTGGACAAGGAAGTCATGGAGCAATGTGACGACTTTGTCTACCGATTCAAACGGTACAATGCTGACAAGAAGCTGAACCTCAACTTCCTTCGAGATCCGCCACCACTGCCGGAAGGCGTAACCGAAGAGATGGTAGAGGCCTACAAGGGCAAGGACGCTGAGCCAGAAGAAACTGATGATACCGAGTCCAGCAGCGAGGAGGACGATGGTCATCGTCCGCCGAACGTGGTTTCCTCGACCAATGCCGAGCCTGTACCTGCCGATGACGAAGCTGACGATCCTCCTGCCTCTTAGACTAGATTTTAGTTTTAATTTTTTGGGAAATGTATAGACAATATTCTTGAAATATGCCGAAAGGCATTTTGTGGATACAGTTTGCCCTTCAGTGGCTTTTTATATATGTTAAATTTTGCTTTGGTTTTATTCGTTTATCTCCGTTGATTCTCTATGTGTGCATGCCGTATGTAGAATATTCTTGATATAATATTCCTGTATGGTGATGCCGTATGTATGGAATAGGGAGTGTATTGAAATAAACCGATTACAAAAATAACGACCGAAGATGACAACCGAAGGCTCGATCACTTGTAGTAGTATTTGAGGTGCTCTATGTTCCAAGGGTGGCCGAGGGTTTGACCATCGGTACCGCGCAATCGGTAGGTACCGGGTCGGCAGACGGTGACGACCTCATAGGGGCCTTCCCAAGAAGGGCCAAGGGTGCCTTCGTTGGGATCCTTGGTGGCGAGAGAGACTTTGCGTAAGACCCAGTCCCCCACTTTCAGCGATCGGCGTCTGACGCGCGAGTCGTAGTAGCGAGAGGTCGTCTGTTTGTATGCGGCGTTTCGAAGCTGAGCCTGGGAACGGTGTTCATCGATGAGGTCCAGGTTGAGCGTGAGCAAGGTTTCGTTTCGCTCTGGCTTGTAAGATGCCGTTCGGCACGAGGGTGCGTTGATCTCGACTGGGACAACAGCTTCGGTACCGAAGGCAAGGGAAAAGGGGGTTTCGCCAGTCGACCGTCGGTAGGAGGTGTTGATGGCCCATAACGCTTCTGGGAGTAAATCGGGCCAGGCCCCCTTTGCTGCCCCGAGTTTCTTCTTCAGTGTCTTCTTGATGATCTTGTTGATGGCTTCAACTTGGCCGTTCGATTGTGGATGTGCTGGAGATGCGAAGAACAAGTTGATGCCAAATCGGTGGCAGAGGTGCCGAAACTGGGAGGAGTCGAACTGTTTTCCGTTGTCGGTGATGATTGCGTTCGGGAGACCGAATCTGCAAATGATGTTCTTCCAAACGAAATGCTCGACTCTCGCTGCAGTGATAGTTGCCAAGGCTTCGGCTTCGGTCCATTTTGTAAAATAGTCGACGGCGACAATGGCATATTTGAGCTGTCCCGTTGCCTGGGGCATGGGGCCGATGAGATCTAAACCCCATTGAGCGAAGGGCCATGGGCTGACAATCGGCGTAAGTGCTTCGGCAGGTAGTTTTGGAACAGAGCCGAAACGTTGGCATTGATCACACTTCTGGACGAGTGTGGTGGCATCGGTATGGAGGGTCGGCCAATAGTACCCCTGTCGAATGGTCTTGAAGGCCAGAGATCGAGCGCCAGAATGGTCTCCGCAAGCTCCTTCGTGAATCTCTCGTAAGACGTAGTTTCCCTGCTGTGGGGTCATGCACCGAAGCAATGGCAAGGAATGGCCGCGCCGATAGAGGATTTGATTCAAGACTAAGTAGCGCGCCGATCGGCGGCGGAGAGTCTTGGCCTCAGTTTTGTTGGTTGGTAGCGTGCCACTTGCGAGGTAGGCGAGGATTGGATCCATCCAGCTTGGATCCTGCCGAACGGCATGTATCTCAGCTTCGGTGGTGCTGCGCCGAGCGAGGATTTCGATCGGTACGTGGCGACCGACGTTGTCGTCAATTGCTGAGGCCAATCGTGATAGGGCATCGGCATGGCTGTTCTCGGATCTGGGGATCTGCTGAACCTGATACGCGTCAAAGTGATGTAGCAATCGGCGGGCATGCGTCAGGTAGGCAGCCATCGAAGTGTCCTTGGCTTCGAATTCAGTCAATATCTGATTAACGACAAGTTGTGAGTCGCTGCATATCTTCAGCTGTTGAGCGCCCATTCCCTTGGCGAGCCGGAGGCCTGCCAAGAGAGCTTCATATTCGGCTTCGTTGTTGGAAGCTCGGAATTGGAATCGGATGGCATACTCGATGGTTGTCAGGTCAGGGGCTTTGAGTACTAGTCCGGCTCCGCTGCCCTGTCGGTTAGACGAGCCATCCACATAGAGAGTCCAGACGGGAATCGACGCACGAAAGGGCCCTTCGGTAGGATGAGCAAATGTGGATGCCGAAGCCGATGATGGGGCGATGTCGTCTAGACGTTCCTCTCCGGACGTAGTCATTTCGGAGATGAAGTCAGCTACGGCTTGGTCTTTTTCTGCAGGCCGAGGGTGATAGCGGATGTCGAATTCGCCAAGTTCAATGGCCCACTTCACCAGCCGATCGGATGTCTCTGGTTTTTGAAGTATTTGGCGTAGAGGCTGGTTGGTGAGAACAACAATACTATGAGCTTGGAAATACGGCCGAAGCTTGCGTGCGGACAGAACAAGGGCATAGGCAAGCTTTTCCAGCTCAGGATACCGAATCTCGGCGTCCTGCAGGGCGTGGCTGGTATAAAAAATGGGGAGCTCTATGCCGTTCGGCTTGCGGATGAGTACAGAGCTCAGTGCCGTTGCCGAAACCGAGAGGTAGAGGATGAGTTCTTCGCCGGGAAGAGGGGTGGATAAGAGTGGTGCTCTGCTCATGTAGGCCTTAAGGTCCTGAAAGGCACGATCACATTCGGCAGTCCAGACAATCTGCCGTTTGCTTCCCTTGAGGGCCTTGAAAAATGGAGCGCACCGATCGGTAGCTTTTGAAATGAATCGGGCCAGAGCGGCGACACGCCCAGTCAGACTCTGAATGTCCTTCTGCGTCTTCGGTGTCTGCATGTCGAGTAATGCCTTGATTTTTTCAGGGTTGGCTTCGATTCCTCGTTGGCTGATCATGAAGCCAAGAAATTTTCCCGAGGAGACGCCGAAGGCACACTTGCTTGGGTTCAGACGCATGTGGTACTTCTTTAAGACATCGAACATGAGGGAGAGGTTATGGAGATGAGAATCGGCCGTTTTGCTTTTGACCAGCATGTCATCCACGTAAACTTCCATCGAGGTGCCGATGAGGTCATAGAAGATTTTGTTGACCAAGCGCTGGTATGTTGCCCCGGCGTTCTTTAAGCCGAACGGCATGACTTTGTAGCAGTAAAGTCCCTTGTTGGTGATGAATGCCGTATGTTCGCGATCGGCAGGGCTCATGAATATCTGGTTGTACCCTGAGTATGCATCCATGAAGCTGAGAAGTTCATGGCCTGCCGTGGCGTCTACCATCTGATCGATCCTCGGCAGAGGGAAGCTGTCCTTTGGGCAAGCTTTATTCAAATCGGTATAGTCTTGACACATTCTCCAAGCACCGTTTGATTTTTTGACTAAGACCGAATTTGCCAGCCAAATGGGGTAAGTAACTTCCTGGATGAAGCCGATTGTTCGCAGCTTCTCCACTTCGAGTCTCATAGCCTCGTACCGTTCGGCATCATAGGCTCGGCGCTTCTGCCTGATGGGCTTGAAAGTGGGACAGATGCTGAGTTTGTGGCTGATGACGCTTGGGTTGATGCCGGGCATGTCATCGTATGACCAGGCGAAGACTTCTGCGTTGGCGCGCAAGAAAGCTATGAAATCGGTACGCAGGGCCGAAGTCAAGTTGGTGCCGATTCGAACCTGTCGGTCGGGCTGTGCCTCGGAGAGGGCGACCGATTCCAAATCTTCAACAGGTTGTGCCTGTGGAGTGACGGCCTCATCCCTGGGGTCATCCGGTTTGTCCATCCCCCTGCCGTTCGGCATAGTTACCCTGGCAGAAACAGAGTATGCTTCGGGAAGCGTAGCTCTTGCCGATTCATTGGTTGCCGAAACGTAACAAGTCCGTGCACTCAATTGATCCCCCCGCACTTGGCCGACACCAGCGTGCGTGGGGAACTTGAGGAGGAGCATGTGTGGTGACAGCATGGCCTTCATCCCTGTGAGCGCCGTCCTACCGATGATGGCGTTATATGCCGTTGGGCAGTCGACTACCAGGAAGTGGGTGTAGATGATCGTTCGTCGGGGGATACTTCCGATGGCGAGCGGAAGCTGGATACTGCCGACCGGCTGAATGACGTCACCCGAGAAGCTGAGGAGGGGGGTGATCTCTCTGTTCAAATGTTGAGGGTCTATACCGAGGGCGGTAAAAGCATCGGCAAAGAGCACATTGACCGAACTTCCGGTGTCTAAGAGGATTCGGCCTACGTCAAAGTCCGAAATATCGGCCCGTATGATCATGGGGTCCGAGTGGGGGAAGATGATGCCTCGTTCCTCCTCCTCAGAGAAGGTGATAGGTTCCCAACCGTTTCGCCGAAACTTTTCGTTACGTCCTCCCGCTACACTGAGGATCTGGGGGTGCCGAACGGCGCGGATGTAATTCTTGACTGATCGGTTGCTGGTTTCGGCAATGGGTGCCCCTCCGCTGATCATGTTGATCTGCCGATTTGCCGATTTGTCCGATGTCGGTTTGGTGCTTAAGTACTGATCCAGCTTGCCCTCGTTGATGAGGCGCTCGACGATTTTCCGAAGGGCGATACAGGATTCTGTGTCGTGGCCGTTGTACTGATGGTATCGGCAGAAGACGCCAGTGTCCTTCTCGTTCTGTCGGGGAAGCTTCCGGTTGTTTGGTTTCGGTATCATTTCACCTTCGGTCATGAGGACATGTTCATAAGTCGTGTTGAGCAAAGTGAAGATTTCCTCTGGCCGATTCTTCTTCGGATCCCCGAAGGCGTTTCGCCTGCCGGAGTCTTTTCCCTTTTTGTTGCTGTCCTGCCGATCCCGGAAATGGTCCTTTCGTTTGTTTCGGGGCTCGTAAGGAGCAGACTCAGGGAGTGCCGTTCGGTAGGGGGCTGGATTCGTTGTCCGATTCGCAGGGAACCGGTCGTAGTATTGTGCCTTGTCGGCTGCTGCCGCCACGCCCTGTATGGCTGAAGCCGATCCCTTAGAGTTGAAATGTTCGGCCTTGGCGTGGATGGCTGCATGCTTCATTAATTCGGAGTAGGTTGTCCAGTTGCTGCTGTGGACCAGATACCGAAATTGGGACGACCGAAGGCCGCTCTTGAAGGCACCGAAGGCTGCCCGATCATCAGTTTCGGGACATCGGGAGTATTCGTGGCTGAACCTAGCCGCATATTCCCGCAATGGCTCATCGTCCTGCTGCCGAACGGTATAGAGATCATCGGCAGAGTATAGGCGATCGGTCTGAATCATGAAATGGTTGAGGAATGTCTGCTTCAACTGATCGACTGAGTCAACTGTACCTGGCTCCATTCGGTAAAACCAATTCAGCGCCGCTCCGGTCAGGGTTGAAGGGAATAGTAAGCATTGGCCTTCATCCGTCAGTCCTTTGCAACCCAAAGCCGATTGGAAGGTATGAATGTGAGTGACGGGATCTTCCACCCCTGAGTAGAACGATATTCGGAGGGCCTGAACCTCCTTTTCGTGTCGGAAAGTTCGGATGCGATTGGTGAATGGCCCTGGCTGTACCGTTCCCCAAGTTGGTGTCCGAACCTGATTTTGTTCTTCCTCGATGCGGTTCATCTTCTGGAGGAGGAGGCAGATGGTAGGATCGGTAGAGGGGAGATCGTCACCAAAAGGCTCCCTTGCCTCCTCCGTACGCCGACCAGTGTGGTGGCCCTGCGTCTCCTGACCTGCCGTTTGGCTTGGGCTCCTCCTATAACCTCTGGCATGCTGATCGTTTTCTCTGTTCGATCTATGGCTGTGGTGCTTCCCCGAGGGTCTAGTCGATCGGGAGGAACTAGTATTTCCTGGTGAAGGTGGGACGTAGTCTGATTCATCCGTTTCCTCCAGGCCGACTGCGCCATACCGTTGGCGCAAGGGGGACTTTGGTCCAAGCGCCTCTAACTGCCTATCGCGGAGCTTTGCTCGGATCTGGATGGGCGAGGGCTGCCGTTCCCTACGTTGTTCGTTGATCCTATCGCGACAATCGGAGTAGACTCGATACTCCGGATGGCGCTCCTTGGGGGAGGGCACGAACAGTCTTCGGGAGGCAGTTGGTTTGTCTGCGGCTTGCTGTTTCCCTTTATCTTGAGCGCTAGGTTTCCGTACGCTCCTAACTGATTTCTCCTGTCGGAGATGCATGGTTCGTTCCAGACTGCGCTGCAGTTGGGTCGACTGTGTTTGCTGCTCATGCAGTTGCTTCTGGGTGTCATCAAGTTTAGAGGCGAGGATGATGTTGTGTTCCTGCATCCTTGCCATTTCCTGCTGAAGGGTCGCCATGTGAGCTTCCAGGGTGGTTGGGCGAGCAGGCGCCTCTGGCCATGGTGTCTGAAGCAAGGGAGCCAGACTTGGCTCACCGTCGAGGCCGATGATGGGCCTATCGGCAGGGACGGCCGAAGATGGATTCATTTTTTGGTCTCAGAGTTCTTGAGGTATGGGTTAATCGATAAGCGATTCCCACAGACGGCGCCAATCTGTTGGCACTAAAACTTGAACAGATAAAGATGAGTGCAACTTACAAGTAATGTAGACGATCTAGGAGATCGATTGAGTGATAGATGGAGATTCTTCCTGTCTTCGGATGCTGATCCTGAACAGAAGGAAGCTAAGACTCGTGAGGTCTATGGAACCGGTGTGGAACCACCCTAAGACCCTCCGATGCCAAAGTAAGATTGTTTCTAAGAGCTCTTGCTGTTGACCATATAGAAGTATAAAAGTCAAGCTGAAAAGTCTTACCCCTGTATTGTAGTGAAGGGGCCTATTTATAGAGGGGATTTTGTATGCTCTTAGTACTCACTTTCGATGTGGGACTCGTGGAAATGCCCTAGGAGGTTGACACGAGTCCTTAGATATTTCGGGCGGGTGCTTCGAGGTTGATTCTGCAGGATCGGTAGGGGATACCGATTGCAGACGAGATGGAATGGTAGCAGCTTGTTGGTAGCTTTGAGATAATGCCATCGGTGGCCGATGCCGATTGTTCGAGGCCTTGGTGCTTGGGTGAGTTCCCTGGATCCACGTGTCGTTGTATGAGTGGAGGATCAGATATGGTACAAACAGAAACTATACCTGTTCAATTAATAGTGAATTCCAGAGTCTTTTGCGCCCAGACCAAACAAAAACTTTCGGATATTTATAAGTTAATTGCAGGCCTATCTTTTTGGGCTTTGCCACCACCAAAACCCACCGCTTGGAGAACTCAAATGAAACGATGTGTTTCATTAAAGATACCAAAGAAACAGAACGGTGTCGTTATAGCAAAAGAAATTAGGTATAGTCTCCTTCTTCGCAGAACCTTGCGCCTTAGACTCCATAGCCACTGGTTGGCTGTGCTTTTTTTGCGCCTCAGACTCTAAGGAATTTTCCGGCAAAGAGAGGTGCAACTGCACCTCATTACGCCTCTGTGGGTCCGCCAATGACTGGCATACTGCCACATGTTATAATCTGGATAAAGAATATAGTTCATATGTCATGAACCTAGAATATAATATTAATATATAAATACACGTGTTATAATATGAGTAAATTAATAACATCACGTAAATGTCACACTGCTGTTCTTAGCGATAAATGTCACGTTAATCTTCTCTTTCTTTTTGTAGGCCCGAAGTTGAGCTATTAGCGGGCTAGCTTAGGCTAGCCCAATCAGCCCATAAAACGCAAAGATCTTGTACAAATGTATTATTTTCGGCCTAGCGCAGCCCATCCCTCACCGCCCTTCTGTTGCGCGTCTAAGTTCACCCGCTTCTTTTTTCTTTCTTCTAATTTTCGTTCATCATCTTCTTCATCCAATCCTCTTCTGATTCTTATTATCTTCTGAACTTCTTCGGTAACTCATAGTCTCGTCCCAGCGGCCCATCCCTTTCTTATTTTTCGTTTTCACATCCAATTCATACCCTAGTTTGTTCTTCTTAATCGGCTCTTTCCTCAGGTATGTCTAATTTAGGGTTTAATTTCTTAATTTTCTTTACGATATGTTTTTTCATATCTACTTTCTTTCACATTTCATTTTCTGATTTGATTTTTATTTTAAAATTGAGAATTTGGGTCTGGTGTGCTTTCTGTTTGCTAGAACTCTGTTTTTCTTTTTCAAATAAAAGAATTTTCGAGCTATAAATATGATTACTAAATAGGGTTTTCTGCTTAGTTTAATTTCTGTATGAAGATTCTGAATTTCTGATTTTTAATTTTCAGTTTTATCAGGCACCAACTGTTGGAAGCTCACGCCGCTTGAACCTGAAAGGATGGTGAGTTATTTATTTGCTTTTGTATTCCTTGCTAAGCTTTATTGGTTTCTGAGTTGCACTAAAATCTACTTTCTTAGTTTAATGATGTTGTAACAAATTTAGGAGTAAGCTACATAATTTTGACATTCCTCTGGGGTAATTGCAGGCGACTCTCGCTGATTCATTTCTTGCAGACCTTGATGAACTATCTGACAATGAAGCTGATGTTGTTGTAAGTATATTCTTCCTTAAATCATGACGACCAACATTTACAAAGCTAGTCAATGAGATGTTAAAAATTCATTTCTATATCAAATTCTCAATGTCTGCACTATAAGTACTTACTTTTTCTTTTTCTTTTTGCAGGTTGAAGATGATGCTGATGCTGGAAACATGGAAGAAGATATTGATGGGGACTTGGCAGACTTGGAAACGCTTAATTACGATGATCTGGATAGTGTTTCAAAATTGCAGAAAACGCAAAGATATACTGATATAATGCAGGTTTGTTATAATAGGAATGTCCCGATTTTCTTCATGGAGTACTTTATAGCATTGAAATCTTTATATTATTTTGTGCTCAAACATGATCTTTTGACTTCTTTACTGTATTTATATATTTTTAATGCTTATCCTTTTCTTTGATGCATTAGCATTTAGGATGACTGCTGTTGCAGTTAACATATTTTCTTTTAGTTGGGGTGGGGGTTTAACTTAATGGACATGGATTTTAAACATGTATTGTGTGCCCTGTTTGATGAAGTTTTTGGTTTTTGTTTTTTAAATAAAGACAGGAGGAGGTTTAAAAAGATAATTTATAGAAGAAATACAAGAGAGGTAAGGAAGAGAAGAGTGAGAGTAGATCAAATTGAAACTAAAAACCATTCAACATTGAAACTAATTTTGGTGTTTATTTTAAAAGTACTTATATGTGTTCTTCCTTTGTGGTTCAGTACTGTTCTATGTTCCCCCTGCCCCATCTTCTTTTTCCATTTTTATTACTGGAATGTGCTTAATGACATGTATGTAATTGGAATACGGTGTTTAAATTGTAGAAAGTGGAAGAGGCTTTGGAGAAGGGTTCTGATATGTCAAGTCATGGAATAGTTTTAGAAGATGATCCAGAATATCAGCTGATTGTGGACTGTAACGCTTTGTCCGTTGACATTGAAAATGAAATTGTAATCATCCACAATTTTATTCGTGATAAGTATCGCCCAAAGTTTCCAGAGCTTGAATCACTTGTGCATCATCCGATTGATTACGCCCGAGTTGTTAAGAAAATTGGGAATGAAATGGATGTAACCCTTGTTGATCTGGAGGGGCTTTTACCTTCCGCAATTATTATGGTTGTGTCAGTTACAGCATCAACTACAAGTGGCAAGCCGCTTCCGGAGGAAGTCCTTACAAAAACAAATGAGGCATGCGATCGAGCCCTTGCTCTTGATTCATCAAAGAAGAAGGTTCTTGATTTCGTTGAAAGTAGAATGGGCTTTATTGCACCAAATCTTTCTGCTATAGTTGGGAGTGCTGTTGCTGCGAAACTAATGGGGACAGCTGGCGGTCTCGTATCCTTAGCTAAGATGCCTGCTTGTAATGTTCAGCTTCTTGGTGCTAAGAGAAAAAACCTTGCTGGGTTTTCCACTGCAACTTCACAATTTCGTGTTGGTTATGTTGAGCAGACAGAAATATTTCAAACTACACCCCCTTCTTTGAGGATGCGTGCTTGCAGACTCTTGGCTGCAAAATCAACACTTGCAGCACGGGTGGATTCAACGAGAGGAGATCCATCTGGAAACACTGGAAGGGCATTCCGGGAGGAGATACGTAAGAAAATTGAGAAATGGCAGGAGCCTCCTCCAGCAAAACAACCTAAACCACTTCCAGTTCCAGATTCTGAACCTAAGAAGAAGAGAGGTGGTCGTCGGCTAAGGAAGATGAAGGAAAGGTAGTGCAGTGTTTCTACTGTTTTACCTTTGTTTAGTAATTGTTGATTCATATACTGATATTTACTTTTACAGATATGCGATAACGGACATGAGGAAGCTGGCAAATAGGATGCAATTTGGTATACCTGAAGAGAGTTCCTTAGGTATTTTTCTGTCTTCTGTTAGTAAATTTAATCTGTAGATTTTCTTATGTTGCCTTTTTATTTTATACATCTGTGTTGAGTCACTATGGCCTGTTGAGTGATCATTATTCATTTTCCAATTACACGGGGAAAAAGAATTTGGGCATCCTGAGATCTTTTCTTATTTTATCCTTAATGCACAGGTCCAATATTGATGTCTTATATTGAAGGATTTTGTTTTTTGGGGTCAAAACTTGTGGTCAGAGGGTGCGCCTTGTCTCTAATTTTGATTTATATCCCAATAAGAAAAGGAAAAAATTGAATTATATTTTGCGCTGCATATTGTGAAGTTCTACAGGAGACTGGGAGTTTCCAATAACACTTACATTCTTACACTTCCTACAATGAGGATCTCAATTTTCCATTGTAGTGGGGTTCCCATTTACATGAATGGTTGGGATCTGTGCAATTGCATGGAATATGTTTACCATTTACATTCTTAATCTTAATCCATATGTTTTGTCTTCCTTGATAATAGGTGATGGACTGGGTGAAGGTTATGGAATGCTTGGTCAAGCTGGGAGTGGCAAGCTGCGTGTATCAATGGGTCAGAGCAAACTTGCTGCCAAAGTCGCTAAGAAGTACACTTTTCCTTGCTGGTTTTAATTATTGTCTTCTTTTATGGCCCAGTGATTTAATATGGATTGTCATATGTGTTTCTATGCTGATTTATTTGTCCAAAAGTATGAGATAATGATCCTTGACCTGATATCATGAGCTGCATATTATTTTCAGGTTCAAGGAAAAGAATTATGGAAGCAGTGGTGCTACATCTGGACTCACTTCAAGTTTAGCATTTACACCTGTGCAGGTAACTTCACTTCTTACCTTACGCTTGAAAAATCTCTCATATTCACAAATGCATTGGTTTCCAAGCTAGTGACATAGAAAATTACTTCTTACATTTGGAAAATTCTTTCCTACAGGGGATCGAGCTCTCAAATCCACAGGCTCATGCACACCAGCTCGGCGGTGGAACTCAAAGCACCTACTTCTCTGAAACGGGAACATTTTCAAAAATCAAGAGGATCTGACCTATACAGGAGAAATTTTCTTATATTCATGAGATTTTGCCAGTTGCCAATGCCATGGATGACCTCAGTCTGAATGTGTAAATGATTTTACTAGATGAAGTCGTATTATATCGCCGTATTATCTCATGCTTCAGAGACCAAACTGTTCCCGATGTACTAATTCGAGCTGAGACGTGTGCTCATGGGAATAACTAAACTGATACCTTCTACACTACTTTCTTGTGCATTACAAAGTTCTTGGATTAATGGGTAACATTTAGCAGAACAATGTTTTATTTTGTTATTTCAGACTGCAATAACCAAAAAATAGTTTTCTGTGGAATGGTTTTTTTTTTTTGAAGGTTTAGCTAACCACTTGCTGCTGGACTGAATCAGTCGTTCAGTTGAGTCATAGAGAAAGCAAGTGTTTTGGGAGTGGGGACCAAATTTGGAAGCACATTTGGTTGGTTAGGAATTATGGTCCCAATCAAAGTTGGTATACCTTACAGAATTCATGACCTGCTAATGATGAACCTCACTTATTAATGGCAATTTATTTTCGTAAGTAACTGCTACATAGGGTATCAGCCATGTTTCATAATGACGTCTAACAACTAATCATCTGACAGTAAATAGAAGACCATTTAAACTGCCACAACATGTTCCTCTGGGGAAATTCTTGTGTAGGGCTGCCTAGCAGATCTCTCACGGATGAGTGGGCCTTACATGCGAGTTTCACACCAAGGCCACCCCTTTGATTTGCACTTGAAAAATCTTCTAACATTTATAAATAAATAAAAACTATGCCAAGTGCTAGTTAATAACGTAATTTATAAGTTGATACTCCTACACCCTTTTGGGGAGGAACTTGAAATCAAAATTTTGTATTCTTATTATTTTTTTTATACAAGCGATATTCGAGAAAGGGAGTATCGAACTTATGACATCGGATGGTTACCTTAATGTAAATTATGGAGAGGCAAGGGGCTTGTAGTCAAGTGGTTAAGAGCATTTGCCCATGCACCCAAGGTCCTAGGTTCAATTTCCCTCTCTCCGATATCACTTGTATAAAAATAAATAAATAAAATAATGGAAGGGACACAACATTTCCGCTTTTTTTTTTTCTTTTATGATCTGAGACAACATTTTCAATGACCCTTGCCAAACGTATTAAATACGATCTTCTTTGATTTCCGGACATTTCTCAGAAAACACTCAGTATGCTTCAGGCAAAAGGTCCAAAGAACCATCTGTGGCTGAGCCCGTCACACATAAAGACATACATACCCTTCATGCACATAATGAACTTCAACTAAGGACAACATCAAGTTATTATTAGCAAAACTGTTAGATAATAAGCAATCTTTCCCTGCAACTCTGCCTCAAAGCTAGCTAATATTAACATAATCTAAAAAAATGAGGGGTTCATTGGCAGTGCTTGAGATTGATCATCCTACACACTCGCCTTTGTGTGCCATGCGCAAGTGGACTATATGCAATTTGCAAATGCTCTTCATTTACAGTAACACAACAACCATGGCAAGCCAGTGAAAGAATCAACATAAGCCTTCATGTATGATACACCAGATGATATGAGGGAAACCTATATTCATTTCAAAGAACTCCACCCCCGAGGAAGTCTCCACTTTCTATGCCAATATATTGACACTCTTGACCATAATGGGAACCCAAAATTGTAATCAAGGGGCCTATCAGCCGGTCCCCCTACTATCAAAGGCAACCAGACATATCTTGAGTCCCTTAAGTCTGCTGGGTTCCATCGATCTGCCATGAAAATAAATGAACCAGGAAATGCTGGCACAGGAACCACAAATGTGCTCTGTGCAAAAAATGTAGTAAGTCGGGACACTTTGTTCCCTCCCGCACAGGGGTTTCCCATAGTCTCCCATGGCCCCATGATCGACTCTGCTGCATGGGCCAGTGCCTCATTTGGAGCCCATCCAGTGCATCCTGAAGTGATCATGTAATAAGTTCCTTCATACTTGAACAGAGCTGGGGCTTCCCGATGTTGTCCCACGAGAACTCTTCTCACAATGTTTGTCACATCAAGATAATCTTCAGTTAGTGGCCCAATATGAAGTTCACTATTGTCCTCGGAGGAGTAGATTAGATATGCAACACCGTCATCATCTTTGAAGATTGTCATGTCCCTACTGTCAAATCCATGGGGTCGTTTGCTGTAGAGATAATCAAAAGGACCAGTAGGGTAATCACTAATGGCAATACCAACAGCAGCTTTGGTGTAGTTAACATCATCAATATGCATCCACATAACATACTTCCCTGTCCGCTCATTGTAAATCACTTTCGGCCTCTCGAGAACATTTAATTCGTGGAGATCATGTGTTTCGTTTGTTTTTTCTGCTGCTAATACGATGCCTTCATTTTTCCATTTCCATAAGTCTCTGGAAGAATAGCAACCAACTCCTATGATGTCAACCTGCATATAAGACGGAAATTGAATGCTTGAAATAAAAAAGGAATACTGACAAAAATTAGAGGAATAAAAAAAAACACTCACAAGCGCAGCAATGGTGAAAAAACTATGCATCTAATGGTAATGCAACATGATGAGGTCCATAACAGCAACATATGGGTTACTGGAAGCCTTAAAACAGCGCCTGCTGGAAGAAGGGAAAAAAAAATCCCTCAGAGAACCATCTAGTTCATACACATATTTTCAACACCCATGTAAGCATTCCTTTTCAATCCCCAAAATCCATATCGAACAACTAAAACTCCTGTAGGCTTAAACACCAGATGTCATTTTTAGCTGACAGCAAAATTAAGTTGTACCCAAAAGTTCCGTTCTTTCCAAATTGAAGGCGACGGAGTTTTAAGATTTCACTTCTTGGAAAGATAGTTCTCATTGCTCTTTAAATGACGCTGATCCACAAATCACCTACTTCACTTAGAAAATCTAACCGACAGATCTTTCACTGACATGGGTTGTTCTCACCTAAAATGGAGGAGATTTCTTCTCGTGCATCGTTTCAAACATGAACAAAAAAGGGCAATTATCCATGAGGCTCCTGACACACTTCTTCATCAGGACTAACCAATTGGATGATTGAAAAGAATTCACATGGCTGACTCCAATCTCAATGGGATAGGTGAACAAGAAACCCTACATCTTAAAAAGCACGATACCTATCGAACTTGAGAGCACATTATCCGATGGTGAAAGCCCTAAAGCAAGGCCTACTAGGCATTCGCCCCGGCTTCATTCTTATTCTTTGTCATTATTTTTGTAATACGCATCATTACTATAACAAGTTTCCAATTATGTACACTACCCTCAACGCAATTTACAGTTCAAGAAGCAACAACTATGGAATCGCTACAGATCATTGTGTTTCCAGAACTTTGCCTCTTTGATATTGGCATGTCAAGACCCACGAAGAGAAAATAAAGCTCCAACTTAACACTCCAGCTCACACTAAGAAGGCATGTTATACAATTGTAAATGATAATTCAGTTGTATTTTTCTCCTAACCTGCCAGAACAATTTGTATAGAGGTTTCCAAGGAGATTTTTATTCATGTAAAGTATGTACGGTATGCCGGGGATAAAGTCTTATACAAAATAGCAATGGTAAAATGCATAGGAACTAGAAACTGAATTCCACAATCTAGAGTTGATATTAGGTAATATGAAGGCAACACACTAAATTAGGCTCATTGAGGTCAGCACAGAAAACAACTGGTATTCATGGTTGGATTATGGAAACGGAAACGAACCACATATGCAATAATGACTTGCATTTTGCTTCAACTATATAACCCCAAAGCTTCTAAACAGAAAGCAAACAATTAATGAGTGAAAAACTTAAAAAATAGCGATTTCATCCCCAACAGCCTTAAGGACTGATATTTTAGAGTCAAAACATAGTTGAGCATAAGATGATGCAGAGGAAAAGTAAATCACTTACCCGGGCTGCTCCTTTTTTATGAGCATGATATGTGGGTCCATCTTTATACTCCCCATACCAATAGTATGTCCTCAATTTGTCATCATATAGAATACCACCTCCATGAGCTTGAATAGGATTTCCATCAGTATCCAACCAAATCCTCCCAGGGTAGTAGTAATAGCTATCATTCCCTGTATCCTTCATTGGATCTATAACATGCTTCTGGCCAGGAAAGAATACGTGTCTAATTTGAGAATTTTCATCAAGAAATTCATCAATCAGAGTGGTTGGTCGCCTAGGTTTTCTTTTTGCAGCACGTGGGGATCGCTTTCTTGGTGGGGGAATTTGGATATTTTCCTCTTCCACTGCTTCAAGTTCATGGAACTGTGGGTGATGAGTTGATCGAAATTGCATTTCTCCTCCCATCCTATCATTTTGGTGAACAAGGGGGTACAGCTGAAACATAAGAAAACATCCCACCAAGCTCCACACCACAGCAGACGTTGAACATCTGCTCCCTGCATTGCAATGGAAAGTGGTTGGTTTCCTGTATTTGTTCCTCATCCTCATTTTCTCTTCCTTTTAATTATCTCCAAGATTATGCTGCAATTAACAAAATGCAAACTATGGATATCCAATAAAACCCAACCAAATATAAGTCACCGCCACGCTAACCTATAATGAACGGAAGTAGTCAATTTTATCACCATTTATGAAAGAAAAACTTCAGCACAAATTAGGACTACAACAGTCTCAAATGTTTTAAAATTACACTATTTTCTTCAGTGATATACAGTCATTAACTTTAGAAAACTCCGCTGTCAACGGCTGAATTTGTATAACTGAATACTACTCGGCCAAACTGTGTAGGAATCAGGGAACGAGTCTTGATAGTTAGAAATAAACAAATAAATAAAAATAAGATATGCCAATAACAAAGTTATATTATTTACTGGAATACAGTTCAACAAATAGCAACAGAGTTAATTGCAAATGAAACATCCAGGAATTAACCAATGACTTAGACCGATTTCAGTAACAGATTGAATCACTCAAAAAAGCTCAAAACTTGTGTATCAGAGTCCAAAACCTACTTGACAGATCCACACAGTTCTACAACCCAGATATGGGTTTCTTAAAAATGGAAAAAAAAAATTCTTACTTTCATCACCCACAAGCAGAAAAGTGATCAGGGTCAAAGAAAAGACTTACCTGAGAACAGCTGAAGCATGAGTTGAACTGAATTTCCAGACATGGGTTTGCTACTGATGTTGTTCTAACAATACTTGAACCAAACTGGGCAGACCAAGCAATCCAGAGAAGAGAAAAACAGTCCACAGGAACACAGAAGAGGTTGGGTTGTTTGTATTTTTTATTCAATTGGATCTGAGGTTGATGATATTGACTTGGGACCAAAGGTCTTTGATGTTTGAGAAAACAGACATCTGGAAGCTTATCAAATGAAAATTTCCCCCTTTCTTTTCTTTCCTGGATGCTGAATTAATTCTTACTTGATGAGCAACCACTTAGATTCTGACAGTTGATTAAATGGGCCGCCACTATATCTCGCCTACACTCCATCACCGTAACAGGACAAGTTACGTGACACACCAAGTTCACGCGGCTCATATTACTCAAGGGAGTGGGATTAGAAAGTCAAAAAAAAAAACACAAAATAGTGAAATATAATAATTGAAATATAGAATAAATATATATAAGAAAGAAAGAAAAAAAAACCAAAAGGTAGACGCACAAAATCATTAACAGCTGCAGAATATTTTTTAGGCATTAAATGATACAAAATAAAATATATAATAACGTTGTCAAGAGATTCTACTATTATCATCATACTTTTTTGAAACATTTTTAAATTTATTTTAGAATTAAAAAAGATAATGGATAGTTGTGTTTCATAAAAATAGGATTTATTATCTGATTTTTCTTTTAATTTTAATTTTTTTTAATATGAAAAAGTGTGAATTTATCATATTATTCTCATTTAATTAATAATTTCAATTCTTAATGTTTGCATTAACCAATGACATTTTCTGGTATTTTGAATATTTTACCATTCTTTGCCTTTTGCTTTATATATACTAGCCTCTCTGCACGCGCTTCCGCGCCTGCAAGAGGTTTTTTTTTTAAATTTTTAAAAATTTAAATTTATTTTAGAATTAAAAAAGATAATGGATAGTTGTGTTCCATAAAAATAGGATCCATTATCTGATTTTTCTTTTAATTTTAAATTTTTTAAATATGAAAAAGTGTGAATTTACCATATTATCCTTATTTAATTAATAATTTCAATTCTTAATGTTTGCATTAACCAAGGGTATTTTTTGGTATTTTAAATGTTTCACCATTCTCTGCCTTTTGCTTTATATATATAGATATATATTAACCTAACTTTCCTAATCATGTTTTAAGCTATAAAATTAATATAAAGTATATTAAAATGCAAAACAATAATTGATAGAATGTCAATGCAAAATGATAAAAATATTTAAATGTGAAATGATACTCATTCTAGTGATAAAAATTTCCTTTTATCAAGAAAATAACTTTTCATCACAAACCTGAATGAAGTACAGCTAAATCATAGTTTAGCAAACTGTGACGGTGTGTTAATTATGTGTTTATGTCATGTAACAAAATAAGCAGGTAGAGATCATGTCTCAACTCTTGAGTTTGAATAAATTTTTGTTAACAAAATTTTTAATAGATGGAGCTCTTTTCTTAAGCTTGCTTACTAGAAGGTCGTTAGATGTCTATAATTTATAGATGGAGCTTTTTGTTGAGCAACAAACTCTTACCAACTAAAATAGGAAACATGAGCACTTTGCTTATATTGAAAATTGTGGGACTTCCTGAGAAGCTTGTGGGACAAAAAAGTTGATGATGTATAATCTCACCCAACCTCATATACACATATTTTTTTTATGTCCCTTTTAGGTGGAGTTCTCACATGACCCATCCAATCCAATACATACACTTTAAGCCCAAAGCTTATATTAAAAAAGAAAAACCCTATGTTATAAAAGAATAATAGAGATCTCACCAAGTTCACTCATTCTGTAATTTTGTGGAGAACTCAGCCACCAAGTTCACTTTAAGTCCAAATATTTTTTGTTTGGCTATATATCGATTGAATATTTTTTTAAGCCCCTAGATGAACGAAAGTCTGGGTCTGCCACTGAGTACTACCCCCACCGAACATCATCATCTAGCAGACTTATTTGACTCAGCCTCTGGATTTTTCGAGATTTGAGTTCCTGTAAAAAAATATATTGGCATTGGGCCAAAAGATTAAAGATGCAACACCAGTAACGGATTTATGAATTTTTGAAGAGAGGTGCAGTATTTAGAAGTCTTAAAGCTTAAAAATAATAATAATTAGACAACTACATATCCTTAGAATTTAAACAATAATAATCCCCATAGATTGATTGTGGGCAAACCCTTATGAAGAATATTTTAATAAAGAAACTTAGCCCATTGGGTGGGCAATATACATAAATATTATTTTTTATTTGTAGGATGAGGATTAATAGTTTAATACTATTATGCCTGCCATTACACGCTAATCTTCTTCGACAGAGACACAACCGCCTCTGGAACTTAGCTGATCTTCTTTGTAAATTACTAAGATCAACATAGGAGCAAATTCCAGTATCTCCAATAAATTTTGTATTGAACCCCTCATTATTTACACGTTTAATTTCTTTCAATATCTCCACATTTAAGTATTTTGGGTAAATTAAGTTGTGTTTGATGTTTGAAAACGTGCTATATTTTCAAGCAATTGATTCTTCGATTGTATATAAAATACTATCACATGCAAAGAACTGGTCCCATGTTATTTACATTTTTTTGATGGAAATGATAGTTTTATTTCAATCAATCTATCACATTTTTGACATTTAAAAGGTATAAACTAAATGGTAAAATGATGAATAAATAAAATACTTTAATACGATAATATTGGTATTTCTATACACGTTCTTGCATGCACATGACGCAATATTGTTTTTTTTTAATAGGCATGCTGATTTATTTTAAAAATAAAACATGCAAGAAACAAAATAAAATTAGCATATAAAAATAAGATTGTCACAACAAATTAAATAAATAAATAACATCATCATAGACCTTGCTAGAGTTGGTTGGTGTTGGTCTTGGCGGATGCTTGATTAGAACATAATTTTAGGTTGATTCCATTAAAACTAATTGGCATCATCATAGACATTAATTGTCTCACTATGACAACTTGTCAGCCTTACTACTATCAAGAATATACAATAACTTGATCCTCTCATATGTGTGCACTCACAATAATTGGATTTAATAATAACCTCGTGAGTTTCAGGAATTAATAACATCCTTACTCATTGCTGGAAGCTTCAATTTCAAGCTATGTTCTTCCATCTTCTTCCTCTCTTTCCCATAAACACATCCAAAGAGAGCAAACATCACCTTTCATCTCTAGAACCCTTCGATTTCAAGCTATATTCTTCCATTTCTTCCCCATTTTCTTTTCTGGCAAGCCACCCAAGAGCCTGACGAAGCTTTCGTCAAGTTGTTGGAAATCTGCTAAAGCCACTCATCCTTTATCTCCATCTCTCTCTCTCAAAAAGCTCCATCCCAAGTCTAAAACACTCATCCTCTCAAGCTAAGTTGAAACCATAGTCATTACTTTTTTGGTAAGAAAACGCTGACATTGCAAGCTCTTCGTCTAGCTGCCAAAAACACCCAAAATCTCAAGCCTTAATCCTTTCTTTATACTCATTTTCTCTTAGCTCCCACGCCACAAGCCTCTCATGTCAAGCCTACTAGTATCTTAATTCACCAAAGCAAACTCTCATGCCAAGCTTGTGCAACATCAATGCACCATCTCCAACTCTTCTTCTAGCTGCCGGAAACGTCAACACAAAACACGCACTTGCTGGAAGAAGAACAGAATACTCTCTTGAGACTTGCTTCTCCTTCGGGATGCTTTGGGCCTAGCTCTCGCTAACTCAGAAAAAGGGGCAATGAATGCTTGATTCACCACTCTATGACGATCCAAGAATCAACAAGTCCGGACAAGCCTTTCGACAGAAAAAGACCCCAACAATAGGTTTTAAATGGTATAGAGTTTCTTTATAAAACTATGTTTAAGATTGGGTATATAACTAAATTTGTAATATTATTATTATGGAATAGGTATGCTGATTTATTTTAAAAATAAAACATACAAGAAACAAAATAAAATTAGAAGATAAAAATAAGATTATCACAACAAATTAAATCAATAAATAACATCATCACAGACCTTGCTAGATTTGGTTGGTGTTGGTCTTGGCGGATGCTTGATTATAACATAATTTTAGGTTGATTCCATTAAAACTAAATTGGCATCATCATTCTCATCAAAAAAATTGGTGTCATCATAGACATTGTCTCATTGTGGATCATGAGTCTATGCATTTAGAATTCATGCATTTACCCGCTTTTTATGAAATTTAAGCCACCCAAATAATCTAATGGCTTAAATCAGTCTGCATCATCTAGCTAAGATATTCTTTGTTTTTATTTCCAATACAACCCAAACTTTCTCCAATTTCAGCTTTCGACAAAAAAAAATAATCTCAAATTACAACAACTTTGATCAATTTCTCTTCTTCTCTCTCTGAAATATCAAATCTAAGTCAAACAAATCAAACTCCAATTATTTGTTTTGGCTTTCGCTGGAAATATTGATAATTGGAGGAGTTTCATCAATGGCAGAGGTTTTGAGCAAGCAAGAGTTGAGCAGTGAAGTCGAGCATCTCATTCCTGTCGGCCATGCACATATTGTCCCTAACTCTCTCCTCCAAACAGCGCCGTTGTGATCGGTCCACTGGGTTTTGAATATGATTTGAATGATGTTTTGCCCGTATCTCCGTCAAAGAGCTTCGAAACGGCAGGGTGTGGGCTTAGTGGTGTCAGAGTCTCCGGCATCGTGAAATCTAAGCACGATGAAAAAAAATTAATGAAGGAAAAAAAACTCAAGCACGTTAAATATAACGTCAACATCAGTTTTGGCTAAAACAAAAAAAAAACCTTTAACTGAAAGATTGATGATGTGTCATATGTTAGATGGTTAGATTAATTTGGGTGGCTTAGATTTCACGAAATGCAGGTAAATGCACGAATTCTAAATGCAGAGCTTCGGAATCCGTCTCACTATAACAACATGTCAGCCTTACTATCAAGAATATACAATAACTTGATCCTCTCATAATCAGATTTAACACTAACCTCAAATGAAAAGCGTAATAGATCAAATATGAGAAGAGCTTCGGGAATTATATAAGTGACCCATTTGATAAGTGATAAACTATTTATCAAAGTAGTTTTAATAACAACATGAAAATAAAATGTGACTTTGTAAAATAATACAAGACGACTTTGAATGTTGTTTTCTTCGCTTAGGTGTTAGGAAATTGCTTGTTTCTACCTACCTCAGTTTCCTTCCATCAAATTAGGTAATTCATCGATATATTAATTTTCTTCTGAGATTACAGGGACTTGTTCTTAGATTTTGATGGGCCTCGAGCCTGACTTATTAGGTTGCGTTAATGTCTTCTCTCAGCTTTTATCACAAAATTCTTCATCTAGTGTGTACTAAAGAGAAATATTACAAAATTAATTACAAGAAACTTCAGGTTCGAATCCCTTTCTCCGTTAATGAAAAAAGATATTACACAAAATTTGTTTCCTTCTAAATTCTAATTATTCCAAATGTCGGGTTTTAGCAGTCCACCACAACTTTTCCTTTTTGACTTAAGGTGGTGACTAATTATTTGCATTTGGAAGGTTTGATGCATTCATAGGGAATCAATTTTTGAACTTTTCACCATGTGTTTCGTGACTCATCATCATCAGCATGGTGCGTTTTATTATTTGGTGGTTGAAAATTTCTCTACAGATTAGATCATTGATTAAAGTGATCTGTATTGATCAATGACTTCGTCATCGCTTGTCAATCAAAACAGCCAAGAACTGGTTCAAGCTAATTCGAACTGAACCGGTCTTTGATTGATTTTACCGGTTCACCAGTTTCTTGTCCGCCCCTACTAATTGTTATTTTTAGGCTGTGTCACGTTTGGATTGCATCTTTCCAAGATAAAAAGAAATGAACATTTAAGAATCTTTTGCATATATACACTTTGATGTCCATGGATTAACAATGTCTTACGACCACCATGAACTACAATATTTTTTTTTTGGCTTACTAACTGAATATAAAGAAAAGAAAAAGTATTTATATTCCTATTTCTTTGTTTGTTTGTTTGTTTTTTCCCAATTGAATTATAACTTTCTCCTACGGTGGCGGGCAAGGGGTGATGGCAAATTTCTTGAAGCTTCTTCCCCTATCTTGAAAAACCTTTGTCACCAAAACTGTAACTAAAAATACCATGAAAATGGCTAGGGATAGCATGGAGGCCCATAGCAATCTCAATGCAGTCTTAAATGGCCTGCAATGTTGTGAAACCACATCGGAAATTCCATCCTTGACGAAGGAGCATTCTGATAAGCTCAGCAAAGTTGGATATATGTCTAGAAAATCTTGGACAGAGTGGCTGTAAGCCCAGGCCATGTTGTAGGAGGCTCGGGAGATTAGTTTTCCATGTTTTCTGCATGTTTCCATGTCGTTTAGGTAGCAAGTGATTCCTGAAATGGCCTACACATATGAATTTTCAATCTAAGTAAATGTTCCTGAAATGGCCTACACATAACCGGATAGAAAACTAACTAGTTTTGAATTTGAACGTGTTACTAATCAACTCATGTTATAACATGTGTATATTATTATGATTATATTCTAACGTAAAAATTCATCGCCAATCACATGTTATAATCCCCAGGTGTATTAGTAGAACCATATCGGCATACAATACTGTTGAAGTCAGATATATTTCTCCAAGATTCAAGTAAGTCTAATCTCATCTTAACCCTTCAACTCGATCCCGCACAAGTTTGCTTGTTAAATCTTTTTTGGAAAATTGTTAGTTTTCTTATGTACTTATGCCACAGTGGGTAAATCTACTTACTTCTGGTAATTTTCCAACTGGGATGGCATCTGAGCAACTACTGGGTATGTAGCTGTAGTTAGGTGGCCCGGAGAAAGGATTGCATATACGCAGAAGTCCAACTAAATCATCATTTTGCTCGTCTATTCCAAGCGAATTGGCAATTTCTGTTACTTTAGAATTCAACTGCAACACAAAGAAATTAATCATCTGTCATTAAAAATAATCAAATACGTAATAAAAATAAATTGTTAGTATGTTGATTATAATTGCTTTGACTAATATATAATATACCTGATTTATGAAACTGTGTATAGTGTAGCCAATTTGACCCATCAGCTTCTCTGAGCGCTCAGGATCTAAGCATGGTAAGATCGAGCTTAGACTACTGTTGTGGCTGTTTTGTTGAAAATCTTCCAAAGCCGAACATGTATCTTCTGCAAAACTGTGTAGCAACAAAAAATTTGAGAAACACTCACATACTTGAATACACATGTTAGTACCATTAGTTAGTATACATGTCATAATTTTGGGTAAATCACAAACACACCACGTCTGTATGTCACGTGGGGTACTGAAATACCACGTCAATTTCTCACGTGGGGTTTAGGGTTTAGAGATCATATATACTCGAGTTCTCTTTCTAAAATGAGAAAAGAAGGACAAGGAAAATTGTTACTCACTTGTGAAGGAAGAAATCGAAGCCAGTCAAAACCCAAATTAGAGTTGTTAATATCCAGCAAAGAAAGATTACACTGAAAAGAAAGAAAAAAGAAAGTCCATGTAGCATAGTCCAATAAAGAATTAACAAGAAGAGCTAGAAGGCTGAAAAGAAATCTTACACAACAAGTCCTGGGTACCAATGCAGCAAGAGGAGAACTGACCAAATAAAGCAGCAATTCATCATTAGTTAATATTATATATATTAAGAGCAAGAAAAATCATAATAAAAGAAAATTTACCTAATGCCGAAACCAACAACACCAAGTTGACAGCTACAACCACAAGATGCACCACGTATCTAGAACACACATGCAAAAAGCAGAATATCTTAAATGTAACCTTAGTAAAATTTTCGAATTAGAAATGCTAATCAAAATTTAATATGGTAGCTCCCGGCTGTTAGAGGACGTATGTTTCGAATTCAAATGTCATAGACAAGAGTTGTTGAATGTGAAAAAATATGACAGAAGATTACTTACGGGGTTTGAATAACTCGATCAATTGTACGCCCATTTTTGTCCAAAAAACGTTGAATATTTTGTGAGTCTTTTCCAAGTTGGCGGGATGTCACGTTAAAGCTCATAGCCAAGGCTGGATCATAAGGCAGCAAAAGGTATTGCATATGTCGCATTGCGTTTGTTACTTTTCTGATGGTTCTCCGAGCATTTTGAGCCTGGCTCAATATGGCTCCCTTCAATTTATCCGTTGTCTTCATAGATCTTTGGTTTTCTACCAGCGCCAAACTTGATGCAACTCTTCAATTTAACAACCAAGCATGTATGTTAGATAGATATCCTCAGTCTAAATCAATAACTTTACTTATTTATTACAAAGACATTGTCCTTTGAGACTCTAATTGGAGATGTGAGGTTGCTACGTAGTAAGTGGCAAAATATCAAGTTTAAATATGGCATGATGTTCTATTGGTGACTGTCAAGACGATTCGGTTAAAAGATTATATGTGTTCAAAGTTTTTATTTATTGTGCACATGTCACCTTTTAACTAAACCTCAATGTGACAAGAACAACTCTACTGAAGTAAATGCATAAATTTTTTCTTAAATTGCTTGACTCAATTTCTTCAAATCATGGAACCAAACCGGTCCATGGCTTTAAAAAAAAAGGGGTTGACCGGACCATTAGACCTACAATCATGCATGAAATGAAATATTGAAATTGACAGTGATACACTTACATGGCTAGAATTGTAAAGAGAAGGGCGAGCATGAAGGTGAAGATGAAGTGACGGTCCAAGAAGTCTTTAATGGGGCAAGTACTCCTAATGCTGGAATTCCTCAAGAAGGCTATGCAAATCATAAATACAAGCCCACATATCAACCAAACTCCCGCAATTACATATCCATGCACTCCTGTAAATGCCGCAGACTGGAAAATATGAGAAAAACACACAATAAGAAATCCCATTTTCTTTACAAGTTCAATTTTCCTCTTTTTTTCATTTTCTTTACTTGAACCCCCGAGTTCTATATACATATACGTGAGGTGATATTCTCTTATTAGAGAATCAAACATATTATGTTATCAGATTGTTAATCTATTTATCAAGATTACTATGAATAATGCTCGATGCTAACTAGACTAAATATCTAAGAGAACATTATTGATCGAGTATAATTAATTAAGAAGGGATGGTTAGGAACTTACAGCCCAGTAATGCTTGTTTTTTAAATCGTAGCCTCCATTGTAAGACTTTAAGTGGCGCAAAGGATCAGGTCTCTTGAAGCTGCTCTGCTCCCCAAACACAACCCATGTTGGTGAAAACACAGACGTTGAAACCAAGAACACAACAAAGGGTACAAGAACTCCATTATTGGAGATAAACATGACCCAAAAAAAATTAATAAGCTGGTCTAATTAAATTTGGTCCAAGATGAAATGGATTAAAAAAAAAATACAAAACGATCTTGCCTCCGATCATATGAATCGAAATGAAATCTTTTTGGTAGCTTTTAGAGGGAGAAAGGTGGTGTTATGTTGGTGTGACTTAGTGAGTAAGGTAAGAATAGCTTGTGGCCATGGTTTTTGCGGAAAAAGAACAAATGCGTTAGCAAGAGAGGGAGGTAACGAATCATGGGGCGATATGTATGGTTCTCTAGAGTAGAGAAAATTGACCATCTTTTTAGTGCTTCAATTTTCTCATGTCTATCTTTCTGCCTAAGCCTCTCTTTTCGCAAAGGATGACTTCTGGATCGAGGGACTTGGCCTTTTATGCTCCTTTCTTTTTTTTTTTAGCATTTGCATTTGCATGTTTACAAATTACATGTTTCCCAAGCAAATTTCTTGGGTGTGGCAGAACGTTATTGGTGAAGTTTAGTTTAAATATGATAAAAGGACCTAGATGGGCTGTCATAAATTTAAAAAAAGAGAACTTTTAAACAGTCTTACTTTTGATTGTTTCTGAAAGCAGACGTGAGTTAGGTCAGTTGTCCAGAATAGGGAGCCCATCCCCTTTATCCAAAAAAGAAAGAGGAGTGTACGTGTACTAAATGAAAAATGTGGGCCCCAATTGAAGTATCCTCATCCCAAAGAAATGTATTTGAAATTTGCCCTTTATATAAGGCAATGCCTTGGTTTGGTGGGTTAAGTTATCAACTCAAGGGTTCAAGTTATACGTATGGCGGGGTTTAGGGTATGAATTGTTGAAGGGGCCGCAGCATGAGCATGTCATGTGACATGGGCCGTGTTACGGCAAAGTATCCTGATCCATCAATCAAACATGGCATGACCTGAGCACAAGATAAATGGACCTGAGACACCAAGAAAACTTGAGTATATTAATATCTCATAAAACATAAACAATTTACATGTGGTTCGATATCACACACACACACACACAAGAGTACTGCAGGCATAAAGTACTCACAAACCCAATTATCTCCCGAAAGAGTAAACAATAAAACAAAGAGGATAAATTTGGCTCACTATGCTTGGTTGGTTTGGTGGAACATTCTCACTCGCGGAAAAAGGGGAAGCTTCCTTTTTGTGTATGAGAAGGGTGGTGTTCAGGCAAACAAAATAGTCTTCGACTCTTCGCTCTTTAAAGGTATGACGCAGTTAGCTATGTCACCATTAGGCAATGTCTAACTGGTTATTGAAAGGCCTTTGCTTGAGCTGATTCTGACTTTTGCTTTTAGGAACTCCACAAAAAATGTGCATCAAATTGAGATAAAAGGGTCATGTCCAAACCATATAAAGAAGTAATATGCATAATGAGGATAATTAAGTTAATATGGTTTGTTGTGAGTTGTTGATGCATCATGAGATTCACTTATAGCCGCCATACTCACGTTGACAATTGTCCTTAATATTTCTCTATCGACATATAACGTGATGAAGATAAGGAAGCATTAAATTTAAGCATTGGAATATAAAGCACTTAGCTCATTATTTTGGCTTTTAATAAGATCCATGAATTTGGAATATATAGTTTGGCCTTCAATAAATTTCATGTATTTGGAATACTTAGAGTTCTCAATGTATCTAGATTAATGAGGTTCATTCATTTGAGTGCTAGTTCAATGTATGGGATGAGAGATTAAGACTTTAAATAATTGTATGCATAGACTTCTCAAATCAGTTGTTGTTGAGAATTGAAATTGAAATTAAAGAGAGTGTTCTCTCATCTTTTGCTCATAATGTGGGTTTGAGTGTTTATTTTGTATTTTTTCCTAGTTTCGAGTATTCTGAGACTAAATGGGACTCGGTGGTTCGTGTTTTCCAACATCCTTTTGCTCGAGTACAACTGCGTCATAACTCCTCCAAGATGCTCAGTTATATGCACCTCTCATTTTCCTTCCTCGTGCTACACCAGTACTAGTCATATGATTCTGTTCACAATGGCTGTTTTTTTTTTGGTCAAGGTTCACAATGGCTGTTGATGTAACTACTAAACCAGTCATCAAATTTGTAATTCCTTTTACTTAGATCAACTAATCAAATAATCATGCACATCAAATTTGTGTATGTATTTGGTTCGTTAGTTCAAGAAGTGCTTTTCTAACAGCACACATGCCTCAAAAGGTGGACAGGTTGAACCCTAAGTCTCCACCTTATCTTTTACTCTTGAGTGAAGGCCTTTCATCTAATATTTCTTGAGGCAGGTCAACTAGTCAATGTGAAACTCATTCATTTCTCACTCCCTTTCAGCCAAATCTATGTTGTTCATGTATCTGCACACACACACGCATATATATTTATATATATGGTACTGAGTAAACACTAAAACCCCAACTGTATTGGAAACTTTTTGTTTTGAAGAAGAAAGAAAAATGAAGCTGGCTGAGTTTAGCTTTGGTGGTGGTGGTCTTGGCTACAAGGAGATTAGGAGCTTTGACTTGCAAGTTCTCCATGGAAGATGGTTCATGGTTTTTGCTTCAATGTTGATCTTGTCAGTGGCTGGAGCAACATACATGTTTGGCCTCTACTCACACTGACATCAAAACATCTCTAGGCTATGACCAAACAACAGTCAATTTGCTGAGCTTCTTCAAGGACTTGGGGGGCAATGTTGGTGTCATAGCCGGCCTCATCAGAGTTCACAGCTCCTTGGGTGGTCCTGTTAATCGGTGCGGTCATGAACTTTTTCGGGCACTTCATGATATGGCTAGCAGTGAGGTCGAACGTCAAAGCCCCGGGTGTGGCAGATGTGTTTGTGCATTTGCATAGGTGGAAATTCTCAGACATTTTCAAACACTGGTGCTGTAGTGAGTTGTGTTAAGAATTTCCTGGAAAGTAGAGGCAGTCTTTTGGGGCTCTTGAAGGGACATGTTGGCCTAAGTGGTGCAATTATTTCACAGCTCTACTCTTCTTTCTATGGTGGCAACTCAAAGGCTCTTATCTTGTTGATTGGTTGGCTTCCAGCTACTGTTTCAATGTTGTTTCTTCCAATAATCCGATTGTTGAAGGTTGTAATGAGCTCAGGCTCTTCTACAATCTTCACTACGTTATTCTTGTCTTAGCTGGGTTTCTCATGTTTTTAATTATCATAGAACATAAGCTGAGATTTTCAAGAATTGGGTACATTGGAAGTGCTTCAGTCGTGCTTGTGTTACTCTTTCTTCCCCTCGCCGTTGTTATTTTTGAAGAATTCAAACTCTGGAAGAGCAAAATGAGAGCATTGAATGATCAATCTCAGCTCAAAGTAGTAGCTGAGAATCCAGCTCCTCCTGTTCAAGTGGCCCTACCACCTGTTGCAGCACCACCATCTCTACAAAGCGAGCAGAAGCCAAGTTCTTGCTTGAAAAATGTTTTCAACGCACCGGACAGAGTTGAGGACTACACCATATTGCAAGCAGTTTTCAGCATTGACATCTTGTCTTGTTCATTGTTATAACCTGTGGTGCTGGTGGGACATTAACCGCCACCGACTCATAGCATAAGGCTACCCAACTCATAGCATAAGCACTTTTATATCTTTGGTAAGCATCTGGAATTACCTTGGAAGAGTTACCTCTGGCTTCTCTTCAGAAGTGCTTTTGAAAAAGTACAAGTTCCCTCGTCCTCTTCTGCTCACTCTTGTGCTTCTTTTATCATGCGTTGGCCATCTTCTAATGCCTTCGGCGTCCCCAACTCTCTCTACTTTGCTTCTGTGATTATTGGGTTCTGTTCTGGGGCACAATGGCCATTGTTTTTTTGCTATCGTATCAGAAATCTTTGGCCTCAAATACCGTTCCACTTTGATCAATGTTGGTGGTGCTGCTAGACATATTGGGGCTTATCTTCTGAATGTCAAAGTGGCTGGTAATTTATATGATGCAGAGGCCTTGAAGCAATTGGAAGCTTTGGGTAGGTTTAGGAAAGCAGGGGAGGACTTGACTTGTGAAGGAGTGAATTGTTACAAATTGGCCTTCATTATAATGGCTGCAGTGGCTTTGTTTGGAAGCCTTGTTTCAATTATTTTGGTGATTAGGACAAGGAAATTTTATAGAGGTGATATTCACAAAAAGTTCAGAGAGGCAGCTGAATCTGATGTAGCTGCTCAAGTGGCACGGTGCCTTTGACAGAAATAGAGGCCAAAGCAGCTGTTGCTGCTGCTGCTTCTCACAGTTCAACCTCCTCAGCAGCACCACAAGGATCAAAGACCAACTTAGGGTAGGGGAAAACAATGAGGTAGCTAATTGATTGCTCTGTGAATGGATGATTGTTTGTTACCATAATTGCTCAGAATATTCTTATAATTTTCTATGGAAATCATTTACAAAGGGAAAATCTTGATCTCTCTGTTATATTTCAGCAAATATTTGTTTCTTTTTCTTCAAACCAATATCATTCAGATCATTAATATGTTTTTAAGTGACAGAGTAATTACCTTTCACCGACAGTCATTTTACAGTTTGAATACCATGTACTACATAAAACGGATTGCTGGGTTAATTGGAAAATACTTGCCTTCTTTCCTGGAAGTAGGAGCTCCTACTTTCCTGTCAATCACAGTTTAACATGTGTGTATATATTTTTCTTTTTATGTTTTTGCATATGTGTCAAACTGTGATTTGCAGAAAGTAGAAATGCTTCCTTATAGGGAAGGAAGGAAGTAGTATCCGAGTTAATTGATTAGAAGAAAAATTGTGATTTGTGAGGTGATAGATAGGTGTACATGAATCCGTCCCATCTGTGTAGCAAAAAAATTATGTAGCCCATACAACCCACAACATAAATCCATCCCTAGTCATGGAGTTCGAACCTAAGATCACTGGTCCGAAAGTCAAGACTAACTTACTCATGTTTTGAATTTCAAATACCACTTTAGACCATTGTAAGTATTAAATATATTTGAATGAAAATGCAAGGGTATTATAAGAAAATTGAACAAATTTTAATTCCTACATTGTGCAAACTAAATATGGGAATGAGAATTCTATTTTCCGGCATTCCAGACATGGAAATGAAAATCTTCCATTCTTATCTCTTTGAATTAGATATGAGAGTTTTATGTCCAAAAAATTCATTATGTGAATCAAACATGCTCTTATCTCTTTGAATTACCAGTTAAAGTTTGGCTTGTTTTATTGAGCCATTGTTTCCCTACTTTTGTGGTGGGCTTCTGCTTGAACAAAATTCAGTTTTTGTCAATCTTATCTATCATCAACCAATTTCTAATTTAATGTTACTTCTCTTACAAATATTGGAAAAGTCATAAATTTGAATCCTCGGCCCTTGTTAATAAAACAACATTCTAACTTATTCATTATATATTCGTTCTATTGTCTCCTTTTAATGTGATGATTTGAGATCTATTTTATTAATGAAGTTTTCAATTGCAAACAAAAATGAGAAGAAAAAAAGAAGAAGAAGAAGAAAAATTGGCACCTGTATTAAAACATTGACAGCAACTCTATGGCCTGGATGATGAATCCCAAAAACAATGGGCTCTCAGTACCTGCTGTGCTTTGAGCCGTAAAGTATTAGTCCCAAAACCCAACACATATAAGACAACTGAACCGGGTGGCCTCACTTGCCTGTCTCTGCCACTCGAAACTTCCTCATCGGCCCGCGCATGTATAACAACAGTTATATGCTGAACAACCGGCTTCATAAACTCTACATCCACTAATATTTCGCCACGTCAAACCAAGCCACCTTCCCATTCGTCCGTATTATTCACTCGCAACTACCGACAGCGCGGTTAGTAAAACCCTTCTAAAACAGTGGAATCTTCATCTGATTGGTCCTCGTAACCGGCACGCACGGCCACCGATTGGCCAGTCTTAAATCAATCTCGTCCGTCCGTACAATCGGGTCCCACTTCACATATAGACGGCCAAGATCTCACGGGACAAATTCTCACAGATTCATTCATTGGGGAACCGGGTGGAATTAAATTTGGAATTCGGATCAAAAACAAAGACAGAGGGGACAGAGCAATCATATAATTTGTATTTATGAAAAAGTGGGATTGGTAGGAAGGAAGGAAAACCAAACCTGGGAGGGAAAGCTTCCCAATAATATAAAGGCTGAGTGTGTGTGTTTATAGATCTCTCTCTCTCTCTCTCTCTCTCTCTCTCTCAGTCTATTATCTCTCTGCGCGAAATCAAAGATTCATCGTTAATGGGTTTGTGGGAAGCTTTTCTCAACTGGCTCCGTAGGTTAGCTCCTCCATCTCTTTCTTCAATTTTCAATCTTTTTGGGTTGTTATGTGATCCAGTTTCCATACATTTGTCTCGGGAATTTGGACTTTGCTCTAGCTTGTCCTTGTGCTTTGGGTTTAAAAGTAGCAATTTTGAATGAAACTTTGATTTCAATATGTTAATTTATTTGGCTTGAATGCTTATTGGCTTTGGTTTTTGTAAAGAGATGATGGGAAAGGAAACCCAAAAGAAAGAAGCTAAAAATTGGCTCCTTTTGCTCTTTTTTAGTTTTTACCAAGCCTTTTGTTCCCCCCCGGAATTCTGTCAATGTCTTTTTGTTTGATAACCAAACGGATATTTGAAAAGTTTTTACTTGTGGGTTGCTTCCCTTTTGCTATTTCTGCTCAAAATTTTCCCTTTTGATACTGTAGATTCTGGATTGTGTCTTTTGGCTTGGAGCCTAGGAATGATTGCTGTTTATTTGTATGTATATATTTGCCTTGGTTTGAATTACAGAGCTGAAATAGGCACCAAGTTTTGTAGAAATATGCTTGAAGCATCGTGATGGTTATTGTAGAGGCTGTTAATGTGCTTTATGCTGCCTTTTGGCATTGAGGCAATTATAGTTTCCAGAATTTGAGACAGATGCTTGAATTTAGCTGCTAAAGGATTGGTATAGGGAAACGACAGTTGGATTTCTGATGTTGCAGAATGATAGAAATTAGAGCTTTTTTGGATTTAGCAATATCATGTGCGTTGAATAATATCACTATATACCTACCAAATGCTTGATAAGTATAAAACTCTCTCTCTCCATATATATACCCTTTTGTGCGATTATGGATAAATTTCTGGAAACATTGTGTGTTCTATATTTAAATTTGTTTGTCTTACCTCAATGTATCAGTGATTCACACTGCCTACACTTACGTTATTGCATGTGATTACAGCCTCTTTTTCAAGCAGGAAATGGAGCTATCTTTGATAGGACTTCAGAATGCTGGAAAGACTTCTCTTGTAAATGTTGTTGCAGTAAGTAAATAAGGACAATTACTTTGGATTAATGTTTCTTTCCTAGTTGTCTACTTGTTTGGGCTGATGTGTTGAAAAATGGATTTTTGTTCTTAGACGGGCGGATACAGCGAAGACATGATTCCTACGGTGAGTAATGTTTTTGAAAGAGTTGTAATTGCAATTAACCAATGTTCTTTCACCAAATGCTTGTACCACTTATGAAGAGCTTCTATGATTAATTGAATTAATTAATGATAGTGAGGTCATGCAATTCAATTTTCAGGTAGGATTCAATATGAAGAAGGTAACCAAAGGGAATGTTACGATAAAGTTGTGGGATCTCGGAGGTCAACCCAGGTTCCGTAGCATGTGGGAGCGATACTGTCGTGCTGTTTCGGCTATAGTGTATGAACCAATTTCCCATCTTAATTGACTTTACTTTTGGAGAACTCTCTAAATGAGCATAAACTTTATTTGTGGAAAAAATTTCCAAATCAAAAGATTGATGATGGGATGGCCTTTTTCGTGTTTGTGTTAAAATTGCATACCTTGTCCCCGAACCTTCATTTTCTTATAAGCTGATGTTCTCTTTTGTGTTACCAGTTCGGATTGCCTGTTTAGTACGCTAGATGTCTCATTCAATAATGTCAAGCATGAGCAGTGATACGATGATAAGGAAGTCACGAATATCTGTTGGGAATTGTGGGCTTAAAACTATATTGTCACTAGTTATGAGTTTCAATGGGTTGCTGTCTTTGTTGCTGCTGCCGTTCTTCCCTCCTTCCCCTTTGCCTCCTTCTTTCTCATGCTTAAATAAGGCCTCTCCTGCATTGGTTGCTTGCTTGTAACTGCTGTTATACTATTTAATCTTTTCTTGTGTTTGTCAAAAGCTTTAGCTGATAGTCTAATGTTCTGGTTAGTGGCCCCATGTGTGTCGATAGTTCAAGTGTCAAAGACTCAAAACAATACATTGACTAATGATTCAGTTGAAATGATCCTTGTATAATGAAGACTAAAAGTTTTCCAACTTCTTGTTTGCTGCAGTTATGTTGTTGATGCAGCGGATCCTGATAACTTGAGCGTCTCAAAAAGTGAACTTCATGATTTGCTGAGCAAAAGCTCACTAAGCGGGATCCCGTTGCTGGTCCTGGGCAACAAGATTGACAAGCCGGGGGCTCTGAGTAAACAGGCTTTGACTGATGAAATGTAAGGCGCATTATGCTTTTGTTATTGAAACCTTTTTCACTAAACTTATTTGCGGCATGTATTTTCGTATACCTCCCGATCAAAAAGGAAAAGAAGACATGTTGTTTTGGTACTGATTATGGAATTGTGCTGTGCAGGGGACTGAAGTCAATTACTGATAGAGAAGTTTGCTGCTTTATGATCTCATGCAAGAACTCAACCAACATTGACTCAGTTATCGATTGGCTAGTAAAGCATTCCAAATCAAAAAGCTGAGATGGTTTTTCTTCTTCTTCTTTTTTTGGTCTGAAAGCTTAGAGGGTTTGCTTCTGCCTTTGATCTGTGTGTGATATAATTATTTTTATAAAGGATTCGTGTATGGATTGGTTGTTGTTGGTGGGCTTCAACTTGTCTAACTAGGTTACTGATTATTTTTGTTGTTGTACTCTATATTTTACTGTATCATTTCTAATTGCAGACTCTGGGGTTGTTTTGGTGCTCTTAGTCTCCCCTCCTCCCCCAGGCATCTGCCTCCATTCACATATTGGAATTCATGGAAGTTTGAGACTAGCATTTTCGTTTATGCGTGTTGAAAGTTAAACCGCACCATGTGCATCGATAAGAGGATTTTATTTTTTATTGAAATTGCCAGAGTTTTATTGTAATTTGTATTCTACTGTCTATGTCTGCTTGAATGGTTTTGAGATACATGGGAAAACCAGCTACAAATGATGTATATTAATAAAACGGGTTAATTACTGTAGATGTCCTTGAACTATGGCCCGAGTTGCAATTGGGTCCACGAACTAATTTTTGAGGCAATGATATCCTTTAACTAGACAATAAGTTGCAATTAGATCCTGCTGTAACAGAATCTGTCTAAATTGACCATGTGAGTGTCTTCGACTTTTCGTTGTTTCAAAACAAAAGATGAAGAACAAGAAAGAACCGGTGACCAAAGCCACAGAATTGAAGAAGGAGATGCAGAGGCTGGTGAGGGCTATTGTTGGTGACGAGGATTTCAGCACCCAAACAATTGATCAGGCCAAAGACACTCTCTCGGCTCTCAAGGAATTGAAGTTCAAGAATATATCGTGGACCTGCAGATGGCGAGGATCTGCAAATTTAGCTGGTCTGCACAGGGCAGGGATGCAATTCCAAAATCGGTAATTGCACACCTTGAGACGTCAAGGTCACTAAGCAATGGGCAGTTCCCTGCAATTGCTACCAAGCCTGCATCGCTGATCATCTTACAGCCTTCAACATGTACCATTTCCAGAGTCCAACCATGTAGCTTAGCCATGGATGAAACCACTGTCAGAAATGAATAGACATTTGCGAAGGCAAAACTGTTTCAAATTCGGGCAGCCTTTCCCTACTGCTTCAAGCCCGGTATCTGTTACACCTTGACAAGCTGTAACAGTGAAGGACTCGGTGGAGACGTGATCGAGCCGTGCGACGCCGTTTTCCAATTGGGTCAATTGGTGTAGCAGCCGGTCGAAACCCGATCCCATTAAGAAGTCCGACATGGACGACGGCAGAGGGCGGAGGCCCAAACCGGCTCCGTCATCGTAGTAAAGCTCGAAGCTTCCCAGGTCGGATTCGATATCAGGTGGGCCTCGGACGACAATAATCGGGTTGAACGGTGAGCGTTTAGTGAAATCGAAATCAAGAACGAATGCAATCCAATTTTCAGAATCTCAGATCGTTCAGTGAAATCGAAGGCGAAGTGAAGCAAAGAGCAAGAGGAGAGAGAGAGAGAGAGAGAGACGAAGGTGAAAAAAAAAAAAAAAAAAACTTTAAAAAAAAATTCCCTCTCTCTTTCGCTCTGTCTCTCCCTCTCTCACTCTGTCTCTCCCTCTCTCTCACAACCCATTCCTCCCTCCTTATCCCACCCCCCTCAAAACCCAGATCCCAATATGAGGTTCTTCAATTTGAAGAGCAGAACCATGATAGATGTGGCCCTGTAAAGCGATGAAGAAGATGAACATTTTTTTTTCTTTACTTTTTTCAGTTTTTCTCTTCAGACTCGAACGGAAGTTTTTACCTCTCATTTTGACGGACAAAGTGACAGAGTTGGACAACAGGACCTAATTGCAACTTATTGTCTAATTAAAGGATATCATTGCCTCAAAAATTAGTTCACGGACCCAATTGCAACTGGGGCCATAGTTCAAGGACGTCTACAGTAACTAACCCTAATAAAACAGTACAAAAGCTATTCCCGTGAGTGAGAGCATTTTTGCTCACCACTTTAACCATAGGTGTACCATCACCACCATCCTCAATGCTTGACACGTGTCCATAGGTATAATCATGATTCCATAAATACAAAGCAAAAGTTAACTATGGTTATGTCTATGGACACGTGTCAAACATTGAGGATGGTGGTGAGGGTACACATATGGTTAAAGTGGTGAGCAAAAATGCATCCCCCCGTGAGTAGGACTTGAAAAATTAAAACTAAATTGCTCCTCTGTTTTTATCTGCGGGCTTATTTACCCTCCAAAAGAAGTATCTTATGTTTATATGGCACAGTGGCACAAAGTCAACTAGGTGAACAAATCAAACGTTTAATATAAAATTAAGTAGAGAAACACAATATATTATGTAGCAGTAAACGTGAGTTAGGTCAGTTGGCCATGATAAGATTCAAATTTGTTTCTCTCCTACAGTTGGCCATGATAAAAAATATGTAGTGTACGACCATAAACTCTCGATGTGGATCATTTCGACTACAAGTTCTTATGGCTTAGTTATTGTTTTGCTCCTCGAATTATGATTCGAATTTCAATTTAGGTATTGAAAAACTCTCCGTTTAAGCCACGTCAGTCAACTCCGTTAAAGAATCCATCTGAGCCTGGTGATTATGGCATGGTGGACTCATTTGTTTGCTGACATGTAAGCCAAGTTGGCGCCATGTTGTATAAACGGTCAAAAAGCATCGGTGCTGTCCAAACCGCTCACAAAAACCTTAGCGCCTAAACGCTCGCAACTCGCTACACTTTCACAGAGTCACAACTTCAGCCATGGAAGCTTTGCAAGGATCCCTCCCTCAACTACCTCATACCAAATTC
Source organism: Prunus campanulata (assembly GCA_034190965.1). Classification (NCBI taxonomy): domain Eukaryota; kingdom Viridiplantae; phylum Streptophyta; class Magnoliopsida; order Rosales; family Rosaceae; genus Prunus; species Prunus campanulata. Next base: position 9,593,277 of record CM067213.1, read on the forward strand.
GAACCAGACACTGATAAAATCAAACGCAGGCTCAACAATGGAGGCGTCTACCCAACTCCCAAGATAGTCCACACCATCCGCAAGAAAGAAATTCAAAAGCACAACCGCAAGCTCAATCGCCTCGCAAAGGCCGACCCGTCCTCCCCACCTCTCTCTCAGTCCCAAAAACAAGCCTTGGGGGGCGAAACCCATTTCCATACTCTTAAGCGAGAGTACAGGGACTTCACCAAAGCGGTCAAAGCGAAGACCGGTGACGGTGAATCCATGGTTGGGCGGCCATGGGAGGGGATTGAGAGAATTGGGTTCCGAGAGCTTGCGAGTACGAGTGCAGAGTATATTGGAGAGAACCTGAAGAAGGAGGAGCTGAAAGCATTGAGGGAAATGTTCGAGGCTCGGAAGCTTGAGGACTTGAAATGGGTCTTGGATGATGATATTGAGCTGAAAGAAGACTGGTTGGATGGTGAAAATAAGGTCTGGGACCCGGCTAAGCGGAGGAGACGCGGCGAGGGCGAGGTGATTCAGTTTCTTGTTGACAGGTTTGTATTGGGATTTTGGTTTTAGAAGGCTGTACAATCTGGGCTTTTGTTAAATTGGGTTTTTTTTTAGTTGGTGGTGTGTGTGGTGGTGGTTTTGTGGTGCAGACTTAGGGCTACAGAGTTTTCCATGAAGGACTGGAAGCTTTCAAAAATGATGAAACAATCAGGGTTGCAGTTCACTGAGGGTCAGATGCTTAAGATTCTTGGAGGGCTCGGTGCTAAGGGATGTTGGAAACATGCGATGGCTGTTGTGGAATGGGCATACAATGATAAGGGCAATAAACATTGCAAAAGCAGGTATTTTTATGTGGTGAAAACCTTGGTTATATGTTTCAAGCACTATTTAAATGTTTCCATTTGGGAGTTTGGCAAATGTCACCCAAATTGGACTACTAAAGGGTCTTGGAATTTCTAAAAAATGAATAGTGGAAAGAAACTTGATTATCATACTTGCCAATGATGTCATTCAACATGTCAAAGTTTTTTTTGCCATTGTTTCTGGCATTTCTTTGATTCCAAAGCAAATACTTCTCTTGGCCCAGAGCCACATTGAGAAGCAAAGCTGCTACTGAATAAGGTTTGGCAGTGGGATTTCAACTGTTATCCAATCCACTCACGCAAACAATAAACTTCATTGTTTTTTATTCAGACACAAACTCAACGTAAGATTAGAGTACACTCAAGTGGGTTTTTCATGGTTTGGTAGAACTTTGATGATTCTGTAATTATATTTTGGATAGGATGAGATGCAATAATGTAGTGCTTTTGATATAGGCAACAACTATTGGCCCGTGAACTATACCAACAAAGCTTCCATAATCTGTTTTCTACAGACTTTTTTTTAAAACTTTGTTTTTATTTATTAATGTGCATATTGGTGTGTGACTCGATATAATACTATTGACTCGGTTACAATTCTAGACAGACCTATTGAAACTACTCTTTTTCATCTTGTTGACAAATTGATGCATGTTGTAGGTTTGTTTACACAAAACTTTTGGCAATTCTTGGGAAGGCACGAAGGCCCCAGGAAGCTCTTCACATTTTCAATCTGATGCTTGTGATGTCTTGTTCTTTTGTAACCTTATATTTTCAAATCCTCCTTGATAGTTTGTACAATTTTTGTTGGATAAATTCTTACATGCATTTCATTCAGGGAGATTTCCACATATATCCTGATGCTGCTGCCTACCATAGCATTACGGTTACACTTGGTCAAACTGGTCTTCTGAAGGAATTGTTGAAAATTATTGAAAGCATGAGACAGAAACCTTTCAGAAGCAATAAAAATATGTTCCCCAAGAACTGGGACCCTGTCGTTGAACCCGATGTCATTGTGTATAATGCTGTAAGAGAGTATTTTTGTGTATTTCAATTGTCATTCCTTGTTATACTTTAATCCGCACGTTGATGCAATTCTATTTCTCTTTCAAATTGGTTGCCAGCTACTGAATGCTTGTGCTCAGTCCCATCAGTGGAAGGGTGTATCCTGGGTGTTTAACCAGTTGAGAAAGAGTGGTCTGAAACCTAATGGAGCAACCTACGGACTTGCTATGGAGGTAATAACCTGGATTGCAACATGTCTCAACACATAATAGTTCAAACATAGGTCTTTGTTGTTATGATTTTCGTGAATATATAAATACAATATGATTCAGAGGTTCAAACCATGAAAGTATATTAAACATTAAAATTTCAGTCTTGTATTTAAAATACTTGTATTACGTATCAGTTATACTGCTAGTAAAATATATGTATTACTCTAAACCTTAAACTAAGTGGTCAAATCCAGATCCTTGTTTTGAATTCACACATCCAAATGCAATCTAAAAGTGTTATATATGGTGTAAACTAAAATAAGTAATCGTGAAAGAACTATATACTGATGTATCATTTTAATTTAAAATTAAGATTCCATTGTGCCTTTGGAATTACATGCTATGAAGAACTTGGGATCCTCAACCTGAACTTTATGCCAAAAATAACTAGGGTCAGCTATATGAATCCTACTTCAAGAAGCTTAGTTTCCTCTGCCACTAGGATCTGTCCGAAGTCATACATTACTTCTCTAGTTATCATACCCTCGCTACCAATGCAGTCTTCTCTATTGGACCATCCTTGAGTCTCCGATGCACATAACTAAATCATCTCCAGATTGCTTTCTGGATCTTTGGTCTTATTAGTGCTACCCGCCTTTGAACGGATATTTTTCAAATCTCCATTCTCATCTTATCCTTTTTCTTCTGAAAAATAATTAATCTATTTTTTTTTTCTTTCTAGTATTGCCACACATGTATCTTTGTGTCCTCAAATGATATTTGTATTCGACTCTAACATTAGGTGCTTCTTGTTGAAGGTAATGCTGCAATCTGGAAAGTATGACCTTGTGCACGAGCTCTTCAGGAAAATGAAAAACAGCGGTGAAGCTCCAAAAGCTCTTAACTACAAAGGTAATTATGTTAGTATATCATCTCATATTGAGATGGATGTATGATTTTTGGTCCCTCTTACATAACGGTACACTATTTCCCAGTTCTTGTCAGAGCTTTTTGGTGTGAAGGAAAAGTCAACGAAGCTGTGGAAGCAGTTAGAGATATGGAACAAAGGGGAGTGGTTGGAACAGGCAGTGTATATTATGAGTTAGCTTGCTGCCTTTGCAACAATGGTAGGTGGCAGGATGCTCTGGTAGAGGTAAGTTTCTTTGTCTATGGAGTTTGGATCTACTGTGACTGGCTTTATTTGTTTAGGTGTGGTATACTAACCATGTCTGATTCAATCTGTAAAGAGTCTTCGGTTGCTTGCATCAGTCCTGTCCTGTTTTCTTTTCACTTCCTGCCATATGGTTGATTTATTGCAATATAGGAGCTTTTGTGGTACAAGTCATACATGTTTGTATCAACTATCAATGCTCTCCAGAGAATCAAGAATTAAAGCATGGACAATCAATTTATAACATAGTCGTCATGAATATAGTTGATGGCCATTCTTTAAGCTGACTTTGTTACATTTAGTATTTTAAGCTGCCTACGAAACCTACCCGTCAGACTCATTTGTTATTCCTGTGTACCTAATTTGAATATTCTTAAGTGGACTTGCCCCTGTAACAAATTTGTTCTAATTTTCTTATTAAAGGACGTATGTTTATAATAGTGATCATTTTGTGAGTTACAAAGAGAGGTTTTTGGTGCTTAATTAGAAATATGTCGTTCTACATCATAAGCAATGTCTACCTTGTTAACAAGTTTTCATTTGTGGAGTGAGGCGTTCAAACTTTATTGAGCTAGATATTGGCATAAAGAAATGGCATTAGATAACTTGTATTATTTGAAGGTCATTCATGAATTTGCAGTTGTCCAAAACAGAATTCAGTATTTTTGTTTCTTTTGATTTACTTGTTTCTTGTGCTGAACTTGGATAATAATGGATGTTGTGATAATTGTCAAAAGGTTAGGCCACTGACGTTTCCATATTTTTGGGTCAAATAGTTTCTTTTATGTTAGGTCGTGACCTATCTAGCTGTTTTGGAATTAGTACTTATAGTGGACCTATCTGCCTGCAGGTTGAGAAGATGAAAAATGTATCTAACACTAAACCTTTGGAGGTCACTTTCACAGGCATGATAACGTCTTCCATGGACGGTGGGCATATTGATAGTTGCATATCTATATTTAAACACATGAAAAACCATTGTGCCCCCAACATAGGGACCATAAATACAATGCTGAAAGTCTTTGGACGTAGTGATATGTTTTTCAAAGCTAAAGAATTGTTTGAAGAAATCAAGACTGTTAGAGCTGAGTCTGATTCTTCACTAGAAGGTGGTGGTACTTCGGTTGTCCCTGATCAGTACACATATACCTCAATGCTCAAGGCATCTGCCAGCGCTCTGCAATGGGAATACTTTGAATATGTGTACAAGGAGATGGCTCTATCTGGATATCAAGTAGATCAAACTAAACATGCGTCGCTACTTGTGAAAGCATCCAGAAGTGGGAAGGTAAACTATATAGCTAATAGTTTTTTATTTCTTCTTCTTACATCCACCTATTGTATTGTACTGGAACTCTTTTCTTTCTTTAGGATCAAAAGGAGTATATCTGTTAGATATTTTGGCTAGTGTCCAGTGATAGTGTTCATCCTTTCGCTAAATTACCTTGTTTCCAATGAAAGCCAAGAACTTGGTAATGTATTTAGTAAATATAATAACTGTTGGGGGACAAAAAAGAAAATACGTAGACAAATGTTTATAGGATGAGTCAGCAGAGCTTACTATAGTTCATATTTTGTTTTGATGCAGTTTTATCTACTAGAGCATGCATTTGACATGAGTTTGGAAGCTGGAGAAATTCCCCATACATTGATCTTTATTGAAATGGTATTTCAAGCTACAGCTCAACATGATTATAAGAGAGCTGTAACCCTGGTCAATGCCATGGCTCATGCTCCATTTCAAGTCAGCGAAAGACAGTGGACAGACCTTTTCGAGAAAAATGGAGACACAATCACTCAGGATGGCTTAGAGAAACTGTTGGATGCTCTACACAATTGTGATGTAGGATCGGAAGCCACCGTCTTAAATTTATCAAGATCATTGCTTCGTCTTTGTCAGTCTTACAGATCAAGAGGCTTATCAAGTTCCGCCCCTTTCGGCAGTGGAGCCACAGAAACATCATCCTTGGATGGTGATAATGAAGAAATTTATGGTAATGGAATTATGCCAAATCATTCTTTAGAATCGATTGATGGTAGCCATAACCCTAGGAGGGAGCCTCTTGATAAGAGCACCAATGTTCCTTTGGATGCATTTTCTGTTAATCACGCTAGCACCAGAAGAGATGTTGATGCTGTTACAAGGACAGTGTCTAGGTCATCAGATTATATTTCTGATGAAGATGGTGAATACTCAACAGAAATCGATGAGGAAATTGAAGCACTGATTTATAAAGATGTTGATGATTCTCATGACTCAGATTTGCCCTCAGCACCCGAAATACTGAAAGTGTGGAAGGAAAGAAGGAAAGCAAGGGATAGTCTTCCTCTTTCAACTTGGGCAGAAGTAAATTGAGGTTTTTTTTCAGCTAGATCCCTTTAGAGGGGTAAGCAACTCATATTCCAATTTAGCCCCTTTTTGTCATTGTGCATATAGGAAAAGTATTTACTAAGGTTCTGCTGTGTCTCGTTTGCCGCTGATGGCTCTTAATTATACCAAAATACGTCCCAACGAAAGTCAACAACTTAAACTTCATGTTATTTTTTCCTTTGGAAAATATTTCTTGTGTATTATTTTGATGTTATGCAGAGAGAGAGAGAGAGAGATGGCCATGAAAATTGAAGTACATTAGCCCAAGCACTTTTTCTCTTCAATCAAATAACAGCGACAATTGCAAAGCGTACTTTTACCTACTTTGGCATGCAAAATCTCTCTTTCCTTCAGTTTTTACTCATTTACCTCATTGTTTAATTCTGAATATCAGGACACCTAATAAGCTCCGTACAAAATGATACCTGGAAATATAAAAAAGGAAATTCACAGATGGAGCTCTCATGTCCCACATTTACAAACACAACCTATTTACACTAACTGACACATGAAGCCATTGCTGCACCAGCATATCGTTATCCCATGCACAGTTCTTGCTCAAAAAGGAGTTACCCATGTGCGAGTTTCATGTCAAGGTCTGCAAAAATTTGTAAAGATGTCAATAAGAATTACAAGTATAAAAAGGCATGGATAGGAGCATTAGATGAAGCTTTACCAAAATAAATCTCCATATAGATTGACACGAATCCCTTATATGATAATATAAGTGAGAAATTATGAATCTTGAAGTATTTTAGCACGAAATATAATTTTTGAACTTAAATCACAATATATAGTAGATGAAAAATCCATCTGCACAGTAAGCATTGGCGGGGACATTACATAGGGCAACTACCACCTTTAAGTAGGGGCTGCATGTGTCCAAATATTGGCCAAGCTCTCTCAAAATTCAAGTTCACAGGATGCAAGGATAGCATCTTAAAAGAAAAACTCATGGAGTATATTGAAATTGTATGTTAAAGGTCAACATATGATGTGAAATCGCACAAGAGAACTTTACCAAGTCTTCTACATTTCAATGCTTTCATTGCTGCTTTGGCAAAAACTTGTGCTGCTTCTGCTTCAGCTTCTGCCGCCTCTGCCTCCCTTGCTGCTTCTTCTGCTGCTGCAATGGCAGCTTCTGCTTCTGCAACAGCCTGGGCAGCAGCAGCAGCAGCCTCTTGTGCAGTCATGCTTCTCATCTTGCTTAGATCTGCATCCACTTGAGATTTAGTAAGAATGTTGACATTGCTCTTATCTGCTCTTGAAGAATCCTTCTGCTTTCCCTCCAAGAGCAACATTGAAGAGCTTCTTCTTTTTTCAGAAGAAGCTGAACTTGGTGCAATTCTGTATCTATGCTTTACCTTCAACACACAGACCAAAAAATAAGATCCATTCCTGAGATATATATTCCTTATCATAAACTTCTCTCCCATTAAGTACCTCAGTACTTATACCAATATTCTTAAGTCCTAATTATCTGTAATTGTCAGTCTTATCACCTAAATATCTCTGTCATGTTAAATGGAGCTTCAGTATTTAAAATCTAACAAATATTGAAATGAACCAATTTGCAAGCTTGCAAGCGTTTTTTCATTCAATTAGATAAATAAGATCTCAGTCCAGTCCACACATACTACAGTAAATGTGCTAAAAGATATCTAAACTTGAGAGACTAATTACCTTAATCAGTTTTCCGTTGGCTGCCATATGCTTTAATTTTGATGAGAGTAGCTTTTTAAGGTTTGGAGGCGCCCAATATTGCTCCTACAACATAAAAAATGATACGTCAAAATGTCTCAAAAGACAACAAAGCAACATAACAAATACATACACAACACACACTCCCAGTTTTCCATTGATTTGTCCAGTTGGGTGAGATTTTGTCATTGTTTTTTAAAAGACTGACAACGATCAAGTAAATAAGTTATTGATGTATAGCAATATGTTAAGAGTTTCAAATCCCAGCAAGTTGAGATTGAAAACAAAATAATAAATAATACAGCAAATATGAATAAAGCTTTCCAAAACTATGCTCGAAGAATTCACAAAATGTATATATATACCTCTATGTACATAGCAATGGCAGCTCTGTCAGAACCCCCTAGCTCCTTCAAATTTGTAATAGCCTCTAATATAAGGTGATCCAACCTACAACCAACCAGAGGAGTTTCCAATAGAACTAGTCAATAACCATGTTAAGAAAAAGATGACAGCATGACATCACTATAATATTTTTGGCCTTTTTAAATTAAGGATGAGATACGGACTCTTATTGGAATCTATTTTTGTAAATGTAAGGGGAATTAACTCAATCATAATATTGCCACACAAAATAGTATGCGGAACATCCTCATGTAACAACCACGTCGATAGTCTTCACTTAGTGCTTAGTGCTAACCACTTATTTAATCGATACCAATTACTTCAAGAGTTTTCAGATCCAATTATTGTCGTAGAATGAAAGAAGTAAAGTCAACAATATCCATACAACCAGTGGTGATCTAACCTGGCAATTGGTTGTTTTGACTCAGTAGTCTGCAATTTTCCACCAGAAACGGCAAGAGGCTTAGCATCAACAATTTCTTCATGACTTTGAATCACAGTACTCACGGCCAAAGGGTTATTATCATGTTTGGGATTTGGTAGGTTCCTTTTAAGTGCAAGCTTAGCCTTCTGTCTAGACCCCCATATTGCGGTCACATTTATATTTCTCCACTTGTCCTATCCAAGGAAACAACTACAAACATGAAAAAACAAAAATACAAAATCTAATATTGGCAACCAAATCAAGCATGAAGCTGTAAAGTACAGTTTTAGGGTGCAACAAACAGAAGCACTTAACCAGATCAAATAATAAACCCTCCAATCCTATTTTCTTCTATAGTAGCTTGACAACATCCGCTAAGCTAAAGCTTTGAAAATGGATACCTTGAGATCAACATTTGAACGCAGATGCAAGATAGAATTGAACTCTGGATCTGTGAGTATTGTGCGCCATTTGCCTGCCCCGTGTTTAAGTACTCCAGCTTTAAGGGCTGCTTCTTCTTCCGCAGTCCACTTCTGCTTAGGAGCACCCATCAATCAAAGTCCAAAAAATTTCCAGAAGGATATCTGCCCAGTTAAGTTCTGCACCCTGTCAGCACTTCATAGATGATCAAATGCTTAAGAGACCAACAAAATAGCATTTTACCATAATTTCGCCTCCCCCCTCTCTCACCTCTCTCAAAAGAAAACAAAAAACAAAATAAGCAAATTTAAACGCCCTGCTTTAGGTTACCTTGAATTGAATTCCTCACTAACTTACATTCCATTACTTGAAAAAGCACCACATGTTCAAGTTCAAATTTTGACTCAGAGAGTGCCCATATATGCTTACACAAGCTATCAATGTACTCTCACAAAAAAGCAACACATTTTCCAATTGGGTATCCAATAAATTTCAATTACAAGCTTAAAACTTGATCATATTAAGCTATCCTCAATTGTATCTTCTCATTCTTGTGTAAATCAAATGAAATTCTGAATTTGTAAATGAAGTTCAATTTCAAGTCCCTCACCTAAGCAAATTCACATCAAATCCATGAAATGAATTGGCAATGCATATCGGCAAATCCTGCACCCAAAAATAACAGAAACGAAAGCTCATCATTCCTTTAATAAATTGAGTGTGAAATTTTAAATTTTGAAATTATGGCAAGTCGCAGATAAACAAAAACTAAAAATAAAAAAGAGAGATGGGTAGCAGAGGTGTACCGGATCGGAGAAAATTACTGAAAAGCTGACCGGAAATGTGGGCAACCGAGAATGATTGAATTATTCAAAAGGTCGAAAATTGGGAATTTTGCGGAGTTTATAAATTGTTTTGTTTGTTCTTCAAGTGTAGATATTGTCTGAAAATGAATATCAGAAGAAGAAATTGTTAAGTTCCATTGGATTTGTGTGCCTCGGCCTTTCCTTTTGAGAGATGGACAGACGGACCTGCGGGGATGGGACCCACCAAATGGTAAATGCTAAGGGAATACCAATGGATCTTCAGTTTCTGGAAATTAAGTTTAGACCCCCGGGTTTCCACAGTGTGTAGGTTTACACCCCTATAATTTTTTTTTGTGGTGTTATTTCTTTTATCAAATCACATTTTACACCATCCAAGTTTGCACCATGCGTTGATTTGGTTTGGTATATGATCTTTAAGATATTTTTTTTGGGTGAAAACCAAGGTATCCCCCCGCGCGATTGCGGAGACTAACCCTCGAGGTACTGTCGGGCGTAAAGCGGAGACTTCTCTCAACAAAGTCTGCTCTATTCGCAAGCGCCTGGGATCGAATCCAGGACCTCTTGTTTAAAGGATCCAAACCCCTTCCACTTGGACCAACTCCTGTTGGTGATCTTTAAGACATTGCAATGTCATACACAAGCATATATTTTAGTAGTAATGTTACATTTCTGTTATTTGATGACGTGACAAACATAAATCTCACATTTTAGCTGATGTAAATTTTGTGTTATGTGAATAAAAGTTTTTTTTCTTTAAAGTTAAATTGTTTTTAAAAAATTCGAACCCAATAAATTTCGTCAAAATAAGTTGTAAATGTGATGTTATTGGGCCATATAAAGTTGTAAGAATGAGAGAATATTTTATAAAAACACTCATGCTCATATGAGTTTTTTCAAGAAGCGCTTCAATTAGAAGAATGTTGAAATTTTTATTAAATCCAAAAAATACTTTTGTAATTCATAAGCACTTATAAGTTTTCTACAAAATACTATAAAGAAAGGCTTTTAACATGCCACAAGAATTTTCAAAATAATGTTGGGGTACCCATAAATACAACCATTCAATAAAGCTACGGGTAGTTTCTGTATACTGAAAACTAGAGGAGTGAAGCAGCAATTTTTATCAAAATAGTTGAAAGACAACACAACACTGTCAATAAAACATTCTATTTTCATTTTTGTGTTCGTTTTCAGCTGCCATTTTACATTTCACAGGGCGCGCGAGTTTGGTTCTTCCGTTAGATTCGTTTAACTGGCGATGGCGAGCTCTCTGCAACGCTTATCGAGCCATGCTCGTCTTCTCCGAACCTCGGTTGCCTCAAGGTCCAGACCATTCTCGGCCGACGCTTTGGTTGAGTACATGCCCGGCGAGATCGGGAAGGTCTCTGGCATTCCAGACGAGCATCTTCGCAGGAGGGTACGATCCTTTTTTCGTTTTCATTCTGAAATTCAATTTGGATTCTTTTCATAATTTTCAAGTAATTTCTCAACGGGAGCACATAACCCAATTGGAGTTTTGGTTTATCAATCGACTTAGGGCACTGGGCATATGTCCAATTCATTAGTTTGTATGGAAATAGCAAATTTTGAGGCCTGGACTTTTTGTTTGTTATTTTTTATTGAAAGCCACAAGCTTTACATGGTTACCAAGTATTTTTCTACTTTAAATTGATCATGGCTGAGAATTTATTCGTTTGTGGGCATACATGACAGGTTGTAATATACTCACCTGCAAGAACTGCGAGTCAGCAAGGATCAGGGAAAGTTGGGAAGTGGAAAATCAACTTTGTGTCCACACAAAAGTATGGCTTTTTTCATTGTTGTAGTTCCTAATGAAAGAGATGTTTTATATTATGTAGTTTCTACTGAGTGTAATATTTTGCGCCAGGATTTTTCGCTGAACAATGTGAATGTTGCATTGGTAGTGATACTTATGCTAATGATTTCGTGTTGAATTGTGCACCTTCACAAGACTTAAACTAATCTTGTTAAATTTGATATCAAACCAAGCTACTTATTTTTTATAAGGCATAAATTACAATAATAACCAGCTAATGATTTTCAGATTATCAGTGAATCCCTGTTCGCTTCTTTCAAAATTTGAACCTTTTGTGAGCAGTCCTACTGTAAAACCTGAAAATTGTGTTGCTTTAGCTAGGTGGTGTCTTTCTTGGACTGTGATATTTCAAGTCTTCTCTCAGTCAAGCCTTGAAATAAACTTATTTTTCTTCTCACTTAATTATTCAATGATTATTTTGTTACCACAATTAGATGATTAATAGCTCCTTTTCATGATATGTTTGTAGGTGGGAGAATCCATTGATGGGCTGGACTTCAACTGGTGACCCGTATGCCCATGTTGGCGATTCAACACTGGGTTTTGACAGTGAAGAAGCTGCAAAGTCCTTTGCAGAGAGACATGGTTGGGATTATGTGGTATGTATTATTTGTTTTCTTTATGCTGTGTAAAATGAATTTCCTTGTCTTTTGACTTAAATATATTTTGTAGTTTTTCCCAGCTTGTGCTTGACTTTCATGCAGTTGTCCTCACTTTGTCCGAGTTATTTTTGGTATAACACAAACAGAAACTGACCATTTTAGGCCTTCGTTGCGCTTCTTGAGAACTTAGGCATATATTCATCCTCCAAAAGGGGGAAAATGGGCTAGGCATATATGATTTATCCAGTCCATTACAGATATTATCTTCCAGCTCTAAATGGTTTTGTGCTTGCATATCTTGTTATTGGAGAAGACTAGTAGCACTATAACTGTTAGTTTACTTTCAAAACAGATCATTTTTTCCGTGATGGGAGCAAGTTCTTTTATCTCTAAATTTTAAACTTTGACTTCCCTTTGACCTATTAACGACAGTTCTTGAACTTATCTGTAGGTTAAAAAGCGGCAAACGCCATTATTGAGGGTATGTGATTCTTTTTTCATATTTTCTGAAGCTATTTCCACTCACATGTGATAACAGTTTCTTTTCCTTTTCCTTCCTTTTTTTTTTTTGCTTTTTCCTGAAGCCCCTGTATAAAAATTTTAGTTTCTGGCTCCATTGATTTTTAGCCACCTTAAGTGATCATTTTCCTAAACGAAATGTTTAATTGAAGTTATACAGTTCTTTCTCATTTTCTCTCTGCCAATTCATGCCATGGTTACCTTCTTGGCCAAACAGATCAAACTTGTTTGGCACAAGCTTTTTGTATGGAATAGTAGAGAATTTTTTCTGATGGCATTGACAGAAATGTGAGTCGTGTAGTCCATTGAAAGTTTAGTAGTTGGAAATTGGCTACTTCCCTCTTTGCACGGAATATGTTAAGGAAAAAATGGAGTAATGAGGAGTTTCCCGTCCTTGAGATGGAAATTTTCTTAGTTGGTGACCAGCTTCCTCTGGATTTTTTTTTAATCTTCTATTAGGGCTTTTATCAAATTCCCTTTTGCATTCTTGGAATGTTTTATGCACAAAATGATTATTTTCTATATAATAATTTGGTTTTTTTTTTCTCCCTTGAATTTTAGAAAGTATCTAACTGTATTTCTTGTTTCAGGTGAAGGCGTATGCAGACAACTTCAAGTTTAAGGGCCTCCCTAAAACTGAGGAGGCTTGATTTTGTTTCGATGGTTTTGTTTCTTGGTTCTGTCTCAAGAGGGAAATTGTGCAACAGAACTTGCAGTTTCCTGTGTCATATTTCATTGAACGAGTCACTTGATCCAAATGAAACTCTTTGATTATGATAATAAACGGGATTCATGCTATAAAGTATCTCTGCCTATTAGATGACGTTACATATGTATTCCCTGCATCCATCGATTGTTTTTTTATTATACAATTTTCGTATTCCTGCATCGTATTCCATTGTATTCCCATTATGTATCTTCCATCCCCACTGGAGAAATGCATTAGAATGGATAACTTTGCTTACAATGTGGTGGTGCAGTTCAAAATTCTGTTATTTCCCTCCCTTTCGCCAATTTATTTATCATTATACCATGTGACAGTGTTCCAATACCACATAAAAAATTTCCTGTTTTAGTCGTGTTCTAATACCATATGGGGCTGTTTGGTACACCTTCTTGGCTTGGACTGGCTTGGACTAACTTTTTATCCCATGTTTGTTGTGACATGGTTCTAGTCTTAGATGGAATTAACAAACCCGGGCCCACCAGGAACACCTCCTTAGGTGGGCTTCCAGAAACCCGTGTGTGAAGAGGGGAGTAGATAATCCCCTCCTCTTCTTATCGTTCACGACTTCCTCCTCGCTCCACACCTAGTCGCAAACTCACAGCCAACACCTCACACCCGACCACACCCTTCGTCACAGCCATCACTTCCCACCTCTCATCGCAACCATAACCTCCCACCCTCATAAATGGCAGATGCTCTCTCTCTCTCTCTCTCTCTCTCTCTCTCTCTCTGCTGCAAAATCCAGATTCAGGAAATAAATCAATTAACTCCGACAATAACATCTTTTGGAGTTTCAGAATCCAAGCCTATGTCTATTGGATGAGACTTCCCAGAAAAACCAATTTCTTTGTGGACCAATTGAAGAAAAACCAGTGAGATAATTATAGGAGAGAACAATGGATCAAATAAATAAAGATGGGTTCTTTTTATTTTTCTTTCATGCGTGAAGGGAATGAAGAAACAGAGTTGGGAATAAAATGAAACCAGTGGGAAAGTCAGGTAAAAGAGAAAAAGGAGAAGATGAAAACTGGAAATGACTTTGGGTTTTGGTTTGTGTTTCATGAAAGGAAAAAGAAAAGGGGGAAAAGTGAAAGATTTCTCTTTGGAAAAGTAATTTTTTGATGTTGGAGGAGTTTGAAGAAAGAAATAGTGAACCAGGATGTGGGGTTTGGGTGTGTGATGGTGGGGCGGTGGGGTTGGTCTGGATGAGGGAGAAGCGGGGAGGGTTGACAGGGATGAGGAAGAAAGAAAGAAAGAAAAAGAAAAAAAAAAAAAAAAAAGGTCACAGTCCGGCTCTCAGTCCAATATTTTACCAAACACAGAACAAATATTATCCAGCTTAGTCCTAGCCAAGCTAATCCAAGACAATCCTTAAATATAGCCCATTCCAAGACAGTCCTGAGTACCAAACGACCCCTATAATAAGTTTTGCCATTTTACTGGTGAGAAATAATTAAGACTAGACAGAAACAAAGAAATGTAGTTGCTTCGATGCCCCTTGCTGCATGACTAACCTAAAATGGTACAAACAATATCCACGTAGCCAGACTATCTTCAACAAAGAAAATATGGCACCTCTGATTTTTACCAGATTCGAGTTAGAGCAGCAGCTTTATAATGAATCAAATCCAACTCTCTGATTTCCGTTTTTTATTTGGTAAAATGGGGGAGATAAAACCCCAAACAAAACGAACTACGCAGAATGGTTTAAACAAACCATCCGAGTTCTAGGGACAGCAGCAAGTCATCAACAAGTTTTGAAACAATCCAAGTAGGAGCAGACTCCAACACACAAAGCCCCAAATCGAAATTATAACTCCAGTTGACTAAATAATCAGCTACCCCATTCTTCTCTCTGTAAACATGGAAGATTGAGCAATTACCAATCTGGTTCATCATCTCACAACAACTAGAGAGAAGAGCAGCATGGGGATGATGAGCAAGCAAAGAAGGCTTCTGAATAAAGTGAACAACAGTTGCGGAATCCATTACTACCACAAGGTTTCTAATACCTTTGTCAATCGCAAGCTTCAACCCAAAAAAAACACCCCAAAACTTCAGCCTCCAGGATCTGTCCTTTCCCTAGGTTCGCAACAAACCCACTGACGCAATCCCCATCAGAAGCACGAATAACCCCACAAACCCACTGACTCTTTTTTACGTTTTTAATATAAACAATTGGAATAAATCATATTTTGCATTATTCCAGACTTCTAGTCAAGATAACAAAACTAGCAACTCAAAAACACTTCCATAATTCAGCTGCTAACCCCCGGAGGGGAAGTTGCCAGCATCATTTTTAACCTCAAGTGAACGCCCTATTAAATTATTCCAGACTTCTAGTCAAGATACAAAACTCGCAACTCAAAAACACTTCAATAATTCAGCTGCTAACCCCCTGAGGGGAAGTTGCCAGCATCATTTTTAACCTCAAGTGAACGCCCTATTAACAGTAATTCCGCTAGTATCAGGTAACAACTGCTTCGAATAATACTTGGATTTACGCGACAGATTAATTTTCCTCCGACGCTTCTCTGGTATCGATTCAATTGAACATTCTGAGAAACCGCGTCTCACAAACCTGTGTGACAAACAACAGGCGTCATTCTTCAATACTGATCATTGAACCTTTATTTTTCTTTAAAAAATAAATAAAGAAAATGGACATAAAGCACCACTATAAACCCCAAGAAATATGTACACTAGCCATCTCTAACCCTCCACAATTTGTGTCCACAGATGATGACTTCCTGGCTACAAACCTAAGTAAGTTTTAACCATCCACATAACTAAGTAAGTTTTAACCATCCACATAACTACAACAAATGGGACTGATTCCCCAACCAAAAACCTGAACTACATTACAGTTTTTTTTTCCCTCCATATAAAAGAATCTGCAACGATCCTCCATTAACTAGTGAACTATCAATGAGCATATATAGCATGTATTTCAAGTAGTAGGAACTAACCAATCTGCAGTGCGGGTTGTAAGCAAGAAAAGCTTCACCAATCCAAGAGAAGATGCCTTCTTCTCAATGTAATCTGCAGATATTAAAATTCTAAGAAATTATGGAGTGCACATATAAGGAGAATACAGTTGGTAGATATACAAATAATTAAAATAAACAAAGAATTCGTATTTAACACGAACTCAGCAGAACCTCTTACTAGGAATGACTGTGGTCAATTGGCATTATGTCAAATTCTATTTTTTTCTCTTTTTTCAATTGGGTTCCAAATTTCAGTTGCAAATTAAATGAATCCAAGATGTTCAGTAGCAAAACAGAAAAAGAAAAGATGATAAGTAGCTGAGGCCATAGATGTGTGCCCTGAACTGTTATTGATATTTCATCCTATTTATGTAAATCTATTTCAATATGCAATGCAACTTTTGAGGAATATATTATATCGTTACCTAAAAAAGGTGGAACTTTTCAGAAACGGTAAAATCATTTTATTTTCCCGTAAGAACAGTAGAATCATTTTAGGCGCATCAGTGAGGAAGAGAACAAATGCATATTTTCAGAACTTACTTCAATGGTACTGAAGCTATTGTTAATAAATTAAACCCTTTCAAAAAGTTCACGTAGAAAATATGGCCAGTAATGTGCATTAAAATTATAGAAAGAAAAAACAAAAGCAACAAGTGCATAGCTATATCCATGCTTATTCAAGTTTGCACAGTATGTTACCGAGTAACTTATCTCCCTGCCCTTGACCGCGACAATCAGGAGAAACTGCAATAGCAGCAAGCTCTGCACATCTATCCTCTTGGAAAGGAAAAAGAGCAGCACATGCAATGATCTGGCCTTCTCTTTCCACCACAATGAAGGAATCCAAAGCTTGAAGTAGCTATCGAACAAATAAAAATGAATGCATAAAATTCAATTCAATTTAAGAAAACATTACAAAAAGAATCCTGATCAGTTTTCAATTCAAACCTCTTCATCACTTCTCGGAACCAATGTGCCAGATGCTTCTAAAGGTAGTATAATTTGTCTTATTCCAGAGAGGTCTGATACCCTCGCCATCCGGGTTCCTTCATAAAGGTCACTAAAAATAACATTTAATGCACAAGTGAGTGGATAGATGGAGGAAAACTTATGCATATTTAGAACTATAACTTTTTATCCTTCATAATTGTTGTAAAGTCATTCTTGAAGCTAGACTTTAATTGAAACCAAGAAGCTAGCCCCATATACCTAGTATCCAACCCTAGCATGATTAGCCATGATGATGAGAATTCTTTGGCACAAAAAAATGCTTGAACTAGTGATTTGAAGATACAAAAGATAAATATAAATCCAGGAATGGTTGCTACTTAAACTTTATGCCCAAACCAAGTAGGATGAGACCAAAATGGGATCTAATAACTCGTACAGTTCTACCAAATGACTTTATAACTGTAGCGTGGTTTGAAGGATGCCACTTGGAATTCCACTAAAATGCTGACCAGGCACAAAATTAGAAATAAGCATCAACCAGGAAAATGTAAATAGAAGATAATCACATCAAGGATAAAAAGCCTAGCAATCAGGGGACTCTCAGCATAGCTTATCATCACCATATAGTTGATCAGCATCTGACATCAGAAAGCCACCAAAGTATACAAAAATTTGGAGACATTTACTACAAAAATTCGGAGACATTTACTGCAAAAAATAGCATACCTAGCCACCATAGTCCCCATTCCATCTCTTTTAAACAATTCCAACAATAAAACTCCCCCTTTAGTGCCATCTAACAGATGAACTCTTTGAACACCTCCCTGGAAATAAATCAGAAACTACCATTGTCTGAGTTCTTGAGACTCAACATATAAAGCAGCTGAAACTTCAAACTATGCAGGCACAGATTATGTGATGTGGTCTCCTTAGACCTGAGATTTCTCATAGTTATATGCGTGCACGCACATATTGAAATGTAAATCAGCAATTGGTCAATTTTGTTGACTTGCATTGGAAAAGCTCATGTTTATGAACACTATGAAAGAGTTTTTTGTTATATATAACTG
Organism: Prunus campanulata; assembly: GCA_034190965.1. Lineage (NCBI taxonomy): Eukaryota > Viridiplantae > Streptophyta > Magnoliopsida > Rosales > Rosaceae > Prunus > Prunus campanulata. The sequence goes on from CM067213.1 coordinate 9,611,369, forward strand.
TATCAAAAGTAAGCTCTGAAACCTCTCAACTTTTGATTAGATTGCAATTTAGCCAAATAGAGGCAAAAAAACATAAGTAAAACATCCTTACAACTCCAAGAATGTTTTTGGGGAAAAAATTCCTTCAACAATCATAGTTAGTGAAGTTCATAAACCAGAAACAAAAAGGGGGTATATTCTGGGCTTACCCTGCAAACAAAGGCTGCAGCAGCCAATTCGGAAAGGTAACCATTTAATCGACTTTGCCGCTCATGACCTCCAATAGCAAAACCTTGTTCACCCGACCACAAGCCATTCCCATTGTCAAAACCAACACCATTGTGAAATGTTGTGGTGTACTTTCCGTTGAGAGCATTTCCGTTCTGTTTAGTAGCATTAGGATCATCATGTCCAAGCAAAGACAAATTTTCTTCATCAACAGCTTTCACATAACTAGCTGCTATCTCACTTTGCTTAGCACGCCTACGAATCAACATGTCTGCTTCTTCAAGAGTCAAGAAGCGAATAAGGCGTCCACTCTCATCAAGAATTGGGCCATCTATTATGCAGATAAGTTTATCTGCTTCGATAGCCAAGGCACAAGCTGTTGCAACTTCATATGTGCTGAAATTCATAAAAGCATAAATCATCAGCTACTACGCACGACACTATATATAAGAATAATTGGAGCAGATACTAATAAACCCACCAGATAATAAGCATTGTGTAAACTTTTTATTTGAGAGACCAAAAAATAAAAAATAAAAAAATATTAGAAGTAATGTCTATATAGCATACTTGCAATTTAAAACTTCTCCAGAGCTGGAATAACCCAGGTTGCTCAAAATCACAATACAATCATCATTGAGCCTCTTACGCATGCGAGAAACATCAACTTTCTTGACTTCGCCTGTTGCCCCATAATCAACACCTGCAACGACTCCTCTTCTCTGCAAAACAAAACAACAGCAATACTTTTAAGAATTTGGTAACTATCGAAACTCAAGCTGACAACTGAGTAATTAATGTTGCCTTTGAAAGAGTAACATTCTTACCTTGGCTGCAAGAAAGTTACCACTCTCTACACTGACACCAACTTCATGCAATCGACTACTGTCACCATGTCGACGAATATTGCATATCGAGGGTCCTGGAGAAAGCTTTGCTTCTATCATCACAGATATCGCCCCAGCCGCTTCCTTCGCAGCTGTTAGAGAGTCTGAGTCAGTCACCCTGTACGGACCAACAAACTTTGGCTTCTTTCCTGCAACAAGTAACAACTAACATGTACCTGCTTAGTTGCAGCCTTATAGCACTTCAAATGGCTTAACAAAAAAATACCAATAATTACAGTGACACAGTCAGAACTCAGTCTTCTCCTCCCAAAGCCCAAACCAAAAAATAATACCAATAATTCCAAGGACATAAAGAATTTTAACAAACTAACAAAATTACATCTTGTGCTCCACTCAAGGATATCATGCTTATTGAGAATATACAGTAAGAAGAAACGCATACAGTAAAACACTCACCTCTCTCAGCCAAAAGTTCATCAATTTGCACATGGGTTCCTGGCACGAGAACAAACCTGATCCCCAGATGATGGAGAAAAGCTATATCCTGCACAAAACCCAACATATAAATAAATATACGATAGCGATTGTAAGGGAAAATCATAACAAAAAAGACGTTTGCTTCAACGAAAAGGCGGCTCGCTAGTCTAACAATAGAGATGAAATAAAAAGATGTTAATTTCCCACGATTGACATTGTTTGTTGCATTTTCTCAGCAACCAAACAGTTAAAGAGAAAATTACGAAAGGCAGAGCCTGCCTTGAGAATTGGGCCCAAGTGAGGGCTAGACACCATTTCACCCGATATGATCACCACGAAGGTGCCGCCGCGGTGGGCCCACAAGTAAGGCCAAGCCTCCCGAAACCACCGCACGAACTGCTCGTCCTCCATGCAATTGTAGTTCTCACAATCGCTGTCACTCTCTTCAATCACAGGGCCATACGCATTGCTGCACTTGATCGAAATTCGCATCCTGCCCTTCGCTCTTCCGTTATTCACCATCGCTAGCCGCGCGGATTTTTCGGCGATGGTTAGAGAACAGTGGTGGGGAGAGGGAAGCTTGGTGGTTATGGCGGCGAGTCGTCTGTGAGTTCCTAGAGAGCTGTACGTGGCGGCCATTGATGGTTTGATAGAGAGCGACACACAGACAGACACAGAAATCGTGACCTAATTCAAAAAGAAATGCTTGAATTGCAGGGTGGAGTGGTGTGAAACTGGGAAGACGCCATGGCTGAAGCGGGCCCCATACAGAAGTTTCGTTTGAATACTCGCCCACCGGTTCACTATTTTCGGTCGTTCGGATTTTGTGGCCCCTGATTCCGCACCGATAAAATGCGCGGCATGTAAGAAGAATACTTTAATTTTCTTTATATTTTACTTTTAATGTAAACTATCTCTGATAAATGTCCTTTGCTGTATAATTTACTTTAATAAAAATTAATATATTAATATATAATTATTTTGTTAGACTGTGAGATCATGAATCTAAAAGATTTGATAAGTTTAATTCCTGTATGAATATGTGGTTTATATGCCCAGCAATAAGTCTTGTAAGAAAAACATCACACCTAGAATTAGGGATAAATTAGGGAGGGTGCCATTATACGCGGCATCGTAGTTATGTGTGTGAGAAATGCCCTTCAATATAATTTAGCGGCATCGTAGTTGTGTGTGTGAGAAATCCCCCTCAATATAATTTAGACTATCACTTGTGCTCAATAAAGAAATAATTTTACAATTTTTAAACAAAAATTTAAGAAGCCTAAAATAATGAATAAAATAGGTAGACCGGTTCGAGTCAGTTTTTGGACCTAAATTTTGTCAAAATCAAGTTTTTTTTTCAACTTAAGTCGGGCCCTCGGTTAAAATACCCACCCCTAGTCACTACCATGGTGCATCATTGAAGACTCATGGATTGACTGCAGCAGTCCAGTAAGTTAGATAAAGTTGTGTTGTGGCAGTGGACACACTAAAATGATTGGCAGCTCTGCTCACAGACTCGCATCGTACTTGGAATTTTTTTTTCTTGTTTCCCTGTTACTGATCCATGGGTGGTAAAAACCAAAATGGAGCTTAAGTTGTTAACACTAATACCCGCCATTAACAACATCTTAAATGAGCTGCAGATTAACAACATTTTAAATGAACTGCAGATTAACAACTTTCCATGTCCACTTGAACACAACTGAAATTCGTCTATGTTATAAATCCGTAGCTCACTCATATTATAACACGTAAATTAGAAATATCACATGACGACGTTGTTATGAGCGAGTGAGATTGAGACCGAGAGAGATTGAAAAAGCTGCAATTACCTGGAGTAGTGCATCCAACAAGCAAGGACTAGCAACAATCTCCCCTGCTATGACCACAACAAATGTAGTGCCTCTGTGCAAGAAAATATAAGGCTGAACTTCCCGGAGGGCCTCCACAAACTTCTCGTCTTCATCCGAAAAAACACATCGCTGAAAGTCATGACCTTCCCACCCATCATATCCTTTAGCCACCACCATTAACCTTCTCCGTCTTTCATGCCACAGAGGAGCCAACCCAACAGCCCCAACCCTTCGATTTTTCGCTTTGATCAAACCGTAATTGAAGAATTTGGGTTTACAGGGACATGAAGACCAAGTTTGAACAGGACCATACATATAATTTTGAAGGTAGTTCCATGGCCGTGATCTTAAAGTAGCCATTCTGTAAACTTGCAGGGAGATACAAAGACAGGGCAGAGACGCGGCAAAACGACAGCGTTAAGAGGAGGGTGTAGAGAGATTGGTAAAGCAACTGGGCAAGGATATTGTCCTTTCAATATCAAGCAAAAAAGGTAGTGGACTTGCTGTTGAAGAAACAAAGAACTGTAGATTGTGAAATCAAAAAGGAACTCATTCTTCTCAATTATCAAGTGGCTTTTTCTTATGTTGTATCTCTCTCTCTCTCTCTCTCTCTCTCTCTCTCTCTCTCTCTCTCTCTCTATATATATATATATATATATATATATATATATATATATATAATTTTCATAAATAGTTATTCTCTGGGAAGTCCTAAGTATCTATTTTCTGAGAACTTTACTATTTTATGATCAATGATGAAAGGGAAGGCTCTGCATGACATTTCTGTAATTTCCATCAAGCTGTCAGATATACATGGGATTTTTATTGTCTAAAGATTTGTTTCGAAGTCTATGACCAGCAGCACTATATGCGACCTCATTGGTATACATGACATATTAAATATACACCATGAGAATGTGTCACTACATTTGGCCTTCATTGTAGGAGAAAATACTTAGCTACATCGAAAATATATATCATTGTGTTGGCATTTCAAATTAATCACCCATTATTGTCATAAGTTTTAACTTTCTCACATGACAATGCGTGATTGACTTGAGATATCACCACAATGACATCTTATTTCAAACTAATCACCTGCTATCATAAGTTTTAACTTTCTCACATGACAATACGTTTGACTTGAAATATCGACACAACGACATCTTTTTACACGTAAGTTCTTCTCACGTTACAAGAAAGCTTCAAACAAGTTCTTCTCACATTACAAGAAAGCTTCAAACTAGAGTACATATTTAGTAACAGTACCTCATAGGACAGGTGATTTAAAAAAGTTGTGCCTTTGGTTGGTGACATGGATGTATCACGCGGAGGGACCACAACTATCACCTCAATTTTGTTCACATATCCAAGTGGTTGTTTGATTGGATAAAAAGGAGAAACAAGAAAAACCCTGACATATCTAACGCAAAATTCATGGGACCATTAAAGTTTCTGATGCTTGCTTAAGATAGAGAGAAAAAAAATTAGCTATTATATATTTATGGCAACGTTTGATTCTGGTCATTTTCCTATCTTATTGAAAGACCTTTTAAATAATGTTATTTCGTTGACACTTTGTGGAACTCACTTGGCATTGTTTTTCTGAAACGTTGTTGATGAAGACTGTTTTCAACAATTCGAACTGCTTTTCAGTGAAGCTTTGAAAAATTGACGGTCGGATCATTGAAATATATCCCCATGTAAGTCGTGGATGGAGTAAATTTGACAAATGTTTACAAGGCATTGCTAAGGAATATGCTCTGTAATCCTCCAAGAGAAAAGTGTACCATAAAGTTTGAACCATCCTCCATAATAATGGAAGAAAGATAAAGAAGGTATGATGCTCAATTAGATTACAAGATTCCAGTGGCATATTCAGTTGGAATCTGTTCTATTTTTTGGACCAAGTCAAGAAAAATTATATCTTTGTTAAATGTTTGCTTCCTCAGATAGTCATTTGATTATGAGATCTCTTGTTGTACTTGGCCTTTGGGCTTCCCTTGTTGCATCGTAGCCTTTAGGCAGATATGAAATCTCTTTTTCGACCAATGAAAGTTAAAGAAAATTGTTAATTTTGATCACTCCACTAAGGTCGTTTCATCACCAATTAGGATAAGAAATTAATACTTCTTTTATCGATATTTTATCATTGTATGACTGTTTTTAGACCTGACATAGAAGTAGAACCAATTGCAGCAACCCTATAGCCATAGGAAATGCAAGCATCAAATTTGTCTTACCTACCTGTGTTCTTGTGTATATCTTTAGAATTGATCCAGCTCTGACTTTTTGGCACAAGTTAATTAAATTGCAACTTGGTAATTGTGTTGGCTTAAGGATGAAGGATAAGCCGCGGTACCCAATGGTGCTTCTTGTGTCTATTAGGTCAGGACAGTCTTATTATCAATTGATGTTAGCAAGAGGAAATTTTAAAATTTTAAGGAGGAAATAAGTCTTTTGTTTTGATCGTCATGAATGGGGCAAGAAAGAGTTTATGAAATACCATTAACGTGTTGGACTCAATGGTCACATGTGTTTAAACGTCATTTAATCATTTGAAAGAGTTTTTAGTCTTACAGTTACAACGTAGTGTTATCAATCCACGTTTATCAATCCATGTAACAGTATGTAATTTTGTTATGACCAACAAATCCACGTTTATCATCTCATGGATACTAATAAAAAAGAAGCTTATTATGCACCGACCGACAGATCCTAATTATAAGCTCTAAGACAAGTTGGTACGTACCTTGGAAAGTATAGTATATGAGAGAGAGAGAGAGAGAGAGAGAGAGAGAGAGAGAGAGAGAGAGAGAGAGAAAGAGAGTACCTGCAGTAGGGCATCCAAGTAAATAGGGATTTCAACAATCTCCCCAGCTATGGCCACAACAAAAGTTCTGCCTCTGTTTAAGAAAATATAAGGCTGAACTTCCCTCAGGGACTCCACAAATCTATTATCTTCCTCAGAAATAACATATGCCCCCAAGTCATGGCCCTCCCACCCAAACCCTTTGGCCTCCATTAACCTTCTCTTTCTTTTTCCCATTCCCTGCCACAAACAAGCCAACCCAATAACCCCAACCCTTCGATTTTTCACCTTCAAATTGTAATTGAAAATTCTGGGTTTGCAGTGACATGAACACAAAGTTTGGTGGTAATTCCATGGCCTTGATCTTAAAGCAGCCATTTTCCTTTTTCTTTTTTTGGTTCAAAACAAAACCCAAGTTTTTAAAACAGAAGATATTTTGGTTACAGAGACAGGGCAGAAACGCGGCAAAACGATAGAGTTAACATAAAAAATAATAAAAATGTGTCTGTTGAGTTGGGACTCGGTAGTTTGAAGGACACTTGTCCTTTTTATATCAGAGGACGCGGTGGCCTTGCTATTGCAAGAACCGTAGGTTTTGTTGAAAGGAACTCAATTCTTTTTAATTATTCAATGGCTGGAATTTTTATCTTCTCATGTCTCTGTCGGAAATCTCATTCGTATTTCAGTCATTGTTCGTCTTTCATTCATGCAAATCACAATTTAACATACAAAAATAATTTATTAAAAGTATTATAAAAAAATTGTATACGTATCAAACAGTGATTTTTCTACTTCCAAAATAAAATATATAAACCTGAAGGAATTATATATGTCTGTAAAATTACAAACATGTTCACTTTTCACTATCAAGCTTTAAGTGATAAATTTACATGAGATTTGAACTTCACTGCATATGGCCCCCATTGTGGGAAAGTTCAACAATGCAGATATTTTGAAATAACAGTAAATTGGTCATCTGGCCAGGAAATAATAATAAAGGTCCTCATGCAGATATTGTCACATGTGGTTCCGGCATCTAGCATAGAGTTCCTCATGCTTTGCTTAAGTTAGAGAAGGGAAGTATTTTTACTATTTTATTACTTATACTTCTGCGGGTAGTATACTTTTCATTACGTACATTTGTGACGAAAGTTCGATTCTTGTCATTCTCATTTTTCTAAGGAAAATGCTTTGTCACCGGAGAGAATAGGATGAAGTTTGAACCATCCTACAAAATAGAAGAAAGGTGAGGAAGGAACATGGAATTATGTGACCAGATTGCAGTGGCATATAATAAGTATCTGTTTAATTCGTATGATTATTAGTTGGAATATGTTCTATTTGTTTGGACCCAGTTAAGTAAATATCTTCATTAATTTTGATATCTCTAGAATAAAGTTAAGTAAAAGTCCTTTCATCATCAATTCAATTGGGACCGAACACCTCTCCACTTTGCTATCATCCACTGGTTTCATCATTGTGCTGAGCCTACTCACTGTTTTTTTGGGACAAGACAAACAACCAAAAATGGTGCTCCAGTTAAATCATGGAAAAAGAAATGTACATATTTTATTGTGGTGGTGAAAAATAATCACATCAATTTGTTGGCAGTGAATTTGGAAGAGAGAGGAAAATATATATAAAAAAACTATAAATTATAAATAAATAAAATTATATATCATGAACCTCTAATTTGGGACACTCTCTATCACAACTTTTACATATCCCTTTAGCAACTAATAAATGAAACATTTGGGATGCTAATGGCATCTTTGCTTCAACTGAGGACTCTACATTAGGAGAAACACTTGTGTGAAATGTGAATAGCACTATTTTGCTATTTATGATCAATCACGGCATGCAATGCGTGATAACTTTTTCACATGGCGATTTATAATTAGTTGAAAATAGCAAACTAATACTATCCCAATTTCATACAAGTTTTTCTGTTACACTACGGTTGCTAAATTTGGAGCGTCATAATACTTTATGCAATAATTTAATTAGGTGCTAATTTTTATAACTTTTTTTGAATTAATTTGTGTTTTATATATATATATATATATATATATATATATATATATATATATATATATAGAGAGAGAGAGAGAGAGAGAGAGAGAGAGAGAGAGAGAGAGAGCTTTGGTTGAGAGATCTTTCAAATTAGCTTATTTGAGGGACACCTTTGTTTGGCCCACTCTGCATTGTATTTCACTAATCCAAGTCATCTATGTTTATGTTTTAAATAATCATTCAAAGATCATCTCTTCAAAAAATCACTTAAATCCAATATCATTTGACCACTCAACTGAATTATTGAAATTTTAGTACTTTCTTGAAGCATCATGTTCATTGATTTTGTATGACACAATTGGATATCGAAATGGTTTCCAATTTGTCTAATTTTTTGCAAGAATGATCTATGAATGTAGACTTAAAAAATAGATTGTTTGGATCGTTGGAAAAAAAAAATTCGTTGGGGACCCTAAAGAATGTCTCTCAATAGAAGGAGATTTATATATAGAAAGCTTCGGTTAAGGGATCCCTCAAATTAAAAAAAAATTCAAATTCCAAAGAGATAAAAATTCTAATGGCCTCCTCTGTTAGATCCCCATTTTCAGGCCTATTGTGGGTGAGTGATAAGATAAAGTCCCATTGGCTTTCTAAATTGTAAAGTTCCATTGGTTCTCTCTCCCCCAAGGGAGAGTTCGGTGTCGCCAATTAGTCATTGATTTAAGGAACTTTCTCCTTACTTTGTTGGATGGTATAGGACTTAATCATGCCAAAATGGGCTTATTTATTAAAACCTATTGAATAAATGACAAGGTCCATCATTAATAACTTTTGTTTACGTTAACATCATCTTCTTTTTTTCTTCTTTTTTTTCTTTTTTTTTTTTGCATAATGAATTGGATAGCCTACGCCCTCTTTGAGATTTTTGGGCCTGTTCCAGCCTTGGACGTGTCTCTCTTTTCCTCTTGCTTTGTTTACTGGCGAAGGGGGTGTTGTGTAAATTTGGACTTCGAATACAAGTTGCAAAGTGCCTTTGAATACAAGTGATAGTCTAAACTACAAAGGGAGGGTGTTTCTCACACACACTATCAAGATATCATGAGGATTTGAATTTGAGACAATTAATCTACAAGTCAATACCCGTTGGCTTAGTTGATATTTCTAATAACGGAAAATGGATACACGCGAATATGACTTCTTCTTTTTTTTGGCTTTTTTAAAAGCTGCCAACTTTTTTTTCCCCTTAAGCCCAAATTTGTCGCACTTTTTTGACTAAAAATTAACACATTTTAAATGTTTGGGAGCTCATACCAAATTGGAAGACATGTTCCGGTTAATAAACAGTACTCAAGAAACCCTAAATCTTCCCCAAACACTGTAATTAAGACCAAATTAGCGAGTATGGTGGAGTGGCCAGGTGGCTAAAATAATCTCTTACCGATTTTAATTAAGGAGAAAGAGACCACCTTAGCAACCTACCAAACCAAAGCATCTCTAAACATTAGCAAAGCACTACACTTGCCGACTATGAGCTGTCTCCCAATGACACGAGTGGTACGGCCATCTATAGAATGCTACATCCATTGTACAACACATCATGACATCCAACCCAAATGATAATCCAAAAACAAGAATTCTGAACAAACAAGAAAGTCATAGAATTCTCAGATTTTGTCCATGAGGATTGTTCTAAAATTCTCAGAGACTTCATGCACATACTCTCTGAATCTGAACCATTAAGTATTAACTATAGACAATGTAGTAAATTCATTTTGCTGATGAACAATAGCACGACAATGTCGAAAATAAACTGTCATTCAATTCAGAAAGAAAATACCCTTACATAAATCCATCATATAATTCCTGGAGTTTGCATTACATATTGCCAAACTAAACAGCATTGTTAAACATATTGGCAGACACTACAGCTTATCCTATACTTAAATGAGACTTTACCCCAACGTAAAGCAATCGCGAACGAATCATCAAAAGACTAAACTGTCAAGATTTCCATCAGAAGCACGCATCCAAAAGGCAACAACAGCAAAGTGCTGCTAAACTGCAAGAGACATTCAGATCAAAACAAACTATGTCAAGGATCATATATAAAGTCCTTATGAGGCTTCAACTTAAAACAAAACAAAAACGGGATGTTGAAGTTTCTGCTCCACCAAATATCCAATTCAAAATCAACATGTAAAACAAGCATCAATTTCTTCAGGAATATAAAATGCACTTTCCTGTACTGTCATGCAACAACACTCACTAAAAAAATTACAAAGAAATTAAACAAACAAACAAAAGAGGAAATTTTTTACCATAAAAACAAATATCAATTTCTTCACGCATAAAAATTACACCTTATTTTAGACTCATAGGCAACAATCACTAATTAAAAAAAAATTTAAAATCAAACACGCAACACAAAAGGGTCAATCTTTAACCACCAAAATCGTGCCATCTCATAATTACGAGTCTACATCAATTTATTAAGATAAGCTAAGAGAGGAGCGAGGAGAGAGGAGCCTTACCATCCTTCAAGGCAACCGGTTTCTTGCCTATGAGGGGGCTGCTGAGCATACTGGGGAGCATAGCCTTGCTGTGGGTATCCTTGTTGTGGGTAACCCTGTGGAGGAGGGTACCCCTGCTGAGGGTAACCCTGTGAAGGGTACCCTGCTGGAGGGTAAGCATCCTTTGGAGGATACCCTGTTTGATGATCAACAGTTGTTAGTATTATTATCAAAGAACCAAAACAAAAAACTGGTCACTGAAAAACAAAATTGAAGAAACCAAAACCAAAATCAAAAGATCCCAAAGGAACAAACAACATGCAGCTTGATACAGACCTTGTGGAGGAGGAACACCAACTGGAGCCTGCTGCTGATTGTAGTAACTCATCTTCTCTGAATCTCTCTCTGTATTTCTCTGTTGAGTCAATTTCACAACCAAAAAGACCTGCTTTTTAAGACTTTGAGAACAAATTAGCAACTGGATTTTGATTGAATTTTGAAAAAGTTAAGAGATTTGAGAGATTTTATAAGACTTTTGAGAGTCGGCTAAAGCTTGAGGACTGAACCTGAAACCAAGTTTCCTCTGAAAACCAATAAGCTCAAGAAACGGATTCTTTAGAGGCGGTGAGAGACGCGGTTTCCACGCTGCTTTAACAGCACACAAAAGGAGAAGAGAGAGATAAAGTTTCCACAAGCATAAATAATGCGAATTTACGTAGTGGATGGATTCGAAAGAATGTTTTCTTTTTTTTTTTTCCAAATATCTACCGTCATTTTACTAACTAACCTATCCACACACGTTTCTACACTTGTGAGAGATTTTTTTTTAAAAAAAATTAAAATTTATTTTAGAATTAAAAAAGATAATGGATAGTTTTGTTTCATAAAAATAGGATTCATTATCTAATTTTTCTTTTAATTTTAATTTTTTTTAAATATGAAATAGTGTGAATTTACCATATTATCCTCGTTTAATTAATAATTTTAATTCTTAATGTTTATATTAACTAGAGACATTTTATGGTATTTTGAATGTTTCATAATTCTCTGCCTTTTGCTTTATATATACTAGCCTCTCAGCATGCGTTTCCGTGCTTGCGAGAAGTTTTTTTTAAAAAAAATTTAAATTTTATTTTAGAATTAAAAAGGATAATGGGCAGTTGTTTTTCATAAAAATAGGATCCATTATCCGATTTTTCTTTTAATTTTAATTTTTTTAAATATGAAAAAGTGTGAATTTACCATATTATCCTCATTTAATTAATAATTTCAATTCTTAATGTTTGCATTAATTAGGGCATTTTCTGGTATTTTGAATGTTTCACCATTCTCTGCCTTTTGCTTTATATACATAGATATAGATTTCTAATGACTAGTGTTAATACTCTAGAGTCTATACTAAATAAATAAATAAACCAAACAACAACAACAACTCGACAAAGTCCTTTACACCGTGGTTGTATCAGAAAAATTAGGGGTTTCTTGTTATAAGATAAAAGATTCTTGTTTTGTGTTAATCTATATGAATATGGGAAATTTTTTTAGTGAAGGAAATGAAGAATTGCAAATGAGAAACAGACGGCATTTAATCCCACAGAAAAAGAAATAGATATAATTTAATTTTTTGAATGTTAATCACAAAATAAATTGTACAAGTAATACTACAAATTGTTATATTTTAGATTTCCGGGTTACATCATTGCGAGAGAGAGCCAAAAAATCAGCCTACTGTTAACTTAAACAACGATCCGTTCCATACAGCCTACAGGTTGCTAAAAAATAATGAACTGCACAAAACTGTGGAATTTACAACATCACAGTTGTTCCTGCTTCTTCCTTCCAGACTATGTATTTCCAAACACACATCTCGGTTTCTTTCCAACTTAACTTTGCCCGTGCCGACATTGCGAAGGACATGTTGTCAGCTGCTTGCCTAGCATCACTAAAGAAGCCACCAACGGCGCGGTTGATCAGCAACTTTTCTCGTGCTCCGGGGGGCTACACTGATTCTTTCTACATTTGAGGAGCACCATCTGTGAAAATCAGGAGAAGAAGCAAGTTCTTGCAAGGCTCTGTTTGTCGTCTCTGCGGTGAACATTTCCCACTCTTCTTTTGAGAATTTTCTCCTTTCAGGTGTGGTGTGGAAGGTAGAAGCAAATAACCCCGAATCTGACAGTGGAGAAGGCGGAGAAGGTGGAGAATCAGGAATCTCCAATCTTCTGCTGTTCCTTCTGGGTGATTTCGACAATTTCCTGCAGGAACATTCCGTACATATCATGAATGGCCAAATAAAATCACAAAAATTCAAAAGAAAATTAAGAAACATGCATGAATTATGAAACTGTAGATCATGTGATACAAGTTTACAAGCATGTATAACATCCACAAGTTATATATTATCCTTTTGATTACTAGACAAATGAGAAATGAGTATCCATTTTTGTTATAAGACCCACACTTGTACCTATTCGCACTTCAAGCATTATTGACATCTGGAGACAACTCCTAAGTAAGTGTTTACTTAGATTGTCGATATTGACAAAGGAATAGTTTGGTGGTTACTTACATTGTAGATATTGACGAAGGAAATGATGGCAGATCATAGTAATGGAAGGCCATGACTAAGCTCCAGAACGGGAAAGACAGATACCTGTACACACGACGGAGGAATCTCCATCTAAAGATTTTCTTCAATATTACCGATACTAAGAATCCAAATACTGTAGCTTCCGCTGCCAGTAGGTGATCGGCAGAACTCTGAAAACAAAGGGATATAAAAAATCACTTTCTAGAAAATGAGACATTTACATGTTCACTGCTATTGAAATTTTGATGGACAATAATTGAAGTGTATGCTGATACAACATACCTGAAAAGTCATAAGAGCACCCAGAATTTGGATGGACCAATAAACAAACTGAGATGTCATTATATCAATTGATCCATCTTCTGTCAGAACCAGTTTGCGGACTACCCAGAAGCCCAACCATGCTCCAGCCAGAAAAACAAAAGCCAGAAGAAATATAGCCAACTGCAAAACATTTAAAACATTTCCAAAGTATTACCCCAACAGTTACTGCATAATCCTTAGTGTTTGGGTCGCAACAAAAATAAAATAAGGTGCAGCAAGACCTCTTAAATAATTCATATGATACAAAGGTCAACTCCAGGGTATCATGTGAATGAAGAATGTAAAGTCTATTCATAAAGTAATTCACCCAAAGAAAAAGATATGCGAGTCCCACATACAAAACATATGACCTAAATATAATAAAAGCAACGAGAACAATAACTAGCATCAATGACCCACATAAAGAATAATGGTGTGACTTCAGGCGTATCTTGAGAATCAATAACCTATTTTTCTGATCCATCAACCATTACACACCCCAAGTGACTAAAACCTCAGATGCAAGATGAAAACCATAATATAACAAAAGCAAGAACAAGAATAACTAACATCAGATGACCCATGTAAAAGATGACAGTGTGCTTCTAAGCCTCTGAGGTATCATGCCATTCAAAAACTTGAATTTTGATTTTGGTATCAATTAGTACACACCTGAATAAAACTAAAATCCAAGATGGTAAGAGTAATGGAGTAGTGCAGAATTATAAGCACATCTTACCTGAAAGAGAATACAGAGTACATCAAAACCAAAAAGCTATCAAAGAGTTCATATTTTATTAGAGAGAGACATTTAACAATTCATACTTTATTGGGAAACGAGGTTTACCGGTTCATATCTTATTAGAGCATATGCAACTATATGCCGAAGTCCACGCAGATACGAGAGAATTTGTTTCCCCTAATAGATGGCTGTTTATTGATTATTCCAGGCAGATCACTTAAAACTACCTTCTTTTTTCAATAAAGCAACTTGAAACTACCTACAATAACTTAATTTTAAATAAAAACAAACTCCAAGGCCAGCTTCGTTGGGTAAAAAACCGAAGTTTCCATAGTGCCCTCGATTGTTATGGTTGTTTATACTTGCAACAAAAAAACAATAATTAATCACTATATTCGGCTGAGTAAACCAGCTAACTCAACAATTCCAGAAGATGAAAATAAAGAAATGACCAATGCGGTAGCTTCCTACAAGTAGCAAAACAGAAATCACAAATCATTTCAAATATAATAAAGGTTTTCAGCAAAACATGACCAAGATATGTAATCGAATAATCTGAATGGAAAATTACAAAGGCATTTTGCTTTATGGTGGACATACCAGGGCAACTATCAGAATAATTCAAGATCACTTACAGGATTATACATGTCTTCACTAACTCCAATCTCGGTGAGTATTGAACGCAATAACCCAGGTATGTAGCGGAGGAGAAAAGATCCCAAACCAACCTGATAAATTGTAAGAATTACATAGACCATAATCATGTAAATGAAAAACAGTGAAAGGTAAATAACTGAGCTTCGAATTTGATACATACCAAAGACGAGTATACAAAGATTGCAAGAGAGTTCTTCCGACCAGTTGGGAGAAGCTTCATACCCTGTAAACAACCAGAAAAAAATAAAATGTCTGCTAATCAGTTATATCTTCTTGGGTGACTCTACGGACTTCCTTCGACATGTAGCAATCTTATCAAGGATGCGGACTACATAGGTAGCTTTAAAATGGTACATAAAGTAAACATGACATGATTAGTACTGGAAAAGAAGATTGCATTACCTGAAAAAGTACAATCAATATGACAAGGACCACCCCTATTGCCATTCCACTGCTGTAATAAAATACTAATGATTTGCTCAGGAGGGACGCCAAGCTCATAATGATTATGCCCAATATCAAAAATATTAGGCGATACCTAAAAAATTCTGCAAAATATAACATTAGTGAAATGATCAATAAATGTAAGGATTAGAGTAAGAGGTAAAGTTATATGTATATTAGACTAAGAAGAGTTACCTTCTTCAATGGACACCTCAAAGCTCTCTAACGATGAACCTGCTGTCCGTATATCTAAGAGTTTGTGCTCAAAGGGTGACATGGACCCAGACCAGGAGCCCTTGGCAACCTTCTCCCACTGGCTGTGAGGGCACATCCCTATCCCCAGAGATGTATTTCTGCAACAAAATATTAAAATATATATATATTACTCTTATGTAAAAAATAAATGCACTGGTACTGTATTCTTCACTGTTTCTGTTTTCTATCAAAACTAAATCTTTATTCCAAGCTGGGGATTATATTACGAGAAACAAAATTAATCGGTTGATAGCTGATGCATTCTGGTCAGAATATGAAAATAGAAGTTCAAAATACATTTTTAATGAAATAAAATAAGGAACTTGTAAACTTTCACTATAATTTTAACAATGCCATGACTGGAAACCGTTATACACTATAAAGCACACAAGAAACTCTACCAAGCATATGCACTTCACAATCATAAATCTAACAGTATGATAAAATGTTTCATTATAACAAAACAAAATTCAGAGACGTTGACATTATCATATCCATTCAGTTAAATAAGTCCTGCATGCACAATGTGTGACAGGCAATTAGTATTAACAACTTATAAGGCCCACAATATTGATGACTCACCTGTGGAGACAAACCTCAATGGCCGGTATGCGAATGCTTGAATTTGTTGCTGATATCTTCAGCTTCGCAGTGTTGGCAAACTTTCCAAGATATTTAAGCCTTGACAATCCACGGATATGAACTCTTTCACACAACACTAAAGAGCCAGGCTTGGAACCAGGAGCATTTTTTACTGGCATGCCATGAGATAATTGCAACCTAGCAGACTCAGCAGCAACTGCAAACAAAAACAAAGAAAGGGGTATGAGTACCCAAAGTGTAAAACTTCTCAGTCACCATGAAATAAGTCATTGACATCTGCCTAAAGGAACTAATCTCCGTAAGATGCCCCGCAAATCTGTTAAGAGCCCATGGGTAGAACTTGCCCCTAAAAACCGGCTTGTAAAGGAAGGGTGCCCAAGAGCTCTTAAACCACCGTAGGACAGGTTATTTTCCCAATGTGGGATCTTGAGTCCTACCAAAAGCTTTCATCTAGGAGGCACATTTTGGTTCCGAAAAGAAAATCCCACTTTAATACATTCGACACCTATAATGTAGCAGTGGTATCAGAAAGAATAAACTGATCTAATCAAGCATCACACACACACACACACACACACAGACAAGATCCCATGGAAGTAGTAAGCAATACAAAAATACTCAGTGTCTTAAACCAAAATATATAGTAATATGTAAGAAAAACCCAAAAATTTATATTAAGAAAATCAGAAAATACTTCTGTTGCCACAAGGAAAATGCAACACCAAACCAAAATTTGAATTTCCCATGGTCTTGATTCTTAAGAAAAATTAAGTAACCACATAAACAAGTCTCCTCCCATTTTACATGGAAAACCTAATTTTGAGTGTTTTGAGTTTTCGAATTCTTGGCAAATTCGTAGCAAAAGATTCAAAATTTCAACTTTCTTCTTTTTCCTCAGTATGCTCAGCAACCCAACAACACAAACATTATAAACAAAACATTAATTTCAGGGTTTCAAATTTCTGTTTATAGTAATAAAAGCCCTAGATTTTATATCTTCATAGTGTGGATAAGCGCAATAAAATGTGAAGATTAATGGAAAAGAAAGTACCTAAAGAAAGCTCCCTGGATGGTTCCACAGAGGACGAAAACGGGAGTGAGAAGAACAGGAGCCAGAGAATGCAGGCAAAGATCCGACCCGGTTCAGCAGAAGCCATGGTTTCTTGGTTGTTCCGAGTGACAGAGAAGAAGAGAGAGGGGAAAAGGCGCGCGTTGAAATTACGTTGGCAAGAAGGGATTTTGCTATTTTGAAACGGATAGAATCTTTTCTTTTATATTGGGCCCAACCGACGCTAGTGAGCCGTGGCTGAGACGTGTTTGATATTAGGAGGCTGGGCTTTGTTAAAAGATAAATATGTCTCTAAGGGCCGGATTTAACAATTGGAATTTGGATTAAATCCCGATTGAAGCCCAGGCTGAAGTAAATGGAATGTGTGGAAATGCGTTAAGCCTAGAATGATAGTTCCTTCCTTCCGGCCAAATTATAAATAAATAAATAACAGTGCATTTAGATGAGGGAAATAAATTTGGGATTCTGACAATAGTCAGAATTTCTAAATTGACATGAACCAATTCCCATGTTTGAATAAAAGAATGATTGTTTTGGCATTTACTACTACTCGAAGTCTAAAATATTGATGGTCCAAAAACACCGAAATTTTGACGGAAATATTGGGAAACTATCGATATTGGTAAAAATTGAATAAAAACCACGGCAATTATAAGAAAAATTTGAAAAAATTTATTAAAACTTTGGAGGATTTTATTTAGTCAATTATCTATTAGTTTATCACCAAAAAAAAAAAAGGGAAGGAAATGCATTGCATGATAGGTTTAACTAATTTAAGTTGATTATATAGCTAGCTGACAAACACGCCATAATAATTTATTTATAATGATTTACTATAATATTTTACACTTAATACATTGCATGGTCAGATACATGAGTGACTTAGTACCACATAGAGTTACTATGAGGTTCAAAATTGTCACTATCTTCATCATCTCTATGCGTAGAGTAAGAGTACTTTGTGAAAATGTGGTGACACTGGTGAGTAGTTGAAAAGGAAAGGTCACATACTCATCTCGATAATTATACGATATGTGTTTGGATATATCCTAAAATATCCTAGTTTCGAAAAAACGATAATATCTTCAATATTTCTCCGATATTATTGATATTTTAGTCCATGCTACCACCAACCAAGTAACCGAAAGAAGAAAATTTGCAATTATAAAGAACAAAGTTTCTACTAAGTTTTTTTCTTTTATACAAGAAACATTGGGGAATGATAGATTCGAAGACAATACTTTGAATGCAAAGATAACTCTTAACTACTTGATCTACAAACCCTTTACAGATTTCAATTGAGTTTTAAAGAACAAAGATGTAATTTAAGATGGGCGTGCATCAACAAAAGTTGACAAGGAGAATACAGCTTAAAAGAGGGTTTTGATTAAGGATGGGCGTGCATCAACAACAGTTGACAAGGAGAATTGAATTATTGTTCAATGATTCAATCCAAGAAACATGAGCTCGCTAATTGTACAACTTTTTGCAAAGAGGAAGTTAGTGGACGGAGCACTAGGAAAACCAAAAAAAAAAACCTATTGGCAGTTCTTTGTTTTGTAGTGCACTGTAAAAAGGCACATTCGACTCTTTTGACCACTGGAACGGCTCACAGTAAAATTCAATCTTTATATCTATAAGTCTATGACGTCTTGTCACCACACAGAAAATAATTAAGACCGTCCAAAGAAAGCACGCAAATGACTTCATGCATTTGTGGGAAATGCTGGTTGGAGACTGTGGCTGTGGCTGCGATTATTGAAACCCAATACATCACCTAATAATGCAAAATTAAAGCTCTCCTGCATCTGGCCATTAGCCTTTGCAGTTGCATGCGGTGCAGTATGGGGAAGTAAATGCCAATGCAAGTCTCTGAAGCAAGTCTTTCAAAAACTTGCTTATTAAACACACTTCCTTTTGAAACTGCAGCACCCCATCCAATCCATTTAATTCATCAATTAATTAGTTTGTGAGATCAGGACCAGTGCTACTACTGCAGCAATTTCAACTATCTAGCATGTTAATATTCTCTTACTAGACTTACGTTGTTTGGCGGACCTACCTACGATCTTGAAAAACCGAAGTTGATTAACCTAACGAAATGGAAATTAAGTGCATGATTTGCAGCTAATTCCAATTAAAGAAAAGAGTTAATCTAATCTGCAAGAGTCGTATACGTGTCCAAGTTGAACGAGTAACATACATGACATCAAACTCTGGAACCCTATAGGATTATAGCTAGCAAAGGCCTATTGTCTAAAAAAGCAAAAGAGAATATGAAGGTACGGGAAAGAGCTGCTGCTGCTCTGATGGTTTTTCGAATTTATTGGTGGGAGAGAGATTGACATGCAGAGAAATCAAGGGCTCTGATGAGATCATGATTCATGATCGTACATGTGGTGCATATATATATTTCAAGTTCCGATCTCTGCAATGCTTTGCAAGGCTGGCCTCCATTGCCCCGCAACACCACCACTTCCACCTCCACCTCCACCTCCACCTCCATGATTCCTTGCCACATTTCTGTAGCTGCTGCTTGTGCTACTGCTGCCACCATTGCTTCTCACAGCCATCTGCAAAAAAAAATAATTGAAAATGATAAATAAAGGAGATATTTTAGCATGTGCAATATTTACACGCACGCACGCACCATGAGACAATGACAATTCACACAAACAAAAATTCTGAAGAGGTTCGATTATAAGAGTTGAAAACTTAAGTGCAAGCTCTAAATGATGGTTTTCTACCCTAATATAGATAATTTGGGATAAATCCAAAAGTTATAACAATAGTTTGACGTAATCCTCGCATTATGTCTATTTGATATCAAAGTTTAATAAAATTAAGTAGAAATAAAATTTTCTCAACGCATTAAACCGGATGTAGATCAAATAAAGGAGCTGATTTTCCCACTCCTCTTTTATCCACTTATACTCCATTTTTTGTTATAATAAGAACTATTTTTTAAAAAAGGGAGTGTAAGTGGACAAAATGTGAGTGGGAAAATCATCACCCTAAAATAAATTTAAAAAACATTAGATGTGTATATGTCCTTGTTAATGACAACTTTCTGTTTCATTAATATAATGTTAAGCAAGTTTTGAAGGTCACCCAACCCAACTAAAGCTGTTTACCTAGAAGTCCGTCTAATTCAAATATTAAACAGTGTCTTCTAAGAAAAGCATAATTTGGTCATGTGGTTAGGAGTTGATAACTACCTCAATCAGTGCCAATATTGGTAAAGGGTAAGTGAATTCTCAGCCCCATTAAAAAAATATTCAAATGTATGAATAATCAAGTGGAAATTTCGCAAATCAAAAAGTCCTGTTCTTCATGACAAAGGCCATGCCAATAATTGTACGCGTCCTTAGAAACCAACCCTAAAACAAAAGAAGAAAAAGAACTTTTACAATCTGAAAACATGCGTAGCTTGATTTTTTTTTCTTTTCTGGCCCACACATGTTATGCACTTTAAATTCATTGCATGGTTAGGGGCGTCGTACATGGTGGCCACCATTCCTCTTTGTTAAATATGGCAACATAAAATTCTTAATGGCTAATACCCTAACAATGCATGTTTGGTATGGAAAATTTTCTTTACCATTCATAATTCACATTAACGAGTTATAGCACGTGACCGTATTGTTTTTATATTTTTGAAGCGTTATATATATAGCTGTTGCAAACCAGATTCTTATATTTCTATCCTGAGAAAGTTTCTGACAAAAATAAAACGTGTTACCAAAAAAACCCACATGCCTTGAGATCCGTGGGATTAAAGTAAGATCAGATTCTTCGAATTACAGACGATAATTTACTTAATTCACCAGTCAGAAACTTCAGAAAACTCAACATCTCTGACCTTCTGTAAAACCCTTTGGATCGAAAAGATGCTTTGATGAGTTGAAATGACAAATAAAAAGAAGATGCCCTATAAACCAACCACAAGCATAGGGTCTACAACATGCCCTATAAACCAACCACAAAGAAAGTCCTACAAAATGCTTGATATCCGAGCTTCATATTATATGAGTTTATGACATCAAATTTTGAATCACCAAACTTCCCAAATGAGTATTACGAGCTCATATGATTCAACAATAATTATAGGGTCTCCAAAAGTGTAAATGTTTTATATTGTTAGTCAGAGCAATAAGTGCGTCCTTTATACTTAAATTTTAGTGTAAATTAGATTATTTTAAACTATCACTCATATTAAACAAAAAATTGTAAAGTTTTGCATGGTTACCTTGATGGAGTTGTGGTTCTCGGACTTCAAATTTGGATTCGGATTCGGACCACCCAAGTCTTTCATCCTCATTTCCAGGCCAGGCCCGCCTGTATCCTTCAGCAATTTCCCCAGCTTCACAGATTTTTTAGCAGCAAACTCCTTCAACACATCTGTGCACATATAACAAAAGAGAGAAATTTCTTTTTAAAAACATTTCGTGGCAAAAGGCAAATAAAAAGCGTAGCGATAAATATTGACCTTCGAAACTGATGAGGCGATAAACCTGTCCAATAAGCAGAGTGTCGTCTGGTCTGAGAAGCTTGAGCTGCTTCACAGGGGCGCCATTCTCAGACTTCATGGTGGGAGAGGCGATGAGAAGAGCCACGTAGTGGCCTGGGTTGGAAGTCATGACCTCATGGGCGCTCACAGACCAGTAAATTCTCTCGACCTTGTTGCTTCCAGGGTGCTGAATCAGCACCGTCGCAGCCTCCGCCGCTTGGCAATTACCCATCTCGAATGTGATCTCAAGACTCCAAATTTATAAGAACCCTTCTGTTGATTTGCTCTGTTTTTTGTTGGGTTGCTCTGTTTTTGGGTGTTTAAGGTGCAAAATGGAACTTTAATGCCGATGGGTTTGCTCTATGGAGCTCTAAATATGAATACCGGGGGTATGGTGACAGAAGGTGACGTGGAGGCTGAGGTTTTGGGGGTCCCCTATTATTAGGGAAGGCCTTTTACTCTGCACACCCAGTTAATGGTCTCTGACCCTTTCACGTTCACCAACGCACGTCAAGAATCAAAGGGATGTGACAAACTGACAAACGCAAAGACCTCGATCGCCCAATCCATTACCAAGAAACCCCAGAAAAAAAGATTAAAATTAAAAATAAAAATAAATAAATAGGATTATGGAAGCTGGAAATTTCAGAGCCAAGAGCTGGGTGTGCAGAGGAAATTAGAGGAAGAAGAAGGGTGCTGCTGGGTGCTTATAATATAGTGTAGATTCTATGTCAACGTTGAGATAGTGGTGGTGATGAAGAGGATGCGTATTCAAGATGGTGAAGAAAATGAAACGCATATTATGGTTGAACACCAAACTGCAGAAGAAAAAAGAAAAGCAAATATTATGGCAGCAGACGTGTTCGATCTGCAAAACCACCTGGGTTGGCTCTACCGAGGTGTGGGGACTCTGGGGGCAGGGGACCCCACTGGATCTTAAAGCTCAGGTTCAATGATCACAGTGATCGATCTGATCAAAATTTAAGGCTTTGCTTCTGATTTACTTGCACATATAAAAAATTTCACAATGTACATGTGTCATTTACGTTGTTTGTATTAGGGGTGGGCATCAATCCGACCGAACCGATGAAACTGGCCGAACCAAACCATAATTAACTTTTTGATTTGGTTTTGACTATGAAAAAGTCAAACGGTTTAAAAATCAAACTGGATTATATATGGTTTGGTTTGGTTTGGTTTTGAGCTTTTGTAAATCGGCTTAAACCAAACCGGACCATTTATGTGTATATTTATTTATTTATATTTTATTTTACATGTGTAATACTCTAATTAGTTAATTACTATATAAATATTTGAATTGAGCTATATTAGTTAGTGAAATATGAAGTTTTATGACATTTTGAGCTTTAGGATGGTTTCGTACTCTAAAAAAATGATTTATATATGAAGCAAGTTGTGAATTTGTTGGTTAAAATTGAGCTAACAAGGTTGAAAAAATGCAAAAAGAAAGAGAATTGGGCTTAGACCCAAACCGGCCGAACCAAACTGTCTTAAATTAATTTGGTTTGATTCGGTTTTCTTTATAATTTTCATCCAAATCGAACCAAACCAAATCGTCATATTGTAATTGGTTCGGCCGTGATTTTGAGGTGAAACCGATCTAATCCAAACCGTCCCCACCCCTAGTTTGTATTACTAATTCATATGTTATAACATGTATAAACGGTATGATTCACATATTTTAAACTATATTAATATATAAATAAAAGTGTTATAATACGAGATGATTGATATCAACAACAATGTGACAGCATGATTGTTATCAACGAATATGAATAATTTTTTGGAAAAATAATTTTGACTATTAACTGGATTTTGAGATTGACACTGACGCATATAAAAAGATGGGAAGATTCCGCCTATGAGTCTACGATTAACATTTCTGTCTCTTGCGAATAATGCTATTTACTTTTGCCTCTTTCGTTTTTCCATTTGTAGGTTCTAAATCCTTTGTATCTCAAAGGTAAAATTGCTTTTACCTTCTTTCTTTCACCACTTGTGAATCGTCACCCACTTTTACCAAATTTAAACTTTAAACAAATAAGGAAGGGTTTGTAGCCCAAAAGGTTAAAAGTATTTATTTCAGCACACAAGGTCATAAGTTCGATTCCCCAATCCCAATATCGCTTGTATTTAAAATATATATATATTCCAGTAAATGGTAAGCTTATCTTTCAAAATACAACTATATCACAGTATAGGACAAGATCATATGCATGGGGAAATAACTTTATCAAATTCTCAAGAAACGTCAAAAAGATAATATTGCCAATATTGACTTTAAAAAGGCAATATTGCCAATACAATGCATGATATATTATCTATCAACAAAAGAAAAAGAAAAAACAAGTTTTTAGTATTGAAAATTGGTAACCAAATTCTAGTTTGCACGTTGTATATAAGGGATGACAAAATTAATGTTTCCCTCTTTTGTGTTGCGAATGTAGACCTGTTCCCAACTAATTTATTATTCAATATTCATTTTGGCTATTCTGTTTTTTTATTATGTAACTGATTTTAAGATCTAATTAGACCAAATTAGGGGTGTCAGTGATATTGTATTTGTAACTGATTTTATTGGCTTGACCTTTCTTCCCAAACATGTCAATGCCCTTACCAAACACTAGAAGTTAGGCTAATTCTTAATAAAAGCTTTTCTTTTTGTCAAACGTGTTTTGAGGGGTGAAGGACCAACCTCCCTCCCTAATGAGGTTTCACCAACCTTCCTTCCACCACCAAGCCCAATCATCATCCATTTTTTAACTCCTTGCTTAAGGAGGGACATTGAAAACATGTCAAAAAGGGAAATTTTCTTGATAGAGCATCTTCAACGCATATGTCAAATACAAGATGTTAACTTTGAATTTTATGGGTTGTGTAACAATTTGAAAGTTTATATAAAATTTAACTCCATTTGAAATGTCAAATATCATATTATTTGATTATGTTTTAAAAATAAATAAGTTTCACATATATCCTTTTGGGACCAACTAGGGCTAAGTTTCACATATATGTAGTTCATTTTTAGGACCGACTAGGATACTTCTTAAACATACTAAACAGGTTCCTTACAAGGGACCAACTTTTTCATATATATTCTCGGCTGAATACAAACATACTTCAGAAAAAAAAAAAATTCCCTATTAATGTGTTGGAATTTATTTATTTATTTAGTCTGAAAAGATGTCTTCATAGAAATAGTGGGAAACCACCAAGAAGACCATAAAACGAGAGCCCCAACAAGTGGGAAGGGAAGTTGATGGCCTATATAGGTTCTTTGTTTTTTCTTCATAAAGCTACATCCCATGGTAGCCTTGTAAGTAGTTTCGCCCTTGCTTGTGGTTTTTATGTTGGAACTTTTTTGGCCGAGCGGCTATACTCTTTAAATAAACATTTTAAAGGTGAAGCCGCTCGGCTATACCCCAAAATAGATATTTTATTAGTAAGGCCGCACGGCTATACTATATAAGTAGAATAAATTGAGCTTAGACCCATAAAATTCATTTGTAATCACCTACAACCCTTTCCTTTATTTTTCTATTTAAAATACCCAATATTTTCAAGTAAAACCCGCTGACTAGGATATAAGTAAGCAAGTTACCTAATCTAGCTTAAGCAAGTTACCTAATCTAGCTTAAAATATGATTTATTCTATTTTTCGGATTCCAAAACTACCCATATTTACAAGTTAATATGTTATGTGGAGGTGTAACTAATGACACACGTTGAATTTGGAAGGATCTTCAAATGGTTGTAATGGATGTAGGAATTAATTTAGAAACTTATTTGAAATTAAATATTAAATTCAACATTAACATATTAGTAACGTTTTGGTTTATTTTATGACCTAAAAAAAAACGTTTTGGTTTATTTAATAAATTTTTGTTGTTGTTTTCCTTTTATGAATTATACTACCAGTAATCTATTTTATTATAGTTTTATGAATAATAGTGTACATTCTAATTATGTTGAAAAATATTTTGATAATCTATTTATTGTTTGTTTTATGAAAAACATTTTTTTAAATGAACCTATTTTTTCTCTAAATAATGTACCTATTTTTTTAAATGAACCTATTTTCTCTCTCCAAATAATGTACCTATTTTTTTTCCTCTAATAATATACCTAGTAAAACAATGTACGTATTTTTTTAAATGAACCTATTTTTCCTCTCCAAATAATGTACCTATACACATTTATAGGTATATTGTAAAATAATTTACCTATGGGTAAATAATGTACCTATTTTTTCTATAAATTATTGTATATCTATTTTTAATTTATGAAAAATGTATGGAAATTTTAATTACAAAGTAACTGACTTAGTTTTTTTTTCTTTTTTATAAAAAATTTAGTAAATAATATACCTATATATATTTTATTTAAATAATATATTTATATTTTATACATATATATTTATATTTATATTTTTTATAGGTACATTATTGGATATGTAATTTACATATATATTTTTTGGTTTGCAATTTTAGTGGGCGGTATGTGAGAGGGAATGACAACCAAAAGAAATGGGGTGATTGATATGCTATTAATAGGGAGTGTTAATTACAATTATGACAGTTAATGAAATGCTTGAAATAAATTATAAATAAAATATGAAGTTTGGTGGCAAAGATGTAAAAATATAGGAATACTACGACCTCTTATATCCCACTGGTCATTTAAATTTGAAATTGGGTTTTACACATAGATTTATAGAGTGATGGGTATATGTCTAGGAAATAGAAAATGTAGGGATCTATATTGGACAATTAGCAGTATAGCCGACCGGCTATACTCTTTAAACAGAACATAAACTTAGTTTCTTTACTCTCTTTTTCGGCAAACTTCTTTAATTCTATATGTGTAATAAAGTAATAACTTAGTCTTTTTTTAATTCCTTTAATTAGTAATTATGTTTTAATTATTGATTAATTAGAGAATATTTAAATATTTTACTGATTTAATAATTACTTAATAAATACTAATTAATTATTATATACAAAATTAGTTTGAGCAAATTCAAGTCTCGAACCAAAAATCTAGCTTCCGAACTTATTCCAAAACCTTTCTCAAGCCTCGAACCCTATCCACAAGCCCGCTATCTTTTAATTATTATTTACTTAGTGAATAATTAATATTTTAAAAAATTGAATTATTTATTTATTTACTATTTATCAAGTAATATAATTTATGAAGTTAATTAAAATATTTAAAACAAATTATTCACCACATAAATGACAGTTTAAATATAATTACTAATGAAAGTGATTAAATAAGGCTAATATATTAGTTAATTACTAGTGAGAGTACATTAGGGCGGCTATACTCCAACATAGATAATTTTTATAGTATCACCGTGCGGCTATACGCGTTAAATAAATTTTAACAGTCAACCCAAAAGGCTATACTCCAAAACAGATATTTTATTAGTAAAGCCGAACGGCTAAACTGTATAAGTAGAATATTTAAGCAGTCTAGCCTCCCAGCTATACTATTTAAACAGAATATAAAATTAGGTTCTTTAATTTTTTTTTTCAATTTAATATGTAATAAAGTAATATCTTAGTATTTTTTTAATTCCTTTTATTAGTAATTATGTTTCAATTATTGATTCATTAGAGAATATTTAAATATTTTATTGATTTAATAAATTACTTAATAAATATTAATTAATTATTATATACAAAATTAATTTGAGCAAATCCAAGTCTCGAACCAAAAACCCTAGCTTCCAAACTTGTTCCAAAACATTTCTCAAGCCTCGAACCCTATCCATAAGCCTACTATATTTTAATTATTATTTACTTAGTGAATAATTAGTATTAAAATAATTAAATTTAAAAAATTGAAAAAACTTTAATTACTATTTATCAAGTAATATAAATTACGAAGTTAATTAAAATATTTATTACTAATTATTCATTAAAGAAAAAATAATTCAAATATAATTACTAATGAAAGTGATTAAATAAGGCTAAGATATTAGTAGAATATTTAAGCAGTATATAAAATTAATTTATTTACCAATTGTTTTTTTGACTAACTTCTTTAATTTAATATATGTAATTAAGTAATATCTTAGTCTTTTTTAATTCCTTTAATTAGTAATTATGTTATAATTTCTATAGAGAATATTTAATTTTTTATTTCTGATTTAACAAATTACTTAATAAATATGAATTGATTATTTTATACACAATTAGTTTGAGCAAAGCCTAGTCTTGTACCAAAAACCCTAGCCTCTGAACCTGTTCCAAAACCTTTCTCAAGCATCGAACTCTATCCACAAGCTCACTATCTTTTAATTATTATTTACTTAGTGAATAATTAGTATTAAAATAATTTATTTTAAAAAATAGAAAATAATAATAATTACGATTTATCAAGTGATATAATTTATTAAGTTAATTAAAATGTTACTAATTATTCACTAAAGAAATAATAAATAAAATATAATTAATAATGAAAGTGATTAAATAAGGCTAAGATATTAGTTAATTACCAATGACAGCACTGCCGCCTGGCTATACCTCAATGTAGATAATTTTATCGTATAGCCGCGCGGCTATACGCTTTAAATAAACATTTTAACGGTCAGGCCGCACGGCTGTACTCAAAAATAGAAAATTTATTAGTAAAGCCGGACGGCTATACTGTATAAGCATAATATTTAGGCAGTATAGCCGACCGGCTATACGCTTTAAACAGAATATAAAATTAGTTTCTTTAAGCAGTATAGCCGATCGGCTATCCTCTTTTAAACAGTATAGCCGACCGGCCGTACTAATTATTTACACTATAGCCGATCGGCTATACGATTTAAATAAAAATTTTAAAAGTAACGCCGCCCGGCTAGACTTCATAAATAGATATTTTATTAGTAAAGCCGTGCGGCTATACTCTTTAAACAGAAAATAAAATTAATTTCTTTACTTTCTTTTTTGGGCAAACTTCTTTAATTTAATATGTGTTATTAAGTAATATCTTAGTCTTTTTTAATTCCTTTAATTAGTAATTATGTTTTAATTATTGTATCTATAGAGAATATTTAAATATTTTACTGCGTTAATAAATTACTTGATAAATATGAATTAATTATTTTATATGCAATTAGTTTGAGGAAATCCAAGTCTCGAACCAAAAACCTTAGCTTCCGAACTTGTTCCAAAACCTCTCTCAAGCCTCAAACCCTATCCACAAGCCCACTATCTTTTAATTATTATTTACTTAGTGAATAATTAGTATTAAAATAATTTATTTTAAAAAATAGAAAAAAATTTAATTACTATTTATCAAGTAATATAATTTATGAAGTTAATTAAAATATTTAAAACTAATTATTCACTAAATAAATAATAATTAAAATATAATTACTATGAAAGTAATTAAATAAGGCTAAGATATTAGTTAATTACTATTGAACGTACAGCCGGCCGGCTATACGCCAATATAGATAATTTTTACAGTATAGCCGCGCGGCTATACGCTTTAAATAAACATTTTAAAAGTAATGCCTCCGGGCCATACTCCATAAATAGAAATGTTAACCGTCAAGCCGCACGGCTATACTCCAAAATAGATATTTTATTGGTAAAGCCGCACGGCTATACTCTACAAGCAGAATGTTTTAGCAGTATGGCCGCTCGGCTATACGCTTTAAACAGAATATAAAATTAGTTTCTTTATTTTTGTTTTTTGGGAAACTTCTTTAATTTAATATATGTAATAAAGTAATATCTTAGTATTTTTTTAACTCCTTTAATTAGTAATTATGTTTTAATTATTGATTCATTAGAGAATATTTAAATATTTTACTAATTTAAGAAATTAGTTAATAAATATTAATTAATTATTTTATACAAAATTAGTTTTTGCAAATCCAAATCTCAAACCAAAAACCCTAGCTTTTGAACTGGTTCCAAAACCTTTCTCAAGCCTTGAACCCTATCCATAAGCCTACTATGTGTTAATTATTATTTACTTAGCGAATAATTAGTATTAAATTAATTTATTTTAAAAAATTGAATTTTTTTTAATTACTATTTATCAAGTAATATAATTTATGAAGTTAATTAAATATTTAAAACTTATTATTCGCCAAAGTAATAATAATTAAAATACAATTACTAATGAAAGTGATTTATTTGCAACTTGTGGTTAAGAGAGTTTAGAGTTGTTGTTGGTTCCACCATTTGGTTCAAGAGAGAGCTCTCTCCTTTGTTTGGGTGGAGATCATCGTTTGAGAGAATCACACTAGTTGTTGATTCCATTTGGTTGTGAGTGTGATTATTTGCAATGTTCAATCAAGCAAAGAAAAGGGTGAGCTTGTTCAGAAGCCTTAGTAATCAGAGAAACAGATGATAAAGAGTCACATTCAACATCAAGGAACCTAGTTAGTTCCCTTTGCCCAAGCCATTTGCAACTCTAAAAAGACTCCATAACTCAGCCTCCGCAATATTCCCAGTTCCAATATTAGCAGAGAAACCACAAATCCAAGCCACCAGAAGTGATCTTCCAAGAATTGGTTTTGCAGCTGCCATCCACATTCAAATTGTATCTGCCAGCAAGAAGAGGACTCCAATGAACTTGGATGACCTCTCTTGCTGGCTTACAATTAACCATCTTATTTATGTCAAGCCATTCACTAACAAAGGCTCACAAATCAGGTTACAACGCCATTTCCAGCAGTGAACACTAAGGCCCATGGCAAAACGCTTGGACTTCAGTTGCGATTTTCTAATGGGCAAAATGAAACCCGATATCTCAAAACATCTGAACACATTCAACCCGTCAGATGCTCTTCCCAGCTGAATTTGGCCCCGCATCAAAAGCCCTGTATTTAGAGGACCGCAACAGAAAATATCCATTTTGGCTCTAGCCTTATATAGACAGCCCAAGAAGAGGGCCCACTTACAAATCCTTCGTGACCTAGCAGATTGACTGGATGGGCTTTGTTCAAATTTAATGGGTTGCAGGGCCGCCATCCAAGTTCAATAATGGGCCGGTCCGGCTTGCCACATTGGATATCTGGGTTAGGTCTAATATTTAGGCCTTAGATTGACTAGTCTAATAAAATATCCCTTGGTTTTTACATTCTCTCAATCTCTATCTTCAAGTTTTGTTTTGTTTTGTTTTTTAAAATTGTTTATTAGGTAATCTTTGTTTCCTTGTTTTAGTAAATGGGGATGAGTAGAAGATGACATAGCATTGCTTATGGTTATCTGAAATTGCATGCCCAAAGAAATGAGGAAGTTTCCCCCCTTTCCTTGCCATTCCTTAGATTTTAATTTTATGATGACAACATAAAGGCACCAAATTTTAAATCTTTAACTCAAAATTTAGAATTATGGATTATGGACATAAGATCTCAATCCCAAGCGCAAGCGTGATCAAATTTTCAGTTATTTTTCGACATATTTTAAGGATTTTAGCCTTCTTCTTCTTTCTTTTTTTTATAAAAAATTTAGAAATATAATCAAGACCGCCTCAAAGCTCCTCAAGGAGTGCTCACCTCACATATAGTGACGAAAACTCTAAAAGTCGAAAAAAGTGGCGGAAAGTCTTTAATATGTCTATTTATTTATTTATAAATTATTTTTTGCCTTTAATTTCAGAATTTATATCAATTGGTCCATGGTGTTCAATGTCGACACGTGACAATGTCAGTTTGGTTTGCTCATTTAATAAATTTCCTGTGTGGTTGGTATTGAAAAATCCTTTTTTTACTTTTTTTTCAATGCCATAAAATCTGGAAGGCTGCCGTGGTCTAACTAAGCACTTGAAAAAATATATTTCATTATTCACAAGACAAAGTCATTTTCCTCCAAACGTGCCAAACTTATATAAGTCTCTCTGCCTGATCACGGAATGTCCATAGGCATCTCCGCATCTCCTCAAACGAATCTCTACTCTCAATTTTGCAAACTATTTTTGCAACCGACGTCCAGTTTTCTCTTGTGGGCTTTTATCGATCCCCAAGAAAACCCAGTCATTGACAAAACTCCTTGGCTTCTCGTAATCCAAACACTCATTTTTGGAATTTATTCCTAACGACAATTGTTTCATTTCTGATTATCACCGCTCGAATATTCTATATAAAGCAAACACTAAAAACCCATCTGAGCCAGAAGAATCTTCTTCTGGGGCTGCTTTGATTTTTCTCAGCTGGTGGTTCTTCAATTTTCAGGTACGTTTTCTCATCTGGGTTTCTCTCGTTGAGCTTTGCTTTCCCACAATTATGCAAATGATTGTTATTAGACTGTTGATGTTTTATGCCGCTTGGTTTCCAAGAAAATGCAGCAAAAGAAAAAGGAAAATAAATTAAGAATAAATTCTTTTTGTTGGGTTTAATGTTCTATCTGCAATTGTTGAAAGCTCAATTCAAAATTTGATGCAATATTGGATCTTTTGTCTTCCATGCAATGAAAGATCAATGCTTTAGAATCTGGGTTTCTTTCTTGGTGTCTTATAAATTTCATTTTTTTGGGGTCAACTTTGGCAACCAAAAAGAGCAATTTTCTTTTTGTTAAGTGTAACATTGTGTGCTTGTGTTTGAACAGAAAATGGGCAGTGAGATCCACAATTTTGAAGATTCAAAACTGTCATCTGAAGCAATGGAGGACCATCAGGCTTGTTCACCGAAGGAAGGTAAAGGAAAGCGGCTGTGGAAGAAGGTGAAGTATCAGCTGGTTGAGTACCACACTTTACCCAACTACTTAAGGGACAACGAGTACATTTTGGGCCATTACCGGTCCGAATGGCCGTTGAAGCAGGTCTTGCTTAGTATGTTTACCATCCACAATGAGACGCTAAATGTTTGGACGTAAGGC
The DNA here is from genome assembly GCA_034190965.1 of Prunus campanulata. Classification (NCBI taxonomy): domain Eukaryota; kingdom Viridiplantae; phylum Streptophyta; class Magnoliopsida; order Rosales; family Rosaceae; genus Prunus; species Prunus campanulata. The sequence continues at coordinate 9,644,112 of CM067213.1, forward strand.
TCTATCCTGTATATAAATGGGTTTTATATGATTCTTTTGTCTGTACCTATAATTTGCTTAATAGGTCTGTCGCCTTCAGATAACAGCTATTAATTTGGTGCTTAATTCAAATAGTTTCTATATTTTACCCCGTGAAGTTTATAATATTTAATGGGAAGTTACATTTGTGAATTATAATGAGAAAGTAAAAACAGTTTAAAATATTGTTATTTCTTCTCAAGTTTATTAAAGTGGATTAGACTGTATGGCATTTTAGTTCGAAAACAAATTAGCTGAAAATGTCTTCCATATTTCTTTGTCAAACCTACGGCGTTTCACTAATGTAGAAGTATGTCTCCTTGTCTTTTTTTCCAGAGGTCTCCTGTTAGTTGTCTTTAACTTTTATGCACATAACGTTTTGGTAACTGCAATGTAGGAACTCAAAGGGCATAAACTTCAACACTTGACAATCGCATTTCTCTAACAAATTATTACTTTTACAGGCATTTGATCGGGTTCTTCCTTTTTCTCTCCCTGACCATATACACTGCAATTAAGCTTCCAGAGGTCGTTGATCTTCATGCTCTACAGCATTTTCCTGATGTGTTGAAAAAAGCTGATTTGCACAAATTACATGAAGAATTCATGACATGCCTCCCCTCCTTACCCAACATGCCTGACCTGAACAGACTTAGAGAAGAGTTGAAGACTTCTTTACCTTCAATGGATCTGCTGCCGTCACTCTCTGGTTGGCATGTCATGGAACTTCTGAATAATTGTTTGCCTCAACGATTCTCCCATGGCAACCAAACTGATGTTTGTGTTCTGGTACTCTTTAGCCCTAGAACGAATGATGTTAACTTATCATAAGATTGCTGATATTATTTGTTATATTATTAATTATCTTTTAGGCGTTTAGAGTTTTCCATCATGTTCTCTAAGCTGAACCTGTTTGTATGGGAATTTCTTGCATTTAGTGGTCTCTAATGTCTGATGTCAAGGAATCCTCAAAGTATAGAAAACTCAGAAAACAAGTTAAAAACGCAGAAATTATCTATTGCTCCAAAATTGCAGGATTTGAAGACCGAATTAAATCATTTACTCTTCCATCTTTTTTGTTTGTAAAGCCTAATGGGTTTGACAAAGATGTCCTCATCAATGCCACTCTCTGCTGAAATGACACTTTTTCTCCTGATTTTCTTAATTATCAACAGGGTCATCTCTTTTCTTTTTGGGGTTCTGCAAACAATTGATCTACTGTTGTTATAGTTGTCATATGTGTATAATATAACCCATGTGATAGTGCCCCTGGAATTACTTTTGAAGTTGAATTACCTCTTCATGGTTTTCTGTCAAATAGCTTATGCTAAATAGGGTCTTGCATCCTTTAATGAACATTTAACTGTTACTTTCTTCTCCAACCCAATAGGAGCAACAAATGGTTTATTTATAGTTGAAATAATTTTATATTTTGGCTACTCAAATTATCGTATCATTGTCCATGTAAGATGACATGCGGGAAAATTGAGCATACTCTGCATTGATAGTTCCGTCCTATTTCCTAAATGGTTGACATCTAGTGCTGGATGCATTCTTAATGTTGAGCAGTTTACAATTTTCTTATGCGACTAATGGTACTACAGTACTAGTTGCAATGAATCAATAGCCCCTTGAAGAAATGTATTAAATTGAACACAGATGCACAAACACACAATCTTATTGTGTGAGTTCACTTTCCATTGTCAATGTTAATGTTTATTGGGAGATGTATCCAGCTAATAGCTTTCTTTTTATTTGTTGTTCTGAATATTGCAGAGTAGCATGAAGGAGGATTTAGCAAACATAATAGCACCACTTATGCTGAGGCCAATCACACGATGGCCATTCTTTGCTTTCTTGGGAGGAGCCATGTTTTGCTTGTTGTCCAGCAGTGCATGCCATCTTCTCTCTTGCCATTCTGAGCGAATGTCATATATCATGCTCAGACTGGACTATGCTGGAATTGCAGCCCTTATATCTACCTCATTCTACCCCCTTGTCTACTACTCCTTCATGTGTAACCCGTTCTTCTGCAACCTCTACATGGGCTTTATAACCCTCTTGGGAATTGCTACAGTTTTGGTTTCCCTCATACCAGTCTTTCAGAATCCTGAATATCGTATTGTTCGTGTATCTCTATTTTTAAGCATGGGCATGTCTGGGATTTTACCTGTTATGCACAAGCTTGTCTTGTTTTCTGATCAACCTGAGGCACTCCACACAACCGGATATGAGATTCTAATGGGGGCTCTCTATGGGGTTGGAGCCTTGGTTTATGCCACAAGGGTTCCGGAACGATGGATGCCTGGGAAATTCGACATTGCAGGGCACAGCCACCAATTGTTTCACATATTAGTAGTGGCAGGCGCGTACACTCATTACCGTGCGGGCCTTGTTTACCTCAAATGGCGCGATCTAGAAGGTTGCTGAATTAGCAAATTAGGCAGATGGCCTCTAGTGTTCTAGTGGGTGAGGTCTTTTGTTTGTTGTTCTTCTTTGTGTAGCTGAAGACTGAAGTTGGTGTAGTGTAGATATGTGATTGCCCATTGTCACTCTGTAAATTCAAGCACAATGTTAAACGTTGTGCTTGGTTCCAAAGAAAATAAAATATTATTTGTCAGAAATTGAAAAAAAAAATTGTCTTAGAGTATTTAGCCGGACATGTGTAGAACAACTTGTAAGTTGTAATTTTCGTATCAAAATCCAATATAATAAAGACGCCGGCTTCCCTCTAGTTTGTATTTTAAATTTAATATTTTTTCTTTCTAACTTTGAAGCTTATTAGGATAGACCAGAAAATGGAAGAGAAAAAAAAAAATTTGCTTTCATTGAGAGTTGAACTCAAGACCTCCCGCTTACTAAACGGGTGCTCTAACCAACTGAGCTATGAAAGCTTCTTGTTCATATAACCACAATAAGTTATTTTAAAATAATTCATACTTGGGCCTGTGGGCCATTATGTCAGACGGACACAGACAGAACATTTATGCGTGTCGTTTTCCCTGGTGGCCCATGGAGTCATCGTGCAAGTAAGTAGAAAAAGAAAAATTGTAAAAGCAAATGAGAAGCATGAAAAGCATAAAGTTGTTGGTGAAAAATAATAAGCAACGATTTCGTAATAACTTATGTAATCTGCAGCTTTGGAAATTCACACAATTAGCTCAAGACTTAAAGATTTCCCTCCTTATTGGGGGGTGTGTGGAGAAAGTTTCTGAAGATAAAAATGCATATCTAATTATGTAATTAACTGATTTGATCTTTTAGCTGATTTCAGTATATCTTTAAAGATACAAATGAAATGATCAATTTATTGCAAATGCAATGTCTACAAAGTTGTCCTAATAAACTAAAAAAATTTAGCAGTGAAATTAGTATAGGAGATAATCTATGTTATTGATTTTTTTAATAAAGTAAACTATAGGGTTAAAGCCTCATGCCCTAAAGAAATTTTTTGACTCCTTTTCTGCGTACTACTAGCGCATTATGTTCTATGTGATGAATCAATATTTTACTTATCATGATGAAGTTTTAAATGCAAAATAATATTCTGATCGTCTTAAAATCACTCAAATTGCTCTAAATGATGTTACGATCACACTGAAAAATTAAACATGACTGACCGAGCCAAGGATTGGCACAAATACAGTGTAAAACACATTAGATCATTAGATCAATCATAAAACATTGCAATAATTACCCACCATATTTGCCTCCATTGCTTTTAGGAAAACAATCCCTGTCTCCCATAAACGTCTTCCAAAACATAAATTCATTTTAGGCAAGTGTCACTTGCCTCCCAAGCCACACCCAAAATCGAAAAACTCAGAACCCCATTTCTCTATCTTAAAAAAGAAGTCTTGCGCAGTTTCCCTCACACTAATTTTCTCAGCCCCCAAACAACTTTTATGGCGAAATCGACCCATCCAACAAAACCCTGTGCAGACGGATTTTGTTTTCTCGCTGGCCTCTTCTTCGGCCTTTTTTGTTTCTTGTCCCTAACCCTTTACCATTACAAACCCCATTTTGGCTTTATCCCTCTTTCTGCAGCCTCAGGTTACGGGGCGGAGGTTCCGATTCTCCATTCCGACCCGCCCCATGAAACCTTCTACGACGACCCGGAACTGAGCTATTTCATAGAGAAGCCAGTCAATAACTGGGACCAGAAGCGGCTCGTTTGGCTAGACTTTCACCCGTCATTCGCCGCCGGGTCACGAGATCGGGTACTCCTCGTCACCGGATCGCAGCCGTCCGTTTGTAAGAACCCGATTGGCGACCATCTCCTTCTGAGGTTCTTCAAGAACAAGGTGGACTATTGTCGTCTTCATGGCCACGACATATTCTACAACGACGCGTACTTGCATCCCAAGATGGACTCTTATTGGGCCAAGCTACCTATAATTCGGGCCGCGATGCTGGCCCACCCGGAAGCTGAATGGATCTGGTGGATGGACTCCGACGCCGTGTTCACCGACATGGAGTTTAAGGTTCCGCTGGGTCGGTACAAAGACCACAATCTTGTGGTCCATGGTTGGCCCAATATGGTTTACGAGGATAAGAACAAAAGTTGGACCGGGCTCAACGCCGGCGTATTGTTAATCCGAAACTGTCAATGGTCCATGGATTTGATTGATGTATGGGCCTCGATGGGCCCATTGAATCCGGATTTTGAGAGGTGGGGCCAGATTTTAACATCGGTATTTAAAGACAAGTTATTCTCGGTCTCGGACGATCAATCGTCTCTGATTTATTTACTCTTTACAAATAAGGATAAATGGGGGGACAAGACTTATTTAGAAGGAGAGTATAATTTGGAAGGTTATTGGTTAGCTTTAGTTGGGAAATACGATATCTTGACCAAGAGTTATATTAAGATGGAGCGAAACGAGGGCGTTTTAAGAAGGAGACATGCGGAGAAAGTGAATGAGTGGCATGATACGGAGAGAGAAAAATATCTCAAGGGGCGTGAGAGGAGACCTTTCGTAACACATTTTACAGGTTGCCAACCGTGTAGCGGAGAGCACAATCCACAATATTCAGCCGATTTGTGTTGGAATGAGATGAAGAGGGCTTTGAATTATGCAGATAATCAAGTGCTTAAGAACTATGGTTTTGTGCATCCGGAATTGAGTTCGTCAGACGTTTCTGCTGTAAGGAGTTAATCTTCAAATATTATAATCTAATCATAATATTTTTATTTTAACTTATGATCCTTAGAATCCGTAGAGTGGACCAGCGAAGCCTCTGATATATTATCAAATTGGAAATGCTGCCAAATTAGAGAGAAAACAAAAACTTGGTGAATAGAAAAACACATGAGTTTTGGTGGCCTATATATGCTTATAGACGAACGAGTTGTTTATGTTAATAAAATGAATTAAAATATTAGGGCATTAGATTAGAGAGGCAAAGTATAAACAAACTACATATGGAAGGCATTAAGTTGTGAATCTTCCGACACTCGTATCTGCTCTCTTTGTGTTTAAGCTGATGTATGGTGATAACCAAATGGGTTTATGATCAACTATATTATAACTTAAAGCAATCCACTTGTAAATTTCATCGCTTTTTCTTTAAAAAAATTACGTTTGAAATCCCTTATTATTATTATTATTATTTTTTAAAGTGTATATCAAATAGCAAAAGACCTACTAGTATAGTATAGTGGTTTAGAGCAATTATTCCCCTGAGGAAAAGTCTTGAGTTCGAATCCTAGCATCCGCATAGTGTGTAAGTGTAGTATACTATTGTCCCTCTTAACATGAAATGTCCTTACAAAATAAGCTATTACGTATATATTTTTAAATTTTTTATTCGACCAGGTATCAAACTTCAATGTGACATATAAGAAGAACTAACTCTTTCCATAAATCGAGCATTGTATTTTCCAAATAGATAACCATGTCGTCATGTTGATATGGTGTACAAACTATTGAAAATACATGTGTAGTTCAACTTGTTACAACCAATTATAAACTAATGTAGGATAAAATATGGGTAAATTCCTACGAAGAAAAATAAAGAAAATAACTTGGTTCAAAATTGGCAAGAAATCGAGCAAGGCATGAAAGTTATACTCAAATATTGATTATGGCGTTAAAAACGATTTATTGTTTGAATTTTCGGATTGCTTGAGCAAATTTAAAGTGAATATGTTTCTGGTGAGGAAAATATTTTATTTAATATTTGTTTATAATTTTAGAATAAGTTACCATTTGTGATATTATTTTCCCGATATGATTTTAAAATTAAGATTTGAACTGTGATTATTATGGAACTTTAGGATTTGCCAATTATTAAGGTTTTGAGTTTACTATTTAAACAACCCATGAGCTTGTATTTGTAATATTATTCATATTCTTATCATAAAGTCATTGAGATTTTATCATATATTTTTTTATTGATTTAAATTTGTTAATTTAAGGGGTAAAATGCTAATCAGAGATTATTGGCCACTCTTAATTGTAAATATCAAATTCCTTCCCTTTAAGTTTTGGACCATATAGTTTTGAGGGATTATAAACGAGGTCCATGTTCCCTTACTGCCTCCTCAAAATGACCATAATACCCTCAACCTCTCTGATAAAACGCAGCCATATACTGTGTAAACCTGTAAGCATTGGTGTTGGTCACGAAAGTGAAACCGCCAATTGTAATTTCGAACCCAAAAGTGTCGGTTCATAATTACATAATCCAGGTGTCACCTCGATCAAGACTTGACCAGACAAGGGACCCTCGTACTGCCGTAGATCACGTTGAAGCCCTCTCTCCTGCCTGCTTGCCTGCCTTGTGGCGCACTTTAGCATCTTCTGCGTTTCAAAACCGACTGTGCACACTCCCTTTAAGTCCCCACTTAAAAAACTTAAGCCCTCTGCTAAGCATATCTATCTACACACCAGCAGAGAGACCAGAATAGAAGCTTAAAGAAACTCCATCCAATCCATCCATCCATCCATGGCCGCCAAACGACGCCGTTGAGAACCCAATCTCAGCCACACACACAGCTATAATGCTCTCGCCTGAGCTCCCTCCAATGTCGAAACCCTCTCCCAGAACCAAGCCCTCTTCTTGGCTCGCCGATAGCTTGCTCTTCTTCAGCGGTGCATTTCTCGCTCTCCTCGTCCTCTTCACTTTTTACTCCTTCGTAAGCACTTATTCATCCCCCGATTTCGGCCGTACGGTCACTTCTCCTCCGCCCACCGCCGAACCCGATCAATGCGCCGACGATGCTAACCTACGCCGCGACCCGCCGGACCCTACCTTTTACGACGACCGGGAAGTCCGGTACACGCTCGGGGACCCGGTTCAGAACTGGGACGAGAAGCGGCAGCAGTGGCTGCTGCTTCACCCCTCGCTCGCCGCCGGAGCAGGGGAGAGGATTCTGATGGTGACGGGATCTCAGCCGGCCGCGTGTCGTAATCCTATCGGCGATCATCTCCTCTTGCGGTTCTTCAAGAACAAGGTGGACTACTGTAGATTCCACGGGCACGAAATATTCTACAACAACGCACTGCTGCACCCGCGGATGGGCAGCTACTGGGCCAAGCTGCCCGTAATCCGGGCCGCCATGGTGGCCCACCCGGAGGCCGAGTGGATCTGGTGGGTTGACTCGGACGCGTTGTTCACCGACATGGAGTTCAAGCTCCCTTTGGACCGGTACAAGAACCACAACCTCGTCGTCCACGGCTGGGCCCACCTGGTCATGGAGACGCACAGTTGGACGGGGCTCAACGCCGGCGTATTCTTGATCAGGAACTGCCAGTGGACCATGGATTTTCTCGAGGTGTGGGCCAGCATGGGCCCACAGACCCCGGACTACGAGAAATGGGGAGAAACCCTCCGGTCAACGTTCAAGGACAAGGCGTTCCCGGAGTCAGACGATCAGACGGGCCTCGCTTACTTGATCTACAAGGAGAAGGAAAAGTGGGGGAAGAAGATTTATCTGGAAAGCGAGTATTATTTCGAAGGGTACTGGGCGGAGATCGTCGGGACGCTTGACAAGATTGAGGACCGGTACGCGGAGATAGAGAGAGGGGAGGAGGACAATGCGGTGCGTTTAAGGAGGCGGCACGCGGAGAAGGTGAGCGAACAATACGGTGCGTTTAGGGAGGAGTATTTGAGTGAGGCGGGGTACGGGAAAGGGAGCTGGAGGCGACCGTTCATCACACACTTCACCGGATGCCAGCCGTGCAGTGGGAAGCACAACGAGATGTACACGGCGAATTCGTGTTGGGATGGGATGGAGAAAGCGTTGAATTTCGCTGAGAATCAGGTGCTTCGCAAATACGGTTACGTGCACCCGAGCACACTGGATCGTGCGGTCTCTCCCGTGCCGTTTGATTACCCGTCCGAGTAAGATTAGCCCATCAATTCAAGTCATCATTGGGTCACTTTGAAAAAGAAAGGTACGTAAGTGCTTTTGCTTTTTCGGGGTTTGCTTAATTAATTAGCTTTTTAGCTGAGCAAATGCCAAAGGTGTTTCGCTTGTTGGTGGGTTTTAGATTTTTCAAGCGGTGCATGATGGGAGCATGATTTTCAACTTTTCATAGGTGATGATGAAAGCAAGCAAAGCATTATAATGTGTTGTGTTGTGACTTAAAAATATGTTCCAAATTGCACACAAGAAAATGACTAAAATATTGGATTTGGATTTGTTCAGTTGAGAAGTTAGAGCTTCACACATAAAAGGTATCTGGGCAGTTGTTTCTAGATGATGACAATTTGAGGACCATGATGACATCTAAATTGCTGGGAACAATGATAATATTAATTGTTTTTTATTTCCTTTTTAATGAGGAATTTAATAATTAAATCCTTTCTCTTTAGACAAACAAAAAGAAACACATTTTAAATTTCTGATCACTGTTTTATTAGCTGCTGCTGTCACATATCTACCTTACCTACCCTCTTTTATTTTGCAAGCATTACACTTCATTCTTCATAGCTTATTGTAGTATTTGCTGAGCTCTAAGCATTAATCATCTAGAACTTATGATGGTGTTTCATATTTTGATTCTTGATTATAGGAACTCTGGCTCTTCATGGTATATGCGCTATGCGAAGCTTCCGATAATTCCTGGACTACTGTCACTTTTTCGGTAGCAGGTAGCAGATAATTCCCGGACCAGTATCATTTCCGGTCACGTACCAACATGTTATGTATGAGGCTAGTCTAGCAATATGCAGACATTTTCATTCTCCAGTTTATATTTAGAATTCACTTCTACATTTTCCCTTTCTGGTTCTTAGTGCATGATTATTTACATGTATTCGGGATGTGTAGAGAAGTATCGAGTGCATATCCCGCTTAGATTTTCAGTAATTCTTGTAAATCCAAATGTTACTATGTACTTTTCTCAACAACAACAAAAAAAGTTACTATGTACTTAGCCTAGAATGTAATAAATTTGGTTGAGAAACATTGGAAGCTCAACCCTTTATAGAACCGAGCTTAAGCATCTGTGCACATCATTTTGGTATCCAGAGAAGTATACAAATCATAAAGTCATCCCAAGACATCAATCATTCATTTTCGTGACATTGTAAGCTAATTTTTTCTAACGACCGTGCAAACTTCTAGTAAGAAAAATTTGACAGTGCAAAATTGCCCGCGCTTCAATCTTGCTCTTTTTCCCTGGCCAGCTTCTTTGCCTTCCTCCTTTGCTTTACCTTGTTCTGATTACTGCAAGCAGGTGGCTCATCTCCTGAACAAACCCAGCCTCGTGTGAATTTTCAGTTTCCACTTTGTCATATAAAATTGTCAAAAACAGAACCCATAATTTCAAAAACGCAACAGCAAATATGAAAAAATTTCTAACCTGGTTTCTCGACGATAGCAGCATCAGGTTCCTCAGAGGCATTACGTCGAACACCTTGAGCTTCATTTTCACCTTGATCGACGGTTGGAGGTAAAAGGGGCCCAATAAGTTCTCTACGGCGGGAAGCATCTTCCCTGAGCTTCTTCTTGCGGAGTCTCTTCCGCTGAGCCCTTGTAAGCCTCTGAGGCTCACTTTCACCATTACCATCATCATCACCGCTCGTCGTTGCAGACCCACTTTCCCCCAAGTCTTCTTCAAAGTCTTGAAGTAAAATGCTCAATGGCACGTCCTCATCTTTTGGCTGTAAACAATTTTATCCTTAGTTACAATGAAAAAGTTGTAGAAAAATTATAAAAAAGATCAGAGAGAGAGAAAGAGAGAGTGTGTGTGTACTGGTGGTGATGATGGAGGGGAAGGAGGCGGGAAAAGTGTGTTGAGGACAGCTTCATTGAACTTGCGTCTCTTCTCTTCCCTGCGCATCTTGATGAAAAAAATAACTAAAAACCACTGAAATTACTTGGTTCTTAGCTTTAAAGAAGAAACGATTTACGACACGTTGTTTGGGATCGTTTCTCTGGAAGTTATAGTTTGGCTTTTGTTTTCTAAGCTCTGGTTTCCAGCTTATACTCTGCTGCAGCTTTTAAATTCAACGAATTTTTTTGGTTGAAAACTAATGAAAGAATGAGGGAGAAATGAGTGCTAGATGACTATTTTGGAGTGTTAATAAAACAAGGATACTTGCCTCCTTACATGTACCCCTTCATGCAAATCGTAGTTTGACACATATACAACAATAATTCATCAAAAACACACCCAAAAAAAAAAAAACTTCTACTTACATTGTAGGAGCTCCTACTTATCTATTAAGGAGGGAAGTATTTTCCTTAAAACAATATTATCGCCACATAACAGACATAAAATATACAAAATTTATTGAACATTTTTATCCAAATTCAATATTAAATAACATGGAAACATGGTAACAAAAGGTGCTTATGTAACTAAAAATTTTGCTACTTTGGAAAGGGTGGTCACAGTGGGTCTTGGGAGATCCACCTTTTGAACATGGCAAAGCACTCCTTAGGCTTATACTCTGGGGCTGTGTGACCCCCTCCCTGCACAGAAACAGCAAATTATGAAGAATTCAATTTTCTATAATTTAGGCCATCATTTCCGCTACGAACCTTAGTGTAGGAAATTCACAAGCACTCTTACCTTAACAGTTGCAAATGTAAAGTTGTTTGAGTGTTTCCTTGAGTATCTGCACACAGGTAACAACACCAGTAAGCAAGATTTCAATTCAAACCTGCTACAAATTATGCAGCTACCTTGTGATGCATTTTCAGCCTACCCTGCAATTTCACCGTCAACCAGCCACGGTCTCCAGAGATGAACGACGGTAAAGTTCAGAGACCTAATCCATGCAAGGGTTCCCAGGTAGGGTACCAACATGTCATGGTCACCGCTGCATAAACATATAGTTCTCAAAGATCTCAGAAATTCACAAATCTAACTTCAACTACATTCGTTCGTGTCACCAATTGGGAAACGATTCCTAGTATTTACCACATAGGATAAATTTTGGGTGACGGCATGAGAAGAGATGAGTGCAAAACCTGTATATTAGAGCTCGATAACCTCTGGTGTTGAGAGATAGATGATAGCTAACCACACTTTGGAAATATCTTCTGTACGGCAAGCTGCTGCTGTTGCATCTCATCCAGAAAATCCTCTTGTTTTATTCCCAAAAGGTAAAACGAAATGTCATAAATTTGTGTTTACGGCAGGAATTTTTGTGTATAATATGCGCGCACGGACGTGCACACACACACACACACACATCTATGGAGAGTTAAGCATTTCCTACAGTGAGTTTACTTTACAGTTATTCAACATTCTCTTACATTGTGAACATGAAGCGCCTTTTGAACATTATCATCGTTCACCCAAACATGGATCAGCAAATTCTTGTAATCCTGTAAAAAGGGCCATCATTTCCACAACACCTAGCTCATTGGAAGTACTAAAGAAAATTGAAGAATTACCCTGCACCCAAATTTTGGAAAACCAAGTCCTGGCTCTTGAAGTTTTGGATGAAGGCTCAGGTGAATCGAGTTGGGTTTAAATTGCGAATCTTCCGAGCTTTCCAGGAGATTCTTCTGGTGGTCCTTACTATTTGCGTTAGAGCTTGGTCTACACTGAGGCTCCAAGATGTGCCCAAAATTTAATTTTTCAGTGCACTACAAAGGCAAACAAAATTATATATATACTAAAACTGAATAAAAGTTACTGTTCTTAGACTATTCATTTTAACAGTAAAATGCCGTTTGTGCCCCTGCTTGACTGGTTGCCCTCTTACCCAATGAACAGAGCAATGTCTTTTTTGCCCTGATGACCAACGACATAACCCTTTTGCCCTCTTATTCTCTGGTTCTCCTCCTCCAGCATTACGACTCACTTCTCTTCATACAATTCCCACCATCAAGAACCGAATTTTGATCGCATCCTCCAAGCACACTGAGCTTCCCCAACTCTTCTTCAGCAGAACAACTCAAATTTTCTGATATTTCACACTCCTCCTTCTCCACACAACCAATTGGCACAGACCCATCGGCAGTTTATTCAGACCCACAACCAGTTGGGTCATACACATTAAGAATTGGCCTTTGGCCTTCGCCGCCATCTTCCTCTCCAATAGACTCTTCTTCAACCACCTGAACCTTGACCTCCCCTGTTTCTGCCGTATCAGGGTTTGGTATATCCTGAAACCAGACTCAAAATCCAAGAACGAATCTACAAACGTGAAGTCTCGGGGATCAACAGGGGCAGGTGGGTCCTTCGAATTCTTGGTCCTCTGTCTGACGTTCGTCTGACAGATTTCCGATCTGCGATTTCTTCCATCGTTTCTCTTCAGGTTTGCATCCCCTCAACTTTTTAATGGATTAATAGCTTGCTGATGGGTTTCTGAGAGGTGGATGTTGATGTTGTTGCATTATCTGACAAATTTGAATGTTTTGATTAAAGAAATACATATGTTTACGCAGGAATATTAATAGTCATGCTACAATTTGTTTAAATTAACATCTAATTACCAAAAATAAAAACAAAAAATTCATGCTATAATATATGCAACACGTTGTTAATCACATCACATTATGCAAAACATGTATCCAGGTTTTGTAATAAACATTGGTTAATTAGCATGGGAATGACTATAGAAAGAGGTTGTGTATATGAGTGTGTTGTTCTGTTTTGATAAATGGGAAGGCAGCTGTGATTGGATTTCTATTGTTGTTAGATTTTGAAATTTTGACTGGTACAGGTATTCTCAAGGGAACTGACTTTTTGGACTGTATTTACTCTGTTTCAAATGCTTTGCAGTAAACATTTCTCTGAAATGAACCAAAAATTATATACACTACTTAACCCAAGCAAACAAAAGTGGGTGTTTTTATGAGTCATAATATATATATATATATGTATATTATTAATTTGATGTTAAAGCTCCTTCAGTTTGTCATTTTGGATATCTATATAAGTTTATATGTTTGTAAATCTTTTGAGAAGTAGACCATTTTGGATCATTCTTAGGTTTTGCACTTCCTCTATCTAAAGCATCTGTAATATATAATACAATTTACATCATAGCATATGCTTTGTAATATACTTACAAAACTTGAGCCGCTCTTCTTTTAACTTGACAGATTTTCGAACATCATAGCATATGCTTTGTAATTTACATCATACCTACATCATAGCATATGCTTTGTAATACAATTTAACACTATATAAAATATGTAGAAACCTACATATCCTCTGTTTGTTTGCTAAGAAAATGCAAGAAAAAAAAAACAGAAAATTTCATTTTGAGGTCACCCACTTAATAACATTAGTATTTTTTTTAAAAATTGAAATCACTTGGGTTTCTGTGGAAATTCAAGGACATAAGGGCAAAAGTTTGAGTCTTTGTTTTATAATTATGTTGGATTGAAAATTCGGTGCCTTTGTTCTTTCTTGCATGTGCTTGGAATTACAATGAAAATTTTCTTTCATTATTTTTTTTTATTTTGTTGTTGAAGGGTTTGAGCATGAGGACAAAGGTGATTTTGCAACCTCACCAAAGCATTTCAGGTAAGAACCATATCCTTGAATTGCTCTTTTGGACCAAAATTAAGCCTTTTGTGTGATGGTTTATCATCTGATTGGGTTCTATATTTGAGCTTATGGATTGGTTCATGGTGGATTTGATTTTGCACTCAAGAGTTGCTTGGGTGAAACTGATGACTGTGTGCATTGCAGTACTACAACAACAAAATGGCGGAATTACATCTATTCATGGACTTTGAAATAGAAACGAGGTTTGCATCTTTTAATCGTCTCCACTGTATTTCAATTTCTTTCCCTTTTATTAATTTTGATTATATTTCACCCCTGTGATGGGATTGAACATGCTTTTGAATTGGTAATGGGAGTTGACTGTTTGTGCTTGAACAAAGGCTTGCTATTGGCCTTGCTGTTGTCGTGGGATAGAGCCAGCGTATATGTACAAAAAGTTACGGTATACATTATTCTCTCTCCCTCTCTTTAATTTCAGTTTATTTTTTCTTTAATAGAATTTCATCAAATATGTTGGTTCTGGATTTTTGTTGTTGAAGAAATATACAATAAAGGTGTTCTATGACGTTCAGTGTAAGTAAATATCTTTTGTAGAACAACACAGGATGTTGACTGACTTTGAAGGTGCTACAAGAAAAAATGAAGTAAGGTTACGCATCTGGTCTAGCAAAGAGGTTTGTGAATTGTTCTCTCATCCACAATTTTTTTTTTTCTTTTAATAAGTCAATTACATCTCAGCCTTAAATTCACATTTATATATATATATTTATGTTAAATTTAATGAGAATTTCTGTTACAGAATTCTGAATTATGCAATTTTTTTTTTCCATTTAAGGGCACTGGGATGCTTAGGGGTTCTTTTTATTCTCTTTTTCAGTGCATGTTATAACTTAGATAGGTCTGCTTTAAGAAGATTGGTTTTATGTTTGAAGAATACCCATTTGGTTTTAGATGTAGTTTATTTAGTTAAATATATGGCTACTGATGAAATGGATTAGCCAAATACTGCATATGTAATCTGCATAAAATTCTTAGCATTGTTGTAAACAATTAGTTTAAGTGGAGGATTGTTGTATGAAATTTGGTAAACAAATATCTAGAAATTAGCTTCACAGTTTCTTAGGTTCCATTTAATTTGGTTTTTGTTTTTGTGTGATATATTTCTCTTAGGGTGTGTCAAATAGTAAAGCTGCAAGCATCCATTCCACGATATAATGCAATAGACTTATTCCAAAACTTAAGTCTATTGTTTTGATTGAGTGTTTTAGTGCTCATATTCAAGTCATTTTTTAACTATAAATCCCTAATTGATGATAATTCCTAATATTTTTAATTAGTTGAAATTTTTATAATGAGTTATTGGATGAATGTTGATAATTTTGTATGTGGATAATGATATATTGGATTGGATTAATATTGATGATTTTGTGTGTGGATCATGTTTTGTTGGATTAGATGACTATGTATGATTATTTGATTTGTTGGAATTTAGGGTTTATGATTTGTTGATTAAATTTTGTGATGGACTTCTTTTCCTTTCTCTGTATGTTCATTTGTCTTAGTTAAATTTGTTTCTAAAAAAAAAAAAAAAAGATTTGTTGATTAATTGATATGACTGTTTGGTTTGATTAATTCATGTGTATGGCAGAAAAGGTTTGAAGCTGCATTTGGAGCCTCATGTGTTTGGCTTGCGAGCTTGATTTGCTTCCCTAGGTTTTAATTCTCTTCCCTCTCCATCTCTGATTTTAATCTATTGGTTTAGAAAAGCTCATATTCAAGTACTTTTTAAACTCTAAATCCCTAATTGATGATAATGCCTAATATTTTTACTTAGTTGAAATTTTTATAATGAGTTATTAGATGAATGTTGATGATTTTGTTTGTGGATAATGATTTATTGGATTGGATGAATATTGATGATTTTGTTTGTGGATAATGATTTGTTGGATTATAGATGACTATATTTGATTATGTTATTTGTTGTAATTTAGGATTTATGATTTGCTGATTAAATTTTGTGATAGACGTTTTTTTGTTTAACTTAATAATCTGTTTATCCATGACGTGTAAATAACGTAATATCATATTAAAAAAATTTAAGGGGTGTTTTGAATCAAGTGCTTCCTTCAATTCTTCAGGAAGACGGCTATTTTGGTAAACTAAATTGAGTTTGAGCTTATGGGGTTAAACTTTTTGCCATATTTTTATTGCGCAGTTTCTTTTCTTATTCTTATATGCAGGGATGATTTTTTTTTTTTTTTTTCAGTTCCAAACAGATTCACATTACTTTTCTCTTGCTGAAATTGTGAAATATATGTATATAGGGGAACCTAGATTAAGAAATAGCAGTTACGCATTATGCCCTTTTCATAAAATTCTATATATTTTTCTTCTGATTTAATTTCAGGCTTCCATGAAAATTTTGATCTAGGATGCAGTGATTTGAGGTGTAACTTTGCGCTTACTAGATCTCTCAACTCAATCTTAGGTAATGAACTCTACAACCCGTGTTTTTTTTTTTTTTTTGGCTTTTCAATACCTCTTTATTGCTTCCACTCCATGATGCTAACTTTATTTTGGTTTCTTTTGTTTTGTAGATGAAGTCAGTTTTAGTAGAACATGACTATATGTAAAGACCTATCCAAACTCTTTTGAACAATGAGCAGCTCAATGTTGTCGATATTTTGATGTTTTGACTGCTACTTGATTTATTAAAATATGGCCAATATTTTGACATGACAAACAGCATAAAAAAACATGTTATTATCCTATTTTTTGTTACTTAGACTTGCTAAACAAAGCATGATACCACTATTTAGATCTCCATGTCAGTATAAATAGTACCATTTTTCCTACATATTTTCATAACTTTGTATATATTTTACACAATTTTAAAACCCGCAGCATCGCGCGGGCATTATTGCTAGTGGTATCTAATAAACAATGTGGATAAAATGTAGGGAAACAGATTATAATTCTAGTTTGAATAGGAAAAAGAAATATTTATATATATATGTAAAAATGTTCCCACCACTGAGAAAGCCTGGAGATCCATTGCACATTGTTTATTGCTTTGGTTGATTCCTGTGTACAGTCCTCTGCAACTGCTTTTTTGCTGACTAAGAAAAATGTGCTGCCTCTTAAATATTCATATTAAAAGTAAGTCAAACTAAGCAGATAGATGGAAACTATATGCGTTACATTCATGGATGATGAACTTGAGAATATAGATAATTGATTGTTTTAGGTACCTTGTAGAGTTCATCTGATATAAGTGCAAGACGATGGGCAAATGGAACCCTTGAATTTGCATCAATATTAATATCTGTCGATGGGTTCCCCAGTAGATAACCCTGGAAAAGTTTCTAAAAGTTCTTACGCCCTTAAGAAAATTCAACTTCCTGGTGAAGTAACAAAGTTTGGTCCTAGAATACATACTTTGAAATTGATTTCTGGTATGCTTCCGGCTTCAATACCTGCAGTATCATAGCAAGCTAGTTAATAAGTCCATCGACAGTTAATTATTTGAGAAATTGTTTGATATGTCACCACCCTTTGCTATTTCTTCAGCTACAACTGGAACAATCATGCCAGAGAATGAGTCACCAGCAATGTAGATTGCGTTTGAAATGAATTCAGGGTGAGAGAGTAACCACTGCATAATAAGAAGAAGACGATGCACACAAATCAAGTTCATGAACGTGTAACACATATGCTTTAGTAAAGAACAATATTCTCTTTTGTACTAGATACAGATCTTAGTAGAGTCACGAAACATCTTATTGTGCATAATGCCGGGTGCTTGTGTTTGCATATCATCTCAATGCAATTGTTGTGCTAATTTACCTTCTTGAGGAAACCATAAATATGATTAACAAAGAAAGTATCACTGGACCCTTTCGAGCTTCTTGAATATGAAAACCCGGTGCCAATAGGTGCATCCACAAATATTATGCTGGAAACCTAATGCATCACGATTATGCAGAAAACAACATTAGGAAATTGCAGTAAGAGAAGAGCAGTTGTCCAAGAATAAGGATAGTTAACATGCACATTTGAACAGGTCAGAAATTTATCTTGCCTTTGTCCATGAGTACGGATTAATCACAAAAGTTGGTAAGCTACCATTATACTCCACCATGTTAAACTTCATAGGGCCTACACAAAACCACAAATTAGTCAAAAGCTTCTTGCGGACTGAGGGTAAGGCTCATTTAAGATGGAAAGCATTTCATCGTGAAGGAATTGGAAGCTGGTAAGCACTTGTCGGAGACCAGTCACTCAGTGGAAAGGTGATCGAGAAAGCTTAAAAAGACAAAGTTACAATAATTCTTTTTTATTTTATTTTCTGGAACAGTAAAACTTGTACTTTATGAGAAATGCTCTTATGTTCAAACTCTCATTCTAGACTACTATTAGTATTAGGTAGACTTTTATTCCTATGAGTGTGTGATGTGTCGTTCAGATTCACAATCTCTATTATCTTATGATTGCCGCTTTAGATTCGCAGCAAAAAAACAATGTACAGAATTTGTTGGAGGCCAGTTCTGTATAACATGGATACTAGACTAAAGCATCAGACTTTCACATTAATCAAATGATAAATCACAACAAAAGAAGCAAAAAAAAAAAAAAAAATGTCATAGAAATATAGTAGCACATTAGTCTAAGTTGCATTTGGTGTACAAACCTATCTCAAAAGCAAGCCCAGATAGACCAGAGCAAGTAGGACCACCAGTGAGCCAGAGCATAAGAGGATCATCCCTTGGGTTTCTTTCAGATTCAACAAAGTAATAGAAGAGCTGCACATCTTCTTTCTCATCAACCCCAATATACCTGAAACCCATCACCAAGGCCATATATATATATATATATATATATGTGGATATTTTGCTTCCACAATATACACACACACACGCACAGACATATATTTGAAATGTGCTGAGATTAATTTGGCATGATCTTACAAATTCATGGATTTATTTATTCCAAAATATTGGTAAATTCAACAAAGAAAACAGAAGGGGTTGAAAGAGGAATGAGCACTATTGAGTAGCAGATGACTCACCCAGTTTCAAGTTTGAAGGGAAATCCTGGCAGGGACTTGATAATTGTGCAAGTAACCAGCTGTGGTTTTGAGCAAAGCAGCAGATTAAAGATCATATGCAAACAAAGCCACTTGATATATTTGGCACAAAACTCTTCTCCCATCTTCTCAAAGTGTTGTTGGGGGACTCTGAAACGATTTTGAGTGTTGTGACTAGTTGCATGGTCGATGCCATATGTCCACTTTTTGGTTTATGGGTTGCAAGTGTCAACATTGTCAGGGTCACTTCTGGGTTTACTCTTTATGCACATTTATGTTTATTCCAGTTCGATTTGGATCGGTTTCACAATACAATACAAAATTATGTCATCTTTTTATGTTTTAATTTTTTTTAAAAAAGAAATAGTATTGTTACGTGACTATACTCTTTTTTTAAACTTTTTAAAAAAGAAATAGTATATTCATGCAGCTATATTTGGTTTTTTATTTTTATTTTCTAAAGAAATAGTATAGCTGTCGGCTATACTTGGTTTTTTAATTTTTTTAAAAAAGAAATAGTATGCATGGCTATACTCCGTTTTTTTCCTAATTTTTAGAAACTAAATAGTATCGCTGCGCATATATATGCGGTTTTAAAGAAATTATATAGCCGAGCGGCTATACTCAGTCTTTTTTATTTATTTATAAAAAAAGCAATAGTATAGCCGATACGCTGTTGTTTTAATTTTTTTGAAGAAATAGAAGAGCTGGGCGGCTATACTCGGTTTTGTTTCCTAATTTTTTTAAAATGAAATAGTATAGCCGTGCGGCTATACAATTTATATATCTATATATACTCGGATCCATTTTTTCTTTTAAATTTTTTCCCCCGATTTTTGTTTATCAATAATAGTAGTCTCTATTGTCCCCTTTTGATTTTTTACTTTTTCAGAGTTATTACTTGTATAAAGAATTTAGCACTTTCACGTTTAATATTGTATTATGCACATATGTAAGTATTTTTCAATAATATATATGTGTTTTGTACACAGCTTAAAGACTCAGTTAAAATTCATGTTTTTACAAAGAAAATGTACAATACTCATATTGTACATGCACATACGTATTTTTCAAGTTTAATACACATATTTTTTTACAAAATTTTCAATAATACACAAAAAATTCACGCATTTATACACATAATTCTCACATATTATTGAATACAAATAATATATATTGAAAATTTTTGAGCGTCTTTGGCCATCTGGACTGACAAACTAGTCAAACCGGCCAAACCAAACCAATTGGTCTAGTTTGTTCGATTTTTCTTTCATTTTTGTCTTTCGGTGTTGAATCAGACTGAATCAGCCATTTCGGTCCAATCCATGATGTGGAGAAATGCAAACCACCGATTCATCTAAACCAAAATATTTATAACTAATATATTTAAATGATGTCAATTACAACAAAACTTTTAAAAAATATAAATGTTAGAGTTAAAACCCTAACAATACTCGTTCTCTTGTGCCGTTTCATTTCAAACGTTTGTAGGGGGCTTTTTCTTCTGGCAGCTACAAATGGGCTAGGCTGCCGTAAGGTGCGAACTGATGAAGTTATCTCTCTGTGTCTGAGTTCGAAGATTAAGCCCCAAGAATGCTTCGAAAGGGTAGTGAAGCCTTAGGAAACATATTGGCTATCTTTACCAATGAAAATAACAACTTACAGGTTGATTCTCTAGCTTGGCATGAGAGGCTTGTGGCATGGAAGCAAAATTGTCCTGAGTTTAGCACTGAAGAGAAAGTTGTGTGTTTCTGAGAAAAAAGGGAAGGTATTAAGATAGGAGAAGAAGGGTTTGCAGGAAGGTTTGATGGAGATGGATGGGAATGGATGGCTTGAGTATTTTCCGGCAGCTTGACAGAGACTCTGATAAATGCTATGACAGTCTTCCAGAAAAGGGGAAAATGAGGGAGAAGGGTGAATAGAGCACGAATTTGCTGGGTTTTGCAGGTGAGAGAGGAAGCTTGCTCTCCAGATGTGGGTTGGTTTTGATGGGTAGAAGATGGCCTATTTTATAGCCGCTTGAAGCCTCATTTTTCCAAGAAACCCTAATGGTTTCTATCCAATTTAGCCAAGCTTTTTCCTTCATTTCTCCTCCCTATCCTTGACTCATCCTATCCTGGTAAAAGTCCTCTTTGCTCAATCTCACGAAATCAGGGATTTTTGGGAGCTTAATGCTCTTCTCGCGGCTAATTTAGTGGAAAACTTCTATTCTCAGCCATCCCCTTTTCTTTCTTTCCTCCATTCTTTCATGGTCAGATCTGATGAATGAAAGAAATGGGTATACATGCTGGTTCGAAGGGTGCCCCTCTTCCTGGCAGCTTGTGCGCTAAAACCCCCTGGTCCTTTGAATGCCTTTGCTTGAAATTTGTTCCCCCATGATGTGCTGGAGCTTCCAGCAGCTCTGCGTACATGGAAATCCTTGCCCCCCCCCCCCCCCCCCCCCCTTGTGGCTTTTGTTTTTCAGCCAGGTGCTGAAGCTTTTGCAGGTCTTTATTTTAGTTATATGGGTTTTCTAGGACAATGGGTTGGTTTATCAAATAAATGGGCTAACCTCATCATGTGTTGGCTTATTTTGTTGAGGTGTTGGGCTAATTTGGTTAAGTTAATGGGCTATTTCCTCCTTTGTGCTCACCCACATGTTTGGGCCTAAGAAATGGGCTTGAGTTCTGAGGCTTCCAAGCAACCCGAAACCTTCATTTCTCGACCCATCAATGGGCCTTATGACAACTTATTACCCTCTATACCGCAACCCCACTCAAGCAAGCCCCGGGCATTTGAGTGGCTTGGGCCCACTTAGGCTTGTAGCGTGGTTGGGTTTGAAATAATATTTTCCTGCTTGGCATGGCATGTTGCTTGGCATGCTTTAATTTCATTGTCCTTGAAGAAGGACACGATGCTTAATTGGCGTGGGCTTATAAAGCCGATGTATTTTATTACCTTATCTCAAGTCCTAGCATAACAAATTATTTACTTAGCAAGACGTGTGGCGGGCTTTCGCGTGCTCCAATCCATGCATTTTCTTAATGAGGTGCCGCATTGGGCCAGGAATTTATTCAGGCCCGACTATGGACTTTTTTGGGCCTCAACAACGTCTATACTCGATTTTTTAACAAGAAATAATATAGCCGCATGGCTATACTCAGTTTTTCTTAATATTTTAAAAGACATAGTATTGCCACGCGGCTATACTCTGTTTTTAAATTTTAAAAAAAGAAATAGTATAGCCGAACGGCTATACTTGGTTTTTTTAAAGAAATAGTATCGCATCGCGGCTATACTCTGTTTTCCTAATTTTTTTAAAGAAATAGTATAGCTGGGCGGCTATACTCGGGTTTGTTTCCTTTAAAAAAAAAAGAAATAGTGTAGCCGTGCGGCTAAACTTTGTTTTTTATTTTTTTTATAAAAGAAATAGTATAGCCGTTCGGCGATACTCTGTTTTTTTAATTTTTAAAAAAAAGAAATAGTAGAGCTGTGCCGCTATACGCTGTTTTTTCTTTTTTCTTTTTTTATAAAAGAAATATTATAGCCACGCGACTAGACTTGGTTTTTTCTAAATTTTTTAAAGAAATAGTATAGTCCTCAGCCTATACTCGTTTTTTTTTCTCCTAATTTGTTAAAAAGAAATAGTATAGCCGCACGGCCTCAAATTCTCATTTTTTTCAAAGAAATGATATCAATTCCAACAAAACTTTAAAAAAAATATAAATGTTAGAGTTAAAACCCTAACAATACTCATTCTCTTGCGCTGTTTCATTTCAGACGTCTTCTTTTTTTATTTTTGGTTCAGACGCCTTCTTAAGTTTATCTCTCTCTCTCTCTCTCTCTCTCTCTCTCTCTCTCTCTCTCTCTCTCGTCGGGCCTAAGTGGGCTTTAGTGGATGCATGATTCATGCCAATGATTAGCAGCAAATTGGATCAGTAGGAAAATAAGATAATTGGTCACTTCAATGGAAAAACTAGTAAATATACTTGAGGCATGCAATTATAGTTCATCATGGTATTGGGACTGATTTATTATCACTAATATGATAACATTTATTTATTTAAATATAAAAGATTTGTAGCTCAAGTTAGATTTGAGAATCAATCGCGCCTTCAATCATTGAGAAGTTTGTTGCAACTTACAACGATGTCAAACAGGCTTGAGATTGCAATCTCAAAGTGGACGCATTCTGCTCTAATACAAAGAGATTTCAAAGCTTAACGATGGAGTTAAAACTTGGTGGGCCCACTAATCCAGATCTTCAGTGTAAATACTACTCAGCAGCACCAATAAATATCCAGGCGTGGGTGTGCATATCATGCCCAGCTAATGCCTGGAGGAGATAATATATCCTATCAAATTAGGTATATCCTAATGCGTCTGCGTCTCAAGTCCAATAATCCTCCTACAATCAAGGGACTTTTCCTCCTCCATGACTTGTTCCTAAAATGCCGTATTAACTTACCAACCGGTTAACACTTGAGCATTTCTGTATACACAAACTTGTACGGCGCGGTGCATATAACATGAGAGTTGCTTATAAACAAACGAAATCTGTCAGTTATATGATCAAGGAATAGTAGTCCCTTTTCTTTATTTCCTAGCTAGTACCAGCTACATATGCATAATAATCCTAGCAAATTAATTAGCAATCTATTATTACTAATGGCTTTTAAACGAATTTTAAGAGAATTGACTTGATGGCTAGAGAGTTGTCCACACAGATAGCACCGTCATCCAAAACTTATTGTATCATCCATGTTAGTGGCTCAACACTATCAAGTTGTTTGCCAATATTTTCTATTTATTAACATCTTGCGATGACTTTAAAATTAACTTTAAATTGAAGAAATAAACCACCACTCCATTAAACTACTCCAAAAAGCCCAATGGAAAATTACTCTGAATAAAGGAATTCCACCAACCACGTGCATTTTGGTTTTGCAAATCCCTTTTTTTTTCCAAGGGTCCAAATAATGAAAGACATTGGCCAACTAACTCAAACTTGTTCACCTGTTTTCTACGTGAAATAATGGACGATTGATGATCTGCATTTGGAAGAGAACATTAACTAGAACATTTATTAGAAATTATATATTTTTCATATTCTAGGACTGTTTCAAATACTCAATAGAGATTTGAAGACATGCAAAATGAGCTAGCGGCTAGCCGAAGAATGTACAATGTTGATGCCGATGTTCTTTCTCTTATATGAATTAACCTTTCGTGGTTACTACGTTTCTATATTTATATTAACCCTATGGTATTTATAATTGTTCTTGTACTGGCCTTTATGATTAGCCTTTGTGCTTGATTTATAAATGCAATATACAGTTTCCTCTATATATATATATGGAAAAAAAAAGTACTAATTGAAGTTCTATATATATCTCACAATTAATTTAAGAATCACAAAAGCTACAACAAAAGTTCCAAACTAAACATTAATGTTGGTTCAAAATCCCTACCAACAATCAACTTAACTAAAAGACTTGAAGAAATTAGGATTAACATCAGCACAAAACAATTGACTTTGAGAGATAGTACGCCTCCCTTCTAATTTGTTCTTTCATATTTGACTTGCACAAATTTGCTCCATTAACTACGACATAATTGTTCTCCTAGAAACAGCGTAGCTTCTACTTCTTGGATACACATCTCTCTTCACCTTGACTTCTTCTTCATCAAACTCACAAGCCTTGTCTTCATCAATCCTTCCAATCCCAACGCTGCGACTGCGAGGCACGGTGTTGAGCACTGCCGCCATTTCCGGCTGCCTAGGCTGTTGCGCTTTTCTAGCAAGATCGAATTCAACTTTACTTCTTACACTCCTATTAGAAGCAGCCCTCATAAGCTCCCTGTAATCTTCATTGTTAGAGGCGCTGGATTTGGTGGAGTTGGTGCTGTAGCTTTTAGGCAAAGAACTTGGGATTTGGGTAGGGCAACCCATCGCCGAGGCATAATCAAACGTACCCGAGCACTCTGTCATGCTCTTGATGTAGAAGTCCCTGGCCTTGATTAAAATCCTTATTGGGGACTTCAAAAACCTGGCGAGTCTGCTTTCTTTCCTGGCCTTAGCCATGATCATGTAATTCTAGTTTTGGAAAATTTGTACACCGAATACTTCTGGCTTTTGTGATCTCTTTCCCACGCTAGAGAGCAGGTACAGTGCGTATATATCGAGGAAAGACAAGAAAATGTCTGGAAAGGTAACAAAAGAAGGTATAAGATTGTGGAGATTCTAAGATATAGATGGTTTTGTAATGATGGTTTTGAGGGAGAGCATATATATATGTAATATATATGCAATGACGGATATTATATAGAAGAGGTTTGTACGTCTGTGGGCCAATGCACATGAAAGCGATGGCTGAGGGAGAAGTTATTGTGCAACACCAGAGAGACGTGGTGTTATAAATCCACTCAAATTATAAACGTATTTAATATTTAATACAGTGATTTCAATAACTATATATAATATATTGGAGATAAATTTGTAACATCATGTCAGCATACCACATGGTCTTACTATAAACACGGAATAATTTTTCGTAAGAAAAGAAGAGAGAGGGTATTTGAGGACAGGAGATATGTTTTGTAATGTAGACCAAGAAGCAGGAGGGAGGGTGAGCAAATTGGAGGGATGCGTGGACTTTGTCAAGGTGAAGCCGGATCAGAATTTAGAAGGAAGTATGATGATAACAAGAGTACCACACACGAAATAGTATTAGGAACAAGATACCTTAAAATAAAATTAAAGACAGAAAAATAATTTAACTTGTAGCAGCCCTCATTTGTTTTTGTTTGTTTTGTGTACTGAAATTTTTTCCATTATAATAAGGATAGATAGTTGAGTTTTCTATGCTTGCAACAACGAACACGCAACACTCTGTGTTTCCAATGTCATGTTTGCTTAATATGTGGGTCAATGTGCTAACATATATATCTTTTTACATTTCCTTTTAGAAAGATGGCATTATTTTGTGGTCACAACAATATCTGATTACACAATGTGAAAGGTAAAGTCCATGTATTATATTGGTTACTGTCACTCGTAGTCGGTCGAAAAATATGATCAACCATAAGTCGAAAAGTATGACGTCAAAAATTTGTGATAATGTTTAAAGTTACCTTGCTACAATGCTACTTGCATAATATTTTGGTAGGTGTGTTGATGCCAGATTGTTTTATGCCTATTGTTTTTGTATTGTCCTCATAACGTAATACAATCTCGCTACGGTTTGAAAAAAAAAAAAAACAAATTTACTTTGGCTCTTGGGTGGATATATTAAGTGGCCCTACCTTACATTATTATTTCTTGGGATGGTCCGGCCTCGGTCGGTATGAAGATTGCCGGCAACATATCCATCTCTGTTTTTTTCTATCGGCATAAAAGTCTATTAGTTAAGGGAGGGGATCTCAAAATAATATTGTGCTTTTGAATTTAAAAGGTTTAAATATCAGAAGAACCTTAAATTGATGGACAACAAAAAGAAGAAAAAAAAAGTGAGAGAAAGATCAACGAGTAGTGAAGTGTTTGGATTGGACCAAGGACCAGCGACTACTGAGTCACCACGTATCCTTCTCTAACACATTAAAATTGAAGGACGCTATGATTGCAATTAGCATGACATGATAGTGCATGGCACGTTTAGTTTCAATTTTATAAATTGTGAAATTGACAAATTTAATTTAATATTTAGGAACAAATCATCAAGATACTCATAATCAGGGCCCTCACTATGAATATCCTTACTTTTAGTTAACCTCTCTCTAAGGCCTTGCATAAATAATAAAGAAAAATATTAAGAAATGTTCTTAATTACCATTACTGTTTGCTATAAAGTTCTCAAGTAGCAGTATTATTGTAGCAAATAGTCTCATTATGGATTTTCCTAAACCATATCTTTAGATAAAATTTAGAGAGGAAGTGAAATAACCCACCTCCAACCATGCTCTCTATCCCACTACTAAAATAGGGAGACGAGCTCCTAAATTTGAGGAGAAAGAATGAACTCTAAGTGGCTCCTATAATTTAATGATGCCTTATTTAACGAGTATTTTAAACCTTTAATTAATATTGCCTATTTTATATATAAATATATATATTTTTTGTTTATAGAGATGCACCATTTATGTTGAATTCAAGAAAGGGGCAGACATGGGCTTAGACATGGGCTCCCCACTCTGCACCCGAGTTCAAATCCCCCTCTCCTTATTTTAGATTAGTTTAAAGTAGATTATCGCTTATATAAAAAAGCAAAAAAAAAAAAAAAGGAGTATGACTCCCTAAACTAGAGAGATTGAAGTTGAAATTTTATAGAGAACTCTTAAAATAGCTTTTGTGTGTTTTTAGCTTAATTTTAACTAAAAAAATAGAGTATGATTGTAGATTCTTATATCAATATGTGATATTGATATTATCCTCATTTTATAGCAAATAGTCATAGATAGTCTTGATATTACATAAATAAAGTATCAATATTTTGTCGATATATATGGTCAATTTGTCAATTTTCTATGGTACTATTTGAGAATTTTGTTACATTACTAGTGGTATTTAAGAACATTTCCCAAAAGGATTTGGCATTAAACTAACCTATTATTGGTTTTTTTTTTTGCACTAAACTTATATACCCACATAAAATAATTTTGCTCACCACTTTAACTTAAGGTGTATCATCACTATCCTTCTTAATATTTGACACGTGTCTATATGTATAACCATAGTTAACTTTTTACTTTATATTTATGGAACCATTGTTATGCATATGACACATGTTAAGTGTTGAGAATGGTGATAAAGATACACCTTGGGTTAAAGTGGTGAGCAAAAATGCTCTTTATATCCACATTAGAACTAGAAAAGAGTCTATTTGAGCATTGTAAAAATTGAAACTTGTAAGTCACAAGCATGTTAACAATATATGCTTCCACCCATCACCTCTATTTTGCTAATTCATCAATCTGATCATTCTCTCATTTTCTCTAAATAAAAGTTCTATCACGAATTTGAAAGATTTTGATGCAATCTACCTAATTGTTCATTGTTGTCAGCTTAGGACTTTTATTCACCACATGCCCAATTGGATCGTTGGAGACTGATGCACTTTTCCAAATCTGTCATGTTCTACATCGTCTTCATGGCTAGATGCGGTTAGTTTGACAGTGACAATTGTTTTAGAGTTTTGATTCATGTAAGCTTAGATTGATTTCATGGTTAATAATAGTAATGCAGACTTTGTAGTTGTTTGTTTGGCTTTTATCCGCTTTAATTTGGCTTTTTTTTTTATTTTATATATTTGTTGATTCTTCATTTAATTTTTGTTTTATAAAATTCAGATTACATCTACAACCAACAGTTTCGCACTCAATAAATAAATAAATAAATTTACCGAGTCAATTTCCCCAGCTGATGATTAAAAAAACTCGAAGTTTTTCCGATTCAATCACACTTTTTGTACTTGTATGTAGCTTGAGCTTGGTAAGCAAAAATTAGGAACTGACCAAGCCACCAAACTCATTCAATGTAATCGTAGGTGTAGCCACTCCAAAATCATGTATTGCCAAGTCAATACAATAAAAACGAAACTGTGTTTTTTTATCAATGGAAAGAAGTGGAGGAACTTTTGGCTTGGCTCCTTAAATGCCCAAAAGGACAATTTCAGAAATCTTGTAAAAGCCAATAACGTGTAGAGTCACCTCAGTACAACTTCATGCATTACCACTTGATTTTGAATACATAATTATACAGCTAATTTATTAACATAAAAAATAGATGAACGGTCATCCCGAAAAAAAAAAAAAGTTACATAATCATATTCAAATGTTCACTCTATCAAGTTGACCCTAAACCCTAGTGGTAAAACGCTTTGCATCACACTCATGGCAAAAGTTCGACTTTCATCTCTGCTTATTTTCAATAAAGTCAATAACGATCCCATTTGGGACGAAGAAAAAAAAGAAAAAAACTGTACAAGTGAACCCAATTTGCTGGATCAACTGTGTTATTATCAATGGGCAGAATGGTTCATCAGATTCAGGACTGAGTCGGGTTTGTTATCCTTGGGAGAGTCAAGGCTATAATACTTAACCCCAAAAAAAAAAACAGTAAAAGAAAAGGTCAGCCTATCCAATAGGGTCCAAGCCATCGAAAAATGCCAAGTTTATATGGATCAAGTCCAAGAAGAGTTCAACCTTCTATTTTCAGTTTTTTAATTGCATGCCCTAGAAGTTGTCGTCTTCTTCATCTACATTTTCCGTACATATGTCAATATATGTTTGACAAAAAAAAATTATGAGATTTCAACTATATATAATTAGCCCAAACAGCCATTCTCATGCATATCTCGTTGATCATTTCTTTTATTTATTTATTGTTTTTGTATAAATGGTGTGTGAACCCACGATGAATAAGTGCATGTTTGGGGTTCCGGTAAAACCCATAAAATCACGGGAGTTTCACTAAAACACCCAAAATGGGGGCTGAAATTATAAAAAAACCCAACATCCAAAACACTTTATAAACACACCCAAAACCCATCATTATACACACTCAAAACCCATTTATAAACACACCCAAAAAATATACAATTGTTGATTGTGGGGTTGATTTTGGGTGTGTTTCTATGTTTAAATAGTGTTTGGGTTTTTCAATAAATACATGTCTAGGATTGGGTTTATTTATAAATATCTATAAAATCACATTCTCCCACAGTTTTTTATGACAAAAGTGTTGGGTAAAGCAAATAAAAAGTGATTATTTTTCAAAGCTAGGAAGCTCTGACAACAATTTTCAGAAGCGGCAAAGAAATAGCTTCTCCAAAACTGATTTTTATAAAAATATCGGTTCTCTATAAAGAAACTATTAAAATACCAATACCGTCCTTATTATTACTCAAAATGGCAAATGTTGTAGGTGCATCACACAAGTACTGGGGCTATGAGCCCGAACCCAGATCTTGGCTACTGCAAGCCCAAGTTGGAAAACGTCAAACATTCATCAATTACGTAGGCCCCTATACACACCATTATGTCTGCTTGGTATCCATTTTCACGGGCCCAACAAGCATTTTCCAAATGTCTGGGCCTATGAGCATTATCCAAATGTCTCTTTGTTGAGTAGGGAAAGAAAACTAGCATTACATTATCAAACGCTTTTTAAAAATTATTTCCTTCCCTTAGAAAAAATAAAATAAAATCAATAGATATGATCAAAAGACAACAACGGGGTCTAGCCCAGTGGAAAAGATATTGACTTGCAGACCAGTGGTTTTAAGTTTGAACTCCCATGACACCTGTGTGTGTGAGAAAACCCCCCTCTCCCAATGTCGCTTGCTTTTTTTTAAAAAAGGATAAAAATAAAGTGTAATATGTGTGAAAAGCCATATTATAAAGATATTCTTCTTTTCTTTTTTCATGTTTTTGTTAACAATTATGACCTATGAGATTATCGATTATAACTTCTACGGACGAAGTGAAGATTAGTTGCCACTACATCAAATGATCATTAGTTTATGTAATTACTTATATCTTCATACTAACAATATTAGAGAGCACCAACTAATGGTAGAGTTCTATAGCGAAGGCCTTATCTAAGGCCCTTAGATGATGCCCATCTATTATAAGTTCTATAAACCATATTTATTCACAACAAATAAAAAATTGTCACATAATTTCTTGCTAAAAGTTGATGTGTCTAGCATTTTTCATATCCCTGTTTTGGCCCAAAGCTTGCTTGAATCTTGACTACCAATGGAGTTGATTTGATTAAAGTAATAAGATAAAAAGTGTGAACACATTTCCAGCACATCTTTTCAGTTAGACCTAATAGCACTTCTTAATCTAAAAATTAAAAAAAAAACAAAAAAAACAAAAAAACAAAGAACCCTAACAATTCAAGACATCCTCGTAACCCTACTCACGAGGAACTCAGTTTGGTGGGTCATGTGACACCTATGTTGTAGGTGTGTAGCAAATTTGATTCCAATATTTTGGACATCCAGATTATAACTTAATATAAAATTATGATTGGATAATCTTTTAATAACAAGCCATTAACACTCATAACAATGCGCTCACACATTGTTCATTAAACTAATCACTCTCTGTTCTGTTCTGTGCCACAATAAATTAATTAGTATTATTAATTTATAATTATTATTATGTAATGAATCCAACCTAAAATTGGCAGTAGGCAGGGTCCAGTCTGGGAGGACCCACACAAAACCCCCGTGCCCCAGTCCCATCCAAAAGCCATAAATAATATTTAATCCACCCAAAAAAATTAGATGAAAATACGTGTCGGTGTATGATTGAGTGGGGGGGCAACGGAAGCAGCAACGTATTAGAATGAGAGCAGTGGGAGATGGGGAAAAGCAGTCAAAGCAAAAGACCGGATAAGCCAACGGAGGCGTACAGTCAAAGCAAAACTGTCGCGGTCAAACGCTTAGCTGGGACTTTACCCGAAAAAATGAAAGTAGGAAAATATTATTATTTTGAATATAAAAAAGTGGAAAATTGGTTGATGGGGTCCACTTGGGTTTTTTACTTGGTAATTATTATAAATTTTTTGGAGAGAAAAAGTGTCTGAAATATTCGATTTGCTAAATCGAGATGTGGCATCGTACGTAGGAAGCTCATCGTGGGCCGTTCCTAATTTCCTCATTCCTAGTAACTAGTAAAATAGTAAAGTAGTAAATAGTGGTACGTGGGCAAAAAGACTAGTCTCTCCCCTTCGTGGGGGTTGGGTCATGACTCAAGATGACTCGTGGGTACACTTTACCCAAATTGGGCGGTCTTTTTGACCCACTTTCCTTTTCCTCTCTCAAAATACCACTTTGTCCTCTTTCTCAAAATATCATTTGACTCATGAAAATCCGAAAGAGTCCTTTACATAATATTAAATGTAAAAGAATTTCTGTCCAAAAATATAAAAATAAATAAGTTGTCCGTCTAATTGTGATCCAATAAATGAATAAATACAATGGGACATGGCTTGGGGTGAAAATAATTCAAATGCGGAAGGGTTCTGTTTAAATCACATGTAAATTTTGCATCATTTTTATTGGCGTATTTGTGACACTGACTTGTATGAACTTTAACATTTTAAATGCTAGAGGATAAGTTTTGAAAAATAGTAAGCTAAAATTCTAATTATACAGATAACTAAAGGGTTCGGTTTGAATTGCAACAAGGTTTTAGAATATGCAAAAAAATTAAAGATGATAAAGCGAATATAGGATTAACTAGTTATTCATCTAGTGACACTTCTCTCATACAATTGTGAAAGATACTCCAAGTTCAATTCATTTCAAAATTGTTTAAAAAAAATACCAAACAGGGGTATAATTGTCAATGCGGAAAAGATTTGTAAATGGACAATAAAGATGGATAAAGCAGGTAATTAGCAGAGAAGCGGGAGATTAAGGAGACAAGTGAAATGACTGCACGTGTGCTGCGCGGGCCGAGGGGCTTATTCACCGGCTGCAGCCCGTGGTTCCCGGTCATCCGATATTTCAAAGTCCCCATTTTTAGTTTTTTTAACATAAAAAAAAAAAAACAAACAAAAAAATAAATAAACAAATTTATTATTTTCGGCAAAGACTGGAAGGGCTTTCAGTAAAACTTCTCCAAAAGAAGAGCTATGGCTTTTCTCTGCTCCTCTCTCTCTCGGTCTCTCTGTCCACCTTTGCCTTTGGTGGTACGGCCCCTCACATAGTTTTTTCTCTTAAAGCTCTTCGAATTCCTCCTTTTCTCCGTCTTATGAGATCTGGGTATTGCTTATTTTATTTTCTTCTCTCAATTTCTGCACAACCCTCTTTAGATTTACTTGTAGTCCACTGTTTGCTAATCTTTGAGCGGTCTAAGTCTTTTTGTTTTTCACCCTTTGCTTTGCTTTATTGCACATCTTTTTCTGTTCTGGTGAAATGGGTTGTTGATTGAACCCTTTTGAAGCTTGAGCAAGAAGTGAAACGAGCTTGATTGTGTGTATTATGATTGTAATGATGCTTTTGACCGTAGAAAGAGATCAGATAAAAAGCAAACTAGGAAAAAGCAACAGAAGCTGTGTGTGTGTGTGTGCAATAAATAGAGTATTGTTGCTTGTATATTGTCAATGAGAGAAACACAGGTGGGATTTTTATTCTCTGTCTTTATCCCTTTTCATGCATTTCATGTGCTATCCAGATGTAATGTGCTCTGAAGGGAGCTTGCCATTGCAGTCGTTTTGAGGGGTTTTTTCGGTTCTCTCTCTGGTTTTTTTGGGTTTTTAATATTTTTGAGGGTTTGGGTTTCTTTTCTCTCAAAAGGGGTTTCAAGAATGCCTATGTTTCAGCCCTCAAAGAGGGATGGGGTTGTTGGGTTTGATGGTGGTGGAGATGGGCATGTCATAGATCTGGACACAGCTGTGAAGGATGGGGTTTTGGGTGGTGTTGGTGGTGGGGTTGTTACTACCGGTGTTGGTGAGAAATTGGATCTGAGGAAGATGATTGAAGAGCTTGACTTGTCTGAGGTCCCTTCAGTGTTCATCTGCCCGATCTCCCTGGAGCCAATGCAAGACCCAGTGACCCTTTGCACTGGCCAAACCTATGAGAGCTCCAACATTCTCAAATGGTTCAATTTGGGGCACCTCACCTGCCCCACCACAATGCAGGAGCTCTGGGACGATTCGATAACCCCGAATAGGACCCTGTACCATCTAATCTACACTTGGTTTTCTCAGAAGTATCTGCTCATGAAGAAGAGGTCTGAAGATGTTCAAGGAAGGGCTTCTGAGCTTGTCGAGACACTAAAGAAGGTGAAGGGTCAAGCTAGGGTGCAAGCCCTCAAGGAGCTTCATCAAGTTGTGGCAGCTCACGCCACTGCCAGGAAGACACTGATTGATAAAGGTGGGGCTACTGTAGTTTCATCCCTGCTAGGTCCATTTACTTCACATGTTGTTGGTTCCGAAGTCATTGCCATTCTTGTCAATTTGACCCTTGATTCAGAATCGAGAACGAGTTTGATGCAACCCGCAAAAATTTCGTTAATGGTGGACATTCTGAATGAGGGGTCCATTGAGACGAAAATCAATTGTACCCGGTTGATCAAAATGCTGATGGAGGAGAAGGATTTTCGATCAGAAATTATTTCAAGCCATAGCCTCTTGGTAGGACTAATGAGGCTGGTGAAAGATAAGAGGCATACAGCCGGAATCTTGCCTGGACTTAGCCTCCTCAGAACAATATGCTTGCATAAGGAAGTAAGGGGTTTGATGGTAAACATTGGGGCTGTGCCTCAGTTAGTTGATTGTTTGCCTTCTCTTGACCATGAATGCTTAGAACTAGCTCTTTTCGTCTTGGATGCACTGTCCTCTCTACCGGAGGGAATATCAGCTTTGAAGGATTGTTCGAACACCATTCCGAATATGGTGAGGCTTCTTATGAGAATTTCAGAAAGTTGTACTCAATATGCACTGTCAATTTTATGGTCTGTATGCAAACATGCCCCTGAAGAATGCTCATCAATTGCTCTGGATGCTGGTCTAGCGGCAAAGCTCCTCCTTGTGATACAGAGTGGTTGCGGTCCTGTCCTGAAGCAGCAGTCTGCAGAGCTCTTGAAGCTTTGTAGTCTAAACTATACTGATACAATATTCATTTCCAAGTGCAAACTCACAAGGACAATCCAATGACAGGGAAATTTTACTTGGATATGTATATGACCCCTTTGATTCTGATATGTGGCCCTGAACAGAATGCCAAATCGGGGGCGTGAGGTACGAATCAGCTCACCTGTATATACTTGAAAAGTATGTTTGTTCCAACAATTGATTCAACATTCATGAAGAAGTCTCACAATGTGGACATCACATACCATGCTGGTTCTAATGCAATCATGCAATTTGCTCAACTGGCGTCAATGGTTGTCGAATAAACCCCAGAAGAAAGAAGAAAGTGTAGTTAGTTGTTGGATAAAGATACTTGTTAGGAGGAGAATTTGCTCCAAAAAATATGGAGCTTGCAATTACAATTGTAATTGTCAAGAAATTGCTTGGCTCCCACTCTTTAGTTCCCTTTGTTTTCCTTAAGGTCTTGGTAGTAGCTCCCAGTTTTCCTATTGTTTTTTTTTCTTTTCTTAAGTGGGAGTTTTGCTTTCGACCCACTAACTGTAGAAATTGTAGAGCCTTTGGGTTCTGTTCTCCATTTTAACGTGTACATTGAATTGAAGTCAACAATATCTTTCCCCAGTTATTTGCTTTGTTTACAATGTAATTTCACATTCTGTGGTTCTTGTATATAAGATTCTCTCATTCTTGTTTAATCTTCTTCTTCATAGTTTGGATTTTCCCTCTTTTTGGTTTGTTTCTGGCTTGCTGATCCAATCCCAAACTCTCAATGAGTGTGAGGAAGTTGGTGGATATTGGCTATTGGGTAGGGGGGAGAGAGAGAGAGAGAGAGAGAGAGAGAGAGTTGCAGGTTGCAGGTTGCAGGTGCAGGTCCTAGACTTGATTACATCATGTGCTCAAGTTTACTATTTAGGGCAACACTAGAGGGCTTTGGTGCATTGAGTGTACTTGTTTTGAGAACGGGACCAATCGATGATAGCTTGCTTGCACTCACTCATTCATTCATTCATTCACTGCTGAGCTGCTGACTGATATGAAATATTGAAATGAAAGAAATGAAAGCTCAGAGCTTTCACTGCACTTTGTGTGTGTCGTTGAAAGTTGAAGCTGCTGCCATGTGATGTGCCTCGTTTTGGTTTTCAGTAATACCTCCAAATTTTGAGAGCCAAGCCCTACCACTGCTGTAGTGCAACTTAATGATTCTACAGCAAATGTATGAATTATAATTGATTTATTTATCTACACTTGAAAATACAAAAAATAAAAATTGTACTATTAAAATAGTGAAATTGGATCCTAGCCTTCAATACTAGATTCCCTTTTTTTTGTGTGTTTTCTTTTGGGTTTTGTGGTGCACAATTATGGGAGTGGCCCCTTCGTCTTGCATTACCTGGGAGATCTTTGAAGCCTCGTCTTTGGGTATACAGCTTTTCAGTCTTTCACTATTTACTTTTCTTTCTTTGGTTAATCATTTGTGTCAATTCTCCACAGGAGGGGAGGGGACAAGTGAAAGCAACAAGAGATTTCCACCTCCATTGTCTTGTTTGACCAAAAAGCCCCTTTGTATAAAGGAATCAATTACCTGCATGGAACATCTTCGAACGACAGTTAATAGGCCCAAATTCGTGGAGCAGCCAATTCTTATTTGAGCTGGGTTTGGGCTTTGAAGTTCTGCCTTTTTAGAGTATCAACACCTGAGTATACAACCATTGAATCTAATAATGAGATACAAATTCTTATATCGAAGAACTGTAAATTTGAATCTCGCATTGATACAAGAATCACGAGTCTAGCAAGCAAGATAGCATTATTTTCTCTTATGCTTTATATGATTTTGCATGAAATTTGAGCTACTCACTAGTTACCACGCATTAATCTCCAAAATAGGTAAAGATGAGTACCCTTTCTTTTGTTTTGATTCATTTCCTCACGGCACACTTGAAAGTGGTTTCGTCAGTCACGGGGTTGAATATAGTGACATTAATTTGGTATTTAATTACGGCTTGCCTCAATAAGAAGGTACTCCAAACTCTGCATTCAGATTGCATCACCATGCTTCTCTGAATCTCTGTAGGCCCATTTTAATGAAATGGGGACCAGCCATCCCCACTTTCATGAGAACAACTAAGATACATTCTACTGTATTAGCGTTTGTGATTGTGAGCCATTGATGCATAGTAAGATTTACTTGCATTAATAACCCACAGTGACTTTCCGGCGTATAAACTAGTGCTAGCACTGTTCTCGAGCCCATTAACAATCTGTCAAATGGATCACCATTTCTTTTCCAACATCAACTTAACATGTTATGCCAAATTGTAAATTGACACTTAATTTAGCGGTACTTCTCTTCCTAATATTGAAAGAGTTTTCCTGTTCAAAACCCGTCCCCTAATAATAATAAAAACTTAACATGTTAGTCTAATAATTTATGTAATAATTACCCAACTGCCATATAATTGACGTAATCAGTGATCACGAGCTCTTAACATAGCATGATAAATATATATAACGACCATTGCTTAGCGTCATGGTCGGTTGGAGAAGACTTGAAAAATTAGCATAGATGGCTGTTTACATTTTACTTTCCACGTTGTTTTTTGTTTTGTTTTTATATAAGCAATATTTTACTTTAATTTAATCTAAATTATAAGAAGGGATATTCGAACTCGGATGCAAAGTGAGGAGCACATCGACTTTAACCAATTTAACTAAGTCTATATTTGCACTCAAGTTGTTTTCTTGTCTTTATAATTAAAGTGTGGGTGTGGGGCTGCTTTCTTTCGCTTTTCTCGTTTAGGCTGGATTTTAGTGCATCCAATAGACAAAAAGTTTCCACTTAAAAAAAAAAAAAAAAAAACCCATTTCCACTTGTTGGGTTACATTCGTTGATGTTGATAATTTACTAGTGTTCAAAGTAAATCAATAGTAATTGGCGAACGTTCATCTCTATTTTCAATTTTTTTCTTCATAAAAAAGCTATACTACTCCGTATTGAGTCTAACCAGAACTGAGTATTGAACTCATCACAAGTATATATCGTTTTTACAATTTATATGAGTCGAACATAAGATCTACTACAATCAAGTGGAGACAAATATTACTAAATTCGAGAGTAATTGATTATTCTTATACATCCTTTGAATGTAGGATCTTTTTGAGTCAAACAAGTTAATTGGATTACAACTGTATTTGCAAGTATACAGAGAATTTAACTCTCTGCACCAAATTTTGGGCAAAAGATTTCAAATATTAGAACTTGAAAGAATGGTTTTTCTTTTACTATAGTATTCTAGATTGATGTTGGGGGATATGGCCTTGGGTTGGTTTCTTGGTTTGTTCATAAATTTTTTTATAACAGAAAATAAAAATGAAACACATGAGCTTGGGTCAAGCAAGTACATTAATTCTTTGGCTTCCATAATAATAAAAAAACTTGAGTTGAAGAGCCAAGAAGGTCTTGATTGTTTCACGGGAGTCTGAACCCTGAAGCAAAGCTTATATGTGAATCCCATGTGCCCAGATTGACTCGTAGGACTCTAGCTGTTTTCAAACCTCTGTCCATATGGGTGGAGATGAAAGAGCTCAACCAATTAAGCTATACCCATACCCCATCGGCCTAGTTGTTGTTTTATTAAACATTAAAAAATGTTGCACAAAATTGACTTAGTCACCTTCACTTCGTTATCAATTGAAGGGTTTTAAATAAATGCTCCCTTGCTATTGGAGTACTTAATAGAGCCACGAGTATGACCCCAGAAAAATAAAATAGAATAAAATAAAAACACGAACAAAATTAACAATAAGAAATGATGACGATGCCTTAGCGTTAGTGCTTACTGAAAATAACATATATATTTGTATATGATCCTAATTAGAAGATTTGGGTGGTTGCTGTGACTGGCTGGATGGGACATATTTAATTCGTGCATAATAAAATAATGAGTCGGAAGGTTCTTCTTCTAGGGCACATGTTGCTTGAGGAAATGGGTCGTCACGCGTTTGTCATTTTTGGACATTGGACTCAGAAATTGGAGACGAAGAATTGCCTGGTTGGTTGATATTCAGCAGAAATATGGATAGCCATCATACTCTGTTGCTATGCTTGTCACATTATTTGCATCCAGAACTTGGTAATAAATTAATTGGGTTGGCCTCAAATGATTGACAATTATGTAAAAGAAGTGCAATGTCTAGATACTTGTTATGTGCATTATTGGCAGAGAAAAGATGTAGTGCTCGAGTGAGATCACCATCAATTCACATGTAGAAACTCTAATCCATGTTTTGGGTAGATTTTTGCCTTTAATTCATATCATGGGGTAATCATATAAGGTGGATTTCTACATTTATTACCAATTAGATATTCGTATCATGATATCTGACTATCGAGCGTTTCATCCATGAATTAATTTTGAATGTTGAATGTTCATTTTTATCATTGTATATATTATAGTTTGTTATTTTCACATACCATACCAAACGGCCGCACATGTTCCCACATCATTAATTTAAATGCTAAAAATTGTGTCAATTGTGGTTGTATGGTCTAGGCTAGCATCTTTTGGTGAAGATTAAGCAAAAGTTTCCCAACTAATATATCTGCTTTCGTCACGTATTTGGCATGCAATTTGAAAAATAACAGACTACAGTAGAGAAGAGAGATGCATGCATGTAGAGAGAAAATTGATTGATCAAACTTAGAGTAGAGTATTACTATTACACCGAATACCGAATAATTTAAGTGTGATTTGGATTGATCTTGGTCTTTTAATTATATTCAAATTATTTATAACTGAAGGGAGGGTGATTTGGATTGATCTTGACATATATTTTAAAAATTCCATTCGGTAAAAAAAAGTCAAACAGTCATATTCATAAGAAATTCGTATCCACTAAAAAAAGAGAGAAGAAAAGTTAAAATGGACATGCATTCAGTTTGATGTATTTGTAGACTGCTCACCATTTTTTGTGTTATATTGGTTTATGATTATTTCCAGATAATCATCTAAACTTCTGCAATCTTAGTAATAATCAGTTCAAACATGCTCTCTTAACTCTTTCATTGCTTCATTTTGAACAAATGAAAACTTAGATTTGGATATATTGAACCAATCATATCTACCAAATTCTTCGATTTTCGAAACGAAGCCGTTCCATTTTGGGGGTGAGGCAGGCCTGCAAGACCCTCAGAGCCCTAGACATTGCTGAAAATACTAGATGATCACTACTAGATGATGGAGAAGAAATCCAATATCATAATCCAACAAAATAAAAGGCCACAACAATATGCTTGCTTGTAATGCAAGCATAGGCTTAAATATACAATATGCTCATTGGAACCAACCTTTATGAATGAGTGCAGTAAGACCAGATCAACAAAGGGTTTTGTTTTTACTATCATAATCAAAGACACATAAATTAATAATTGGTCAATATTTCGAGTGTTGGTCAAAGAACAAGAACCGCACGTGTAACAATTGAAAGGGCCGGTGATGCATAGTATAATGGCGGCTTGGTCCACCTTAAGCAACTTGCTTCGCCATCCCTAGAGCTCCAACACCATCTCGTATTAATAGGGTTATTTATTCAAATAGTCCTCAAATTTATACCTGAGTTGCATTTTAATTTCTCAACTAAATTAGGGGGCGTTTGGTATCCTATTCAAATAGGGAACTCAAAAACTTTGATTTTTCTTAAAAACAAGGAGTTCTTAAATCTATTTTTAAGATTCAAAAACTTGTTTGGTATGCAACTTGAAAATTGTTTTCAAATCTTAAAAATTTGAGAACTTGTGGGTTGTTGGAAAAAAATTGAAAAAACAGATATTTTTTGTTTTTAATAATTGGAGTGTTTTTTTTTAGTTGTTCTTGAGTTTGAGTTTTTAAAAATAGGGCTACCAAACAGGTTTTCTTTGTTTTGGACTCAAATTCTGTTTTTGAGTTTTAAAAGTTGAATACCAAATAGCCCCTTATTTATTCAAATGATCCACTAACTCTTTATTAATCAATGAATTGATCCTATCGTTCTATTCCCCATCACACACAAAATGATCAAATCACACCTGGGGCGTTTCTACACCAAGGGCAGGCTGGATAGCTACCCAGGCCAAATTTTTCCAAAAAAAATATTGAATGGGCATCTTTTCTCCTTTTGTTTTGTCTACAATGACTTCTCCTCTACTTCTCTTGACATATAGACATCAACTTCTCCTCTTGCTAGCAATAACTTCTCTTTTTCGCAACAATTATTCAACTCATAATCTTCTTTTTAATTATCTTATGCATCTTTAATTTGAAATTGAGTATTTTAGGGTTTAATTAGGAATGAATTAAAATTTGGGGATTTTGTTGAAAATTAATTAGGGCTTTGATTTTAGGAATTTTGTTGAGATGTTTGATTTGTGTTGGTATGTTTGATTAAATGCATTAATGGTATTATGAGAATTGGTTTATTATTATTGAGATGTTTGATTTCTCTTCATAGCAAAATCTTTCCGAATCTTCCATTGTTGAGCCTCAAGTTGAAAGAGTTGAGAATCAAAGAGTCAATGATGATCAAGATTTTAATATCAATTATCTTACGAGTGATCCATGATTATGTTGTCTAGTTTTTTGTATTTGTTAGACTTTTATTTATTGGTAGAGATGCGTTTAAGGCTAAGGCTCATTACGTCCCTTTGACTATGTGTATCTTTATATGTTTATTAACGAAATCCACTCGCCATTGAGTTTAGTATGTAAATTTTGCCCAATCGGCTTTCAATTTATGGAACCTCCGCTGAATCACACAAAGAATAATAGAGAAGAAAAGAAAAAACCAATAATACACAATTAAATCTGCTTATATTATATATAATTGGTCAAACATTTTGATTTGACCACATTGCAATTTTACACAAATACAACTGTCAGCACATACACAAACACACCCGCCGACGGCTGAGGACAAAAACCAACATTGAAATTCTGTTCTTTATTTTCCCTTGCCTTCCCCAACGGCTTCCCTTCTAGGTTGTTGCCTTTCTTTACTCATTTTTAAATCTATATATATACATAAATTAGTGCTTCGTTATTTTCATAACACAAAAATCAAATCCCCAGTGATCT
Organism: Prunus campanulata; assembly: GCA_034190965.1. Taxonomy (NCBI): domain Eukaryota; kingdom Viridiplantae; phylum Streptophyta; class Magnoliopsida; order Rosales; family Rosaceae; genus Prunus; species Prunus campanulata. The sequence goes on from CM067213.1 coordinate 9,685,842, forward strand.
CAGACTTCATTTTTCTCAAAAACCCAGAATTTCAATCCCCACGGAATCTCATTCCTCTTCTTCTTCAGCCTCTTCCACCACCACTTACTTGTCCCAAACCATGCAACCAACAAAGGGTTTAATCTCAAATTCAAATTCACTTCCTTATCACCAATCTTCACTTCAATCTGTTCGGAGGCCTGCTTCGAAGCCATGGCGGAAGCCGGCGGTGGCTCCGCTGCCGCCGACGCCGCCAAGAATCTACAAAGTGGACCCCATTAACTTCAAAGACCTTGTTCAAAGCCTCACCAGCGGGCCGGGGTTTTTGGAGGCTCGATCTCTGCAGAGCGTTGCACCGGCGCCGATTGATGTTCAGAGAAATGCCTCTGTTCTGAAAAATGTTCTTTCTTCTTCTTCTTCTTCCCCGGCATCGAAAATTATTTCACCATTTTCAGCTATGTACAAGGACTTGGCTGAAACACTGGAAATGAGTTCTACACCTCATCATCAGAAGGCGCATGAAAGCAATGTGGACCCTAGTTATCTGAGACTGAACTTGCAGTCACCTTCTTCCCATCATTGGTTTTCTTTTCCTCTGCTCAGCCCAGGAACTATGTCCAGTCTGGAACAGAGCACAGTTCTTTAGGACAATTTCAAACCCTAGCTAGGCATGAGCCAGTTATATAAATATGTGAGCCCAATTTCTATAAATTGTGGCCTTTTTGTTTTAAGTTGTAAGTTTTAACATCCTGTTATGTTGTAGGGAGTTTGATATAAATGCGCAGAAGCCATTTTTAATTTGAATGTGAAATTATGAATCAATGAAATCAGATGGGATTCAAGCAAATGGCTTGTTTGCTCAGAGTTCTTAAATTCTTAGCCAGTTTTTCTGAATCCAAAATTTGATGAACTAGTCACGCAAAATAATGCAACCCCAGCGAAACTGATGGACTTTTATGACGGCCTACATGGTGGGTGGGGGAGGGGGGCAGCAGACAACGTGAGACACAAGAAGGGAATCAAGTGGATGCGAAAAAATGAGTTCCGACAAGACAACATGGGATTCTATGTTTCAGGGGCACTGCATAATCAAAGCTTTCTTTGACACAAACTGAATGTTAACAATTAAGTGATATGACACAAGTTTGTTTCTATTGAGAAAGCTATTAGTCACGCAACGTGACAATTAAAGGCAATCAAACGTTTCAGCAAGCATGAATACTGAAATTCACAAGAAATATGAGAAAACCTCGAAGTTTATTTTGATGAAAATGGTGATAACAACCCTATATCCTTAATTAAAGTTGGAATATAACTACTTCAAATCCTAAAAGCACTATAAATTATAATTAAAGCCTAAAAATGAAAATAACGAAATTTCAAAAACATCTCAAAACTTCTTCTTTTTATATATTAGTATAAGCAATAGTCTAAATTACATGGGAATGAGATTTCTTACTCAAACACACTACTATGATGCCATGGAGGTTTAAACGTGAGACAACTAGTTTGCAAGTCAATGCCAGAGGTGGATCTAGCTAGTTTTTGGCTAGGCGGCTGACCGGCCGAAAATTTTCAACAAAAAAGGTAGATATGTTAGCCCATCCAAAAAAAAAAAAAAAAAGGAAGAAACCCTATTTCTAGTTGCCCAACCATCCATCAACAAATTCTCTTCTCCTTGTTACTTTTTGCGACTTTGTTCAAAGAGAGGTAGGACAAATGGAAGGATAAAGAAAGTAACAATCATTACTGTTGAGTTTATTATGTCAGGGACTATAATGTATCTTTTTATGTTTATTAATGAAATTCACTTGTACTGTTGAGTTTAATATGTAAGTTTCGCTCAGGCGGCTTTCAAATCATGAATTCGCCACTGGTCAATGCCCTTTTCCACTAGACCTCGTTGGCAAAACATGTCAAAACTTAAAATGATGTTTTGACCTAGTAAACGAAGTTTTTTGGCCAAAAAGTTCCATACATCACAGCAAAAGGGTGAGTTTGACTAGTCTCGCCATTCTCTTCGAAACGATAGGTAATAAGCTCAAATCGGAGCTCCGAGCCCAACCGATTTTACATCCTTTGTGCAAGCATCAATTCAATTGCTCCTCAATCTCCTCCGCAAGTTGTTGGACATTAACTAGGGACAACACAAATTCTTTAACATCTATGACATAACTAAATTGAAACATAATAAAACAATAAGCAGATGAGTCCATGACACAAGTTAAGCACGTTTTGTTTCTTCAGCGTGTGTCAGTTGAGAATTAGTATGTAATGTGAAGTTCTTAGAGCACTTCCAGCTGTTTGTTTTGCCAAGGCAAAAGGCCCTTGGCTGCAAAAACTCAAGCCACCAAGCAAATCCAGACCGGGTAGGAAGTGGGCATTACTAAGAGCACTTCCACCCCTATGGCCAAAGCCTGCAAGCAGAGGCGGAGCTACTAAGGCGCAAGGAGGTGCAGCTGCACCTCCCCTTGCCGGAAAAATCATTGTAGATGCTTGAAATTGCCCCCTTGCTCAACTGGTGTACAGATTACCTTATTTCCTTCAACATTTAAGTTAATGTCTTTGTCCTTTTACTTTTATTTATTTTTATATTACTCCATTTACTTAAGTTTACAATGTAAATAAGGAAGTACCCCCCATTTGGATTCAAATAAAAATACTAGAAAATCAAATTCCCACCAAATTGAAATATGAAAATTCGGTTTTAATGCAAAATACGATTTAGGCTAAAAATGATGGCTCATTAAGTCAATATATACTTCATACTAAAATCCCATAAAATCAAGTTTTCTTATTTGATGTGTAAAGAACAAAAGCCGCCAAAAATTATCTTGAGAAAATAATTATTCCAAAAAACCATTTTTCATACTTAGTCAATATTGCACCTCCGCTAAAAAATTTCTGGGTCCGCCAGTGCCTGCAAGTGCTGTCACTATTTACGTGAATAGTGGCAACCCTTGCAATTTTGTTTCCACCCCTATGAGCTAGGGCAAGGGCAATTACTATTCACATGAGATATGAGGAGATGAATTTGTATAGAGTTTTTGGTGTGGGAAGTAAAGAATATGGCTATGAATTTATAATAAAATAAAATAAAAAATTCTGAAAATTTTGGTTTTTTTTTTTCCCATTTTTTTTCAATTTTTTTTAGTTGCTAACATCATTATGACGTCAACATTGTGTCATTTTGCCCAAGCAGCAGCTCGAGCTGAACTTGTCCGTGGGCTTGCCTGGGCTCATGAGACCCACCCCTTGCCCGGGTTGGACTTGGCGCGGTGGAGTTGGATTTTGGCCCTTGGGCCCCCTCCTACTCGGGCTAGCCTTGCGTGCTGGAGATGCTCTAAGAATAGACAGGCCCGAAAGCAAGAGCTGAAGAAAAAAATAAAAAAATAAAAATCTGAAAAAATGTCAAAAAATTCAGAATTTTTTATTTATTTATAAATACTTAGAAATTTTTTATTTATTAATCTCATACATATATAAATAAAATTAATCCCATGTGAATAGTAATTTCCTTGGGTTGCCGTGGCAATGGGTGGAAAAGAAAAAAGATAAAATTGCTAGGGCATATATTATTCATGAGAACAGTAGAAGTGCTTTAATGTGAAGTTCTTACATGAATGAATATATCTGTGGAATTGAAATTTAAGCTGTGATCTTACATGAATTAATATATCTGTGGAATTGAACTTTAAGCCGATCTTCTGAGGTGGAACACTAGCATCAACTAGAAGTACTGTTAAAAAAACAAACCTTAACCTTCACTGAATGAAGATCAATCCATTCGAAGCAACTTCTGCAGCTTCAACAAATCTAGAAAAGAAGCAAGTCAGGGGGCATAAAACAAAAGTGAAAACTAAAAAACAAGAATATTGTATATCCTCACTAAACAATGTTTATTTTGCTTGAATGTTTTACACATATCAGTTCAAACAACATAACAAAACTGCGAGAAAAGGACTCCAGCATCAGTATTTGGCAATCTTGTGTGGATCAAATACATTTGTCCCACGTCGAAAAATGAACTGTTCATAAAGAGGTAACTTCACTTAAATTGCACTAATATAAACTCCCAACGTCAAATCCTAACAGAAATAAATGACAAAGTTGAGGACAATATCGGTACGTTCTCTCTAGCTACCAATCTAGAGAACATGGTCCCCAACAATTACGCGTATTATTGCAACTGATTATCAACGTTGCTTGAAATGCTTTACATTTACGTATACATTAGAGGCCCGCACTGAAAGTTGAAAAGAATGACAACCAGAAAATGGCTAGGGCCAACTCACTATCAAAACACACAAAGAATCAACGGAGAAGAGAGAGAAAACGTCCAATAATGGAACACATTTAAATCTGCTTTATATATATAAATAGTCAAACATAATTGATTTGACCACATTGCAATTTTGCACGTGTACAATCGTCAGACCCACACCCGCCGACGGCTGAAGACAAAACCAGCATTGAAATTCTCTTTCTTTATCTTCCCATGCCCTTATCCAACGGCTTCACTTGTAGGTTGTTGCCTTTCTTTACTCATTTTCAATCTACATATATTTATATATACACAAACTAGTGCTTCCATTATTTTCATAAGAGACTTTAGTTTTCTCCAAAACTCAGAATTTCCATCCCCATGGAATCTCATTCCTCTTCTTCTTCTTCAGCCTCTTCCACCACCACATACTTGTCTCAAACCATGCAACCAACAAAGGGTTCAATCTCAAATTCAACTTCACTTCCATATCAGCAATCCTCACTCCACTCTGTTCGGAGGTCTTTGTCGAAGCCATGGCGGAAGCCGGCAGTGGCTCCGCTACCACCAACTCCGCCAAGAATCTACAAAGTGGATCCCATTAACTTCAAAGACCTTGTTCAGAGCCTCACCGGCCCGCTGGAGTCTTTGGAGGCTCGAAGTCTCCAAAGCGTTGCGCCGGCGCCGATTGATGTTCATAGAAACGACTCTGTTCTAAACCATGTTCCTTCTTCTGCTTCTTCCCCTGCATCAAAAATTATTTCACCATTTTCAGCCATGTACAGGGACTTGGCTGCTGATACATTGGAGCTGAGCTCTACGCCTCATCATCAGACGGTACATGATAGCATGGTGGACCAGAGTTATCCGAGACTGAACTTGCAGTCACCATCTTCCCATCATTGGTTTTCTTTTCCCCTGCTCAGTCCAGGGACACTGTCCAGCCTGGAACAGAGCACTGTGCTTTAGGAGGACCTATTTCAAAATCCCAATTTCTTTCAATTGTGGCTTCCTTTTTTTTTTTTTTCGAACTTTATATTTCTGGTTTAAGTTATAGCATCCTAGTATAGTAAGAATAGAGGCTGTATGTGATGATGTGATGCTAGCTGCTTCAGAAGCCTTTTAATGTGAATGTGACACTAATTATGAAATCAATGAAATAATTAAAGTGAGTATCTTTTTTAATCAAATTATGGAGAAGTTGATGAAGTATTGTTTTTTCGATTTTTGTTGCTCAAACTTATGGGACACTTGATATGCACGCAAACGAACGAAGATGTCATCGGCAAATTCTGGCCACAGCACATGGGATTACAGTCAATGAGAGTCAGTACATGTACCAAACTTCGTCAGATCAACCTCAACTAACATTTAAGTGAAGGATTCAAAATTTGCTGCCGTTAAAGGATTTCAAAGACAAACAGGCGGCTGCAAACGAGTGGAGGACATGGGGTAGCCGTCATATGTCACCACCAATAATAACTTTGTTGTGGAAAGCTAAACAAATTTTCTCTTCTTTTCCTTTTTTTCTTTGGTACAGCCGAAAGTGAACAATTGAAAGATATGGCACAAGTTTCTCGCTATTGAAAAAATTATTAGGGGCAAAAAGGACTGAAAACGATTAGCTAAATGGCTCAGATCAAAATGAATAAGTACTTCTGTATAATCTGTAAAACATCATTCATCTATATATACACAAAGAATAGTACCACAGCCAAAGCTACAAATCTGAGTCAATTTTAGTCGGGCATTTTTTCAGCAAAGTTCATGGTAACCAGTAACAGAAACTGTCAGCAAAAAAGAAAAAAAAACACAGTAAAAACTGAGTTGAAGTCCCTTGTTCTTTGTGTCCCCCTTTGAGGTTGAGGAATTAATCAGCAAGTCTTATAATTATGCAGAGCTATTGATCCCAGTAGTTTCTAAGCTGTGACATGTGAAGCAAAAGTTCATCCCTGCCAAAGCCAGTTACACTGCTAGTCATTATCCATGGGGGTTGTACCCGGTAGTTTTCTCGGATAAACTGCTGAAAATCCCTGAGGTTCTCATCTGGCCTTTTACCTTTGCCCGCCTTCATTTTGTCACACTTGGTGAAGACAAAAGTCATTGGTATCTAAAAGCAGAAAGAGCAGAAAATTCATGAGCATCTTATTAAGGGGTTAACATAAAGGGATTTAATATCAGAGAGCACTGTACATTGTTACGTCCAAGCCAATTAGCACAGTCAAGGTCGATCTTCTGAGGTGGAACACTAGCATCAACTAGAAGTAACACGGCAACAAGAGTATCTCGGTTCAAAAAGAAACCTTTCGTGAATGCAGACCAATCCATTCGAGCTGCTTCTGGAGCTTTAGCAAACCTACAAACAAAGAAAATCAATAGACATAGAAAAGTAAAAAAAATGAATGAGCAGAGAAGCTAACAATAACCAGTATTGAAACAACAGGATTTCCTCATTGTTTTGCTTGAAATGTTTTTACACATGAATTCAAACAAAATTACCAAACAGAGACAAAATGAGTCCAGGATCAAGGCTTAGCAATCTTGTTACCAACATAATATTCATGTTTACAACTGATTGCCAACATTGCAACCCATACTGAAACTTCAAAAGAATATCAACCAGAATATGGCTAGGGCCATCTCACTACGCTCTTGACAGATCATTCTATGATCTTATCTACAGCACTATATAAGGTCTCTTGGTCATTGTTAACATTGATTATGCCTATGTTTGTTAGAGTGAATAAGGATGGGCAGAGTCTCCAGCACCATGGTCATAACTGCTAGTCCTTCCCCAAGAGAGCGGTGATGCATTCAATGCTAGTTGAATTGAACACTGATTCATAAGCAGTTGACTTCCCCAAGAGTGTGGTGATGCATTCAAATTCTAATTAAATATTTTTGTAAGCAATTTACTAAAGGCAGAGATAGGTGGTTTTTTTAATGGAGAGAAATCTCCATTCTATAGAAAAATAATCACAATGCATATCAGCTGGAGTTCATTCCTTGATGCCAACTAGTGCATGCCAAACAATCTGAAACTTAGAACTAGTAATTGAAAGGAAAATACCACGAAAATAAGTTTGGTAGCAGAGACATGTATCTGATCTCAAAGCAAACTGTGTGCACCACTGTTACGAAATTCAGCTCACAACCAAGTTCAGAAAACTTAGTCGCTTAGATTAAGAACTATTGAAACCACTAAAAATATTAATGTTATAACACATAAATATTCAACGTTTGTTATAAACTAAAATCACAAAAGCCTCAATCACAACTACTTGTGATCCTACAGAGAGTTGGTTGGTCTTGCAGAGAGCTGTAGTCTAAAGGAAGTGGTAGGCCTTGAAATACATGTCACATAAGATGCTAGACAACAGTATTTTAGTGAAAAATTAGTTTTATGTGCTTCATGTGTCTTCCCATAACTAATACTTACTCTTGATTAATTCACTGTCACATAAAATTGTCTTGCATCCCCTCTTTCAAAAGAAAAGAAAAGAAAAGAAAAGAAAAATTATTGCATTCCATGAAAAAGCTCAAACCGAACTGATTTAGAGCACCTACTTCCAACAAAGTTCGAGACTTTCTGCAGCCATATTTATAGTTTTCCTATGTACAACTAGTTCCAAACATTCAGAAATGGAGATCCATACAACTTTATTACCATATAAATACCAGTCAGAGATCATGAATCCCAAATACGAAAAAGGTTGCAGAGAATGCGAAAGGTTGTCTTTTGCAAATTTAAACCTTACATTACACCTAATAGTACAAGAAGGAAGGATGAGGGCCTTACCCATAACCAGGCAAATCCACAAAGTACCAACTTTTGTTCACCAAGAAATGATTGATAAGCTTGGTCTTCCCTACACAAAATTACACAAAACTCAGCAAAACCCAGATACTAAAACACATTAAAACTGCAAAAACTTGAAATTCTAAGAACAAAAAGAAACCTGGTTTCTTAGATGTAAGTGCAACATCCTTCTTGCGAACCAAAGCATTAATAAGTGAGGACTTGCCCACATTGGAGCGACCCAGAATAGCAAATTCGGGTCGGTCATGTTTGGGGCAATCCTTAGCTCTAGCACTGCTCTTCACGAACTCCACCTCCTTAATCCTGGCGTCACCCGCATAGGGTCCGAGCACGATATTCGACCCGGATAGCACCATGTTCTCGGTCACCTCGGCCGGGTCAACCCCGGGCGGGATAAACAGGAGGGTCTTGTCGAAGATTGCTGGGTTAGCTGTGGCTTTTGAAGCTGAAACATGGCGGTTTGGGGTTGGGTTTCGAAAGGTCGGGTTTGAGATGAGGGTTCGGAAGGAGAGAGTGAAAGGCTGAGCTTTTAGAGGTGGAGAGGAAGATGGTGATAAGAAGGAAGTGATTTGCGGGCTCAGGAGGCGGTTTCTCAGTAACATTTTTTGGGGTTCAAGTGAGGTTTTGAGAGGCTATAATAAAAGGGCCATCTAAGCCATTTTTGGGGAACGGATTGGAGGCTGAGTTTGAGCTTTTGGTGGCTCGACTTATCTGTGGAACAAATTTGGATTCAATACATTAATGTTTCAGTTTTAAACTTAAAAAACTTGTGATCGAAAATGAAAAAGTTGTTGCAAAATATACAGAGTATGATAGCAGTGGAATTGTATTTACTTTTTATTTTTTATTTTTTATGCAAGTGCTATTAGGAGAGTGAGGAATCGAACTTAGGACCTTGGGTGTAGGGTAAGGCTATCTCCAAAGTGGGGAGAGCTATATTTAGCCATCTAATAAATGATTTTAATCGTCTCTGACAGTAAATGGCTAAATTTAATATTTTAATAGTTTTTAGTATATCATGTAAATTTATTAGTTAATTTAATTAAATTACTATTTATATCCTATTTAAAATACATTTAGAGGAGAAATATTTCGGGATATGATTTTTGACATCCACGTGTCGGCACATGATTAACCCTATAGATTTCTGTTTAGAATTTTTCTCCACTTGGCACATCTTATCATGATGTAATCCCAACAATTTTTCAGATAGGATTTTCAAGAGCCACGTGTCGTTACGTGATTAGCCCTCCATATTTTAAATTGGATTTTTGTCAACGTGACACATCTTATCTTTAGCTTCAAATGTCAATAAAAGAGATGTTTTGGGTTTCATATCTCACACCTTCATCTAATTCCTCTCCAATTCCTCACTTTAATTTTGTATAATTTGTCATTCTAATTCAATTCTGCAATGGATTCCAACTGGGGTTCGTCTTCCATTTCTGAATTGGAAGACAAATGAGAGAAGTGGAGACGCCAACTACTGGAGGCAGATGAAGAAGATGATAGTTCGAGGAGCAAAAATGACCTTATGGCAGCAACCACCGCATCCTGGGTGTGTGAGGAAACATCCCAACAGGTCGATACAATGTCGTACCTCAAACAACAACCTACAAAAGGATCTTGTTGCACATCTTTGGGCCAAAACGAGCACTAGAATGATGAAGGCCTTATGACATTAGCTAGTCTTTCGTGTTTGCAACTGATAATAATTAACAATACATTGTCAAGTTCAAGTCTTCGTCTTGTTTTAAAAACAACTTTGGTGTTTGCAACTAATAATAATTGACAATACATTGTCATGTTCAGGTCTATGTCTTGTTTTAAAAACAACTTAAAAATTAATTTAAATGGAAAAAAATGAAGGATAGTTTGTAAAAGAATGAAGAGAATGTGAGAAATTATGTAAAATGATGAAATTGAGGAAGGATAATATGTAAAATGATGAAGATGTTGTGAGAAATTATGTAAGAATGAGGTAGGTATTTATACAAAAAATTTAGAATTTTTTATATATAAAAAAAATACTTCTAGCTAACGTCAGCTAACGGCTAGGTGGCATCAGCTCATATGAAGTATAAATAATAGAACTTATGGAAATGGGGTTTGGGGATTTTGTAGCCCTCCCCCCCTTTTTTTTTTGTAGCCCTTTGTGTAGCCCACTCTTGGAAAATGAGTTTTGGGGATTTTGGGCTATATCCTCAAATATAGCCCTCACTTAGAAATGACATAAATGTTCTTGACCACTTAAGCCCCGTTTGGAATTGCTTTTTTTGGCCAAAAACCTGCTTCACTTTAAAGTTAAGCAGCTTAAGGTGTTTGGTAAAAAGAAAATATCCTGATTATTTTAAAAGCAATGGCCTTTTGACAGCAACTTTTAAAAGTAGGCTCTAGGTTGCTTTTCAAAGCTGCTTTCAAAAAAAGCAAAGATGAACATTTAATGAATTTTTTTAATTCCCAAAATACCATCATTCATTTTAAAAAATGACACCACCTCCACTTCCACATCCAACTCCACCACTTGCACCACCACATTCACTACCTCCACAACCACCACCACATCCTTTTCCTTCTCATCCTCCACCACCACCACCACCACAACCACCACCTCCTCTTTCACCTCCACCTCCACCTCCACAACCACCGCCACCACCACCACCACATCCTCCTCCTCCTCATCCTCTGCCACCACCACCTCATCCACCACCTCCTCCATCACCTGCACCACCACCACCACCACATCCTCCGAAACCTCCAAATCCACCACCACCTCCACAACCAACACCACCATGCTGCCACTGCCACCACCACCACCACCTCCACAACCGCCATCCCCACCACCACCAACTCCACCTTCATCACCACCACCACCTCCACTCCATCACTACAACTACCACTACATGATTAGTATATAACACTTTTAACATCATGTCTGTTTGTACAATATCTGGCCAAGCACTCCCAAGCCAAAGGGAAGGGAGTCCCACATCGACAAAACACAAGAGGAGGGAACTTTTTCTCACTTATAAAAGAAGACCCCTCTCCTTCAAGAAGAGGATAAGAGAAAGAAAGGAGGAGTTGGGCAGGCTACTGGGGCCCCATGGGTTTACCCATGAGCCCATTTACAAGCCCACGAATCATTGGCCTTCAGCCAGATCTCAGCCTTCAGCCTTCAGCCTCCAGCCTTCCTACCTTCAGCCTTCGGCATTCTTCTTCTTCCCCTTGGGTCTAACCCTATGTGCAATGTATACACACATTATCGTAATGAGAACATACTTCTCTGTGGACGTAACCCATTATTCGGGTGAACCACGTACATTTGTCTTATGTATGCATTTCCATTTACTTATCGAATGCTCTTACATACTGAGGGTCCTCACCTTCAGCATCCACCTCTTCTTTAAGTTGGCCTACTTACTACCCATCTAGTTTTAGCGCAAACAATGTCTATTTTAGTCATTATTCACAGTTACAACAATTTTATATTTAAATTTACCAAACGTTTTTTACACTGCTTTTTGTATTAACAGTAGTTTAAAAATATTGTTTACCAAACATGGAGTTGCTTTACTTTACAGCTAATTATTTTCAAAGCACAGCAGAAGCAACTTTTTTTAAAAGTGACAGCAATCCCAAACTGGGCCTTAAGCTAAAAGTCTTTTCTTGGGAAATTGTATTTACTTTGTGATACTACACTGAAGTTTTTTAACTCTCAATTTTCCTCTTTTCTTTGTATGATCGAAGTGTAAATGTTGAAGCAATCGTCCCCTTTATATAAGGAAGTTACATGACACAAAACTGAGTATGTACAGGTGAAAATCAATTATCATCGTGTAAATGTGAAACTATTTCACCTATTGTTTCGGTGCATTTGATACATGTATCAAAAGACTACCCTGGGGCCAATTGCATAATATCTACAACTATTACAACAAAAATTCAAAAGTACAAGATTTATTACATTGCAGTTATACTATGTCTACACATCCAGTTACATTTAGGTGCCCTTCTGCAATGCAATGATACTCTATTTTATGGTAAATACCACGAGATGTCCTCACACCCGAAGGATGAGATTAATCCCCACTCAGAGTTTGGCTTGCTCCTGGCCACAAAATGCTTTTAACGGGTTTCGAACCCCGCCATTGAGGTACCAGGTAGCTTACCAACTGGAGGTGGCAGTTTGCCAATCGCACCACACCTTGTGGTTGCAATGATACTCTATTGCCAACACACTTCGCACACTAGTTACACTTTGGGGCAGTCCCTTGAAGTAACAGGCATGCTTGAGCCATTACATTTTAGTGCTTTCCAACTCTCTAGTCTTCAATGAAATTTCTCTTGTTTCCAACATTCTCCAGCCCTCTTATTTTCCACTCTCTTTTGAAGTTTCAAGCGGCATTAGCACAATTTAAGTAAGTATTTCTTATATTTTATTTTTTGGTTTTCACAAGCAGACTTCTAGTCCAAAACAGGGAAATACTATACAGTTGCATTATTATTTTGTTAAATTGACGATCCGCCTACTATGCCAAAACAAATTTCATGAAGATTTATTCCGAAATCCTAACAAGAAGACTAGACGAAACATATCATTTCTGAATAAGCAAAGCAGAAAAAACATACATTTGAAGTACAATAATACAACTTATGGAAGCATGAAAAAATAATAACTCAGATATTTGAAGTATACATAATGAGTAATGCTATTTGGACACGCAACATTGACACACTTAGTGACACTCGCTGATGTGTTAATGTATCATTTGCTCTTCTTTTCTTCTCGTTTTCTGTTCAGCGAAAGATATATTGACACATCAGTGGGTGTCAACTAAGTGTGTCAATGTTGTGTGTCCAAATAGCATTACTCATACAGAATTTTACAAACCGAAGTCTTCGTGACAATAGCACCTTATTTCATCCACATTTACAAGAGCTTCGTCATGTTGGTTAGTTCAAATATTTGAATCATTTACAAGAGCTTCATCATGTTGCGCTCATGTGATTGTCAATGTAATTTCCTTCTCTTAAAGTGTGAAAAATCGTCACCCACAACAGTGTAAATTTGCGGACCAAAAAATATAAAATTAAGATATATCAAAACGGCGACGTATGACAAACTCTAAGTCCCAGTTAAGAAGGCCGACTCTGCAAGTCAGGTGAAGGAAGGAACAGCATTATTAGCCTTGGCTCTGTGAATCGGCGATCATCTCTATCCATCCACATTTCTCAATGGCGTGGTTCGCTAAATCCATCGCTAACTCACTCAAGCTCGACGACGAAGACGACGACGTTTACCACAATACTAACCCTAGCTCTAATACAGACCCAAATTCATCGCCACCCGATCCGCAACCCGACCCCCAATCCGGTTCGCCGTCAACTCCCACAGTCAAAGGCGACCTCTCCGAGCTCACCAAAACCCTTTCCCGCCAGTTCTGGGGCGTCGCCTCCTTCCTCGCCCCGCCGCCCGATCCGACCCATCCTCCTAACCCGTCCGCACCGCCCCAATCCGCCGATCTCGAACCTGCTGATGAGGACGTCATCGCGGGAATTCGCAGCGACTTTGCTGAGATCGGCGGGAAGTTCAAGAGCGGGATCTCGAAGCTGTCGAGTAACATAGCGGTCTCGGAGTTCACTAAGATCGCTTCGAATTTGCTTCAGTTTGGATCGGAGGAGGAGGCTGAGGCAGCTGGGGCTGCTCTTGGAGTGACCCAGGAGGTTCTCGCGTTCGTCAGGAATGTCTCTATGCATCCGGAGACTTGGCTGGATTTCCCTCTCTCCGATGATGGAGATTCAGATGGTATGTTTCGCTTCGAATTTGACAATTTTTTGGGTAATTCAATTCAATGTGCGTCGGCTTGATGAATCATTTGTTCATGTTATTGTAAATTTGTGTTATTTATGGTCAGTGTAGTGTTCGTAAAGCATGAATTTGAGGTATTTGTGTTGCCCATGTGGATTTTTCCTTTCGTATTTGTTTCAATTGTTAATTTGAATTGAAGGGATTGAATAATAAGGTATATCTCTGTTCATCATGTTGTGATTTAAGGGCTTAAAACTTTAATAGTATTGAAATTGACAATGGAACTTTTGTTGAATTTGTTGCTGAGTTAAATTCATTCAAGTAAGTTATTGTCATAATGCATGTCGTTGATTATTCTCTCCATTGAAACTCGTGGGGAATTGGAATAAGATTGTTGTGACTTGTGAGTTTGCTTTTCCAGATTTTGAATTGTCTGATGTCCAACAAGAGCATGCTCTGGCTGTTGAACGGCTTGCACCTTCGTTGGCTGCTCTCAGGATTGAACTTTGCCCTGAGCATATGAGCGAGGCTCACTTTTGGATGATTTACTTCGTGCTCTTGCATCCTAGACTCAGTAAACATGATGCCGAGCTTCTGTCTACACCCAAGGTAAGTTGATTCTATGCGGCACTGACCCAAAACTCCCTTTTCATTGTTCTTGTTCATTGCCTTTTTTTGGTGGGTTATTAATTTTTTTGCCAGCAACAATGCTATGCTTGACTTAATGATATGTCTGCAGATAGTGGAAGCTAGAGCAATGTTGTCTTATGAGTTGAAGAAGGGAGCTAATGAAAAGCAAGAATCAGACCCTTCTGGAAGTGGCACTAATTATGCGAAAGGAATTGCTGATTCCCCAAAAGAACAGCATCTTTCTGTGCCACCTAGTGTTCAATCTGACCTAGTGCCTCCCCATACATCTACCATCAGATCAGCTCCTCAACCAGAGGCAGTTGATCTTGAGACTGAGAAGCACACGGTTCAGAGTAGTGAGATCCAAATTATTGACAAGCCCGTTATTGAGGAAGGACCATTGAAAGAGACCAAATTTCAACAGCCACTTTCTAATTCTTCCTCCAAAGTTGCGGATGAGAAATATGAGGATGATGCTGATGATTGGTTGAAAGAGGAAACTTCAGAGATGGATGGTGTTGGGGGAACCTCCATCCCTATAGAGAATGACGAGGATGTATCTTTCAGTGATCTTGAGGATGATGATGGAGAGGCGCCCTCAAGTTACAAGAAGGTCACATCTGGCTCTGATTCTTCAACAAAAGACTCAAGAGATTGGGTTCAGCTAAGCAGAACCTCTGCTGATTCAGACAAGGAAATCAACTCTGTCGAGATTAGACATGTTGGGTCTGAGCAGGTAAGTTCCCGTAACCTGGAGACCAAAGAATCTAATGACTGGCTTGACGTTGAAGACATTGATGTTATATGATTACTTCCATAAGAACCCTTTTTAGGTCAATATGGCCTATTCTTCCCATTCATCTGTTATTGTGAATAGATTGTGGAAGGTTTCTTTAGTCTTCGTTTGGCTATGGAAACTGTATTATTGTACATAACGCCTGATACTGGATAATTGTTTCTTATGAAGAATGTATTTATAAGTGTAGCAAAATACAGCACCATGCAATAATCTTGATTTGTTTATTTCATGTTATGCTCATCCTGGTCCGTACTGGTAGTGTTTGTTTTTGTTTTTCTTATAGTTGTTTGTTCCTTCAGGAAGGTTAAGTTTCGTGAGAAACTCGTTCAAGATCAAGGTTGAAGATTTTTATAAGACTAAAACAGAAAAGAATGTGGCCTCGCTTGTTAAAAGAAGTCTAGAAAATTTGCATGTGCTGTTTGATTGTGTAGAGAAGTTCAGTGATAGCCGGTGACCTGAGAGATGTGAACCGTGTTGACAATTATATATAACATATAACATAGAAAACTTTTATTTTTATGTCTTTGAGAATGATAGGCGTAGTTTTCAATACATTCTGATTATGTCTTGGTCTTGCGTTAGTTTGGTTCAAACCTGTACCAACCATTGGTTTCCATTCTTGTAAAATGGTCATGAGTAGGAGTGAATGCGTTTTCTTTCTATCTTTTTTATTTTTTATTTGGTGAATGTCTTTAATAGAATGGTGATTTCCTCACACCAAATGGGGTTGAGAGGATGTGTATAACAGTTCCTGTTCAAACCTTTTGGTGTTGTTAATGCAAATCAATTTTTTTGGTAATGAGTTAATTCTGATTTTTGCCAATATATATTGGGGAAATGTATGAAAATGACTTATTTTAACGATTGATAAAATTTTTTGACTGAGTTTGCCAAATTCTACTTTTATAACTCATTTTGCATGTGAAAAGGGCTATATCTTGGGTCGGGTCGAACATATATTTATATAGAAATACTCGAATAAGGGGTTCCACATATATATATATTTATGAGTAATGCTATTTGGACACACAACATTGACACACTTAGTTGACACCCACTAATGTGTCAATGTATCATTCGCTGAACAGAAAACGAGAAGAAAAGAAGAGCAAATGATACATTGACACATCAGCGGGTGTCACTAAGTGTGTCAATGTTGTGTGTCCAAATAGCATTACTCTATATTTATTTAGGCGTATTTGTTGAAATACTCCTGTGGTTTTTCGAAAACCCCCTGAACTTCCATTCTGTGATCAACTTGCTCCATTCCATTAGTTTTTAGAGAAAAATCGTTAAATCAGCTGATCCTGTAGTTCTCCTAACATAGGGTATTTTGGTCAGATAGTTTATGTGGAGTGCAGATTGTATAATGTAAATGTTCCTCATTTTAGAGAGAAAAAAACGGAAAGAAAAAAGTACAAAGAATAAAAATATTCTTGGATTATGCATAAAAATTCTTGGATTTGAAACTAATCTGTATTCTGTACAATGAATGCCCATGAGACTTTGCTCAAGTGGCGTGAGATGAGGCTGAAGCTAAAAAAGAAAAAAGTTCAAGTCTTCCTACAGGTACTTAAAAAAGAAAAGTAATAAAACAACTCTGTACAAATAAAAAACACAAGCTGCCTAGGAAGAGAAGAACTACCTTGACCCCTGATCACACACTTATTATTTACAGACACAACCTTAAGCCTGCTTAAAAGCACCACATTAATTAATTGATTACTTAGGAGCTTAATTATGATTTGATGGCCCCAAAACTGCTAGAAAGGCGCTCCAGATGAGACCAGACCAAGCTTCCAAGTGAGAATCTGGGCCTGTCTTCTTCTTCTGCTTCTTCTATTCTTCTGTTGTGTATTTTGTGGCTTGTCCTTGAGGAGGAGGAGGCCTGTGGAGCCCACTTGTGGGATTTGTGAACTGCAATGATGGATTCTCCAATCTCCTTTCTCACCAGTTCCACTGCGTTTGGATTTACTTCATCCCCCGAAGCATCCGTTACATGGATTGATCCTACTGCTCTTTCACCACGTGTTCCAATCTCAATCCTCGACATTGATAGTCCATTCTCTCGGAAAACCCTTGTGATGTCTGATAACAATCCCATTCGATTTTTAGCGCACAGGTCCAACATCAAGCCCTGCCAAAGTATCATCTCCGTCATCGTCAGTCACACACAGAGTAATGCTAGAAAGATCACATTTTCGGACTTGATATATATTAATTGACACGAGTAATGCTAGAAAGATCACATTTTCGGACTTGATGTATGATAATTAATATGTGGAATGACTATAAGAATTTATATAATGAGCACATATCATAACTAGAAAATCTAATAGATAACAAGTTGAGACATACCTGTGAGATCCTTCTCTCTATTGCAGCAATCAAGCACAGGGTAAGCTTGTGCCTCTCACTCTCTTTATTCGAAGTGTAGCCATCCTTATGCCGGACAAAATACTCCTGTACATGTCACATATTTCACATTCAAATAACATCAAACACCATACAAGGACAGAACATGGGACAAATTTCAGTTACTAATTGCCATGCACAAGCTCAATTAATAGCGTGCCTACCTGATCTGCCAGGGTGCCCCTGGAGGCAACCACCGCATGGAACACCACGTATTGCAAGTCGGTTAGGGCACACACGGTGTCAAACAGCAGTTTGGGTCGGTCCCTGCTCCTCACATTCACAATCCAATACCCTTTCTCCTTACAACTCTCTATGTTCACATGGGTCCGATCACAACCCTTCTTGTGTGCACTGCTGCCACTACCATCACAACCACGACAACTTTCATAGTCCTCGTCGGCATACATCAACTGGTGGAGCCGCCGCTCCTTGTGGGTGTGGCCACCTGCCGGGGTGGTCAGCCGTACACTCCACTTCTCCCCCTCCTCATGATGGGCTTTCACTACATTCTCTAGCTGCTCCTGTACATGGGCCAGCCGAATTGGGTCTGTTATGGGCCCACCTTCCAGCCCATCTTCCACGTAGAAAATGCTGGCCGCCCGGGTACCGTGGGTCCAAGCCACGGCCGTAGTTATGTTGCAGCCCAACTCAACAAGGACCGCGGATATCTCAGACACTAGTCCCGGTCGGTCCTTGCTGGTCATTTCTAGGGCTAAGTCCTTCAGCCCGGGTGTCACATTTCTTCCTTGGCGTAGTCTAACCTCCTTTGAAATCCCTCCCCTGCTAGCACATAGTGCCTGCAAATTTATTAGTTATGATTAAAACAGAACGAAACAACAGAACTAGTGTATGAGGTGGAAATATATATTATGCGCTTTGTCTGGCACGACATGGCTTCATTGGTGGCCAATTTAGAAGAGACCGGGCCACAACTGTTTTGGATCATGTTGGTTCAGTTCGACTCTCAATTTACACCTCTAAAATTAGCAGGATGGATTGAGGAAAAATTACTCTTTGTGCTAGTTCCTATGTGATAACTCAATGTGGTGTTACAAATTCACATGTACCTATTTGATTTATGTTATAATGTGGGTGGACACGAACAATATGCCACATAGTGTTTACATCGGTTAAAAGAAAGTTTTTGAGAGAGAGAGAGAGAGAGAGAAAGACCTGCTGTATATAGAGTATGAGGCTTTCGTCGGTGATTTTGTTGCCGAGCTGATCCGTCACATGGAACACTGCACCACCATGCAATCAAAACAGACACACATGAAAATCCGGCAGCTACTACTCGTGGATAACTCATACATAGCTCAGAAAGCGATCATAATTATATACAACAAAACTCAATAAATACGAATAAATGAAATTATCTAATATATAAAAAATAAAAAATTGGATAATATTATAATAAAATTCCACTGTGTGTGATGTAAGAGTGATGAAGGTGGTGAGGAAGTGTAATTACCATCCATAAACCATCCACCATCAGAGGATATGTATGATTTCGAAATAACAAGGTCAAGATCTGTCAAAACTTGGACCATCTCTAGCAAAATCCCGTGCTTGTTTGCACTGTCAACCTGTAAATTAATTATTAATCAATATCTAAACAACAACAACATCAGTATATTTCCTCTCATGCATATGTCATTTTCTTACTCTTAACAAAGGAACCTTTTCAACTCTACGACTCTGTTGCATGTAAAATAATAGGGTCAAGGTTCAGATTGGTTCTTTTTTTTTTTTTAATACAAGCGACAGTCTAAATGATAAGGGGAGGGAGATTTTTTCACACACACTACATACTAAAGTGCCATGGGGGTTAGAGGTTCAGATAGTTTAAATTCAAGGCTTTATGGTCTAGTTAGGTTTTTGTACAACTAGATGGCGTCATCTGGTTAGGGTTTACCACTGCCTGTGAGGGACTTAGTTTTGTATGGATAGACAATTAAGTTGTAGTGACGATATACAACGTGCATGGAAACTGTTAACCAAGGCCTGGCTTGGCGTGAAAACTGAAAAGCGAAAAAGAAAATAAACGACGACAACAACAAAAGCTTACACTTTCTCTCGAAATAATAATGGTTCCTAGTTTTCTAGTGGCCCTCCACTCGGTGTCGGTGGGTATCAGACAACACAGAACTCTCTCTCTCTCTCTCTCTCTCTCTCTCTCTCTCTCTCTATTATGGTGATTTTATTTGTAGTTGAGTTTAGGGAAGTGGGATTATGGGTTTATGACCTTTAAACCAGATTAGGGACGAAACAATAAATTTATCTCTCCTCTAATATCTCTATGGGTCATGGACACCCAACCAGGCAAATAGAAAACAACGGCGAAGAATTGTATCCATAAACCACCAACAAGATAATTTATATATATAGACTCTATGAATGAAATTAATTTGTTAATTAATTAATACTATTGATGATATGCATCTAACCTTCACAAGCGTACAATCTTTGTATGAGTCATTGTCGATACAAACCCTGCAAATTGCAAAACCAAACCAAATCAAAACAAACCAGTCATTCATTAAGTTTACGAATGATAAAAGTTAATGTAATACCATGGAGGGTAGATTCTTTCAATAAGGCATTCGAATTCGGGGTCGATATAGGGCCGGTAAATAATCTCCATCTTCTTCTTCTTCCTTCCTTCCTTCCTTAGCAAATGTACGAGTAATTTTCTGCTACTTTATCACAACGACAAGGAGATAGCATTGCTGGTTTTGTTGATAGCTGTATATGAATACATATATGGAGGAGTTTGAGACCTTTCAAAACACATGCTGAAAACAACGCGTCTGAAAAAAATAACTTGTACAAGGGATAAGACAGCGGCGTCGTCTATATATAGCTTGTTTCTTAAGTCAAATCATATGACATTAGATGAATTACAGCACATATATATTATCATTAAATAAAAAATATTTCATGAATATCTAGGATCCCCAGCTTTGCTCTTATAGAAGGAGCTAGAAAGACCAAGATTTTCTCGATGATTAGCTTGGAATATTCAAAGTCGTTTTAAGGACGGCAAATGAGTTGTATAGAAATATAATTGGTTTGACCCGGAAATACTGGTGGCAATTCATTCGGATATATCCAAATCTTTAATCAGAAATTAAGGAAGAAAGAAGAAAAGGAAACCAGGATTGTTTAAAACTTTTTATAAAACCCAGATCAAAACACACATGCACCCTCTCTCTCTCTCTCTGGAACTCCATCAACATAATAAAAGATTGATCTAAATATTTTTATGGATGAAAACTCTTGTGCAAAACTTGGAAAGAAAAGCATAAATAAAATCAATACTGACCAGTCAATAGATAGAGGAGGAGCAGAAATCTTTGCAATTTTGGTAAATGCGAACGCGCAGCGCAGCTTGGAACAACAGTGCTCTCTGTTATATATGCATATGTATATATAAATGAAGAATGGGTGCCTTGATCAATTATATAACCCACCCAAAACTCTTCTTCCTTTTAAATTTGCCTTTTGCTTTCTCTAGCTTTGGCCTCATCAGCTGACAAGTTTTAATAATTTTCCACTCACATTTATATCATAGTGTGTTGTTAGGTTTTATTTAACACACGTGCTGCCACGCGGTCGATTGAGGTTTCCTAAGAGAACTCGAAGTTTGGTTGCTTTTGAGCCACGTACAAGCTTGCCGCCACGTGGCAGAGGGACCGACGTCCTTCAAATTTACATGATCATATGATGTTTCCAACTGCGGCGGCTCGGCATCAAATTTCATCAAAAACAAGTTCACAATTGTGGTTTAGAATCTATTTCGGGATTTACAGCTAATTCTTTGGAAGACACAGAGGTTTCTAGGACTCATTTGTCATTTTGAGGTTTTACCCAGTCAGCCTTGTTGTGGCTCTGATCTCATCTCATCTCCAATAAGAGTGACCATCGCACGCAATCCAATGGCCGCAAAGACAGGTCTGTTTGCACCTGTGCTGGCGTGGCAGGATCATGGTGCACTGGACTTTTTTTTTTTGATCAAGAAGAAGAATTTCATTGAACTTGCATCAAACTTACAAAAGAATCAATTGGCGAAACAGAGGGCTCAGAGGGGCCTCGTTAAAACCTTGCCATATAAAACCCCCAAAGGGAGGAAAATCCGGTCAAGGAAAAAGAGTACCCCAGCACCTCCAAATAAACAACAAAAGAGAACAAAAGAGCCCCGTTAACACTGCACCCAATCGCTCACGCAGTGTGGGTTGGATTTTAATTGATGGAAGTAGTCAATTGAATTTTGTTGATAACTTTAAGTAACATTGCTTTCAGTGCCACAATTATAACAAGAATTGTTGCCACCTTCATCATGCCTTGATGATTGAGGACAGTGAGATTAAATTCCAATTTAAATTTCACAATTTATAGAGAGAACCTTCCTATTTTACAATTCATGAAAAGATGTGTGTAATATGCTGAATACAGGTATTCAAGTTTGTTTCTAGTACTCAAACAATTCGATGGAATCATGTTTATTATTATTTATTTATTTTTTATATTTCAGCTTGATTAAATTAATATAGATTTGACAATTTTAGGTTTTTGGGATTTTTAGGTGTTATTCAAAATATAATAAAAGAAACATGCATAGAGAGAGTGTTACCCTTGGTGCAAAAAAAAAAAAAAAAAAGCCAATAGAGAATTTAAATACTGTTTACTACTAGAGTTAGAAGCCTCCATGAGTTTTCTTAAATTTTATAAAATTATTTTACTTCAAGTGAAAAATTATATTATGTATCTATGAAATTAAAATATTGTTCGTATTTACTAACATTTAATATGTTTAATATTTGACACTATTGTTATTATACTCAGAAGGAGTAATGCTATTTAGACACACAACATTGACCACTTTAGCTTACCACCTTATGTGGCAGCTGATGTGTCATGCTATGTTAATTAATGAATGTTGCCATGTGTATTTTATTTTTTATTTATTCTCTTTTTAATAATCCTTAAAAAACAAAAAAATCAAAACTGAAAAAATAAATTAAAAAACCCTAGCGTCCCTGGTAAGTGGCCTCACATCTATTCTCAACTCTTCCTCCCGTCTCCAGCATTCCATTCCTTCATTGTTGCTGCACTCTGAGCTTGTTTCTCCATAAAGTAATGGGTGCTACATCAGATATCTGCAGAGGAAGACTTATAATCAGCTTGGTTCTCTTTTTCAACCTTAGTCATCAATGCATTTTCATATTGTTCCACAAATTGCTTCAAGGTAGTCTTAGAATTTACGTGGTCATCAAAAAATGCATTCATACTCTCACTTTGTTGTGTAGTAGAATTGCCCGCCCAAAAACTTACTTTCACAAAGCTTGGCACCCAACGACGTCTTTCATCATATAGGCCTTGTAACCAATCATTACTCTGTAACTCATACTTCTCAATCATCTCTTCCCAATGATCTTCAAACTCAATATTGGTCAATGAATCATACACAATGTTCTCGAAGGCAAATTTAATAGATTCATAGTGTTTGTAACTCTTAAGCTTTTCATGAAGCTTCTTCATTATATGCCATAAGCACCAATGATGCTTAGTGTTAGGAAAGACAATCTCAATGGCATTTTTCATGGCTATACCAGGGTTTTTTCAAATTTTTTAAAAAAGAATTAGTAGAGCCGCTAGGCTATAGTCGGTTTTTTCCAATTTTTTCAAGTGAAATAGTATTTCGCAAGGCTATATTGGGGTTTATAAGAGATAGTATAGTCGCACGGCTATACTCGGTTTTTTCCAATTTTTTCAAAAGAAATAGTATTTCGCAAGGCTATAGTGGGTTTTTTTTCCAATTTTTTTATAAGAGGAATAGTATAGTCGTGCGGATATACTATATTTTTTCCTTATTTTTTAGGGCTTGTCCGATATAGGTCCCTACAATTTTTATTTCCTAGACATATACCCATCATTCTATAAATCTATGTGTAAAACCCAATTTCAAACTTAAATGACCAGTAGGATATAATAAGTCATAATATTCCTATGTTTTTACATCCTTGCCATCAGACTTCATATTTTATTTATAATTTATTCCAAGCATTTCATTAACTACCATAATTGTAATTAAAACTCCCTATTAATAGCATAGCAATCACCCCATTTCTTTTGGTTGCCATTCCCTCTAACATATCGCCCCCTAAAATTGCAAACTAAAAAAAAAATATGTAAATTACATATCCAATAATGTACATATGAAAAATATAAATATAAATATATATGTATAAAAATTATAGGTATATTATTTACCCAAAAAAATTAACAAAAATAGGTCAGTTACTTTGTAATTGAAATTTTCGTACATTTTTCATAAATTAAAAATAGGTACACAATAATTTATAGAAAATAGGTATGTCGTATAATTGAAATTTATGCACATTTTTTATAAATTAAAAATAGGTACATTATTTAGAAGAAAAAAATAAGTTCATTATACTAGGTAAATTGTTTTACTAGGTATATATTATTAGAGAAAAAAAAAATAGGTACATTATTTAGAGAAAAAAATAGGTTCATTATACTAGGTAAATTGTTTTACTAGGTACATTACTAGAGAAAAAAAATAGGTTCATTTAAAAGAAGTTATTTTCATAAACCAAACAATAAAAAGATGATCAAATTATTTTTCATAAAACTAGTAATAGGTACTTTATTTAGAGAAAAAAAAATAGGTACATTATTTAGAGAAAAAATAGGTTCATTAAAAAAAATGTTTTTCAAAAAACAAACAATAAATAAATTATCAAATTATTTTTCAACATAATTAGAATGTACACTATTATTCATAAAACTATAATAAAATAAAATACTAGTCATATAATTCATAAAAGGAAAACAACATTAATTCCTAAATTTAATATTGAATTTAAATTACTAATAAGTTAAATAGATTACTAGTCGTAATTCATAAAAGGAAAACAACATTAATTCAAAAATAGATTACTAGTCGTAAAATAGATTACTAATACTTTAATATGGAATTTAATATTTAATTTCAAATAAGTTTCTAAATTAATTCCTACATTCATTACAACTATTTGGAGATCTTTCCAAATTCAACGTGTGTCATTAGTTATACCCCCTCATAACACATTGACTTATAAATAGGGGTAGTTTTGGAATCCGAAAAATACAATAAATCAGATTTTAAGTTATATTAGGTAACTTGCTTAGTTGGATCCTAGTCATCGGGTATTATTTGAAAAAATTGGGTATTTTAAATAGAAAACTAAAGGAAAGGGTTGTTGGTGATTTAAAATGAATTTTATGGGTCTAAGCTCAATTTACTATATTTTTTAAAAAAGGAAATAGTATAGCCGCACGGCTATACGCGGATTTTTCCAAAAAAAATTTAAAAATAAATAGTATAACCGCAGGGCTATACTGGGGGTTTTTCCAATTTTTTCAAAAGAAATAGTATTTCGCACAGCTATACTGGTTTTTTTTCCAATTTTTTAAAACATAAATAGTATAGCCGGGCAGATATACTCGGTTTTCCCCGCTTTTATAAAAGAAATAGTATAGCCGCGCGGCTATACTGGGTTTTATAAATTTTTATAAAAGGAACAGTATAGCCGTGTGGCTATACTCTCTTTCCTTAATGTTTCTCTAATTTTTGAAAAAGAAATAGCGGCTATACTCGGATTTTTCCAATTTTTTTTAAAAAAACAGTATAGGCGCCCGGCTATACTATGTTTTTTCCTTATTTTTCAAAAAACGATAGTATGGCCGCACGGCTATACTCGGATTTTTCCAAAAAAAAATTACAAAACATTATAGGGTCCCGGCTATACTCTGGTTTTTTCCAATTATTTAAAAAGAAATAGTATAGCCGCGGGTCAATATTGGGTTTCTTCCAATTTTTTATGGTGGAAAATATAAAGCTATATAACCCCTCTTGCTTGGAAAGACTAAAATACCCTTAAAAATGGATGGAAAATTAGATGATGTTAAAGCCAAGTGACAAATCATGAATTTTGAAAACTTAAGGTGACATTTCGCTTAAATTTTTCTTTAAGGTGACAAATTGAAATTGATGTATAAGTTCAACTGACATTTCTACAAATATCCCTTTTTAAAAAAAAAAAAAAAGAAACAGTATACATGGTTTTTCCCAACTTTTTAAAAAAGAAATAGTATAGCCGGTAGGCTATACTCGGGTTTTTTAAAAAGAAATAGTTTTTGGCACGGCTATACTGGGTATTTTTAAATTTTAAAAAAAAAAACAAAAATAGTATAGACGTCCGGCTATACTCCGTTTTTCCCAACTTTTTAAAAAGAAATAGTATAGCTGCCTAGTAAAGTTCACTTTTTAGAAAAAGCAAATGTGCAATACTCGTATTGAAACATACATATTTTTCATGTTTAATACGCATATTGTTTACAAAAGTTTCAATAACGCACACGAAATTCATGTATTATACACATTATTGAATACAAATAATATATATTAAAATATTCTATTGTGGCCGAACTTTTTAAGTTGTACTTTGCCGAATAAAACACATATGTATTTTATTAATATAGCCATGAGGCTATACCAAATTCATATCCATAAAGGATAAACTAATGCAACTAGAAGTGTCTTTTTTTATTAAATAGTATAGACGCGTCTTTACTATGGTTTTTTTAAAAAAATTTGAAATATTTTTTAAAAGCTCGGCTATATTGGGTTTTTTCCAATTTTTTATAATAGAAATCGTATAGCCGGGCGGCTACACTCGGTTTTTTCAAAAGAAATAGTTTTTCGCACGGCTGTACTAGGTTTTTTCCAATTTTTTATTACAGAAATAGTATAGCCGGTCTGCTATACTAGGTTTTTCCCACTTTTTAAAAAGAAATAGTATAACCGGTCGGCTACATAGGCTTTTTTTCAAATTATTTATAAAAGAAATATATAGACATGATGCTATACTAGGTTTTTCCCTAATTTTTCAAAAAGAAATAGTATTACTGCAAGGCTATACTCAGATTTTTCCAAATTTATTTTTTCAAACAGTACAGACGCCCGACTATACTGGTATTTTTCTAAATTCTATTTAAAGAAATAGTATAGGCGTGCAGTAAAATTCTATACACATTATTGAATACAAATAATATATATTAAAATATTATATTGTGGCCAAACTTTTAAGTTGCAATCTGCCAAAATTTTGCTAAATAAAACACATACGTATTTTATTTGGCTATACCAAAATTATATCTATAAAGGATAAACTAATGCAACTAGGAGGGTCCTTTTTTAATTGTTATTATTTAATACCAAAATTATATCTATAAAGGATAAATTAATGCAACTGGGAGGGTCCTTTTTTAATTATTATTTATTAAATATTATAGCCGCTCGGCTCGTTTCGAAATATTTTTTAAAAGCGCGGCTATATTGGGTTTTTTCCCATTATTTGTGAAAGAAAGAGTATAGCCGCTCGGCTATTCCCCAGTTTCCCCGATGTTTTAAAAAGAAATAGTATAGCGGCACGGCTATACGCTGATTTTTCCAATTTTTTTTATAAAGAAATAGTATAGCCGTGCAGTAAAATTCACGTTTTTTAAAAAGAAAATGCACAATACTCATATTGAACGTGTATGTACGTATTTTTCATGTTTAACACACCTATTTTTTACAAAATTTTCAATAATGCGCACAAAATTCATGTATTATACACAATATTGAATACAACTAATATATATTAAAATATTTTATTGTGGCCGAACTTTTAAGTTGTATTTTGCCAAAATTTTGCCGAATAAAACACAGACGTATTTCATTTGTATAGCTGTGAGGCTATACCAAATTCATATCTATAAAGGACAAACTAATCCAACTAGGAGTGTCCTTTTTTCATTATTTTTTTTTATTAAATAGTATAGACGTGTGGCTGTACTATGGTTTTTTAAAAAAAAATTGAAATATATTTTAAAAGCGCGACTATATTGGGTTTTTTCCAATTTTTATTATATTGACACTATTGTTATTGTACTCAGAAGGAGTAATGCTATTTAGACACACAACATTGACCACCTTAGCTGACCACCTTATGTGGCAGCTGATGTGTCATGCCATGTTAATTAATGAAGGTTGCCATGTGTATTCTATTTTTTATTTATTCTCTTTTTAATAATCCTTTAAAAAAAATCAAAACTGAAAAAACAAATTAAAAAACCCTAGCGTCCTTGGTAAGTGGCCTCACGTCTGTTCTCAACTCTTCCTCCCGTCTCCAGCATTCCATTCCTCCATTGTTGCTGCACTATGAGCTTGTTTCTCCATAAAGTAATGAGTGCTACATCAGATATCTGCAAAGGAAGACTTATAATCTGCTTGGTTCTTTTTTTCAACCTTAGTCGTCAATGCATTTTCATATTGTTCCACAAATTGCTTCAAGGTAGTCTTAGAATTTACGTGGTCATCAAAAAATGCATTCATACCCTCACTTTGTTGTGTGGTAGAAATGCCCGCCCAAAAACTTCCTTTCACAAAGCTTGGCACCCAACAACGTCTTTCATCATATAGGCCTCGTAACCAATCATTACTCTGTAACTCATACTTCTCAATCATCTCTTTCCAATGATCTTCAAACTCAATATTGGTCAATGAATCATACACAATGTTCTCCAAGGCAAATTTAATAGATATGGTGTTTGTAACTCTTAAGCTTTTCATGAAGCTTCTTCATTATATACTATAAGCACCAACGATGCTTAGTGTTACGAAAGACAATATCAATGGCATTTTTCATGGCTATACCAGGGTTTTTTCAAATTTTTAAAAAAGAAATAGTAGAGCCGCTCGGCTATACTCGGTTTTTCCAATTTTTTCAAATGAAATAATATTTCGCAAAGCTATATTGGGGTTTATAAGAGAAATAGTATTGCCGAGCGGCTATACTCGGTTTTTTTCCAATTTTTTCAAAAGAAATAGTATTTCGCAAGGCTATACTAGGTTTTTTTCCAACTTTTTATAAGAGGAAAAGTATACCCGTGCGGATATACTATTTTTTCCCTAATTTTTAAAAAAGGAAATCGTATAGCCGATTGGCTATACGCGGATTTTTCCAAAAGAAATAGTATTTCGCACAGCTATAGTGGTTTTTTTTCCAATTTTTTAAAACAGAAATGTTTTCCCCCTTTTTAAAAAGAAATAGTATAGCCGAACGGCTATACTGGGTTATTTTTAATTTTTATAAAGGAAATAGTATAGCCGTTTGGCTATACTTGGTTTCCCTAATGTTTCCTTTTTGGATTTTTCCAAATTTTTTAAAAAAACAGTATAGTCGACCAGCTATACTATGTTTTTTCCTTATTTTTCAAAAAGCAATAGGCTATACTCGGATTTTTCCCAAAAAAAAAATCGAAAACAGTATAAGTTCCCGGCTATACTCGGGTTTTTTCCAATTATTTAAAAATAAATTGTATAGCCGCGGGTCGATACTGGGTTTTGTAGCGATTTTTTAAAACAGAAACAGTATACACGGTTTTCCCCAGTTTTCTAAAAAGAAATAGTACAGCCGAACGGCTATACTCGGTTTTTCCCACTTTTTTTAAAAAAATAGTATAGCCGAACGGCTATATAGGCTTTTTTTTTTCCAATTATTTATAAATAGACACGCGGCTATACTAGGTTTTTCCCTAATTTTTCAAAAATAAATAGTATTACCGCAAGGCTATACTTGGATTTTTCCAAATTTAAAAAAAAAAATCAGTACAAACGTCGGGCTATACTGGTATTTTTCTAAATTATATTTAAAGAAATAGTATAGGTGCCCAGTAAAATTCTATACACATTATTGAATACAAATAATATATATTAAAATATTATATCTATAAAGGATAAACTAATGCAACCAGGAGGGTCCTTTTTCTAATTTTTTATAAGAAAAATAATATAGCCGAGCGGCTATACTCGGTTTTTTTCCAAATTTTTCAAAAGAAATAGTATTTCGCAAGGCTATACTGGGCTTTTTTCCAACTTTTTATAAGAGGAAAAGTATACCCGTGCGGATATACTATTTTTTTCCTAATTTTTAAAAAAGGAAATCGTATAGCCGATCGGCTATGCGCGGATTTTTCCAAAAGAAATAGTATAGTTGATCGGCTATACTAAGTTTTTTCGTTATTTTTCAAAAAGCAATAGTATAGCCGCGGATTTTTCCACCAAAAAAAAAATCGAAAACAGTATAGGGTCCCATCTTTACTCGAGTTTTTTTCCAATTATTTAAAAATAAATAGTATGGCCACGGGTCGATACTGGGTTTCTTCCAATTTTTATAAATTATATAGTATTGCCGCGAATATACTACTTTTTTTTTTTCTAATTTTTTCAAAATAATTAGTATCTCAGACAGCTATATTGGGTTTTGAAGCAATTTTTAAGGCTTAAATGTCGAAATGGTCCCTGTGTTTTACCTTATCGGCCAATTTAGTCCCCGTGTTATTAATTTGGCCAATTTAGTCCCTGTGTTTGTCTCTATTAACAAATTTGATCCTTTCCGTCAAAATTATGTTAAAACCTAAAGAAAGGACATTTAAAATTAATTTAAAAATCTGTAATTAATTATAAAGATTTAAACTCAAATAATAATAATGCTAAAATGATTAAAACCCACACAACCTCAACCTCCAATGGTCTCGATTCCTGTAGGAAAAAAAAAAGGTTCTTAGTCGAATTGATGCCTACTCTTTTCTTGTTGCAATTTTTCTTCTCTCTTATGTTTTAGATTTTCTCATACTCTACCCTTCATCTCTCTCTCCTCTTCGATCCATTGGCTTGAGTGTCGTTGACTTTTGCTACAACGAGGATGATCAATTGGCGGTAGAGCCATCAAGGTTACGGTGACCGGCTATGAAGATCTTCATGATTTGTTAAAGAGGAACCAAGAGAGAGAGAGAGAGAGAGAGAGAGAGAGAGAGAGAGAGGGTTGTTGTGGTTTAGGTGGGGCTAGAATGGTGGTGAGGGTGGCTATGGGTTTGGGAAGTGGTTGATATGTATGCGTGAAATTGGGGAAGGTGAAATTTTAAAAATATATATTCCATTTTCAGATTGAATTTGAAATTTTATAATCAATTACTGTTTTTTTAATTAATTTTAAATATTTTATATTTTATATTTTTAAGAGAATGGACCACATTGACTAACATATACAAACACAAGGACCAAATTGGCCAAATTGATAACACAGGGACTAAATTGGCCTATGAGATAAAACATAGGGATCATTTTAACATTTAAGCCATTTTTTAAAACATAAATAGTATACACGGTTTTTCCCAGTTTTCTAAAAATAGTATAGCCGGTCGGCTATACCCGGGTTTGTTTTACCAGTTTTCTAAAAGGAAATAGTATAGCCGCACGGCTATACTCGGTTTTAACCAAATTTTTCAAAAGAAATAGTTTTTCGCACCGCTACACTGGGTATTTTTTTTTAAAAAAATTTAAACAAATAGTATAGACGTCCAGCTATACTCAGTTTTTCCCAACTTTTTAAAAAGAAATAGTATAGCTGCCTAGTAAAGTTCACTTTTTTTTAAAAGCAAATGTACAATGCTCATATTGAACATGTACATACATATTTTTCATGTTTAATATGCATATTGTTTACAAAAGTTTCAATAATGCACATAAAATTCATGTATTATACACATTATTGAATACAAATAATATATATTAAAATATTATATTGTGGCTGAACTTTTTAAGTTGTACTTTGCCGAATAAAACACATATGTATTTGCGGCTATACCAAATTCATATCTATAAAGGATAAACTAATGCAACTAGGAGTGTCCTTTTTTCATTATTTTTTTTATTAAATAGTATAGACACGTCTATACTACGGTTTTTTTAAATTTTTTTGAATTTTTTTTAAAAGCTCGGCTATATTGGGTTTTTCCAATTTTTTTTAAAAAGAAATAGTATAGTCGTACGGTTATACTCGGATATTTCCAATTTTTTTTTAAAAAATAGTATAGCCGCCCGGCTATACTCGGTTTTTACTAGTTTTTTCAAAAGAAATAGTTTTTCGCACGGCTATACTGGGTTTTTTCCAATTTTTTATAACAGAAATAGTATAGCCCGGCTATACTCGGTTTTTCCCACTTTTTAAAAAGAAATTGTATAGCCGCACGGCTATACGGGCTTTTTCCAATTATTTATAAAAGAAATGTATAGACATGCGGCTATACTAGGTTTTTCCCTAATTTTTCAAAAAGAAATAGTATTACCGCAAGGCTATACTTGGATTTTTCCTTTTTTTTTTTTATTTAAAAAAAAACAGTACATACGCCCAGCTATACTGGTATTTTTCTACATTCTATTTAAAGAAATAGTGTAGGCGTGCAGTAAATTTCTATACACATTATTGAATACAAATAATATATAAAAATTAGGTATTAGACATAGATAAGTTTACTTATTAGTACTTAAGACATTTGATATTTTGGTTTGGGTTTTAATACCTAGAAAAGAATTGTTATTTTGGATTAGGCCAAAGAGGAAGACCAAATTTGTTGACCCACCTTACATTAGTCATTAAAAATGCAATTATACCTTTTTCATTTAAAAACCTAAACCCTAATTATACCATTTTCAGATCTCTCTCTCTCTCCCTCTCTCCCTCTCTCCCTATGTCTTCTCCCTTTCTCCTCCCCTTTGTTTCGACCGACACCGACAAAACCCCCCAGCCACTGTCACGTCGGCCACCCAGCCACCGGACCGGTCAAATTTTGACCGGCGTCGCACCCCAAGCCAGCTCCGACCTTTCTCCTACCTATGCTGCTGCTGTTTTGCTGGAAAACCCTAGTTTTGATCGGATTTTTATTCGGTTTTCCAATCCCTCGATCTCTCTCCTCCGGCCCTCAAATTCTTCGATTGAGGTATGGTTTTCTAGCTATTTTCCACGATCTAGCTGTTAGTTGGGTAAGATTTCAGAATTTTTGAGGTTTAATTGTTTAATTTCGGAGTTATTTTCCATGATGCAGAAATGAAACTATGATGCAGAAACTGAAACTGCGATGCAGAAACTGAAACTACGATGCAGAAAACGAAACTGCGATGCAGAAAACCGCAGAAACTGAGATGAAGAATCGGCTTCGATCGTTGGTGGTCTTCGATGATGGTCACGCGAATGGGTTGGTGGTCTTCGATGATCGTTGATGGTCTGGAGGTTTCTGGAGGTGAAGTTGAAGAGGTTTCTGGAGTTGAAGTTGAAAGGTCGTGCGAATGGGTTGTGATTCAATTTTGGTTTCAATTGATGTCGTTTTGGTTCAGTTTTGGTTTGATGTCGTTTTTCAGCTTTGGTTTAAAACTAAATACTGAAAATGGCATATGTTGTAATTTTCATATTTTGTAATGGTATTTTTGTTACATTTTGGTGTTTGGCCTTTTGCTAATTAGACTAAATTGTATTTCTTTCTACTAAATTAGTGAACTATATTATGGTTTAAAACTAAAGAAGATTATATTGTGGCCGAACTTTTAAGTTGTAATCTGCCAAAATGTTGCCGAATAAAACACATACGTATTTTATTTGTATAGGCGTGAGGCTATAACAAAATTATATCTATAAAGGATAAACTAATGCAACTAGGATGGCTCTTTTTTAATTATTATTTTTTATTAAATATTATAGCCGCTCTGCTATACTACGGTTTTTAAAATCTTTTCGAAATATTTTTAAAAAGTGCGGCTATATTGGGTTTTTTCCCATTATTTGTGAAAGAAAGCGTATAGCCGCCCGGCTATTCCCTAGTTTTTCCAATGTTTTAAAAAGAAAGAGTATAGCCGACCGGCTATACCGGGTTTTTTTTTTCAATTTTTTATAAAAGTAATAGTATAGATGTACGGCGATACTCGGATTTTTCCAATTTTTTTTTAAAACAGTAGGCCCTCGACTATACTCGTATTTTTCTAAATTCTTTTTAAAGAAATAGTATAGTTGGGCGGCGAATATGCATACATATATATATATGTATGTATGCCCCCGAATATGCATATTTGAGATGCATTATGTGTAGATGAAAACACAGTTGGAGTTGGCTCGACTAAACGAAGGAAAGAAGGAAGCAGCCCAGCATGCAGGCGCTCGAGAGGAACCTGTAGGCACTCAAGCGGCAGAAGGAAAATTTGACAAGCGCTCGAGCGGGTCGCGATTTCCTGTTTTAAAACAGGTCGATTTTTGGCCTATTTTTGGGAGGTTTTTTAGTTTCCTATTCCTTGTATGATTGTGCTAAAGGCCTATACATATAAATAGGTACTTTATACTAGGATTTAGTAGAGATTCAAGATATACAAACCTAGGGTGAGAGAAAAAGAGATCTAGAGAGAGAGAGAGAGAGAGAAATCAAAGGGAGTTCTTTATTGTAACTAAAGGGATTTTTCTCATACTAGTGAATTTTCTCGGGGATCACCGGAGAGGACGTAGGCACAACGCCTAACCTCTATAAATTCTTGTGTGTGTTTACTTTTGTGGTTTCGTGTGGGATTTATCTTTGTGTAGCTTGTGTTGTGAATGTTGCGTAGTCCATCAACGACAAGGTCTTGGAAGTGTTTTCGCACAACAAACACGAGGTGTTTGGTCTAGCAGAAATGCTAGCCCGATGTTTGTCCCCAACAAAAAAATTATATCGTAAAGCCCAATGATAATAAAAGTCCAGGAATGGAGGTACAGTCCAACCATGGTTCTCTCCTGCTATGTACAATAATTTTGCTGCCACAATTATAACAAAAATTGCCTCTTTCATCTTCAATTCCAGAATTTATACAGAGATAATTCGTAGTTTACACTTTTCGAAAAGATGTGTCATATGTTTATATTATTAAATTATTTAAGTTTTTTATATTCTAACAATTCGATAGAATCATGTTTATTTATTGTTATTTTTTTTTTCAGGTTTATTCATGAGTTGTTTTTATATTTTATAAGATCATTCAATTTCATGTTGATCTCCCAGATATTCCATATATTTTCTTGTTTTTTTTTTCTCTTAATATATTAGGAATGCATTAACCTCTCAAAAAAAAAACCAAAAAAAAAAACCCTAAAGAGAATCAAAAGGATTGATGCTACGTACGGTGCAAAAATTGATAATTAGTTATCCCTGAAACAAAAACATTCTTCATTTTTACAAATATGTATGATGCGGGACCTATCAAATTCTTTTTATTTATTTTGAATATTAGTTTATTTTCTATTTTGGTGCAAGTTTTGTATATTAGTTTGATGGGTTATTGACCGAAATGGTCCGCCAACTATTGCTCGAGTTTCATTTTGGTCCACGAACTAAAATTTTCATTTTAATAGTCTTTCAACTCTCCATTTAGTATCAAAATTGTCCTACTGTGAAAGTCTGTCAATTATTCCATGAAATCGAGAGGCAAAATCGTCTTTTTGGACAAAACCATCTTAAAAAATAAAACTAAAAAGAATATCTCCATCTCTCTCTACTCTGTCTCTTGGCAAAACCACCCAGATATGACCCCATCCCCAAATCAACCATCGGCTCCCCCCACCCCACCCTCCCTCGCCCTCCCTCCACCTATCTATTCTCTATGATTTCTCTGCTGTCATTTAAAATAAAATAAAAAGTTTGATGGTGGGAATGAGATTTGGCTATGGGGGTGGGGTCTGTGCAACCCACCTCTTTGTCCCCTCTTTCTTCGTCTTCTTGGAGTTAGTTGTGGAAGATCAATCATAGTAATCCCAGTAATCCGAAGCTTTAAGGTAACTAGACCTAGAAGAGAGATTTTGTATGAGGCAAGGCCATTGAAAACCATAATGGATACCAAAATCAATTATGTGGATCCTTGTTGCTTTCTCAGCTACATTCATTATTGTCTTATTCGAGAAGAAATTTGATAGCTTCTTAAATGGACATGCGGCAAGATAAAGATGGTTAGCCTTCTCTCATCTTCAAAATCAGGATAGCCATGGGGGGTGGGTCGGGAAGGGAATAGAATGGAGAGAGAGAGAGAGAGAGGGTTTTTCCCCTCGATTTCACAGAACAATTGACAGACTTTGACGGTAGGACCGTTTTAATACTACATGGAGAATTAGAGGACTATTGAAATGAAAAGTTTAGTTCTTGGATCAAAAGGAAACTCGAGCAATACTTGGGGGATTGTTTCGGTCAATAACCCCTAGTTTAATCGTATTAGAAACTTGAGGCATGGAATACCTATTTTATAGATAGCTCATCACACTCTGTTTGGTTTAGAAAAATTAAAAAACCTTCATTACGCTTTTGTCTAATTAATTAGCCATTAGAAAAGTGTAAAAAAAATAAAAATAAAAATTCATTAGAAAAATTAGAAATTGTATATCTATATATATAAAGCAAAAGGCAGAGAATGGTGAAACATTCAAAATACCAGAAAATGTCATTGGTTAATGCAAACATTAAGAATTGAAATTATTAATTAAATGAGAATAATATGGTAAATTCACACCTTTTCATATTTAAAAAAAATTAAAATTAAAAGAAATATCAGATAATAGATCCTATTTTTATGGAACACAACTACCCATTATCTTTTTTAATTCTAAATAAATTTTTTTTTTTAAAAAAAAGCCTCTCGCAGACGCGGAAGCGCATGAAGAGAGGCTAGTACCTCTTAAAGAGGTTGAAAATTCTCTAAAGAGGTTGTATATCAAGTAAATCAGTAGAAAGAAAATATCATTTTATTTAAATTAATTCATATGGTCTTTGTTGGGCCTTTTAAATTCAATGATATGCTTTTGAAATTAAAATCATTTTCCTTATAAAAAAAAATCTTTTAAAATTAGGTTTAGAGTGAGGAGCTTATTTGAGGGTTCAATCCAATCATCAAACCATTTAAAATGTTTAAGTCCATTGATTTCTCACATTTGTTGATGGCAGGATTGAACCCCTCAAATAAGCTCCTCACTCTAAACTCCTCATTATAATATTTTCGAAAACTTAAAAGACAAAACAATTCAAGTAAAAACCAATGAGCATGAAGCCAATCCTGAGATTCGAACATGGGCAAGCTACTTTTGAAACAAACTAGATGTGAGAGTTTTTGGCCCGAACCGGCCCGCTATTATTGGGTTCGTGCTACAGAACCGCTCCAAATATATGATCCCTTTGGTGTGAAGGAAGACTATGATTGCTGGATCGTCTGAATCGAACGGTACATATTTGAAATGTATCTCGTCTGCTGGATGAATGCCGCGTGGTGGGTTCTAAGAGCACCTCCAGCCTTTACCCAAGACTGGGCAAAAGGCCCCCCAAGGCAGCCCAAATATGCTCCAGCGGAAGAAAAATGGCCCGGGCAAGGCATGGGTCCCACGGAACTGGGCAAGCCCACGGGCAAATCTTGCCTGGGCAGCAGCCCAAAGGCGCTGACGTCAGGCGTGACGTCACGCTGACGTCAGCGAGCGCTAAGTTCAAATTTTTTTACCGTTGGCGCGTGAATTTCACGCGCCAACGGTAAAAAAATTTGACTTTCGTTCGCTGACGTCATCGTGACGTCAGCGCCTGACAGGGCCCAACGGAAAAATGCCACGTGGCGCTTCCTGGGCGCTGCGATGGCTTTTTTCACAGAAATCTGACGGCCCTCTTTTTTTTGGCCAAAAAAATTCCAAAAAAATTCCAAAAAAAGTCAAAAAAATTTTAAAAAAATACCATAAAATACTGTATTTTTTCCCTATAAATACCTATCAATTACCTATCAATTTCACTCACTCTCCTTCAAATATTTTTTACATTTCACTCACTTTCCACACCAAATATTCATACACACTCTTCTCTTCTCCTTCAAATATTTTTAACATTTCACTCACATTTTTCTACTAGTTTCCATTTCTATCAAAAAACAAATGGCCTCTTCTGTCGAAGCCGGAGGCTCTTGGACTACTGTGGAAGATATTGTGTTGTGTGAGTCTTGGGTGAAAGTTAGTCATTGTCCTATAACAGGCAATGAGATGAAGTTTTCTCATATGTGGAGAAAAATTCATGAAGAATTTGCAGCTAGATCCGGTTCGACTCGGACGGAAATGGCCTTGCAATCCAGGTGGAAAATTTTGAATAAAGAGTTAGGGAAATGGAGGGATGCCTTGACAAAAGCGAGGGACAACATGAGAAGCGGTCAAAATCTTACCGATGAGGTAAAATATTTATAATTCTCGTTTTTTTTTTTCTTGCATATTAAATTTATATTTTCTTGCATTTCTAATTTATTTATATTTTGTTGCATAATAATTTTTTGCATGCATTTGTAAATTGTTTATATTGTCTTACATATTTATTTTTTTGTTGTATAATCATTTTAGTTCTTGCATTTCTAAATTGTTTATATTTTGTTGCATAATCAAATTTTTTCTTGCAATTCCAAATTATTTATATTTTCTTCCATATTCATTTTTTGGTTGCATTTCCAATTATTTATTTTGAATAGATCATACAAGCACAAATGTGGTTTGGTGCCACGGGACAAGGCAAAAAAAGTTTCCAAAGTCACCAATGTTGGGAAATTGTGAAGAATTGTTCGAGATTCAAAATCATTTGCACTGTTCCGGAGGTTGTGTTGAATGAGATGCCGCTCCACGATTCGTCGACAACCGACTCCCCAATGGATCAAGACTCACCACTCCCACGTGCGCCAAGACCTATTGGGAGAAAGGCGGCAAAGGCAAAGAAAGGGAGCACTTCGAACAATGAATGTGCACAATTTTTGGAGCAAATGGCTAAGAATAGTGCACTGAGACTTGAGAGAGAGTTGAAAAGAGAAGAAGTGGACAAGGCACGACTAGAAGCATTTTCAATTCAAAGGGCGAAGGCAGAAGAACAAGACATGGAGGATAGAGAGATGAAAATCATGGCCATGGATACCACCCATATGTCTCCTGACACAAAGTCATACTGGAAAATGAAACGAAGGGATGTGATGAGAAGAAAACTTTTTCATGATGACGGACCTAGCAATACGGATTGGTTAAATGATGGAAACCATTAGGTTGGATTAAAAGATTTGTCATGTATTAAGAATTGTTGTATTATTTCCCTTTTATTCAATAAAGAAAGCATTAAGAGGAATTCTCTTGGGATAATTTTTGATTAAAATCTGAGATGATGAAAAACGTTCACCAAATCTGTCAGGGAGCACATCTCTCAACCCTTGAACTGCTAGGGAAGTTATTACATTAAAACTGAAAAACAGAATTTTTTCCGAAAATTAAATATGAAACTTTGAATGCAGTTTTGGAAGGCCAAACGACCTCAGAATGCCAAAATCCATCATATGTCACAGCAAAGCTGTGAGTTTGACTCGTGGCGTCGTTCCCTTTCCGAAATGGTATTTTGCATCCAAATCGGAGCTCGGACGACAAATTTGCAAATTCCCGTTACATCCTTTTTCTAGCTCAACCGCGATAAAATCTGCCATTTTTTCTAGCTCAACCGCGATAAAATCTGCCTTTTTCTAGCTCAACCGCGAAAACGAAATTTAATTAAAAACAAACCTTATTTTATTGCAAACAACACACAAATAAAACATAATTAAGAACAAAACATAATTAAAAACAAAACATAATTAAAAACAAAACATAATTCCAAACACACCACACACAAAATAAAGCAATCTTAAACACAAAATCTGCGAAGGTAATCTTGTCTTCATCCATTGTGATTGCCTTTCATCTCCCACAAATGCTCGATCAAGTCAATTTGACGCCTCTCATGAACATACGAAGATTGCATTTCTTGGTAACGATCAATCATGGGGTTGTTGAATCGACCATCTCGAACTAATGGTTCATGCTCCAATGGATGTCCATTTGGTCCCAGCGGCCTTTCATAAATTCTTGTCAATGATGTGTTCATGGGATCCGGTTCAAACTCCTCTGTAGCTTCATAATCATACTCATCCTCCACAATCATGTTATGGAGGATGATGCAAGTCATCATAATGCTCCGCAGCACCTCCTCATCTAACATCCGAGCAGCGCCCCTAATAATAGCCCAACGAGCTTGCAAGATACCGAAACACCTTTCCACGTCTTTCCTGTAACCTTCTTGAAAGGCAGCAAAGCTTTTTTCCTTCTGGGATTGAGGATTCGGAATTGTTTTCACGAATGTCGTCCACCTAGGATAAATTCCGTCGGCAAGGTAGTACGCACCAGAGTATACAGTGTTGTTGATTTGGTACGTGATCTGGGGGGAATGACCTCGCAATACATCGTTGAATACTGGGGATTGACCAAGCACATTGAGGTCATTCTGAGATCCAGCAACTCCGAAGAATGCATGCCAAACCCAAGTGTCGAATGAAGCTACGGCCTCCAGAATTATACTTTTTTGGCCCTTTCGATTCCCATAGTCTCCTTGCCAGGCAGTTGGGCAATTCTTCCACTGCCAGTGCATGCAATCGATACTTCCAATCATTCCTGGGAAACCTCGAGTATCAGCTTTTTTTAGAAGCCTTTGTAGGTCCGCAGGAGAAGGTCTGCGAAGGTACTCCCTTGTGTAGAGATTTTCTACGGCATCACAAAATCTCATCAAGCATTCTAGGATAGTTGATTTTCCCATCCTTGCAATCTCATCCACCTGCTCTGCAGATGCCCCATAAGCAAGCATCCGCAAAGCAGCTGTAAGTTTTTGCTCTGGGAGAAGACCCAAAACTCCACAAGCATCATACTTCTGAATGAAGTATGTGTCGTAATTACAAATATCATGCATGATTTTTTGGAACAAATGTGGCTGCATTCTATATCTCTCTCGAAACTTAGAAACAGGATATAAGGAATTTGGGATAAAGTAATCTTCCATGAGATTCTTACCACGAGACTGCCTACGTCTATCCACATTCCGGGCACGACGACGGTGGTGTTGCCTTGATTCATTAAGCATAGCAAAGCCTACAAGCATTTCGTCCTCTTCTTCATTGGCCTCCCGATCTTCCTCAGCACGTCTCCTCTGGATTTCTTCCTCTTCTCTCTCTTGCATCTCCAACACCCTCCTCAAGTTTGACATTGAGAGTAAAATATGTTTTGTAAAATCTGAGAATTGAAGGAATAGATAAGATGTGGTGTGAGATGTATGAGTTGATGGTGTAGTTTTATAGAGGGATTGAGAAGATAGAGATGACACGTGGCGCAATTTTAGAGGGTGAAAATCTTATCTGAAATATGAGATTATAATTTTTTAAAAAAATATGAAAATCTTATCTGACATGGGACACGTGGCGCAATTTTAGAGGGTGAAAATCTTATCTGAAATCTGAGATTATAATTTTTTTTTAAAATATGAAAATCTTATCTGACATGGACATGTGGCAACCAAATATCTTATCCGAAAATTTTATCCGAAAATGTTATCTGAAATTTGAGGTGATAATTTTATAATAAATAGTGACACGTGGCAACCGAAAATATTATCTTAAAAGCTTATCAAAATTAATGGTAAGTATAAAAAAATAGAAAATAAAGTACAATGAATAGTATTTGCCCGGGCAAGCCTTCCAAGGGTGGAACCAACTAAGGCAAGGCTGGCACTATTCACGTGAATAGTACCAGCCCTTGCCTTGCCTTAGCCTTGCCTTAGCCTACATGGATGGAGATGCTCTAAGAATTTTGGACTTGGGGATCAGATATCGTGTGTGTTGGCCAAGAGCTCACAACACGTTGATTATATCATAGCATCAACGCGCATTAATTTGTCTCTATGTCTAGGTTGCGTGGAACTTTAAAATTTTATGTAGATTTGTTTAATTTTATAGAAATAAATTGAATACACAACATGAAATCAACACAAAAAATTTACCTAAAAAAACAAAATTGAAATTAAAATAATTGTTATACCATATATAATGTTCTTAAAAATAAATTATGACGATATAATAAACTATCAACTCAAAAAAAATAAGGTTAAAACTGTTTTTAAACAATTAATAAATTTAGAGTCTCAAATTTTAGGACCGCAGGATTAGAGAGAAAAAAAAAGTGGTAGTAGATAAAATTGATATTAAAGAATGGGAGAATTGAACCTCTAGTGACGTTGCATTTTTTTTTGAATCCTTATTTAACTAAGAATATTTAATGGGTTTATGAAAATGTAACCAAACTTCCTTCATAATTTGTATATATCCATATAAATGTGTATTTTAATATC
The DNA here is from genome assembly GCA_034190965.1 of Prunus campanulata. NCBI lineage: Eukaryota > Viridiplantae > Streptophyta > Magnoliopsida > Rosales > Rosaceae > Prunus > Prunus campanulata. The sequence goes on from CM067213.1 coordinate 9,727,705, forward strand.
TTAAATTTTACAATAATTTTAGGGTTTTGTTTTTTAGTTTGTGGCTTTGACCCTAATGGGTCGGGTATGAAGGATAACAAATGGATATGGGGATGGGTTAGAAGAATTTTTCTGGTATGGTGTTCGGGAAGGGGCGGGGATGGTATTCTAATCCCCAACCCGAACTCGCCGTTGTTTAGAACTTATATATATATTATATAAATCTCTACCATTGTCAAGCTATGTGATGGTGGTGCTACCTCTATAATGATATCATGTCTTGAACATGTAGTTTTGACATGTATTAATTTCTTTAAATAGTCAATATTTTTAGATAATAATAATTAAATGGGGAATCTCCTATTTGAATATTACAAGAATGGAGAAAGGGAAAAAATGCTTAACAAGGATGAGGATGGGAATGACTTACCCACTCTCAATTCGACCATTGCCATCTTTAAGTCCACCCTCTTACACTCAAGTTCAATTCTCCGGTCACTTCAGATTTATTTAAAGTAGATTATCATTCATATATAATTGTTGGATGTAGACAGAAAACCAATAAATAAAGCATATGGTGGTAGTTAAACATTAGGAACATGAAGCTGAAGATCGTCGGGCGTTCTCACCCATTCAGATATCTGAACCAGAGAGACAAGTACACGCATACACAATTACACATACATAGCTTTTCCTTTCCTGCACGAATCTCTCTGCAACTGCTTTTAGGCCATCCCCTTCTCACTTTCACAGGTTCGACTCTCTCTCTCTCTCTCTCTCTCTCTCTCTCTCTCTCTCTCTCTCTCTGTGACGTAGTCTTAAGGTTTATAAACGACCGCCAATCGTTTGTTGAAAAACCCAAGTGCCCATTTCTGCTTGTTATGTATAATCTTAATTTTTTGCTTGTTTAGGACCATGCAGAACAAAGAAACTTGGCTCAACTATTGGTCTCAGTTAAGGTAAATACTTCTCCTTTTCTCTCCAAATTGAACAGCGTAAGACATAAGTTTTACACACTTTTATCACCAACCAAATAGCGGGTGGAAAGTTTCAATCAAAATCAAAATTGGGTACTTGAGATTTTGTGTTCTTGATGGACCATCAATTGGCGAAAAAGGGTTTTGATTATGCCGGGAAAAGGAAGAAATGGCTCTTTGTAGCTGCCGCTTTAGGCTTCTCTGGTTATGGCGTGTACAGGGTTTATAACTTGCCTTCAGTATCTCAAAAAAGAAAAAGAATTTTAAAGCTTTTAGGAGCTTTAGTTTCTATAGCTGAAGTAGTTTCAGACTCTGCTGAGTCAATTGGAGTTGTCTCTAAGGATTTGAGGGACTTTCTGAAATCTGATTCTGACAAAATTCCGAATAGCTTAAAGCAAGTTTCCAAAATCACAAGGTCGGATGAGTTTTCAGAATCTGTTGTTAAGCTCACACAGGCTGTGACTTTGGGAGTTTTGCGGGGTTATCGATCGGAGGCAAGGAATGATGGTGACAATGGAATTTCTAGTAATTCAAGCTTTACAGACCAGGTTATGGATAAGCTTTTTACCACCGCCGGGTCTGGTTTTGTTTCAGTTGTTGTTGGAAGCTTTGCTAGGAATTTGGTATTAGCTTTCTATTCTGATGAGAAGTCTGGTGGAGGATCTAATTCAAACAATTCCCCAAGTATGGACCATTTTGTTTCGGAAACAAATTCTGTTCCAACATGGGTGGATGTGGTTTGTGACAAAAAGTGCAGAGACCTGATTGGTGATTGTATCCAGTTATTTGTAAGCACAGCTGTTGCTGTTTATCTTGACAAGACTGTGAATATCAACACCTATGATGACATCTTTTCTGGGTTAACGAACCCCAAGCATGAAACAAAAGTGAGAGACATGTTGTCATCTGTATGTAATGGCGCGGTGGAAACTCTTATCAGAACATCTCACCAAGTGTTGGCAAATTCAACTACAAAGGTCAATCCTTCAAATTTGAATTCAAGTTCTTATCTGGAAATTGATGAAAGCCAAACTCCAGCTCAAGATGAGGGCTTCGGCGAAAAGGCATTATCGATGCATTCAAAGGCAACAAATGTGGATGATGAGACGAAAGACAGTGGTTGGGTTGGAAAAGTGTCCTCTACTTTGGCAGTACCAAGCAATAGGAGGTTTGTTCTTGATGTGACTGGGAGGGTTGCATCTGAAACCGTCAGATCATTCTTGGAGTTTTCATCGGAGAAACTATTTGATGGGATGAAAGGATATGCTAATTCTGTTCGTGAGGAAACTGTGGACAAGGGTTTTGGGATAGTGAGATATGCTAATTCTGTTCGTGAGGAAACTGTGGACAAGGGTTTTGCGATAGTGAGATATGCTGTTGGAAAGTCCTCTGTTATTGCTACTGTATGGCTATCTTTGTGTTTGCACATAATGGACAGCCCATGGGCTTTGGTGCCAGCTTAGCTTGTTAAGTATATTCTCATTTGACAAGTGCATATAGGCAAAAAATCGCATTCTGCAACTGCTTGGATGGTGGATGCTTGTGTATATTTCACCCAAATCCGTAAATTTCATAAGGATTGATGGACTGAGAAGGGAATGCTGCTTATGACTGGAGGAGATTTTATGGATCCAACCTCGATGACATGCTGGTCTTCACTGGTTGATGATGTTTGTGAGATCGAATGTTTTAGAATTTGTAAAGAAAGAAACTTCATTGTTCTTTAGGTCATGTGTTAAGATTAGCATACTTAAAGCTAGAATATTTAGCATTTCCATTATATGATTACAGCTATCTGTCAATATGGTTGTTTGCGCATCTGCACAGAGCACAAACATGTCACTGTTTAATATCTTTTGCATTCTTTAGGAGTGACGGGTAGAGGTGTTGGTTCTTCGTGTCACATAGCAGTTCATATATTAAGATGTTTTAGAGCTCTGCTACGGAAACCTGCCCACAGTTCCTCTCAATTTGCGGTTCTCATTTCTGCCGGACTGGCGCGACTGCCTCAAAGAGAAGAAGATTAAGTTCCACTGCAATTCACAGTGAATTTGTTGCAATCCATGTACGTTAAAAAGAAGCAAAACATCTGTTCCGATTGTTTGCAAATACGTTCAAACATTTGATTCTTGTAGATTGGTACATATCCTGTTGTGTTAATCAAACATTAGTGAAAAGTTTTACTTTCTTTTTGGCCATAACATATATGTGTACTTCAAAAGTTCATTGCAATCCGTGTGAAAATTTGTGATGGAGATGACATATAAATCAGCCTAAAAAGATAGGCCTTAGTTGTCTGCTGCATGGAAATTTGCTTGCTTTATTGGGAAGAACAAACAAGGCGAGAAGGAACAGCCATTCCGTTGAGAGGTTATACTACAGAAAAGTCCAATATTCTATCCAGCTTCTAATCCACACATGATGTCGAGAGATTATCTATACTGGATGGTTTTGGATTTTGCGTCGTCATTCTGAAAACAGAAAATTCTGCATGGATAGAGTTCCAAAAATTATCCAACACCTTAAACAATCAAAGGTTTGCAAAAGTTGTAGTCATTGACCAATGACATGGTCGCACCCCATCCACGACAAGAATTCGACTGTCGTCTACCTCTAATATGAACTAAATGAAAAAAATGAAGAAAAAAAAATATATATAATATTTTTAGGCGGGGGGCCTTGTATATAGAGTAGGTGTATAACTAGTGTCGTGAAAAATGTGCAAAGAAATGAGTTTGCTTGAAGGTTATATAATAGGGAAATTTTCCTCCTTGTATACAGCAAAGCTCAAAAACACCATTTATCGGAATGTTACAACTTAAATACAATTCAGCAAATGCAGAGTAGTGAGTACCTTCTTCAACTACGACTGTTTCAACAAACTATCGGGGATCCCATGAATTCAAAAAACTAGCTGTTAGCAGTTGCCTTGATCCTAGTGTCTAAACGTGCGTAAATGAATTAATGAATGACCCGCATCCCTGCGCAAAACTCCTCCATGACGTCATCAAACATGAGAAGATCAGTATATATTGGTTAACTTGAGCTTGCATCAGTCTCCTTTGCAGCTGCCTCTTCCTGCTGCTTCTTCTTCCAGTACTCAGCAAGTGGGGGTCCAAATATTGCCTTGCCTGAAACAACTCCAATCCTGCAAAACCCCATATACAATTCTTTAGGTAGAATAAATGTCACTTAAAATCACATCACTCACATTGGAATTTAAAATTCCAAGTAGATTTCATCAGGAATACAAGTTTATATAGCTGCCAGCAAGTTTGAGGGGACAATATTAAGGCACTAACGCAAGAAAAAACAAAAAAAAAAACAGGTATAACACAGCACTAAAACTTTGGTTAACCCGTTCTCAGCAGAAAATTCAGCCAAAATAAGACACTAAGCACTATGGCTCCCGTTTTTCCACTGGACATTCATAGCAGAAGGTTGGCCACAATGTTTTAGCAATTAAACCAATGCTTTATCAGCTTCTAGATTTTCTCACTTGTATCTTATACCTAAAAATGCCACACATACATATCTTTACAAAGTTCTGGGAGACACTTTTTTGTGCAGATTCAATGCTCCAGAGCTATTACCCAACAGGACTAACAATTGACGCAGGATATACGTTATTGTAGTCTAAATTCTAATTATTTCATATATTTCAAATTTTGTATATTTTTCATGTATTTTTTATATGAAGTTTTATTCTTTTTCTGGTAAAATCTAAGTCATAAAGTTACCATACCAGTTGGGGTTGTTTTGACAAGGTAATTTCTTCACAGTAAAGTTTTCTGAAGCCTATGGATGAATTAGACGTAATTTTATCCAATTGGAATGTAATGTAGCCTACCTTCATTTCTGTTCTGCGTCATTATACATAACCACTTCTGACACCATCTTATTTTAGAAATGTGTTTTTTTTAATGATTCATTCGTTAACAACCAACTAGATGAATATGTTAGATCATTTTCTCTAGACACGAGGACTTAAAAAACAGTAACAATATCAACTAATTGGAGAAGATTAGCCATGGGATGTAATGCATTTAGAACAATAAGGCAATTTGGATATTAATTAGAATAGTGGGCGTGCAGTGAATCTCAGTGCACAATACAGATTCCTCATGCATAGATATGTAGTAAAAAAGAACAATATACGCTTTCTGGCAAAAATTGCAAATACGATGCAAGTTGTGTTTAGTAATTCATTTGTTTGTGTGAAAGTCACCGCACTACATCAGTATCCTTCAAGATTTCCCAATTACTACCTCTAGTCATCCCTGTCTCAAGCACACAGTAATCTCACCAATCCAGTAAACAGATGGTAGAATGTGAACAAGGCCACCAAACTATGTGATTTATCATCCAGTACTTCAAGAACAGAAATGATACACACACACCCTCACAAGCATACACGCAGACAGAAGTACTTCTATTTTTCAAGAGAGTAACCTCACCAATTCAGTAAACAGATAGGAGAATGAAAAAAGGGCAACCAGATTCACTGGTTGCATAACATGCAAGACAGAAAATTAAACCAACAATAAGTAGACAACCAGACTTTTGCATAGGACCAAAAAGACAGATCCAGTTTGAATACTTAAACCTCCATGTAGGGTTTAAAGTAACTCATGGTGTTAGCCTGTTAGGGTCCCGGCTATCAATTTGAGACCGTTTTAAGAGGCAGATTCTTATATCAACCCCTGGGTCCCAAATTCCCAATGTTATATATAAAGGAAAGGAAAAATGAGAAAACGAAATAACAGAGGAAAAAACTTAAAGAAAAGAAGGATTGCTTGAAACAATCTTTGTCACTGTGAAGGATTCACTCATGGTTCATGAACTAAGCCTAGCAGTCCTACAAGCGCAGCATTGAAAACCACATTCTGCTACGAAGGTCGTAAAGAAGCCATGTCTCATGTCCTAATACAAACACCACATAAAGATTTATTTTCCTTTTTCATTGATTTTATCTGTGACAATTGAACATACCAAACTTCACATTGCCATTTTCCTGCCATTTTACATATCTAATTCACTGGAAATGGATGAAAAAATTAACAATGACAGAACTTCAGTCATGCAATACAGGAACCTAAGTAAATTACTTAATCTTCACATTCACACCCTAACAATTTTTAACCAAAACAAAACAAACAGTATTTAACCAAAACCCAATACGAGAATGATTCTGCTAATTTTATAGTCAAGCAAATCAAATAGGAGAAAAGGAACCTAATAATGGGTCATTGAAAGTTAACTTATTTATCAACAAAACCATTAAATGTGTAAGCATATCATGCTGGGGCAAACCCAAAAGACCAAATTAGAGCGTTCTTGGACTTACAGATAGTGCAGGACAGCCGATAAACACAGTATAACATAAAGGGTATGCTCGATTTTATAATTATAAAACTCAAATTTATTTGTAAAGAAAGGGACTTACACGACTGCTCCAATTACCAAAGGAAACGAGAGGAATCTGCTTCGACCAAACATTTTCAAATTTCAATACAAAAGTTCTGGTTTTTGTTGCGATTTGTATGCTTTCTCAAATTCAGGGTTTTTCAGCTTCTTGCTCTTCGAGGGTTTTAGAAATGAAAAGATACTTTTTTCTGGGAGTTTTTATCAAAAATAGACACAATTTAACCCCAAATTCATAAATGTCGGTTTTTAAAAAAACTTTCAAATATAGCCAAAAACTCACTTAAATTGACTTAATTGTAGCAATTTCAATTATACTCGAAGTTACATTTTGGTCACTCAACTTCAAAAATAGTTACAGAGGTCACCCAATTAGGTATCGTGTTGCACTATTGGTTCTTTCCGTCAAATTTGTATATTTTTCCGTTAAATCCATGAATAAACTTCAAAATTCATTCCAAATATTTATAAAAATGAAATAACAAAAATAAATAAATAAAACTAAAACCAAAATAAAGAGAAAGGAAAAAAGAAAGACAACTCGATTGCTTCTCCTTCCTTGTACCAAACTCGCCACCCAATCCTTCCTCCCACCCCAACCCGTAAACCATCGACCATAAACATCCATAAATGTAAAATCATAGTAATTACCCAGAGAGAGAGAGAGAGAGAGAGAGCATGAAGTGCTCTCTCATGTGAGCTCATTGGAGATCTCCATTTTTAAAAAAAAACTTCTAGTAGTTATTTTTGTTTGATTTTAAATTATAGGTTTTTAAAGTTTTTGTGGGATAAGAAGGGGTAGGGTTATGGTGAGAATTGGGTCTGGAGTATTTTGAGGAATACGGGCTGGGGGTGGGTGCCCAGTGTGATAGAGAGAGAGATTGGGGTTGGGAGGAATTGGAGGAGGAGGAAGGCGTGGGTTGCGGCAATGGAGGCAGGGGAGAGTTGCGGAGGGGAGGGAGGGTTGCGGAGGAAGGGGAGGGTTGTGGGTGAATTTTCAAATTTACCCTCACTTTTGATAGAAAATTTGACATAGTTTGACGGAAGGACCAATGATGCAACACGACAACTAATTGGGTAACCTCTGCAACTGTTTTTGGAGTTGAGTGGCCAAAATGTAACTCCGAGTATAGTTGAGGGACCATTGCTACAATTAAGCCTATTTTTTTAATACAGAAAGGCAATATATTGCATTCATAATTCAAATTTAAAAGTGCCAAGCTAACGAGGTCTAGCCCAATGGAAAAGGGCCTTCACTTGCAAACAATAGGTCTCAGGGTGTTTGTACCATATTTGACCCTCCACTCATACTGTGACATGTGGAATGATAAGTTCTCCCAATCACCTCGATGAGCAAACAATCGGCATCAGCTACCGATAGACATGCAAAACCTACAATCGGCATGCGTCTATGATTCTACGGGCCAAACCTCGAAGGCCCCGCCTAAATATCCACAGACTCGTGTCGACCTCGGAAGACCCTCCCACGAGTCCCACATCGAAACTAAGTACTAAGAGCACACCAAATGCCCTTTATAAATAAGCCCCTTTATTACAGACAAGGGGTAAGACTTTGAGTTTTGGCTTTTATGCTAAGTATATTGTCAATGGAGAAGCTCTTAAGATAAACTGACTTCGGCATCGGAGGGTTTTTAGCTGGTACCACACTCGTGCCACAGACCTCACGAGCCACAGCTCTTCTTGATTCAGGATCGGCATCCCAGGAAGAAAGGAATCTGCATCAGACACTCAATCGATCCCTAGATCGTCCACACCACTAGTAAGTTGCATCTACTTCTATCTGTTTAGATTAGCGCCAACATAGGGTTTGAACTCTCATGGCATCTTAGTTGTGTGCGTGTGTGAGAAACTCATCTCCCCTGTAATTTAGACTATCACTTATGCTAAAAAAAAGCTGCTAGCCAATACAAATACAAATAACCGCATGGGGTTAATAAAAACTTGGAAGTAGAATAACCACAAAGGGAAAGAAATGTCATTCAACGTAGGATTTAACATTTTCTATTGGAGTGAGTCTCAACTATATTTTCTACATGCTAAAAGTGTCACGTTGGATTTAACATCTCCCTTTTAGATGCTCTAAGAAATGACCTTAAGATGTCATGTTCAACTTTCTAGATTACAGGATATTTAGTATATATAGAGGTCTCCCTATTTTAGAAGGGGGTAAGGACCATGGATGAAGTTCTATTTTTACAATTTCTACCTAAAATTTATTTAAGGAGGTGATTAAGGAGCTTATTGTAAATGCTCTTAGTCCATGACAGACCTAGGAAATTTTCTAAAGGTGGGCTAATATCTCTGGTTTTCTCGTGCTTTTAGGCTTAGCCTTTTTGTCTGTCTATTTGGCTTGCTACCTGGTTGGAAGCAATTGTTTTGTTTTGTGTTTTTCGCTGGGTTGTTTGGGCTTAGTGGACCGCCCTTTATTATCTTCAATTTCTTCTTAGGGCCAGTTTGGCATTGCTGTGCTGTGAAATTAATCGTTGTCATATTTGCTGTGAGAGAAAGCAGTTTGGCGTTTGATAAACTTTTTGTTAAAAGTGTTGTTGGTATTGATGTCCGCATAATCAGAAAAAATTGCCACATAATCATTAAACCCAGCACCTCTTCGAAACTGATTTATGCATAATCAGAAAATAAAAGCACCTCATTAGCTGTTTTCCCTTATATCTTTCTCTCACAGCAATTTTTAACAATAAGTGATTTTCTCACAGTTTACCAAACAGGCTAGGCTTCCCAAATTTTTTTAAAAATCACTTATTACCCCAAATAAGCAATGTCAAACGGGCACTTAATAGATATTGTTTATATTATTATTATTATTATTTTTATTTCTTCTTAAACAATATATATTTATTACTTGGGGAGGGACCAACAATATAGTTTTTTCAATATTTTTCCAATATTTGTTAAAGTAAAAAAAATATTTTAAATTCACAATACTGTATGATCAGCTTAGATGCTAGCGAGGAGGCAACTTGATTTTGAATTATATTTTGAAATATATAACAAAAGGCATGAATATTAAGTTCCAATCCCCTTGCTCCTCCAGGCTTCTTTCTTTATGCCAAAGAGGAAAAAAATAACAACTGTCATTATATATATTTGGATTTAGACATATCTGAATAGCCTTTGAAAAACCTTAAAAAGCTAAATTAATCTAAAACAAATTTAATCAAGGTAAAATGATGTCAAGAACTGCACAGCTTGTCCTCATGCCGAAAGTTCTCTCTATATAAATTGTTGTGGAAATGAAGCTGGAAACTTAATTAATGGTTAGTAATTTTCCAACACAAGGTTCAAAAACAATGATGAAAGTGGGTATTTTATGTTATACTTATGGCGGCAGCAGCAACAGTACCTCTACCCACAGTAAAAGGTAGAGTATATTCAGTGGGAGAGAACTTTGGTTGGAGTGTACCAAACTTGTATACCAGTTGGGCTCACGCGCATTGGCAACTTGCAATTACATTACCATCTTGAGAGATCAGTAGTTGACTAGAAGAAGCGTTGGTAAAAGGTTAATAAGCCTTTCACATTCTAATTTAGGCTGTACCCAACCTATATAACAACAATATTATTCAAACTGTGAGTTACCAATAGAGTTCAACTGATGGAATGCAAGGACCATAGAATGTGAGCAATATGCTGAAGTGTGAATGGTTAGAGCCCTTCCATCCGTTGCCTCCAGCCCGGGCAGGACAAGGCCCAAGCCCAGGTAAGCGCTTCTAGCGGGCCACGTTTGTCAGGGCAAGTTGTGGGACCCATGCAACTGGGCCAGCCCGCAGGTCAAACTAGCCTGACCTCTAGCCTGGGTTTGCTGACGTTAGCAACAAAAAATAAAAATAAATAAAATCTAAAAAAAATACTAAATTTCAGAATTTTTAAAAAATAAATACTTAGTCATATTCTTCACTTCCCACACCAAAACTCTATACAAATTCCTCTCCTCATATTTCATGTGAATAGTAGTTGTCATGGTAATGGATGGAAACACCACAATCTTTTGCAATGACTGCCACTATTCACGTAAATAGTAACAGCTCTTGCCTTGCCCTTACCCTTTACCATGACAAACGGGTGGAAATGCTCTTATAAGTCCAAAGTTAGAGTGGCCGTGCATAAGTGGTAAGTGGGAGAGCAGGACCACTACAACTCCCAAGAAGACCTTCATTCTCCTCTAGTTTTGTATAGCTTCACTGAAAAAGGCAAACTGCAAAAGCTGAAGTGCATGCCAACTACTTAGAGTTTTTCGAATCTTAATCCCCCCAACCATGCACGCTTCACGAGTTTCTCAAGGCATCTTGCTCCTCCACTTGTTTCTTGCTTATTTTCATGCCTAGTTGCCTAGTTGCCAACTACCCCATCTTAAAATTGTTTAAGAAAAGTTCCAACAATTATCACATATCATTTGTAGACTAAGAGCATCCATAATGGGCTCCCTAAATCACCTCCTTAGATAAATTTTAGGGAGGCATTGTAAAAATGCAACTCCAACCATGCTCCCTATCCATCTCCTAAAATAGGGAGTTCTCTAAGAGCTCCTAAATATGAGGAGAGAGAAAGGACTCCTAGTGGCTCCCTATAATTTAATGCTGCCTTATTTAATGAGTATTTCAAATATTTATTTAATGCTAACTATTTTTTATTTTATTTTTTAATAGAAATGGACCAATCAAAAAAGAGTTATAGCATTTATGACTCTCCAAATTAGGGAGTATGGATGGAGTTGAAATTTTTTAGAGAGCTCCTAAAATAGATTTCTTATATTTTTAGCTAAGAAACAGAGAGCATCATTGTGGATGCTCTAGATGTTTATTTAGGGGATTTCAGAGGAGAAAAAAAAGCTTAGTTAACATACCCTTTGTTTGGATTATCTCTTTGTCTTGAAAATCCTTAGTTACTAATCTAAGTTGTTTAATCTTGTTTAAAATCTAATTGTTCAATTAAAAAAAATATCATCCTTCAACTTATATTAGTAAACCAAAATTGTCAAGACAAGAGTAGGATCTAGTGTATGCATTTATGAGATAAGTACTTTCACCTAAAAGCTTGAAACTTTTGTGTTGGATGTTTTCCTATCACTTATTCACGCTATACTTATTACAATTACTTAAGCTTTTGTTACTCAACCATTAACCATCTTCAGCAACTTTGGGGCTTTTTCGTTTTAGGTGAGAGCAATTACTTGTGGCTTTTATTGCTTTAATTTTCATCTTTTGAAAGGGGAAATTAAAAGGCAAGAACCCCAACCGAAATTACTTTCGGTTTTGGGGACTTTATTTTTCACTTTAGCATACTATTTCTTTTTAGCTTTTGACTTCCAATACGTATCTATCGTACGACACATTTGTATTGCAAGTATGAGTAGGCATGCTTCTGGTTGCTGAATCAGGGATTTTAATCACTTCGTGATTTGTGCGTAACTCTCTCCACATCAATGCAACTTGTTAGATTTAGTCACTTGAGAAAATTTATTCATATTTAGCATCATCTTACTTTGTACTTACTTAAGCCCTCTTATCTTATCAATAAAATACTATGACTTTATAAAAAAGTTTATGTTCACATTCAATATCTTACAGGTGGAGAGAAGGCAGATAAGCCAGCATTCAATTTACAAGTTGTTCGCACTCATTGTCACTCCATTTATTTACTTCCTAAGTAACTCTTAATTAAAATCAATAAAGAAAAAGTGGCAGTTGAAAGCAGCGGGTAGCTTCTGAGAAATCAAGATCAACAGATGGAAAGTCACATTTAATATCTACTGGTTTAAATTGACTCTAATTATTGTCTTTTAAGGGAAAATGTTAAGCTTATGTAAGTTGGGACAATCTGTAATATTTTTCTGCCTGGTAAAAGTATTACATGGTGTTTTAAATTTGGTATGATTTTAAAAGATAAAAGTTTCAGCCGCCATTCCCCATGTTGGTTGGTGGCTTCCATCCTTCTCCTCCTCCCCTTCCCTCCCCTCCTTACCCTCCCCTTCCCTCCCATCCCCTCTCCACCTCTCCTCCTCGCTCATCCCCTCTAGTCCTTCCCTCCTCTTGGCTACGTTTTGTGGTTGCTTGGATGTTTTGGTGGCTGATTGGCTATCTTGGTCACGACGTGGTGTCATGTTGGCTTCTATTTACTTGTTGCGTGTTTCTAGTCTCTATTTGTATTTGCTACATGTTGCTGGTAGAGCCTTCATATTTGAATTAACCCCTTGTGGTTACTGTGCTTTGTATTTGTAAAAACCCTTTTGTGGTTATTTGTATCGGTCTTTGTGACTGACGGCCTTTAACCCTACATTATGAATGCAATCCATCGCATTCCTCTCCAAAAGAAAAAAATTTGGTATGATTTTCTTCCATTATTTTTCTTTGACATACAGACCAGAAAACAAACTGAAAAAATGACCTTAGAACGTGATGTCCAACTTTCTAGATTACAGGATATTTAGTATAAGAACAAGAGCAGGGTTTCATGAACTGTGGTATTTTGCTTTATTTATAATTAAATCAAGAATTCAACATTATGAACCAAGAAAACTGTGTACATATGTCTCTCCCGTTTGATCATCGTTCTTTACTACCATGCAGTTCTTCTGCAGGAATGAATTATAAATGCAGTAGTAAAGAGAGATTAATAATGACAGTTGTATATATAAGCTGTGTTCTTGATCTCCACTATCTTACTCTCATATTATGCTTTCTCTTGCTAAGATAAATACTTTGTCAAACTGTACATTTGGACCATGCATTGAAATTGATCAATGGTTCAAATTCACAGTCTCACATTGCTTGACAATCTGAAGAAAAAAGTGAAAAGAAAAAAAAAAACACAGGGGAAACTTGATATTGCTTACAAGTATTACATAATCACAAATACATATTGTTAACAAAACAAACCAAGTTCAAGGATTATGCTTCTGTGTATAGATGTAATCCACATGAGCTGCCAGAGTCCTTCTCATTAAGCACTCCTCCTCCCCAGCTCCTTCACAGCTCTCATTCACCACCTCATCAACCTCTGTTTCAACACCCTACTCAACACCCAAAAAATAAAAACCCACATATCAAACTCATAACCCTATAATGGAAATGCACAAATAAACTTTAAAAACATGAAAATTCCACAAACCTCAAATTGGATTTTTGCAGAAGTGGCTGCAGAAAAAGCTGGTTCTGGTCTGGCTGCATAGACTAAAGTAGAGCAGAGGAGGACGGCTAGGAAGAAGAGGGCTTTAACTCTGGCCATTTCTCCTATTTGTTTTAAATTGTATTATACAATACAAGGGTGAGATTGAATGAATTTATAGAAATGAGATAAGGACTAAGGAGATAACCTTTATTTACGGCCGTGTGAACTGGGAAAGGGAAGAGGCAGACTTTCTGTAGCAAGAGTCTGTTGGACCCAAACTCTTTGTATTTAATAGGATATGACATAATTAATAAAAGAGACTTTTTTTTTTTCCATTTTTGTATTGTTCTACCCTATGACCAAATTAACAAATTGGTGTCGTTGATATCGCCGGGGATTTGATTTGGTTTGCATGTTGTTTGTAGACTGGCAGCATGAAGAGGTTTTTTTCGGTCCACTTAAAAAACAGAGGCATAGAATCCAAAACTGATTCCTTGTTGGCTAAACAATAAACTAAATTAAAAATGAAGAAGGGGGAATATCACCAGCTAATGATGTCAGACTCTCAGCGACGTAATTAAGTTTTGTTTTGGTATGATTTTACAATTACAGTACTCAATTCCTAGAGGCTTAAAATGAAGGACGTAATTAAAAATGTTTATGTACATATGTTACATTCTGATTTCTCTTTGACTTTGGAATCGAATGCCCTTATTGGGTGATGTGGAGCACGTTTGGTCGTTGAGCTTCAAACATAAACAAATCCTATATGATATCATGAAGGAAGTTGAGGATCCAACCAAAAACTAATTGACAATGAAGGAGTCGGCAAACTCCTTATAAGCTCATGCAACATGCAAAGTCTTTTTAGCATTCCGATCTAGGACTCTTCTCTTCACATCTTCACACAACCATTCCACATCCAAGAGTTTGCATAAATCCTCTTTTCTTTTTGGCGAACAACAATTTTTCTTATGGACCAGAGAAGTAAATATGGTACTCAGAATGTTCTTGAACCTTTTTAATTTGGATGATTATTCAAAACCAATTGAAAGCCGTGTATTCTAGAACGCCCTAGCATTCATATTCCTTCGTTTTTCAGCGTTTGCTGAACCATGTTTTGAGTCACCATGACATGGGTATGGTGTACTTTTTTTGTTCGTTCAGGACCAAGTATCATGACTTTTAGCATGGAAAAAAAAAACAAAAACAAAAAAAATTGAGTGGCAAAATAACCGATCGACTTCAGAACCCTCAAATAGCTCAGATGAATTATGTGTAATGATAGATGTTGACTCAATTGTTTTGTGATCTCTTCAAAGCTGGCCCTTAGCTACAAACTGCTCAAAGTCAGAAGGAAAAATAGTGAAAATATGTACGATATGATCTCATCGTAATATCCGAGCCCATTTCAAGCTCATTGCCCCAATTAAGAATTTTTTGCTTGTTGAGTGGCATACAGTAAGATATTTCCATTATCCCCCATTGGAAAGTTCTAAGCTTAAAATAATATTAAATTTTATAAATTTTTTATATAAAAAAATAATAATAAATATTCCATCACGGAAGGTAAAGTAAGATTGATTCAATCTTATATATGCTATATATAGGAATCAAAAGTTTTCCTTCCATCCACACCTGTAGTCTAACAACAATCAATTAAACTGTGAACCCATCATCCATGACATAATCCGATGCGTGACACGTGCCGTACTACTTTGACAGAGGAAACAATCAAGGTTAATGAAAGCATAAGTTTGTTTTGTTTTTACACCGATTATCAACCGATATCCTTATTAATTAATATGTACGTATGTATGTATGTATATGTTATGGCCTCGTGAATCATGAGTCATGATGACATACCTTCTAGAAATAAATAAATAAATGAAACTATATATAACTTTGTGTATACGAACGTTGTTTTGGCGGCATGCAAAAATGAAATCACCTAATTCGTTGGTTTGCTGAACGTAGTCATAAA
The DNA here is from genome assembly GCA_034190965.1 of Prunus campanulata. Classification (NCBI taxonomy): domain Eukaryota; kingdom Viridiplantae; phylum Streptophyta; class Magnoliopsida; order Rosales; family Rosaceae; genus Prunus; species Prunus campanulata. Next base: position 9,743,215 of record CM067213.1, read on the forward strand.
AATAAGGTCGGCATCCGATTGAAAGGACAATTCTGTAGCCGTGTGGTTAAGCAAGAGAGCAGAAAATCTACACCTTTCGTTTACTGAAATTGGACCAAATTAAGACAGTGAGAACGAATAAAGCATATTAATTATTGCAGCTGGGAAAAGAAAGAATATTTGGATGATAGAGTAGGGGTTAAGGCATGCCTGCCTATGTATGCTAGTGGTTTTGTGCGGCCGAAAGCCAGTGTTTGAACGAGTCAAAAGAGTTTCTAGTTGAAGTTCTTTCGGTTGGTAAAGTGAGCATTTGGTTAGACAAACTCCATGTACTTCGTTGGAAATATTGACTGAGAATATAAGGTTTGGAGAATTTTGAAGTGCATGAATCTTGGTGAGTACAAGAGGAATGTGAACAGAAAACTTAATGGTTTAACTATAAAAATATAACATACTTGTATCATGTGTGAAATACTGTGGATTGTTATAGTTTTGACAGAAATACAACGTTTAATCTTTAAAAGAGCAATTTTGTAGTTTTAGGTCAAAGGTTTTGATTTCATGGATGGTTTTATTTAAGTCGCAAATTTGCTAAATATATTGAGTCCGAAGTATACAGAACAGTAAAATTTTCCGAACTTATTTAGGGTATTTTTAGGATTTTGAATGTTTCACCATATTCTCGTTCTCCCTTTACATATATAGATTAATTTTTCAAGTAGACAAAACAGTTCAATTTATGTTGATTCACTCAATTGTTGCAAATGCTTATGAGGTTGATGATTAATGAAGCAACAGACTACATATAGTTCATGATGAGATGAGACCAATCAAAGATATCCTAGTTAATTTTAACGAATAATCAAATTTAAATTACCTAGAAATACACTTGAAATCTTGCTTCTATCTTCAATTATTAGGTCGCCTTCCAATCAATCCTTATCCTATGAAGAATAGTGATCGTCTCTGGCACTGATACATATGTAATCAGTCACGACTTAACAGAAACAAAAATGTTTTTCCACAACTTTGCATGATTGTATTGGCCGTGGGCTCCATGACAGAAACCATCATAAGAGCTTCCCCACCTCTGCTGAACTCGCACATATGAAACCAAAACGAGTTTTGACTACAGCATAAAAACACATGCAAAATTTGGCACTTGGTCTGCATTACAAGCTGAGATTTTGCCATATGCAAGAGAAAAGATGTGGTTTCGTGTCCTTTTCCCAGTTGCCCTTTTTTCATTGCTTGCCTTAATCGATTTTCAAGCATGCATGGTTTTATTATAATTGTCTTTCGCCTTCATGGACTTGCCTTTCAAGCTTGCCATTGTCGGTGGAAATTAGCAAGCCTCAATTTTGTCTCATCAGCGCATTATGACATAGAGCTGCACCTAAAGTTTTTGGACTCGACCATTCATACGTTCCATCGTTTGCAACCAAAAAGAGGTGCATAGTGAAAGTGCTGTGAGGAAGCTGTGTGGTGCAATCAGCATGTAATAATTTAGAAGGGGAGATTTTGGAAAACTATTACATATATATGAAAAAATTTGATCACTATTACAAAAATTAACTTTACTATTCGCATATTAGATATTATAATTTGAGTAGATTCGTAATATCATACGATGTTACTGTCATGACATAAATATTTCTTGAATAATTGGGATTTGGATGGAAGACCGATCAATGACTCACACCACTTATATGCAAAAGAGAGTCAAAGGGTAGAAATTGGTGCTTGTTTTTTAGTGTGAACAGAACATCAAATCAAACAAAAGAAAAATATGATTCTCAACTTATGCTACACATCTTTAATATAAAGTGCAGAGGACAAATATGGGGAAAGGGATTTATTATGACAAAAGAAAAGAGGCCCTATCAGTTGTGCCCCACACTCACATTGCATTGATCAATTGCCCTCAAATCAAAGGGATGCGATTCATACTACAAGAATTTCATTAAGATAAATTTACCAGCACGACTTAGACTAACAACATATACAATTAAACAATGAAAACTTTTGTTTAGTGTGGTCTTGTCTATTTTCAGTTTTGGTTTCTTCTTCGTTTGAGTGGAACTGGAAAATGGATTGTCATTTACTCATGCCCCTCTTTTTTCCATGTAAAACCAAGACCAAGGGGTTGGACCAAAAAAAGAGTTTATACCAATATAGATGTGCAAACAATCTCTGTAACTGATAGTTCATGTCTAGTGGAATTACGTCAAGGGTGACCCTCGATGTTAGCAAACAACTGGAAATGGATGAGGAACAATTCTATCGGGTTACTCATTTTCTTGTATGTTGGATGGCTTTTTCAAAAGCCAGAGAAGTGGGTATTGGGCTTCATTTTATTGTGGAGACAGATTTGTGTGCATACAAGGCCCTGGTGGGGGCAAATATTTTATATCTTGAGGAAAACGTCATTCTTGACATGTACGTTTTGAAGCTTTTCATTAGCCAACAAAAACTTGAAAGAAATCTTTTTTACGCGCACCTCCTACTGTTGCAGGTTGAGTAAGTTAGGTGGGTTATGTTGAATTGATAGTATATCACATCGAATTATTGAAGTCTTGTTTTACTGGTTTAAATAATTTTGAATCTCTACACTTATCATCAGTTGATTTTGAGTTAAACGTCCACATTCTATTATAATATCATAAGAGCATGTTATCTACATAATAGACCCAACAGTCATATATGTGTTGTCCATGTGTTAACTCACATGTGAGTGAGGCGCATGCGTGTTGAGAGTATTATTCAGAACTGGAAATAGAAGTTTTACCTTAGTAGTTGAAATGATTTTTTACCTCTCCACTCATTAACAACGCCTTCAAAAGTTGGGTTCACCTCCTGTTGCCCTTGCACAAGTTCCAATCCTATGTCAAATCATGAATTTGTGTGTTTATCGTAAGTTTGGTTGAGTTGGGCTCGTCGCATAAGAACGAATAGAGATAATTAGACCAACTACAAGCCCAACGTGATCTATTAAAAGTGGTCCAACAAGTAGTGCGGTATAAAACTTTTCCAGAAAGAATATTCATTTTCCCATACCATATGGCCTATACCAGTCAACTTCATGGAACAAGATTCATCTCTGCCGTGTTTACGTATAATAGGTATTGAGATTATTTCAATTTCTAATTTCAGATGTATCACATAAAGAATTAAAAAGTATGTGGATTCCATGTTAAAATCTGTAATCCAGTAAGTGAGAAACTACGAATTAGATTGATTAAAAGAGAGTCGTTTATCCCTTATCTATTCCTTCTCTCCTTATTCATCGCTTGCCTGATTCATAATTTCCTCATTTATAATTTCTACCTGCAGTCCCGATTCCACTGCTGCTTTGATCCTTAAACTAATTTGTAGGCAAAGTATGGCTTCTAAACCCACAAGTGTGCTAAAACTAATGGTGCTCAGATTCCAGTGTAAATTCTTCAAGTTACTCCAAGATGAAGCCATCCTTTTCCTGATTCTCCTTTGCCATTTTATTCTCCATTTCAAGTTACTCCACTTTGCTGTTACCATTGTAATATTGAGCTTTCAATTCAGCGCAACTTTTTTAATTGTTCAAACAAAGTCCATACAAAGAATGAAGAAACTTCTTCTTTATTCAAACTGCCATAAAAACCACATTATTAAATTCTCTCTCACCACTTTCTACAGGTATGGCTAGCTACCATCCTCTTCATTCCCGATCAATGGATTCAATAAGCAATCCAAAAGGCTGCACCAACTTGTGCTATTTCAGAGGCTGTGCAGACGCCAATGCGGACGCCGAGCCCAAAGAAATGACAGCATCACCAAACACAAGCTGTGGAGTTCCTCCCGTCCGCAAAAAGCTCGACGGATTGGCAGCCTGGCTTTTCCACTACGTGGCAGAAGCTTTCTTTGCATCTCTTCAACGCTGCTCTTGCATTCACATCGACACAAAAGATGACCTTGATGATATTTTCTACATCCCTCTTAGTGGCAGCCAGGAGGAGAAGGAGGATGGTGGCATTCAAATCTCAATAGCAACTGTGGTTTCTGAAAAACTATTAATTCAGGAAGAGATGCATGACATAAATATGTAATTACTGTGTGTGATTACTACTAGGGGCAAATGTGCTTGTGTAATGCACGTACCTTGCCTCATGCACTGTACAAATTGTTATTTCTGGTTTACGTACATATCATAAAATCAAAGATTATGTAAATGGGGTTTGATTAATTAATATATCTTTTCTTACAATTATAACTAGCCCCTTTTTTCTTTGGGTAAATACCACGAGGTGTCCCTACACCCGAAGGGTGGGATTAATCCCCGCTCAAGATTCGGCTTGCCCCTAGCCACAAAATGCTTCCAACAGGTTTCGAACCCCTGCCATTGAATAACTAGCCCCTTCACGCGTGTGCCAATTGGTTTTGTTTTGTTTTATTTATTTATTTATTTTAGAATTCAGAAAAGATAAAATGGGTAGCTATGTTCCATAAAAATAGGACCCATTATCTAATTTTGTTTTTAATTTTAATTTTTTTTAATATGAAAAATATAAATTAATCATATTATCCTCATTTAATTAATATTTTTAATTATTAATATTTGCATTAATTAAGAATATTTTCTGGTATTTTATCATTCTCTACCTTTTGCTTTATATAGATTATAGTTTGTGCCAAAAATCGAAGAGCAAAGTTTTGTAATTGAATTGGTCTTTTTGAATCAGCCCAACACTGTGTGAATGACGGGTACGTACCCAAGGTTTGAACCATCTTAATTGTTGTAACAGGGCTCATCATTAGGTGCATAAAACTTCATGTTGAGCATATATAGCTGTACCAAGGAAAAGAAAAGAATTTGATAAGAACCACGTATATATAGTACCATTTTCAATATCCACAAACATTTTCTCAGTGATTTCAAAATCTTACTAATGCTTTTATGAAAAGCTCATTATAGAGTGCAGTGCACTGGTAGCACAAGGGGAAATCAAATCACAAAAGAGAATCAGGAAAAGAATGGCTTTATCTTGGAGCTAATTGAGGATTTTGGCACTTTTGGTTTAGAAGCTATACTTTGCCCACAAATTAATTTAAGAATCAAAGTATAGCTAAAATTGCTTTAGCAAGCAACATTTGAAGGTTCTTGTGAAACAGATAGTTGGGCTTATATATTAACTAACAATACAGTTGATTCTTTTGGGTTGTACCCTTATAAATAGAAATTAGAATGTTCCTTTACTCTTTATTTGGATGGAAGAAAATAACTCAGGATTTAGCTAAAAGTCGAGAATTGAAGAGGAGAAATTGATATTTTCATTGTTTGACAACTTAAGCATAGAACTTATTAAATGACGCGTGGGAGAAAACGTGGAAATTGGGGATCAAGATTCCCAAGTTTAATTTTTGCCCAAAAATGCGTCATTTCGCAATTTCATTTGTTTCTCACTGTAATTTCTGCCATTTATAAAATTCAGACATACATAAATCCAAACACTAAAATGATTAATTCCTAGAAATTCAAACGATTGAGATCTAAATTATGTCATTTAAGAATTCTATATAATTTTCAATTACTTCATTCAAACAGGATTACCACTAAAACTGACCAAATATTTCCAAATTAAGTGGGTTTGAACCAATTTCAAGGTGTGAGGCAAGGCAACCATCTTATCTGATGACTGCTTCAGGGCACAAAGTACAGATATACATAAAAAGAAAAAATAAAGCAAAAGATGATTGAAAAGATAATCTGAACACGATGGTTAAGTCTGCAATATTTCCATGCTTGAGGTCCCAACCCAGCTAAAACTTGAGCCGATCAATATTCCACAGCCGGCATGGTCCTATGCCTATATAGTGTATATATGTGGTCCTCAATCTTCTAATTAACTAGCTTTTAGATTTATGCATGTACGTACGTCAATTTGTAAAGTCCCATAGGTAGCCACAAGATTCCATGGATACTTATCCATGTGGTCGACAGGGTGAAGAGCCCGGCTCTGCCGCTGGCTATACAAAAGCAAAAGCAAACCCCCTTCAAAGTTCAAACCTCCTTTTTCTTCACCACCAACAATATATTTCTTTTGATTTGTTTTTGGTACTTCACTACTTTTTCATCTCCCCCCTCTCCGACTTTTCTTCTTTCTTCTGCCAAATATGTCCCAGCTTTGGGAACCCATGCCACCGCCATATAACAATACCAATTCTGGTAATTTCTCTTTGACAGATTCTACCAAACAAGCTTAATGCGCATCTTTTCCTTTTGCTTTGTATCATTCAATAACAAAATTGCCTTGCCAAGAACATCTTCTTTTTAAAGGGGATCCTGCACTGCACATGAGGCCTACTACTCCCAACACATTTGATTTAAAACAACCCACGATGTGAATTCAAAGCTGAAAAGCTCTCTAGCTAGCTACATCTTCCCTTACAGCCGGAACTTTTTGAACAAACAACAAAAGTAATGTGGCAGTTGCAGCTTTGCGGTTAAGAAATCAACTGAAAATTTATATATTTGCCAAACTAATTAATTCAAGAGAAGAAAGGGTACATACAACGTTATAATCATGTGATATGTGAGTAACCTTAAAAAGCTTTGCTGATCTGAAACCATCAAATTATGTAATCAACCCTCGAGGTAAAAGAAAAAACATGATCCAATTCATCTTCCACAGTAATTACCAGCATTCCGTCAACGGAAAAATATAAGTACGTTAACACGATTTTGGATCTTCCACAGTAATTCGACAGCAACCCATTTCATCTTCCATTATTCTAGGGGCCCATAATTCACGCAAAATAACAATGGCCCTGTCGCTATCTTTTTATACTGTTCACCCCCCTTTAAAGCCCCTCTTTACAGTTTACCCCCTCAGCAAAAGAAAACATTTCCATAATTTTAAACCTACAGAGAAAAAGGCAAATGCGACGTCACTTTGTAGTGTTCGTCACTGGTTGGTTCTACTTGTACAGTAATCATTACAATATTTTTTTGGCTTATCAAATCAAGAATCGGCTTGGTGCTCTATCTCAGCTTTGGCTAGCTCGAGCCGAGCTACACACTCGGCCCCACGTCACCAACCCTCATTGCCATTGGCTCCCCACGCGTTTTTCATACAGGTTCTTGACACGTGTCCTTAGTGGATCCCAGCTAGTCTCTTTGTTTCTTCGCGAGTAAGCTTTAAAGCAATCTTTTTCTGGGACCCACCAGGCTATGTCACTTCCCCAACGTCTCTTGAAAAAGCTAATTAATCTTGTAAAACATATGATATAACCCACGGCCCACACTATAGTGCGACCTGACTCAAAAGCTGAGCTAGCATATACAGTTTTGGACGAAAATACCCTTGATCACCAAACAAAATTCCCCAATTGGCCACTCCAGTTTGGCAATAAATATGAAGCCCCAACGCTTCGTTCCTTCCGTTTCCTCCTCCCCCCTCCCTCCCTATCTAAATTACAAGTTTAGAGAGTTTTTGTAGCAACCATGTTGTCTACTGTTCCAGCCATGCTTCCCTCCGACTCCCTTCTCCATTTCTCTGCTTTCGACGGGGGCTTTACACCAGGAGGCGGCGGCTTCACGCCGTGGGATTGCTCGGAAATTTTTCCAGCAATTCAATCCCCAAAACCCACAATCTCAACCCTAAGTTCTGGTCCGGTCCAGTCTCCAAAAACAGTGATTTCAAGTTCCGGTTCGGAAGACGATCCAAACCGGTCGATTCAACCGGACCGAATGAACCGGACCCATGCCAATGCGAAGCCATGCCCAAATGATGCCTCGAACCGGGCGGTTTCTCTGGTGGACGAGAGGAAGAGGAGGCGGATGATATCGAACCGGGAGTCGGCGAGGCGGTCTCGGATGCGAAAACAAAAGCACTTAGAAAACCTAAGGAACCAGGTGAACCGGCTTAGGATTGAGAACAGGGAACTGAAGAACCGGTTGAGTTACGTTTTGTACCATTTTCAGAGGGTTCGGACCGACAACGATAGGCTCCGATCCGAACACGTCCTGCTCCGACAGAAACTGTCGGACATACGTCAAATTTTGGTTTACCGGCAACTACAGTCTTCTGCATGGCCATGCAACACCGTTATTCCGGAACAAACCCCGTCATTAATTGCGTAATTTATTAGAATATTAATATTATTAAGAGAAAAATAACCTCATTAATTTCGGAAAACAAGAACACAGAGCTAGCCGTGCACTTCTCTCTGAGTCTCTCTCTCTCTCTCTCTCTCTGTGTCTCTGTAAATTATATATAAAAGCTGCTAAAGTAAAATGGTGGGGTAGTTCTCATGGTGTTTTTTTGGGAAAAAGAAAAAGAAAAAGAAAAGTGGGGTTTGGAAAATGATGGTTTTCGTGTGGAAAACCTTGGGGTTATTCTGTAAAAAAATTAGCCAATGTTTTGTTTATGGAAGCGTTTTGTAGTATGTTATATATCTTGATCGTTTTATATTTGAATCTCCTCCATCCACTACGACTACCGCTCCGCTCCACTTTCGTATATTATCGCATTCTCTGCAAAACGCTGAAACTTGCGCCAATAATGTCTCCCATTTTATATCCTGCTAATTGGCCTTTCCCAGTTAAATTATACAACCTCTTTTTGGATCATTGATATGCACCAGAGCACTGAACCTGAAAATGGACCAAGAGGAAAATATCAAAATGCCCCCTCCATACTCATTATAGATGTATGACAATGACATATGCAAACGAATCTCACCACGGAATACAATTTACATACGAATATTCTAAGGGGTTAATCTTGTCTTTCAATCTTATAGACCCAATTCCTTTATTGCATACTAAATGGGAGATGCCAAAATCAATATTCAAGCAATGGTCTTATCTACTTTTCGAGGGTTCCACCTTTTTTTTCTCTTCCGAAAAAAGGCGTTAGAGTGCATTTATAATTCAGACCCGTCAGTCACAAATGTCAGTATAAATACATATAACCACAAAAGTTTAATCCAAATACAGAAGACTCCGCACTAGGATTTCACTTTTTTGAATAGTGATCAATATGTCTCAAATGTACTCATTAAAGTTCAACGAGATCCACTTATGTTGGTAGATCTCGCTTGTGCGAAACCTATGATTAACAATATATTTGATCTTTAAATAGAGCACAAAGACTTTTATTGTTAAACATATGGCTATAGTGAAAGCACAACTAATTGTGTTCATGCAAGAATCTGAAGAGATTTGTAGTGGTTAGGATATAAGATTTTTAAGAGTAATAACATCATACTAATGTAATTTACTATTTCTTATATATATATTAGTCAATAAGTACAAAGGGAAGCTTCTATTTGAACTTATAAAATTGTTTATTTCACCCACTAATTAATAAATAATTTATTATTAAAACACCTCTCGAGTAAAATATGCCAATACAATATCATAAAATAAAATAAAATAAAATCATCATTATTGTGTGGAGAATAGATAGATAAAGTTAAAAACATTTGCAAATAGCTTGCATCAAAATAAATAAATAAATAAATAAAATTCACGGACAGGAGTCACTGCATGTAGTAGTGTAGGGATTTTGTCTCATTTCTAATATTATAATTTCAATTCAAGCAAGTACATGTCTTCATCTCTTTTCCTCTACTAGAATTGATTGGTTTTGGATTAAGTGTAAAGAAGATGGGAGTTTGTTGTATAAAAATAAAGTGATTAATGACTAATTAATGTCATATTTAGAGGAAAAAGTGGGGCCACACAAGTTTTTCTTTAATAAATATTTTATGAGAAAGAGGCCGGAAGTTTTGATCAAATGATGTAATCCAATCAATGTATAACAAAAAAGGGAGCCATCGTCACCCCAATATTTTAATTACCTTTCATTGATCAGTAAAACCCGCACAGTAGATAACCCTGTAGCTCTTTTATAATTTTGTCTGTGTTTTTTCTGGTGAGGCACAACATGTGCTATTGACAGGACACTTCACTATATATATGTTAAGTTGGTAACCGTTGGGACTTGGTGAAATTCGTGCAAGTCAAGTGAAAAACTTACCAGGCCACTTGTGCTGAAGTTGCCCCAAAATGTTTCGGGATAAAAAACACTCGCGTCTGAATGTACTTAAGTTGCGGTGAATATTAGGACTTCAAATTGTAAAAATCGTTAAATGATTGTGCTTAAGCACGACGGATGGTTAAAATTTACTCCGAAGTGAATAATTGTGCATCAGATACTACATTAGATAACTATTATATCTCAACACTTCAAAAGAGCAGCCCTAGCCGCAAGAACAGTTAAAAAAAAAAGCTTAATGGCAAAGACCAAAAGGCCTAGGGCATCATGGGCAGGGCATGTTCCGTTTACATTAGTGGAGGTAGGTATGGATTGGATCCCATAAAAAGAAGAAAGAAATCATCTCCAGAAAGCATGATCAATGCGTATGTTTTATTCTTTAGACCAATACTGAAGGTGTCTCCCTGTACCTGTCCCTTTCTTTCTTCACTTCTAAGTTTTAAAACCCCAAATATATCATCTTCCATGGCAAAGAAAATGGACACGTGGAGCTCCTGCAGTCGTTCATGCCAATATTATATGAGCCTGTCACTCTCTGCCCACACCGTTTATACAAGCATGTATGGTTCGATGTTTCTAGATCCTCTTAGATTATAAATCCATACAATTTCACTTCACCCCACCTTGGATTTTAAAATTATTGCCATGGACGCTCCACAGCTATTTGCTTAAGTGGGCCCCATGAACCCATGCAAAGGTGGGGCCTGCTCCACCTATCTCTCACAGTCCAAGTGGAAGTTTGATTTTGGTTGCTGATGTAATTACTAAATAAATAAATAGCTCCAAAGTTGGGCATTCCACTTTGTCTTTGGGATTAACAATAATCATTGTTTAAGTCCACTTGACCAGAACTTGTAAGTTAAAAAAATTGATTTCTCTGTTGATTATGACTTGGGGTTCGGAATCTTTCATCAAGGCCTAAGAATACGTCCTCTTTTCAGGTTTTGGAAAATGTTGGAAGATGGACGTTTTGTTTGGCAAGTGGCATCTAACAACTCCAATTATTCAATTAGGCAAAGTATATACCGAAAGAGTAGTGTTAAACAATTTTTTTAAAATCATTTTGGGTCCTCCCCGGTTCTAGGAACTTGGCTTTTGTAGTTAGTTCTCAACGACACTTTTATACCTGAGAAAGTTTTAGGTATTGGAATACTTAGGATACCAAGAAAGATTAGGTTTATCCCAATATGATCGTTATTAGGTATGGGAAATATTTTAGATATCAAAGAAAGTTTAGGTCTATCCCAATATGATCGGTATGGGATTTATTTATTTATTTAGTGGAGATAATTTTGTTGTTTTTAAAAATAATATAACTTTCTTAAACAATTAAGAAATGAGTCAACAATGTATATAAACTAACACAATGCTTTTACATGTCACATGTAAATATGCATATATATCAAGTTAACAAAAACATTATTGTTCATACTGTATCTGACTAACCCTCTTCGGCAAGGACATCACAAGGGAATGGCACTTAGTCGAAGGCCTCTCTAGCCTAAACCAAGCACTGGGAAATACACTAGTCATCGGCAAGCCCCCCTTGCCGAACTGGGACGTACCGCTCAAGCGTTAGGACACATAGCAGCCTCTCAGGCGACATCAACAGTCCCACATTGAAATAATAGCCCAAAGTTCCTTCCATTTTTCCTCTATAAATAGGTTACTCACCCCAATTCATCAAGTAATAGTAAATTGGCACTTGCACTGTTACTCTATCAATTTACCTTCAGACACGATACTTGTGCTGAATTAAGCATTGTAAAGCTTTCAGCAGGTGCCTAAGGTCTTCACCTTTGCTCTCTCCTTTTCCAGATCTATTCCAAACCTACCATAGTAGGACGCCCCCAACCTAAGGCATGTTCAATTCTAAATTGAATCCATTTTTGGACATCAACAATGACCCTTCGAATTTTAATTAGCACTATCAATACTAAAAACTATAGTACTAAACCCATTCAAATTCATCGACATCTAAATCTCGGTGTAAATTTTGTTCAACTATTGTTTAATTTGCAATATGCAGTTCAATATTATATACATTAGAAAATATAGAATATTTACCTAAATGCTTATGAATGGAAACCAATCAAACCAAACAGGTCACTAAATTGAGTGGTTTAGTTCACATATGCAACTAATTTGGGGTTCAAACCGAACCGATCCAAACCATGATTCTTAAGTTTGTGTACATTTTGAAGCCAAAACTAGACCAAACCACAATGCTTCCACATCCAAATATATGGATACTCCCTTAAATTCAAAGTCAATGATGACATTTATATATTTTTTTTTTCTAAAGAAGTTAATTTTAAGCTAATGTGATAATTTTAAAAAATACAAACTTAATACATGTTCATTATTTTATTACATTGCAAGAGATGATATTTTCAAACATTTAAAATGCGACACCCGTAGAAACCCTAGAATAATGTTATTTATATGTATATATAAAATACTTTGAGTGCCCTCTTCAAGCTATGGTTGGGCATTCCTTGTACCATTTCCACTCAGAAATAAAAATAGATGTGCTTGACAAACTAGTATTTAAAAGATGAATACGATAGATACCTACAAGTCTAAAATTTCAACCTAATATTGTAGATTATAAAAAGTACTTTGTACCGCCAATGTAGTTTTCAATCGGAATCAAGTGCGTAACTCAAATGTACTTATCAAGAATATAAGGAATTAGAATGATATTAGGAAATAATTACACCTCTACTTTATGACACCTCAAACTACTCGAAATATAAAACTGAAAACTTTTAGATTTGAAGGAGGAGGATGTGCATCGTCTGCAAGATGAGAACGACGGTTTTGTTAGCATCCTAGTCAAAATCCTGTTTTTTTTTTTGTGAGTAAATTGATGTACTGTTTCTATTCAATTTTTGTTTTGTTTTTTTTAACTGAAAGTACAATCATGTTTTTTGATTGGTGTTTTGTTCAAGGTTTTACTTTTTCTTAAGTAGCGTAGATAGATGTAGCTACTAGCTAGCTAGTTAACTCGTAAGTCATAAGTTCATAACTTTGCTATCACTTTAATTTTTTTTTAATTAACACAAGATGGTAACCTTTCTTGGCATATTCATTCGTTCATTTTCAGGACAGCCAACATCTTCTCTCTCTGTGTTTTTTTTTGGCACGAAAAGGAACTTCATTAGAGGCAAAAGTCACGAACAAAACAAAAATACTCAGCCAACAAACACTCAAGCAAAGCAAGCAAGTGGAGAGGCTAACTTAGTACAAAATATAGATAAGGGCATTTATTTGGTGGTCCTGGAAGACACCTAAGTTTCTCTTAAGTTTTGGAGACAAGTTCTGCGATTCACAATTTTACTACTATGAATTATCAATTCATATCATCAATGATGATATGGGCGGTGGAAAAACATTATTTTCCTTCTCGACCCAAAAACCAATCATTTCATTCTTGCACATCAAATGATGCTCAATTCTGCCACTTCAAATGATGTTAGACTTATTAGTTGTGAACTCTCACAAATAATTGTATTTGGGAAGAGAAAAAAAATTATAGACAAATATATAAGATACATTGTATGGCCTAGGAGAAAAGTAATTAACTCTTAATCACAATCAAATAAGTCAACTATACATTGACATTTGTGACTTTAGGGCTATGATTTTTATCAGACAACGCATAAAATAAAGAAAGGTAGGTTAAAAGTCATGTGATCAACGGCCTGTTTGAAGTATCCATAGAGGGTTGGGTAACAATAGAAGAGACCTTGGTAGAAAAATTGCAAACCTTGTAGTCATCCATGAGACCACTCTCGAAAGAAAAGGGGACCTCCTTCCCACCCTGCATTGAGGATGGGACTAATGTGGGGCTCATGTGACCTAAATATTGCAGGGAATCATCTTTTCTTGTAAGAGTGGTTATACGGATAATGTGATTAGACTGCCTCACTCAAGACTTTCTCAAATCTAACAGCCGCTCAAATTCTTAGAACTCACCTTCTCAAAAGAAATGGGGACCCCCTACATTGAGGAAAGGGGCAGAACCAATTAAAGGCTAACTTGGGCTATAGCCCAGGGATACTTTTGGGTGGAAAAAAAAAAATCATACCTATATATTTCACATGTTTTAAATTTAGCCCAATATGTATTAATCTATTAAAGTCCAAAAAAGACCAATTCTCTTAAAATTTAGTTGCATGGAAGTAATAAAAATACATAGTAAAATAGGTATACTTTCAATTTCATTGTTAAACACATTTTCATTTTGATAATATAAATTTTCTTGTTGCATTTAATATGTATTTGTTTTATGTTAAAATTTATTGAAAATTAGTCAATGGAGCTATGAATTAGTTTGGTTTATATGATTTAATATATACCTTTATTTCTAGAAAGGCTATAAAAACTGCAAGTACAAAAAAAAAGTTCATTAGATTTTACCCTAAAGACTTTAGCTAGTCCACCAATTGAAAAATTCCTAGTTCCACCCTTGATTGAGGATGAGACTAATGTGGGGCTCATGTGACCTAATATTGCAGGGAATCATCTTTTCTTGTAAAAGTGGTTGTACGGATAATGTAGTTAGACCGCCACACTCAAGACTTTCTTAAATCTAACAGTCGCTCAAATTCTTAGAACTCACATTCTCAAAAGAAATGCGGACCCCTTACATTGAGGAAAGGGGAAGAACCAGTTAAAGGCTAACTTCGGCTATAGCCTAGGGATACTTTTGGGTGGGAAAAAAAAAAATCATACCTATATATTTCACATGTTTTAAATATAACCCAATATGTATTAATCTATTAAAGTCCAAAAAAAAAACAAATTCTCTTAAAATTTAGTTGCATGGAAGTAATACAAATACATAGTAAATTAGGTATACTTTCAATTTCGTTATTAAACACATTTTCATTTTGATAATATTAGTTTTCTTGTTACATTTAATATGTATTTGTTTTATGTTAAAATTTATTGAAAATTAGTTAATGGAGCTATGAATTAGTATAGTTTATATGATTTAATAAATACTTTTATTTCTAGAAAGGCTATAAAAACTATAAGTGCAAAAAAGAGTTCATTAGATTTTACCCTAAAGACTTTAGTTAGCTCACCTGTTTGAAAAATTCTTAGTTCCGCCCTTGATTAAGGATGAGACTAATGTGGGGTTCATGGGACCTAATGCAAGGAGTCATTCTTTCTTATAAGAGTGGTCGTACGGATAATGTGGTTAGACCGCCACACCCAAAACCTTCTCAAATCTAACAGCCGCTCATAATTCTTAGAACTCACATTCTCAAAAGAAATGGGGACCCCCCTACATTGAGGAAAGGGGCGGAATCAAGTTAAAGGCTAACTTGGGCGATAGCCTAGGGATACTTTTGGGTGGACAAAAAAAATTATACCTATATATTTCACTTGTTTTAAATATAACCCAATATGTATTAATCTATTAAAGTCCAAAAAAAACCAATTCTCTTAAAATTTAGTTGCATGGAAGTAATAAAAATACATAGTAAATTAGGTATACTTTCAATTTTGTTATTAAACACATTTTCATTTTGATAGTATTAGTTTTCTTGTTATATTTAATATGTATTTGTTTTATGTTAAAATTTATTGGAAATTAGTTAATGGAGCTATGAATTAGTGTAGTTTATATGATTTAATAAATACTTTTATTTCTAGAAAGGCTATAGAAACTGTAAGTACAAAAAAGAGTTCATTAGATTTTACCCTAAAGACTTTAGTTAGCTCACTTGTTTGAAAAATTCATAGTTCCGCCCTTGATTAAGGATGAGACTAATGTGGGGTTTATGGGACCTAATGCAGGGAGTCATTCTTTCTTGTAAGAGTGGTTGTACGAATAATGTGGTTATACCGCCTCACCCAAAACCTTCTCAAATCTATAACTGTTGCTCAAATTCTTAGAACTCAGCTTTGTAGCTCCTCCAACATTTATTTTGGACTCATCAAACTCAAAAAAAATAAATGCTCGTGGCAATTCACACATGAAGTGAATGTCCGCTCGGAGAAAGTTTCATTGCCTTTTTTCTACTGTTGGATCTCCAGCTGACACTTTGAAATCTTGAGTGGAGATGGTCTAAGACTTTATTTTTTGTTGGAGTACAAGCAAGTCTAAATTAAAGGAGATGAGGATTTCTCACACACACACACAAATGATGTCATGGGGGTTTGAACCTGAGACCTCTTGTTTACAAGTTCAGGCCCTTTTTCTCTAAGTTAGACCCCATTGGCGTTCTAAGACTATTCTCGGCTCCATACTTGTACTTGGCGACCATGTTATATAAATATAAATGTCGTTTGGAGATTAGTTTAATAGCTACGAACCCTTTTAAAAGTATAAATGGAATATCATACTCTTCCTATATTCTTTGATTTCTTTGACTTACATTGGATGAGAGTATTGTGTAGACTTTAACACAAAAATTAAATCAAATTTTAATAAGCAACTTGCATGTAGTGGTTGCTATAATCACTTCAATTCCAGTCATCGTTGATTAACCTCTTACTATATATATAAATAAATAATATGTTGGAAAGAATTTAGGGGATAGACAATGCATTTTTAAATCAATATCTGAATTTAAACCATCTATTCACGCATATGCAGAGTAACAATAGTCGTAATTCTTAATTAAAAAAGATTAATAGTCTTAGTCCTTAGATTACCAAAACAATAAAAAATTATTAATAGTCCTATAGGCAATTAGGCATGATTTTTTCAAAGCACAATGCAGCCTCTAAAATGAATTTCCCTTTTCTGTTTAAAGTTTTCTAATTGAGGATATGCTTTCAAAGACATCTTCTATATGAGATATTTATTCAAAAATCCATTTTAGCATGACATATTATACAGAAACTCATATAGAACCTATGTGGAGAGAAAAATCCCAAACCAGTCACTTGTCATTTTCTAATTGGTTCTTAGTGTGTTAAAATTTTATAAGAACCAATTATAAAATAACAAGTGGCTACTTTTGAATTTTTCACTTCAAATAGGCTCAGACTTTTGTATATTATGTTATGCTAAAATGGATTTGATAGTGAAATCCTCATTTTATATTTATAGCACCAATTTTACTCTTCTCAATTCGATTTTTTTAATGAATTTGACAAAACATTCCTCTCTTTTCCCACCTGTCGTTCTCTCCACCTTGCCCCTGGTTGGCATGGCCATTATGTTCATAGCCATGGTGAGGAAAAGGAACAATTTTTCAGCTAAACCTTTTATAACCAAAAAAAGCTTTTTTAAAAAAATAAATAAATATGGAAAACTTTTTTTTTTAATTTTATAAATTTAATTTTTAAAAAAGGGCTTACAAGCCTGGCTAAAATTGTGCTCTACTCCTTAAGCATCTCACAGCAGTCCATTGGACATCTCCTATGAACAGATCTGTCTAAAGTTACGTGCCCATAGCCATAGTTTTTTCAGTTATGGGCTTCGGGCCCCATTGTGAGGCCTACCATAATGTATTTTCGTGAGGATAATATTCAGCTGCACCTCTTTCTCCACTTGTTGTGATTAACGAATCTCCATCATGCACATATCATAATCGTAACTATTTTTAAATCACTATTTACAATCAAAATATCAACCAAATTGAAAATAGTTCAGTCATTCATTTTCTAACATTTGCTAACTTGAGTGTCAGAGTGTCTTCTTATACGTTCCCCTCCCTCATTACTTAACGATAAAGTTTTATTGATGACATTCGATACATCTAAATTATGCTTCAAGTGATTGTATATCACTAAAGTAAACTATTATCGCGTGAAGTTGAGATGCCCAATTCCACACTGCGATTGGCCTACAAAACACAACCATAGTTTTAAATTCTGAATATGGTTTTGCTATCGCTTTATAGCCGTAGCCCAATATATCTGTCCTCCCTCAATTTTGTTTCTGTAAGCCCATATTTTTAAATCGAGGACAAGCCCATAGTAAATCTAGTCTTCGGATTTAGAGGACGAGGCCGTGGCTCAATGTGATCTGAGACGGTGTATTAGAGAGGAGTATTATATTATGGCATATATTTGGCTTGCTAACTGTGGACTTGACTAGCTAATTTTATTTAATTTTTTTAAGACTGTCTAATTGGGCCTTTATTAGTTGATGATACTCATTTCACCGCTCCACCGGAAATTCCCTCTACCCCTACCGCATTCCAGCTTGGTAGTTTCCGCTGCCTGTCTAGGGTTGAGCCTTGAGATTTGATGTAGGATTTGTTACTAAAGTCCTGATGTTTGATGAGCAAATTTTAGGTGTAAATCGATTGCGTACAATTATGTTTTTATCTTCCCCATTTCGTGATTAGTCACATGACTACCTAAACCTACCGATGAAATTAAGTTAGATTTTCATATTTATGACAGGTGTGTGATTTTAGACCCATGAATAAAGATTCAGAGATTACAAATCTAACTAAATCATGAATAAAACAGCTAAATGAAGAGAAGTAAGGATGAAGAAAGTGATATAATCTTGGAGATTGAATCAAATCCCAATAATCACAAGATAGTGATAAAATCAAATCAACATTATGGTAATGTTAAGAATCAGCAAAGGCGATTTATGGCCAAAGGGAAGACCTGCCCATACTAGGAGAAAAATGTATGACAGGTTGTTGGAAATTAACCTCCATGACTAGAAAGAATGCAGGAATCCTCAACAACTTTAATAAATGTTCGAGCAGCCTTTGCTGATAGGCTTTGCAAAGACCAAAGAACATGTGGTCTCTGAAAGAAGAAAACATAAACTCAAACATAATGTTTGACAATATCCATAAAAGACTTGATCTATGAACACAAACATGTCGCTACAATTAGCGTAACCTATCAATCAGAACAAAAGATTGAACAAAGAAGCAAGCAATTCAATCCATTATCTTCAGATCATGCAGCAAACCTAAGGCCATATAAAGAAAAGAAGAAATCAAATTTGTAATTAAAAAATCCCATGACATTAGCATCACTAATTAGCCGTATATATTACAAAAGTTAAGAACATAAGACATATTGGCAGCTAATAATCTCTGGGAAAATCGACAGTAAAAAAAAACTCCTAATTTAATTGTAACTACATCTTTTGTGGAAACAAAGAAACACTCATCATCAATTTTCATCTGGTTGAGCGACTTCTGTCTCTCGGAAGAGCAGGAAGCTGAGACAGCTTTACAAAATTATCCTCTCTCACATCACATGAATTCTTGCAAGAAAACATATTGAACCTGCTCTTCCTGACTCTACACCCAATTGCACCGAAACCTTTCTTATTATTCTCACTGCCAGGCAGCTTACCTGAATTATTATTCAAAGTGCTTGTACTTTTGGTGCACTCTTTGTAAGCCAGAAGAAAAGGGTCTGCTTCTACATGCCATCTAAACCCCTTCGTCGAACCACTTCTACTCGGAGCCTTCACTAATGGGCATGGAGGCAGAGGAATCTTTATCTCAGGATTGTTCACCAACTTTTTGGGGCTATCTTCAGAGTCTTCTTCAACAGAGAGGCAGTTAAGGGCACCATCCCCAAAATCTGTAAGGCAGTCTTGGTTTGTGACCTTGGAGACGCCGGGCACGGCCTCCCATGAAAAGGGTACGCTCCCTTGTGAATGAACTTTTCTGTGGCTCATCTTTGGTGCTCTGTTTTCTTCTTTTGGGGTTTGTTTTGTTTTGAGAATTTGGATTTGGGAGGAGGGCTAAGGGGATCTTTTCATGTACTCGGCGATGTTTAACGGCAGAGATACCTAAAAGGGCAAGCAAGAATAACGTGAAGAGGAAGATGATTCGGTTTTTAAAACGAATGCAAGATGAGATTATGATTATTATGGAAAGGAAAGAAAACCAGTTTGTTGTGGGAGTTGAAGAGTGTGAGCGTGTGGTACGAAAAATAATGGGGTTTGAGTTGACGAATTCAATGGGGAATTATTGAGTTGGTAGACTCGGATGGGATATTCATTAATAACTTGTGTAGCAGTTTATAGGAAACACATATGTGTAGATACAATCCCTCGTACTAAGCAAGCGATCACAACAGTAAATCTATTACAAGCTGCAGGATGTAAGATCATATATTTCTCAATCCAAACAGGAGATCCAAATCCTTGTAGGATACGGTTAGTTAGATTGTGCATATTGGATCGTTAAATTTTAAGAAAACCTTATTTAACTCGGTGTATTTTGATTGAATCTTGAACAGGGAAAAGAAAAAAAAAGTTAGTTTGGAGCAAGCGAAGTGAGTGACTAGAATTAAGTAAGAATAACACAATCAATGATGTATCAAGGAGAATTTGGAGCATCTAGTTTTTGGTATAGTGGTAGTTGTCTTTACTTGGTTGGAAAATGTCTCAAGTTGTCTTCACGAGTTCGATATCTGGTTGTGACAAACTCAATTATAATAATGTAACTTTGTTGTTGACATTTTAGTCCCTTGTTTAAATGTAAGAAAAAGATAAAAAGGAGAATTGGGAAGTTACCAAATCTAAAACAAGTACAACATTAGGAAAGTTGTTGATCCATTGTACAAATTTTGCCTCAGGTCCCGATGTATGGTACACCTAGCACAGTGTGACTTAATATTTTTCTTTTACACAGTCAATTTTTAACTTAGACTCAACTA
This sequence comes from Prunus campanulata, assembly GCA_034190965.1. NCBI lineage: Eukaryota > Viridiplantae > Streptophyta > Magnoliopsida > Rosales > Rosaceae > Prunus > Prunus campanulata. The sequence continues at coordinate 9,763,851 of CM067213.1, forward strand.
ACCGAAAACTAACGCACCAGCATATTTAGGGGCGGTTAAAAAGTTAAAGTTCCCACCCAGTCCTAGTCGAAATTGAAAGCCAAAACACAGTCAAATAGACGCATGCACAGTAAATAGAAAAGTAAGCAAGTTCCAATTCCCTTTTAATCATCACTTTAAAATCAGTACGAAACTAGCGCATGAACGTGTCGGATAATCTTGTGTATTCCGTTGGGGGGACTATCGTAGTCGTGATCAATGTCTAAAAAATTGAAATTATCGCCGATATTTCGGCGATAATTTCGTTTTTTTCACCCGCCGACAATCCGGGAACAAACCAAACAATTTCGTAAGAAAATCGATATTGTCGCCGAAATTGTCGCCGATATATCGAGCTCGATATTATCGAGCAACTTCAACACAAAACCGTATAAATATCTCGATATTATCGAGAATATCGACGCGATATGTTGACCCGAAATAACTTGAAAAATGCTGAAGGCGCGGAGAAGGCGTGAGGAGGCGTTGCAAGGCGTTGAAAGGCGGAGCAAGGCGCGCCTGATCTGGACACTCTGAAGCGGAAGAAATTTTGCAACTCTGTAAATTTTGGTGCGGCTCTGCGAAGAAGACGACTTCGCGAGGAGGAAGACGACTCAGTCTTTTTTTTTTTTTTTAGGTTTATTGTAATGAAACGACGTCGTTTCGATTGAAATGTTTTAAAAAAAACTTAAAGTGAAACGACGTCGTTTCACTTGGAGGGTTTTTAAAAAATGAAAACACGCTTTGTTGTTGTTTTTTTTTTCCTTCCCTTTATTGTAATAAACCTAAGGCAATAATTAATATCTTCTTGCCTCTATATTAATATATTAGCTTTTCTACTTACCCTTTTTGAGCATTCATACTAGCTTTTCTACGTTCAATAATTAATAACTTGTTTTTTTCCTTCCCTTAGCTTTTCTACTTACCCTTTTTTTTTTTTTTTTCCTAAATTAATATATTAATAGATGGAATTATATATATTGTATAGTACAACCCTAATTTCTAACATTATTAGATAATCTCCATCAATTTCAAGAATTCTCTTCATCTTTCAACTGCAAGTAAGTTATTTTATTTCTCTCTCTAATTCTTCGCAGCTGTAATTTGAAGTTTCGTATAATTTTTTTTCAATTTTTTTTAAAATATATTAGTTATCTTATTCGTTTATGTGATATAGTAGAAATTCGACGTGCATACATCATACTTGTACTTATATTTAAAAGATTGATATGGTTCAATAAGAATTAGTTGTACAATTTAATTGTATTGTATTATTCATGAATTTTTTTTGCAAGAAACAAATTGTTTTGAATTCTTTTGACCATATATCTTACCATGCATTGTATAAAGTGTAAAATATTATACTAATTCATTATTTATAAATGATTATGGTGTATTTAATCTTTTTTCATTAATTACTACATATTTTCTACACTCACAGTGTTTGCCAGCTCGCTATATAATCAACTTAAATAAGTTAAATCCATCATGCAATGCATTTCCTTCCAATTTTTTATGATAAACTAATAGATAATTGACTAAATAAACATCCTGCAAAGTTTCAATAAAAATTTCCAAGTTTTTCTTACAATTTCCGTGGTTTTTATTCAATTTTTATCGATATCGATAATATCCCGATATTTCCATCGAAATTTCCGTGTTTTTGGCCTACCGATATTTCCGATATCACCAATATTTTAGACCTTGGTCGTGATTATCTTTTATACCTATTGATATGAGTGTATCGTAGCCGTTATTATCTTTTGTATCCCCATTAAAATCTGTATCAAGTCTTATTTGAGTCTAAGTATGGATTCAAGTAATTGATTACATGTGTGCCTATTGTAATCGAGTCTTTCAGCTTTTATCATTTGATAGGAAAAAAAGGAAGAACGTGTTTGATAAGTTTTACAAGTCTTTGTATAAGGTGGGTAGGCTTTGCTAGGTGGTAGACCAAGAAAAGTATGCGGGCTTTGATATCAAATCCTTCATTATCAACCATGAAAGCGATCATTTTGAACTTTCCAAGAACTACCCTACTTATTACTAATTATACTTGGGTAGAATTTTCTTTGCATGCAGAATTCAGGGTTGGAGGGAAGACCACGACTAATAACCTAATAGAACAATGGTTACAACAATGACATTAATTCTTTTGGAGTCGAGTGTAAGGAATTGGAGGTGATAAGATGAAAAGACTTGAGCCAATGAGAAATTAATTTTGGTATTTAATCACCGTTATGTGACATTATGGTCATTGTCTAATGAAGACATTTGAGAAAACATGAATTTTCCGTTTTGTAACAAGTGATGGGAAGAGAAGATAGACTAGTAATGTTTTTTAGCTGTTTTCAGTTACGTAGGACAAAGGCTCAACCAACCTTAGCAACTCCCAACTCCCAACTCCAGCCCAATCATCATGCGGATCATCTCGAAGGAAAATTTTATACAGAAAATTGAATACTAAAATAACACACTTAGATTTGAAAGACAAAAAAAACCAGATAAATAAAGGAATACAAAAATAAGAACTCACGGGCTGTTGGCAATGTAAGCCCAGGAACACAGATCAGGCAGACCATTTTAAAGTTGTGGTTTTGGCCCAATTAGAATGTAAAATTCAATTGAGGGATTAGGAGCAACATTTTGAGATGTCTATAATAACATTAGGGGACATTAGGGGGCGTCCACTTCGGAGCTGGTGGTGGTTTGAGTATTTGGTGGAGGCAAGCAAGGTGTTGAAATTGATGTGGTTGGGCTTACCAGCTATTGGATTGACACAAATGTGAAATGTGTTGATGATTTTACATACATATGGATGTGTGGTAGCCCCTACCACCATAAGAAGCTGGATTTTTGGAATGGCTTGAGTAGTCTGGACCGAAAGGATTTGCTGGCCTTGGTTGTTTATGGGTGATCTCAATGAGGTTATTTGGAAACATGAAAAAGAAGGGGGTTGTGTCTGGAATCCGATTACATTATGTAAGGAAATCAATGGGGACATGGCTAAATTTTGGTAGGGAGGCAAGGATGGTGGTTTTAAGATACACTGGAGATGTTGGCAATCTCTCAATATGGTAGGATTCTTGGTTGCCCCATCCCCACATTAGGTGTATCAACACTACCGCTCTTATACCTCCATTTGCTCCGGTATATGTTAAAGATATTATGGATATGGAACCACACCTGGAAACTCGATGATGTGGTTTATTTTATGGATGTGGTTTATTTGCCGAACTCCTATCGATATGACGGATCAACCTCATAGTGTAATCTGGCCTTGCTCCTCTTGTGGAAATTATACAGTTAAATTGGGGTACCATAATATTCATTCCTCGAGCAATATCCTACATAAATTCAATGTGGACAAAAAAATATTCATATATATACCATAATATTCATTTCTACAAATCACAGTTTGACACATATGCAAAAATAATTCATCAAAAATGCAAAAAGAAAAATTTATACACACATATCACACTGCTATTAGTAAGACTGTATGAGCTCTTACTTACATGGTAAGAAGTGAAGTATTTTCCATATCAATATATTTATACGATTTTGTATATGAGTTTTAAATCATCAATAGTCTATATATTGATTTTTTTTAAAACAGCAATAATTTTTGGGTTTATCTGTGAAATTAACAAATAATATAATACTAAAAGACAAATACAAAATAAGAAATCAAAGCATGCTGTGCTGTGCCCATATAAATTTAAGCCCACGACAAAAGAAACAAGCTGGTCAGTTTTAATTTGGGCCCAGTTAGTAGGTAAAAGCGAGGGATGGTAACGTCATTTTGAAATGTCTATATTAACAAGCCAATTCTATCTCCTAAGTTCCCAACACTAGGGCTTCCCTTCGCGCATACAACCAGAGCCACAGCCCCGCCGCCTCTCTATCTCTACTCCCGTCGCCCTGTAGAACGGTGTCGTTCCAATGGTTTGCGGCTTTCTCTCTTCCCGGCCATCGATTTTTATAAAACAAATTTCCACGACTTTTTTTTTAAAAATTTCTTTGGGTTTTGTAAATTGAAGAGGGCGATGAAGATGAAAACATTTCTCGATTCTGAGTATATATATACATGGACCAACCATTGGCATAGTGTTCGTATTATGTACGGATGCTTTGCTTACTTGATGACAGTGTTTGTGCGTGTCTGAGCCTTCTCTTCTTTTTTTTTTATCAATCTATTTATTTTTCTCCTTTTGTTTTTAATTTTTTAAAATTAAATTTGTGATAAGAATTTGGAATTAAAAGGTGAACTGGGTTTGGCTATGATTATAAAGTAAGTCTGAATGCTTAGTTGTAATTTTGCAATTGGGTGCTAGTATGACAGACTCCTATACACCCATAGAATATGAGCCCCCAATTCTCCAGTTGCTTCAATTCTATTAATCTTTCTTCTACTTTAATTAAATGATTTGGTTTTGTTCGGTTTAACAAAAATCATTGAGGAAACGGAATCAAATCCAACCAGTTTTGAACTGTTTGCCTCGATTTGGTTTGGGGATTTTGGGCCTAAACCCAGTTTAAGTTTTTAATCCAAAGCACAAAGCTTAATGAATAATATAAGTACAAATCTACAAGTGGACGGTCCGATTAAGTTTAGACCGATTTATAAAACCGCAATCGATTTACGATTTGCATTATTAATTCCGATGAGGCAGTTTTGTCGATTCGGGCAGATTGAAGGCGGGCAGTTTTGTCTATAAAACAGAAGCAGAAGTTGTTGTCTCGTACTGTTTTGGATGCATTCATGGCAGTAATACTGCTCTCCACTGTAACTACATGTGCAACCCAAAAAATAATTTAATGTTAAAAAAGTTGACTGCGATATTATCGAAATTTAAACCTATTTTCCTATACAAGTTTGACGTGTTGAGTTGTAACGGATTGAAAGGTCATTTTTAGGTTATATTAGTTCATCCGAGTTTGACTGGGGATCCTCAAATTCGGTAAATTTTATGTTAATTTTGAGTCGTGTTAAAAATTGTCATTTGACCAGTGACGAAAATTCTCCATCTGAAATACCCACTTGGATAAATCAAGTTCAACTTGTATGGCTATAAACCCAAAGGGTGGTCCATTGTTCGCCCTGGTCCCATCCCATCCCATCACAACATTATTTTAGATGAATCCTTGACTTCATGCATGCATCCATGGTTTTAACACTAGCCTGTCCAGGACAACAAGAAGCCGGACTAGGCTAGGGCCAAACATGTGCAAATCCGGGTCAGGCTCAGAGGTGGTAGGGCCACCCTAAACCCTGGCCCACGGCCAAGTGGTTTTAACTCTACACAAACCAAACCAAACACACTAGAGTGTTGCATGTTGGGTTGACAGCCCACAAGAGTGCCTCTTGTCCCAGGGCCAGGGAGCTTCCAAACCTAATTTACTATTTCTGATCACAATCATGCATATTTGCTGCTGCAAGTGCAAAATCCACCAGCCACAGAGGAGGTTGGAAGAGGCTCTGTCAAGGGGACGGGCCCCTATAAAGAGACGGTCAACAATACACTTCAATGATCAATATGTGTTTTGGAAGGTATCTCTTATATTATGACGGTAGAAGTTTCACTACCATCATTGACCTGTTTTGTCCCCACTGTTTTCAGGGGCTAGACAGATCCTCCTCAATTGAAAATGTACATCTCACAATCCTGCAAAAGATATGCTGCCCTCTCACCCTACCAATAATGCAACTTTTTTTTTATAGTTTTGAATGATCAGTTACACATATGGAACCCATAAAATAAATGTTAGGAGATAAGGTGACATATTAACAAAGCATAAATTACTTATAAAATTCATAAAGAAACAACTATGGATACCCACAAATCCACACTAGCCAAAGTGGCCAACACCTATGCAAATTAGGATCACCATGTCTCTAGTTTGTAAACCCAGGAAGAAGAAGAAGAAAATGAACAAAGGATAAGGAAGCAAGAAAAGAGAGAAATTAAAAAAGATCACAAATTGTTATGCCAAGTTCATCTCCTCCAGTTTGGAGCTTTGCCAATTTTACAGGGATGGAACTGAGGAACTTGCAAAGGTTGAACCTAGCACATCATCATATATGCTTGCCCCATCAAGATTCTTCTTGTTCTCACCTCTTGGGCTGCTCCCTGAGCTACTGTTTGAAAGCGAACAGAAAGTTGACTTCTGCAAGACACCGGTTGGGGAGGATCCCAACTGAGGGCTGCCATCCCACCCTTCATTTAAGAGGTTAAGCGGCGATACTGAGTTATTGCACATCTTGCCACTGCTAGTGGTGTTGGTCAGGACCTCTCCTAAAGGACCCCCCATTGAATTTCCCCAAGAGATGGGTATCCAATTTGTCTTCTGGTTTGATTCACTAAGCTCATTGCTCACTCCCAAATTCATTTGGGCTGGCTCAAACTCTCTGGATAGCCTCAATGGTGAGAGTGCACATTTCTCTTGCGTGGGCGAGGAAGAGGACGATGAGAACTCTGAGGATGTCATAGGGATTGACATTGAGAGCTGAGTCCAGTCTGATTTTATTTCATCAGGCCAAGTACTGACCGAGTGACTGGACTGGTCCTTAGGCCAATCATCAATGAACTGCCGAAGCGGATGTTGGTCTTGGGCTTCCTGATCACTGAAATCTAGGAAAGAACCACCAAAGTCTTTAGAAATGTAAGAGTTCCTATGTGAAGGGTTGAGAAGTGAATCAGTAGAAACAAGTCCAAACTCTGATTGAGAAGATTCTTCCACTGGGATTTCTTGTTTCAGCATGTTAAACCTCGAATCACTGGCTTTTGGCTTGATGGAAGAAGCAGACATCACAGGAAGGCCCCGAGGATCTTGCATTCTGCAACACACCTTCTCGTTGATTAGAAAATGTTTAAGAAAGTGCATAAAGTAAAAGTAGATGAATAAACTAGGCATACCACTAAAAAATATGCACATAATTACATACAGTTTCAACGATAAAGGTCTTTGTCTTAATTCAATAATCCAAACTAGTAAGACTAGTCACCATCACCAAAGTAAAGATGGAATGATGGGGTCTACAATAAAGTAAAGGAAAAAGGTAGTGTGCATAACTGTTTGAAATCAAAATCATATTATAAAGCCTGGAAGGTCTAATGAGAACTAAAACAGATAAGGAAGCTCTAGTGCATCTAATTTTCACCTGTTGACAAAGGCATCTGCAGAAGGATTGGCAGCACCAGCAGGCTGCAAACTTTTGAACTGGTTCTGCATGGTTGCGACATTATTGGATGTGCCGCTGCTTGGCATCACCGGCGTTGATGTTGACGATGTCATGGGCACCCCCTTTGAATTACTGGTCCCAGAGGCGGCCTGGCCAGGCTGGCCTTCCACAGGCTTTCTTGAACGATGGCGGCCCCTGTTTATGTGCCTTTCACAATACTTCTGGTCTGCAACAGCATCTCTTGAGCACCGCCATTTCTTCCCATCCGTTCGACGACACCTCCCAGGTTCAGGATCAGTGTTGCCAGAAAATCCCAGATGGTAAGAGCCCCACGCTACTGTATCAAAATAAAATCCCAACATATATATACATTGAAGAAGAGACAAATCAGACAAAAGGGTAAAACAAGAAGAACATGACTACTGAATCAAACCCGGCATTACATTCTAATTGCAAACACTATCGTGGACAGAACTTTCTAACGAGGATAATCTGTTCAGCATAACAAAATAAAATTTGGAAATTCCATGCTCTGAACAGTAAACTGTACTAACAAATAGTATTTTAAGAATTTAAAAAACAGCAACAGCCTCATCAAATGTACAAAAAATTAAATTTCAACACAGATGTATTTCTAACTGAGATTATTGAGCATTTATAAAAGAAGCTTACATGAGTTGGGAGCTAAATTTCCTGTAGAACCCGACAAGCCATAAGGATAGAGGGATTTCTTGAGAGGTATCAGTAAATTAGATGGCACAGGGACATTTGAAGTCATGTACTTGTAGATCAAGGCCTGGTGCTCTAGCTCAATCCACTGAGACGGAGTAAATGGTCCTCTAACCCCAGCAAAAGGCCCATGCATGCTCGGATTTATGTTTCCAGAACCATAAGCTGAAACATGAGAAACACAATGACTTGTCTGAAGCATAGTTACATTTAAAGGCAAAAAAAAAAATCAATTAAAAAAAAAAAAACTGACCCAAACAAGTCTTATCTCCTAGTCCCAATATTTTCCTTTTTCCTTCTCACCCTTTCCGCATTTGTTTCTATCAGTCTTTGAACTGTTGAAGACGTTACCAAAAACCAAAGCAAAAATGGCAGTTTCTATGAGGGAGAAAATTCCACCTTTCTTTCTTGAAAAGACCTCAAAACCGAAAATTTCTACTAAATGCCCTATGAAAAGACTCACCAACAATACTAGCAAAAACCCATCTTTGCACAAAAATGTGCCTAAAATTTCTGCTCTACAGTCACATTTCCCCAAACCCCATCTCGTAAAATCCATGACCAGCATTGACCAAGCAACCCACCACCCAAATATAAAAAATTAAAAATTAAAAAGGACACATAGATGAACTTAGTACCTGCTGCATTCCTGGTATAAGCAGAGGGAGTGAGAGCTGGGGTGCGCTGGTAGTAGGCAAAGTCTGGGCCTTGGATGGTTCTCTCCAACATTCCATCTTTGTTGAGAAAAGTGACTTCTGATTTGTTGTTAGAAAAGCTGAGCATCTGCTCCTGTCTGTGAGTATCCGCTGGAAGCAGAGAATTAGATCTCAGCAGAGGAGTGCCCTGATATTGTAATGGCATTGTCTTGGGAGCAGGCAAGTCATCATTTTTGGGCATTTTTGAGGTTCTCCAGTCATCTTCAGCAGGCCAAGATCTTTGCTGCTTGACAGAGCCAGATCCATGAGGAACATTTGGAGCATGACCCTTTGGTTTGGTCTCAGGGTCTGAGGGCAGAGAATGAGCTGCTCCTGTTGCTCCACCTTCAGGGCCCACCAAATCCTCCAAACCCATCACCCCAAAATCCATTCTGGACACTCCACCAATCTCCAGATATTGAGTTCATGAGCAGGAAGACCAAAACGAAGCTTCAAAGAGTTGGATGAGAGAGAAAGAGAGGCTCATCTTGAGGGTGTGTTTTTCTACTGCTGAGAGAGAGCTGATTTTGAAAACGGAGTGGTCTTTGAGAAGTAAAAAATAATAATAATTGGAGAGAGAGAGAGAGAGAGTTGAAACCGGGGAGCACACCAAGCTAGCTAGTACCAAACACACTCTCCGCTTCAGAGACATGCTAGCACAAGTTTATCCATCACTATTTAAAGTGGAAATATTTGCAATTTTTTTTTCTTATTTTCTTGTTCTTGTTCTTTTTTTAAAAAAATGCAAATAAAATCAATATTGCTACACTTGTTGAGAGCTGTATCTGTGTTTACACTGTTTAGAGTAGTAGATTTTGTATTTATTATAAACTTTTTAAAAGTGGATACTGGTAATAAAATTTACTAAAATCTCCCTAAACCTCATTCTGGAAAGCACTAGGAGCAGATGAACTTGAGTGCCCATGCCAACCACAATTTAATTAGGATTTTGGTTTGACTGACTTCCTACCAATTATGCCTCTCCCTAAATTATTACTGTGATTCTCATACAACTTTATATGCATACAATATCTGAGTTTCAAGTTGGAATTATTAATTTTCTGTATATTTTCTGAGAGGCAAAACCGCGCACGTAATTTCAACTCCTCTCGTATTTGGTTTTCTAACTTACCTTTTTCTGTAGCTTCAAAAGTTCATTTTTATGTTAGGACTGTAGGAATCCCAAAGTGATTCTCCTCGTAGTTTTGCTTTTGCCTTAATACCAATTATTAAAATTTCCTTAATTTGTGCATTAGTAGTTAAAACTGTAAAAATTCAAAATGAACATGAAGCTGGGTACGTGTTGACATGATATCCTCAATTGTTTTTTCTTCATATTTTCGCTGGCAAAATCATCAAATACTGTTTAGTCCTTTGTTGGTTTGTGGATGTGTTACGTTTGTATTGAAACATTTGTACTTAGTACTAGCTAAAAATAAAGTTATGAAGAAGATTCATGAGGTGCAAAATCAAAGATGCAGAAAACGTGGGAATATATACACAACATAATTGTGTGTGTGTGTTTGTGTATATATACATATATATATAAGACAAGAATCGTCCCTCGTACTTCATTTTTGTAATAAAAGTTGATTGATTCGTCTCTTCCCACACAAATCTTCTATGCATATTAGCAATCGAAACTGCTTTGTTTATATGATGGAAAATATTTATAGTTGTCGAGTTTCAGAATATTTATAGGTATGGTTTGCAAGACAGTTGTTGTATATTCAAGTTTCATTTAAATAATTTCCCATTATTATTTTTATCATAAGAGGGCTTGCAATTAATAAAAGCCCATCATACTAATTAACAAATAAGTTTTCATAAAAGAAAAGGTTTGGCCTTTACTTCATTATTATTTTATTAGCGTGTCACGTGAATTTCATTATCAAATTGAGATTGTCAACGCACTATATCGCGTTACGACAACAACTTGGTATACCAAACTAAAGGAGCTATTTCCAATTAGAGAATTAGACAAGACTACTATGCTTTGGATAAAATTCCACGTGTGCGTCTCGTATTTTTAAAATACAAATAAAAAGTTTTTCTCTCAATTTTTGTTTTTTTGTGTGTATTCCAGAGAGACAAGGAAAAAGAGCTTTGAAAGAAAATTTAAGAGGAAAAAGATGGGACAGTGTTTTTAGTGATTATATAGATAATTAAAATGAAAATAAAGAAGAATGAGTATGCTTTAAAAAATATATATATATATATAAGCACTGTGATAAGAAAATTAACCTTAGGTAATTAAAGCAACTTCTTTTCCTTCCAAACCATTCAATTTTTTAAAAGAACAAAAGAAGACTCTCTCTCTCTCTCCAAATCTATTACTTTTATTACAAAATCTTTATAAATAAATAATTGAACTCTCCCACATTTAATTCATCCGCCCTTTTCTTACAAGTCATGTCACACTCTAATTAATTATAATTAAACAAACTTGTGGGTTAAAAGTGAAATGAAAAAGTAAAACCATTTCTGGTAAGTCAAAGTCTCGTGCGGAAAAACCTATGCAAGTGGGAGTATGCGTAAAGAAAATCTAGGGGGGGCATTGATGTCACTTCAAAGATTGATGTTTTAAAAAATATATATATATATTAGATATTTTTATTTTTTAGCTGTGAAAGTTGTGTTAGAATTATCCCTTGGATTTTATCAAGGCTTTGTCGTTTTGTGCAACAGCACCAAGAGCCCGCTAGCGGGTTTCATGTTTGGGTCCGTCCTATCTGTGGCCGGTGGCGTATGGTTGCATGTAAAAACATGTTTGCCACGTGACCCCCCAGATGCCTTCTTCACTAACCTCCTTTTTGCCACCTTCTCTTCTCTTCTCTTGTATAATTAATGGTTGTTTTTTTTGTTGGTTACATATACCAACAAAGCATCCGAGATTATCCACGCATGGCCTCTATAACCATTTTGCTTTGTCTGTTCATACTTGTTTGAAACGCTCGTAAACAACTCTGAACCGTTGATCAAATTGCTAATAATAATTATGAATAACTTTGAATCCTTGATTAAATCACCAACAATCATCGTATAAAAGTCGTTGCACACTTTTCCAACCTGGGCAGGCCAAGAACATAACTAGAAAGACGGACTAGCCCTAGAGTAATGAACATACGTGTGATGTATTTGATCTTATCCTTGACAAACTAGAATCCAAATCCAAATTTTATCCTTTTTAAAGACAAATGTGGTGGATGCAAATGCAAAAAGAGAACTTTTTTGGTACATGGATAAATGCGAATGTGGTGGATGCTTCCACCTCAATTCTCATTGAAGACAAAGCCACAAAAACTGAGCCAATGCATGCCCTTAGTTTTGACATGTATTTAGCCTTGAATGTCTCTGGTTTTGACAAGTACTAGCCATGTATTAACTCGGGATCACCAAAGACAAATCTTCTTAACTGCATCCCAAAACCAAAGGGAACCCTGCATTTTGTTCGACAGCTGGTGCCCATGCAACAAAACGTTGCCAACTTAAATGCAATTAATTAAATCAACCCAAGCTTAGATACAAACAAACCAAAGTGGGTCCATCCATTTCCCAAAACCCCAACTACAAGACAGCAATTAAAAACGTATTAGGCGGTGGCATAAATGGCTTTTTCGCCTTTTCAAGATGAAAAATTTGTATGTCACAAGAATTTTACTATCTTCATTCAATAACGTTAACGTTATGTAATTGATTGAAAATAACAAAACAGTATTATACCCGTGAAATACAAGTCTTTCTCCTTGTTAAAATAGAAAGACTCATAATTAATGAGGAGCATCTGTGGGTGGTAATTTTAGGAGGCTCTGCTCAGCAGCACAGAATAGAATAGAATAGAATAGAATAGAATAGGGTGGAGGGTGGAAAACCAAAAAGTCACAGCGAAGATGAAAGAGATACGCTATCTCTTTTCCAAGTCGACGGTTTTTGTCTAGTTTGTCCTAAAGCTGTTGTGTTGATATTTTAGGTGCTGCTGGGATCATAATTCCAACCATGTGGCCTACGTAATGTTTTTTCCTACCTTTGGTCCTATAATTCTATTTATTCTACTCTATATTAGCTTTGCATTAATATGTCTTTTTATGAAGAAGTGACTCGTCGACATAATGTTATAAATATCTCGAATAAACAGTAGCTCCCGGTTAAAAACATTGACCAATAGTGTTGTTAACATAGAGAAATATGTTTGACAAATTTTTCAGTGACACGTTTGTTAAATTTGAGAGAGACGAATTACCGGCCCATTATTAATTAGAAAAGAGATTCACCATTATACTTAATATAGGAGCCCAAATTATTATTTTTTTTAAAAATACTATATGAATTGGACTTTAGAAACACACACAAAGTTCATTTACAACATAAAAAAAAAGCTTTTAATTTCTTTTAAATTACAAAACTGTCATTGATTTCTTAAAACAAACCCAACCCCAAAATCTCATAAAAAAAACCCAAAACACTCAATAGGGCATCAAAGTAATTTAAAAATAAAAATTCAATTCAATAGGGCCAGCTGTCATTTTTTGGGTTTTTTTTTATTTGTTTATAGAAATTAAATAGTGTAGGATTTATATATATTATTAGTGCTCAAAATGGGTATATAACTAAATATCTCTAATTAGTAATACTGATATTGTCAATTTGTCATTAACTTAACATCTTACATAGCCAAGTAAATGTAGAGTTTTTATCACAAAAGGTGGGGAACGGCCACATAATGGGCCACATCTGAACACCACATATTGGGTAAAGGGTAAGGATACATGCCCAGTAATTCAGGCACAATCAATTAGTCTACTCTCATACAATGTTAAGATTTCAGAGGAACGAACTCGCGACCCACTACTAACAACATCAATATTGTCCCCACCTTAATCACCAACATATATGCGTATGGGGTTTTATACAAGGGAGCTTGAGATTCATGCCCAATAGAAGGGCCTGAAAGAGTAGAAAACCCAACCTTATAAAAACTCTATTGAAAAAACCCAATTCATTCTAAAAAACCAAAAGAAGACTCCAAGCACCTATAAATTACAACATTGCCACCAACTTTTCACAAGAAAAACCCACAATAAAGCCCGGCCCACGTTTTATTTTTCATTTTTTATAAAACTCCCAAGATAACCCAATTAAGATAACTAGTGGGCTTTTTACTCTAAATCTAACCTAGCTGGTAGGTTTTTTTTTTCACACAAGGACAATAAGGGAATTTCACGTATAAAATATTAATAAATGCATGATAAGTGGTTGATTTTGGGTTTTATTTCTTTCAAATTGGATTAATCCGAGTATCTTTATAATATTGATGGTACAATTTGGTATATGTATAAAAATCTCCTTATACAAAGGGCCTTGATGCTATTAGTAGTGAAACCATTCATTATATAGTGTATTTGATTTTGTCAAGTTTCCGATATGAAATTCATAATCTTCAACAACATTTACATCACGCTGTATAATAAGGATGAACGACACGATTGATATGTCACTCTAAATTTAAGATATAATAATAAATAAATACATATGTTCTAACATGAATAAATTTATAAAATAAGGTGACAATGTGATGATTGAATTGAAAAATTACTCGAACATGTTGGCATTGATGTGTGCAGGTCTCAAAGTGAGTCACACCCAAGGTCTAAAATATCGATGGTATCGGAAATATCGGTAGTCCAAAAATACGGAAATTTCGATGGAAATATTCAGATATTATCGATATCGATACAAACTAAATAAAAACCACAGAAATTGTAAGAAAAACTTGGAAATTTTTATTGAAACTTTGGATGATGTTTATTTAGTATTTTATCTATTAGTTTATCACAAAAAATTGGAAGGAAATGCATTGCATAAACCAAGGGCATTTTCTGGTATTTTAAATGTTTCACCATTCTCTGCCTTTTGCTTTATGTATATAGATTTCTTTATTTATGGTACATATATGCGGTATGTACTATCTTGCATGAACCACATCTTTTCTTTTTTATTATTAAACATGTTGCTAACTTTAGGAATTTTCAGATATTGCTAATGGGCAATGTTTAATGTACTTAACCATCCAGACATCTTAAACAAGGCTAAAGTTGAAATGAATATCTACTTGGCCATGGCCGAGAACAACGCTTAATGGATGAATAATCTACTCGGCCATATCTCCGAAGTATCATCTCTGAGACTCTCCAATTGTATCCACCAGCCCCATTGCTAGCACCACAGTTTTCATCCATCGCTGGATTCGGTATACCACGTGACACAATCTTATTAGTCAATGTATGGGCAAAACATAGGGACCCTAAGCTGTGAGAAGTTGTATTGATGACGATAGCTCCTTTATAGCCTGGATGTTGGTCCTAATCCTATACCCTTGATTGTTAACTTATGGTTGATGTGTAATCAAAATTTCGTTTCTTCTTTTGTAGGAAACATTCCAATACTCGGTTTTTACATTTTCTTAATTTAGCTCTTTTGGCACTTCAAAAATATCTTTCCGCACCCATTTACGTGCAGCTTTTTTGTGTGTTGACCGTTTTGAAATGCCAATAACAACTCCCAATTTTTATTTTTATTTTTTTAAAAAACCTGGAGCTTAGGCCGGCCCGATCCTAAATGGGCTGGTGTGACAAACGTAACATGTTTTGCAAGAACTCTTCCCGCCTCACAAATAGAAAAGAAAGAGTAACACGTTTGTCTTGGTGCTTAGTCAATTACCTCCCTCCCACCACTGGTTTCTCTCAACCCTCCAAGTACCACACTACCATTAGAGAATCAGCTCAGCTCCCTAGGATTCCTCAGAGAGAGCCATGGCCCTAATCTCCGCGCAAATCCTAACCCTTAAATCTCCTTCAACCCCCTCTCTTCCTTCTCATTCATCTCTCATCGCCCCTTCCCAATCTCCCTCTTTCTCACCTCCTAACACTCCACACTCTCCTTCCCTCTTCTGCTCCCCAAAATCAACAACACAGTATAGCTCCAGACGACTTGTCGTTTCCAGAGCCTCCACCAACACATCTGCTTTGGATTTCAGCCCCAGCATCGGTGAGGTCCTCGGTGACGTTAGCATTTTCACCGCTGCTGGTGATTCCGTCCAGTTCAAAGACCTCTGGGATCTGAACGAGGTAGCTTTTCTACTTTTTCCCTCTCTCACTGAGTAAACTTTTATCAATTTCCATTTTTTGGCAATGATTTTTTTTCTTGCTTGTGATTTTAATTCCTTTCGGAGTAACCCTTTTGCGAATTGTATCTATTTGGATTGGAAAGATGCAATCTTGTATTGCGCCTGTGAGATTTCTGTTGTTGGATTTTGCTTTTATTTTTCATACAAAAAGGATGCATTTAGAAGGTAAAATGGAACAGAGCAAACCTCAGGTAGTGTAATGACACTTCCCAAACCACTAGGTAGCAATGCAATTGTAGAGGTACAGGTACATATGTGTAATAATTATTATGGAGTTGTATATTTGCTTGATCTGATGTGGTGTATTAGTTTCTAAGTTGCTTCTTATTCAATTTGTTCCAGGGGGTGACTGTTGTTGCACTATTGAGGCACTTTGGATGCCCTTGCTGGTAACTAGCCTCCAGACCAGTTTCTAGAATGGGTTTTATCTGAATTGCTGGATGTTCTTATGATGTGTTACTTCTTCTGCTTCTTCTTTTCAGTTGGGAACTTGCTTCGGCTCTAAAAGAATCTAAAGCTAGATTTGATTCAGCTGGTGTGAAAATAATTGCAGTTGGTGTTGGTAGTCCTGATAAAGCTCGCATCCTTGCAGAACGGGTATCTTATTTTTCCCATTTTGCCACCACAATGTTTCTCAAGCTGCAGTACATAGAGTTGTATTTCATGCTATCATCTTTTAGGGTCATATTTGTACTTTGAATGCTTGTATAGTAAGTATCAAAATCAGATATCGCATGACAAGAAAATGGGGATGTGTTAAATGGAATACGGTTTTATAGGATATGTCTCAGGAACATGCTAGTGGGCATACGACCAGTAGACATGTTGGATTAAGGAATGAGATAATAATATTTTTAGCTAATAGTTCCAATCCTTTTGGCTGATACATGAACATCTCAAAATAAGTGGTGAACATATATGTTATGTTAAGTATGTTAGTTCTCTCACCATCAAATCAAAAAGCCATTTGACAGTAACAACTCATGCAGGGTCTCGTTTATGGGTCACAAATAAAGCCAAACGTTTTGACACATATTTTCAACCATCAGATTTTTATCTAAAGGTTGGAAGTGTGCCTGACAAAAAAATTCCTTTATATATTATTTTTTTGGGAACAATGTTTGCACTGTAAAAGATTCTTGTATTGTCTCTTTTATACTTTAACTGTTTCTAACTCTCTTCCTCTCCCTCCCACTATATTCTCCAAATCAAATGTTGACCATTCAACCTCCTCCTGGAGAGGAGGGAAACTCTCATGCAATGGGGATAGCACAACACTTTTTGCTATCCCCGGCCAATAACGCAATGACATGTAGGATAACTTTTCCACATGTCATTGTGTTATTGGTCGGGGATAGCAAAACAGTGCTATCCCCGTTATAGGTAAGTTTTTTTTGCCTAGAGAGGGAGAGTGAATGTGCAGTTAATGTTCCCAATAAAATGATAATTGTCTTTTATTTTTCTTTCTTTTTTGGTGTTGGATGCATTCTCAACTCTTAGATGAGTAAATTTCATCTGTTAAAGGTTGAAGATGTGTGTCAAAATATGTAGTTTGATTTGCGTCCGTTGAACCAAATCCTTCTAGTTATGTCAATTAATACTGGTTCAGAAAATTGAATCTTTGTAAATGCAGCTATGCCTTTATCTAATAAACAGTCAATTGGGAGCAGAAAAGTAAGGGAGTGTATGAGCCTTCAATGACTCTTAAGCTGTATTAAGCCTTGGAGAGTTGAGACTTGTATGACACAATCTAATATGCCGATAAAATTGTAATGACCCATACATTGGTTTCTTGACTCTCTTGGTCTAAAGCATGCAATCACATATGGCCAGCTACTATCATGTCATGTGACTTGTTTATTTAAGACACAGATCAGTTGATGATATATTAACATGATTGAATGATTTGATCACTTGATATTCTTTATATGTTTGAAGGTTCCAAATGTTGGGAACCATTGGACAAAAAGAAATAAACATCATTTGGTGAAGTCTCATTCACACATACAATCATACAACGGTCCTACTTTTAAATAAGCATGCCATGTGACATGATAGTGGTTGATCATACTTGTTTATATGCTTTCAAATTGGAGAAAGCTATTTCCAGCTACTAGGACCAAATTGTGTCATTACTAGTTTGCTTGTGTCCTTAGCTATTTAAGTAACAAGTACTAGAATCCCCATGTTGAGAATACTGGAGTTTGGCATAAGTAATAGGTCATGTATTGCTGTAATGAAGTTCCTATGACATTATTTGCTGAGAAAATTGGCTGCTCAAGTTATAGCTGAATGTGTGATCATCTTCTTTTTTTCAATTGAGTTAAAGACATGATGACATTTGAATAAGTTTATACAACATAAAGTCCTGCAATTCTCTTTAAATGTTCAGATCTGTCATTGCAATTTCTTTATTATATATTTGCATCCTGATACCATGGCTTTATGTTGATCCCTGGAGCTGATTCTTTTCCCCGTGCTGTCCTATGTTCAGTTACCATTTCCAATGGATAGCCTTTATGCTGATCCTGATCGCAAGGTAATAAATTTTATAATTTTTTTTTTGGCCTGATCACGAGGTAATAAATGTTCTACATTAGATGTCTTTAATTGGCGAATCTCTTATTCTGGTGATTATAACTCTGACTTCCTCTTCTGTAATAGGCATACGATGTGTTGGGCTTATACTATGGACTTGGTCGAACTTTCTTCAATCCAGCTAGTGTATGTTCCTTTCCTTTTTTCTGCTTATTATCTTTCAAGGACAAAATTTTTTATGATTTGCTTGTATGTTTTGAAAACTATGATACGACAGGCAAAAGTGTTTTCAAGATTTGAGGCTCTGCAGAAAGCTGTAAAAAACTATACCATTGAAGCCACTCCAGATGACAGAAGTAGTGTGTTACAACAGGTTTGAACATTGATCTTTCTCTCCAGTATTGTAGGAGTTGTATTAAAGTATACAACTTGGTCGTGCATTTAGTCCCCACTTATTTTTCTGAATCTTTTAATCTTCCTGTTTTTATTATAAACCAGGGAGGGATGTTTGTCTTTAAGGGTAAGCAATTGTTGTATGCTCGGAAAGACAAAGGGACGGGTGATCATGCCCCATTAGATGATATCTTGGATGTTTGCTGCAAAGTTCCTGTCTCCTAAAGCTTTGTCACGCTTAGGTTTTGGAGCATGATATTCAAATTTTACCCAGTAGTGTGCATACGAAATGCTCTCGTTTCATATTTCATGCTGCAGTAATCAGTCAAACAGTCTGCCTGCCTGTTCAACCTTGCCATTCTTAGCATCTGGTATATTTAAAATTCAATGTATGCTAATATATTGCATCATGTCATTGTATAATACAGATTAGCATACACCAGAAAGAAAAGAAAAAAAAACCAATGTATTGTTGTATATAATAGTAACATGATGTTTTGTGAACCTTTCCTGGTTCCAGTTTACTCTTTACCTACATATGCTCATCATACTTCTAAAACACGATGATTGACTGAACAAATTTGAAGAAACTTATAGAAAGAACACAGATTTAACTTTTGAGAGGAAAATTTCTTTTGTATTAGGTGAATTGTCTTTAAATTATTGATGAAAGAAGGCAAATATGGCTTTATGGATGAAAATCAGATCTACAGGGAAAATACCTCAGTGGCTGATGGATTGCTTACTGATTAGGTTGTTGTTGCTGATAGTTTAATTTTTGAGGTGGGCTTGATTCACGGTTAGGCCCAGATTTGTTTGTGTTCAGTTTGTTTAGGAAAATGAGTGAGTAAATCACGAGAATTACGGCTCCCTTGGACAAATTCGTTTTTTCGAGTAGTTCCACACCATATTGGTTTAGGTTTAGGGAGTCAAAACCATATGCATCATATGTATGTCGAGTAATTAATTCCCAGTTTCCACACATGTTGAATTCCCTTTAATAAAAAGGAACCAACGAAAAAAAAAAAGAAAAAAAAAAGCATAACAATTTGTTGAAACAAAAAAAAAAGTCTGATGTACGGAGTAAAGTGGGTCCTAAAATTACCTAAACTGCAAGAATCCTAATGTTACTAAATCTCCCTTTTCTATTGGGAAACATCCACAAAGTAGGTCCTAAAATTACCTAAACTGCAAGAATCCTAATGTTACTAAATCTCCCTTTTCTATTGGGAAACATCCTCAAAGTAGGAATTCCTCCTATCTATTAGTTTGATTAGACTATAAATTCTACTTCCTTCACAAAGCAGTGAGCGCTCTAAAAACAACTATCACTTTCAGTCTTATTATTTTGTAGAATTATTTTCGTTTGTGCGAACATAACTCTATCAAGTCCTACTTCACTTCTTTTTTTATTTCTTTTGAGAACTTTGTGAGGGTTGTAAGTTTTGATCACCATGGACTTACCTGAACCTGGAAAGTTGTTCGTGGCTAGGCTACCAAAGACGATTAATGAAACCATCATGAAAGAACACTTCAACAAATATGGTGAAGTAAAGGACTGCGTGATTGTTGTAGACAAAATTACTCGTGGGCCAAAAGGGTTTGCCTTTGTTACCTTCACTGACCCATTCATGGCTAAGAAAGCATTGGAAGTAGAGCACTACATCTTCGGTAGAAAGGTTGGTTCCAAATTCCTTCCTCTTCTTTCTGTTTTTTTCGGGTATTTAATTTGTATATCATAGGTGTTCTTTTGAATTTTTTCGACGAAATGCACCACCGGAAGCCTCCCAAGCTGCTTCGTCTGCTTCATAAGATCGTACGATGCCGCGATTCTCTTCCCAAACATGAACACCTCGTTGTTTTGCAAAACGTTAATGCACCCCATCACGTGCCTAGAGTGGCTGGGTGGTGGTTTGGGTGACTGGACTGGCTGGGTTGGTGTGATGTGGGAGGGGGCAGTCGTGCTTGGGGTGCTGAAAGGAAGGAGAGTTTGGGGGAGAGAGATTGTTTTGCTTTTAATTTGTTATTATTTTAAAATTATTTTACTTATTTTTAATTTGTGTATGGGATTCCAAATTATGATTATGCAGTTAGATGTGAAACCTGCTTTACCAAAGAGAGAGAAACTCCAAAACCAAGAGGAAGAGCAAGCTAAAGCATATTTCAAGACCAAGAAGATTTTTGTGGGAGGATTACCACATAATTTGACACAAGAAGAATTCAAGAGCTACTTTGAGAAGTTTGGTACAATCATAAATGGGGTTATAATATATATCAAGGAAAGCGGCAAGTCCAGGGGCTTCGGATTTATCACTTTTGATTCAGAGGAGGCTGTGGATGAAGTCACCAAGGAAACCTATCATCAACTGAATGATAAATTTGTGGAGGTGAAGAGGGCTTGGCCTAAGCTCAAGAATGACAACATGATCCACACGTTTGGAGGGTCACAGTTTGATTATTATAGCAATTTTATGCTTTATGGCGCTCATTGCTTCAGTTGTTTTCTTCCTTATGGGTTTGGGCACCACGAAGGGTGTTTGTATTATGGTCAAAACAGAGCTGGTTATATCACATGGCAGCCGAAGAAAGTTCCTACAAACTTTGGAATGGAGAAGACAATGCAGACTCATGCATGCCCATATGAGAATTCAGTCTAATTTTAGCACGTCACATGGATTCCTTGTTGTATTTTCAAATAAATTCAGACTGATTGATGACATCGAAATAATTTGGTACTCTGATTATGTTTTTTTAAAATATGATGTTGTGTTTTTGTTCAAAAAGCTCTGGTTTAGCGTTAATGTTGTTGAAATTATAGTCAAATGATTTTTATTTTATTTTATGTCTTTTTGTCATAGTCAAATGAAAGTTTCAGGCATGATACTTCGTGGGTGGTCTGGTAGTGTGCTCCTTGGCGGTGCAACAAGGCTGCTCATGAGGTAGCCTCCTCATATGTTTCTCTGTTTGGAGGGCGGCACAACTGGGACTAATGGGTCCATCTCCATTAGTATCATCTAAGCCCATCTCCAATCACAATTATCATTTGGGGCCAAAAACGGTGCAGGGTAAGACATAAATTGTTTGCTCCAATTGAAATGGCTCAAATTCCTTTCCTTAGTTTTTATCATCGCGGATTTAACGGCCCACCTGCTTATAACTTTAGTTATTGGGTTGTCCGAGCGGGGGTTGCTAATTGGTCTTGCAAAGTATTAAACGGATCAGAGACCTCCAACCCAAGTAAATGTGTCGTAGATCTCCAATCCTAAACCCTACGATTGATGGGGAAATCGAACTTAGAACCTCCTGTTTAACTCATTTCACCCGTTTAACAAACGATTAATCTATTTAACATACTGAGCTGACCTCACCTCAAGCCATGTCAACAAAACAAAAGGCCATCGTCAAAAAAATAAGGTGATGCCTAGCAAACATGTACAGCATATTGAAATTGTTCTTTATACTTTTGAAATATATATTTCTTTTCATTTTGGTATTATATTTCCTTGTAAAAAGACATCTTTTCTTGTATATATACGTGAAAAACGAGACTTAGTTGAAACCGGGTTTAGCTGCAATAGGGCTGTTGCATCAATCTCCCTCGTCTTCGATAGTTGCCCTTCTCAATACATTTACATTCGATCTAAGTCATATACCTCTTCTTGCACCCCAACAAAATTGCCCATACACCATAACACCAACACCTCCTCTAGTGTCCATTCATTCCTCGTCTTGCCATGAACAAAAAGCAAAAGTGGAAACTAAAATTAACCCACATTCTTCAAAGGGCCTTGTTTGTAGCAGACATGAAGGGAACCTCTAGACTCTGGTGCCCAAAGTGATCAAGGGTTTGGATTTTTCTTTAGAGAAAAACCCCACCAACCATCCCAATAAATTTAAATTCATACATTTCCAACAGAGCTTTCTCTGTTTGTACTCCCTTTCAGACAATATAGGGGTCCTAGGAATGTGAAAATTCTGGTGATTCAATTGTAAATGGCTTTTAAATTAGTTAATGGAAAGATGGGTTTGCCCCATTGCTCACTTTCCTTTTAAAATCTAGGGTTTTTCCTCTCTTATTGGTAAATGAAAAAAAATCTAATGGGGTCAGTGGGTCACCTCCTAAAGTCCTAGTCAGGGCTATAAGATCGATATAGAGTCTTGTAGAGTAGTCTCAGCCTTTTTCCCTCCCACATCAAGCAGAAGAATAAATCTATAGGTAGATATAATTGGAAAACATATTTAATGACAATATGAAAGAAATTCATAGCAGCAGCAGCTATAGATGTTGCAGTTATAGAAGTAGCTGTAGAGAGAGAATCTTAATTTTTGAATGTGACATGACGAAGTTTTCTCTGAGAGAGAGAGAGAGAGCCAATTGAGAGAGAGTAAATGGTGTTTGGAGTTTGCAGAGAAATGGCATTGGTTAATGGAGGAGGGGACACTTTTAATGGTGAGAAGGGTATTGTCTTGCTCTCAAAAAGGAAAAGAGAGCAGAGGCCTTTTAGTTCCCATGCATTGGTACAGTGCAGCGCCAACAGAGCTCTCTAGTCGCTCTCACTTCGGTTGTTATCCATATTATACTTTTTCTTTTGACCCTTGCCTCTTTGCAATTTCTGCAATCTTGTTTAGATTTTGTTTGTGTTTCACATTTCCAAGTGAAATACCACAACAACCCTTTCCTCAGTTAAGTGCATATCACTTCCATTACTCTTACCAACAAGGAACAAAAAAACAGTTTACGATTGTTGGTTCAGATTAAAGAAGTTTTGTGCATTCCAAAAGAGAAACAAAAAAATTGATGAATGTGCCCGTAAAATTGGAGAGGAAGATACTTAAAGAGTCTAACTTTTTCTTTCAATTTTGTTTCCCGACCAATGTCATACCTGATATGCACGCTACAGTAACGCACAATTATAATAATGTTGAATCTAATTAAATAATGTCATGCTGGTTGAGGAAAAAAAAGAATTGGGGGTATAGCATTATCCAATTGGAGCTATATGTGCAACCATATGCAAATTCCAAAGTTGGCATCCTTTTTTACACTAAAATTCTAAATACCATTGCAAATAAACCCCAGCATAGCCGGCCGATCTTGATTGAAATAGGATATGCCCTGAAGCATATTCTTATAGCGTAGTTATCTAATAAACCAATGAAAAAAGAAGCACCTAGGCGGAACTAACATAGTGCCTGCATGTATATGCCTCTATATATACTCATGCCTTATGACAAGGAAATATTAAGAAACAACATGAGTACTAGTGACTCTAAGGTTGTTCTAGTCACAGGTTGTGCCAAAGGTGGCATTGGTTATGAGTACTGCAAGGCCTTTGCCGAGCAAAACTGCCACGTCTTTGCCACAGACATCTCCCAACGCATGCACGACATAGACTTAAATTCGTCGGACAACATCGAGGCACTAGAGCTCGATGTGTCCTCCGACGAAAGTGTAGCGCTTGCTGTAAAGACGGTTATGTCCAAGTATGGTCGTATTGATGTTCTTGTTAACAATGCTGGGATAGGAAGCACCGGCCCTCTAGCCGAGCTTCCACTAGAGACCATTAGAAGGGCTTGGGAAATTAACACACTAGGGCAACTAAGGGTGGTACAACAAGTGGTGCCTTACATGGCATCGCGGCGCAGTGGAAGTATTGTAAATATCGGAAGCGTTGTGGGCAAAGTGCCAACCCCATGGGCGGGGTCTTATTGTGCAAGCAAGGCTGCGGTGCATGCCATGTCAAACACATTGAGGGTTGAGTTGAAGCCTTTTGGTATTGATGTTGTGCTGGTTGTGCCAGGGGCCGTTAGATCAAATTTTGGGAGTGCTACTGTGGAGAGATTGGGCGGTCATGATTGGAAGCTCTATAAGGATTTCAAGGACGCCATTGCAGAGAGAGCAAGGGCTTCTCAAGGAAGTAAAGCAACGGATGCTAGTGTGTTTGCTAGGCATGTGGCAAATAAGGTCTTGGGGCCTAAGCCACCAAAGCTTATTAGTTTTGGTCACATGACTGGCCTGTTTGCTGTGCTTTCTTGCTCTCCTCTTTGGGTAAGAGATTTGTTCTTTTCTACTCGTTTCAAACTAAATAAGAAGCTATGAGGTTCATTTATTTTCTTTATTGTTCTTGGGTATAAATTTGGTCACATGAGATATGTAACAATGGCTTTTAAGGCTTAATGTGGCCCAAATCAATTGCTCAACATCAAATTTAGTAATATTTTTTATTGTGGCGTAGAAAGGTTCACCGGCCAAAACCAATGAAACAAGCTAGCCCCTGGCCCAAGTTTTAAGAGTCGATCCTCGATGATTGATTGGTTTATGAATTGAGTCTAGTCGACTTATTAAGTTAAAGCCAAAGAACAAATTTTCTTCATATATACAAACGATATTGGGAGTTGGAAATTCAAACACAAGGCCTCATGTGCAGATGTACTCTTAATCATTTGAGCTCCAAAACTCCTACACCCTAATAACAAATTTTGTTTATGTAGTTCGTAAGAGTTTCACTTTCATTGATGTAGCTTTAATTTAGGCAATGATACCCATATAGTTGCCTGATGTTGCAATTCAAGGGCATATTTAGGTTTAAGAGTGCCTTAAGACATAGCTAAAGCTAACCCACGATTGCAAATTAAGGGTTAGCAACAGGCCCTACAAAAGCATGCAGTGCATAGAGAAAAGAGGCACTACCAAACCCTTTCCCTATAAACGAAAGAAAAAAAGAAGCAAATTAAAACACAAAGCTCTTTTGTTTGGCCATGCACCATTTGCAGCAATTGGCCTCTAGTGCTATGGTGGGTTGGGATAATGGATTTGCTCATCATTACTACAATCAAAAAGAGGGGCTCTCTCTCTCTCTCTCTCTTGCTCCATTCACCTCCTGTCCTTTGGTCATATTTCACCTCCAAACTCCCCTCTCTCTTTTTGAAAACCAAATCATGCCTTCTTGAAAATCTGTCTCCATGAACTTGGCCATGCAAATTTCCATGCAAAATCAAATGATAAAAAGAGCAACCCCTATTTGATTGATTGGCCATTTTTTTCTCTTTCGTGGCCTACTGGTTCAAGTTTGGTTTTGGAAAAATGAAAATATAAGGTTGATGTTTACCGTTCCAACAGTTTTCTCTTAAAAAAATTAAACAAAAATAAGACATCAAAAATATATTAATAAACCAAGGGAAGCAATCCCACAGCTCCTCCTTGGACTATAAAAAGTTATAAAATAACCAAAGTTAGCGTCGGATTTGTACTCTGAGTTTTATAAGACTATAATGATTAGTGGGATATAAAATGCATTTCCCACAAAAAGAATGTTCCCAAAGGGACCTTGGTTCATCATTCTAGGAATATCAACTTTGAGCAAAGCTCTCCTTAGAACTGTACGTTCTTTTACAAGTACATGTATCGATCCGTTAATATGAGTTTAATCCGATTCATGAAATTAATTATTCAACAAAATTAAAGTTAATAAGTTATTAGCTCTCCTCAATATGGCATTAGGATGAGATGACCGCTAATTAGCTCCCACTAGAGGTTAATTAATTACAGTGACCCACCTCTCTCACTTTTGATCTAGATGTGTTGACCACGACAAGTGAACAAGGCTCTAGATAAAGCAAATATAAAAGATTTTGCACTGTGTCTTGCTCATCAATAATTCTAGATTTTGTTCTTTTGTCTGCGGGGTTTGATGGCAAGTCATACAGTAGTTACAGTACATCTAGTCATTTCCATGTAAAAACAGCACTTTAGGGCCTTTGTATATGCTCGCAAGTTCGCAACCAAGGTCTTAAAATATTGAGGGTTTCAGAAAATTGACGATAAATGGATGTATATGTGCTAAAATATCGCTGCCCCAAAAAAGCGATAATTTCAACAATATTTCAGTGAAATTATTGATATTTTGGTCCACGCTCGCAACGGATCAACATTGTTTCATATGTATGGCCCCTTTTCTTGTGCAGAAAAACTTATTTACACCCTTTTACATTAGGTTCATGTGACACTCACTTAATATACCAAGTGTGAGACATTTGTTTCATACACCAAACTAGGCGAGTTGGTTCTAATAATCATTTTAAAGTTGTACATGCCTCATTTGTGAGATTTATATGATTAACTGTTAAACGGTTATTCATGTATGTATGTCTTTGTTAAGATTCTTAAATTCGAATAGATTATTAGTAAGAATTTTTCATATGGGTGATTGGTTTACACAAGGCATATTTCCTATAAAAAATAATAGAATGGTTACTGAGTCGTATATCTTAATCTCATTTCAAATGTTAGGTTTAAAAGTCTAGAAAGACCAAAAAAAAAAAAAGGGCTTGAAATGATCAGAATCCAATGCTATTTACTCTCTCTTGTTTTTCTTTTTCAATAAGGGAATTGGCTAGGGTAAGAATTCAGTCGGACCATCCAGTTCCAAAACGCACAAAAAGGCAGCCCAAATCCAATCATCTCCATGAAATGTCTAGTAAAAACATTAAAAGAATCCAAATAAATGGACAAAAATAAAGATAAAATTACAGTACGTGAAGGCCAGGACAGGCCAAGCGAAGCCAGTCAAAGCAATACCTGTCCTCCACGCCAAGCAGTTTCTGAAGACGGCGTCGTTAGGGGCTACTTGTCTTGTCTTCATACACACACAGTCGAAATGGTCGATAGTAGCAGTAGCGAGCAGCTATGGCAAAGTAGGTCCAGTTCACAGAAGAAGCTGTGCCTGCTGTTTTGAAGTGACTGGAGGGACAGTTTGTCTTGTGCCCGTGAAATCTGATCAAAGCCTGAGAAACCCATTAAAGCTAAAGCAAAACCCAGTTCATTAATATGGTGCACCCACTAAACCGACTATAATTAGTCAATACATGTTTTAGAGAGAGAAAGTGAGTGACTTTGGGTGTGACATTTGGACTGCTGGGTTTTAATGGCAACTGTTGAATTTAGCAGTGTTTTACCCGCATGAGATTATGAGGTCTCGTTCGTACACTTTTTTAAAATTTTGGGTCTTTGTTTAAATCTTTTTTTGGAGAATGATCTTTAATGTGAGTTTTAAGGGATCTTAAAGAAAAAAAGCAAATTTTAAAAAAGAAAGGCAAGAAGAGAGAGAGAGAGAGAGAGAGAGAGAGAGAGAGAGGGCAGAGTGAGACTAAAGAAAAGCAAAAGAAAAGGTCTTTCTCACATACAGAGATGCCTATGGAATGAGGGAAGGATACCCAACATTGCTCGCTGGAATTCATTCTTTTTGTTTAGTTTAAAGGACCTTGTTTTGTTTTCTTTTTACATATTACATATCTTTTCAGTTTCCAGAGACAGAGAGAGAGACAGAGAGAGACAGAGAGAGAGGGGGGTTAGCAGTATAGATAGATTCAGTTGCAGAAGTTGGGATTTGTTTTAGATGAGTGTTAGATTTGGTCCAATCAGCTCTGCAGCTACCCAACAAAAGACCCAGTTTTGAAAAAACAGAGGCAAGGCAAGGCAAGGCCAGACCAAGCAAAGCAGAGAGAAAAAAAGAAAAATGTTAGTATGATTAGTTTATATTCTACCCAATGATTGAGTTGCCTTGCCACAAGAGAAACTTACCAACAATCTCTGATCAGAATAGGGAGGAAGGAGAGAAAAGCTCAAACCTTGAGAGAGAGAGACCATGAAATCCATGAGTAATGATGGTAGCAGCAACAACAACAACAGTAATAATAACAATAATAACTGGTTGGATTTTTCTCTCTCTCCTAATATGAAAATGGAAGCCCCATCTGAGCCTCATCATCATCATCACCATCACCAAATTTCAGAGTCTTCTTCTTCTTCTGCTGCTGCTATTGCCTCCTCTGTTCCAACTAGTTTCTTCCACTCCCCACCTCACTTCAACTATGGAATATACTATGGAGTTGAAGGAGATACCAGTGCTGGCTTGTACTCTCCTTTGTCCATGATGCCACTCAAGTCTGATGGCTCTCTGTGTATAATGGAAGCTCTCAACAGGTCACAGCAGCCTCAAGGTTAATTTCTTGTCTAAGCTCTTATTATTTCTTGTGGTTTGGTAAAAAAATTTTGCACTTAAAAAAACTCGTGGTGGACTCTTCTGTCTTTTGACTTATCTTTATTTATCTGAAGGAATGGTAACAACAACTACTTCAACTCCAAAACTAGAGGACTTCTTTGGTGGTGCAACCATGGGGACCCATTATGAAAATAATGACAGAGAAGCTATGGCTCTCAGTTTAGACAGCATGTTTTATCAACAAAACAACCATCATGAGCCCAACAACCAAAACTTGATCAACCATCTTCAGCAGCAGCAGCAGCAGAACCCCAGGCACCAAGAACAATCAGTGCATCAGGTTCAGGTTCAGGCCCAACAACAACAATATTCATACTACTCTGGCCTCAGAGGCCATGAGATGATGTTGGAGGAGGGGCACAAGGAAACCCATCTTGTAGCAGATAATTACAATCTCCAGCAGCCAAGAATGGGGCTTGATCAGAGCATTTCTGAGATGAAGGGCTGGATTTCAAGAAATTATGCAGCTAACCATGCAATGGAGCAGAATATGATTGGCTGCATGGGTGATAATGGGGCTGAATCTGGGTCTATTGGGGCAATGCCATATGGGGATTTACAGTCTTTGAGCTTGTCCATGAGCCCTGGCTCCCAATCAAGCTGTGTTACTGGTTCACAGCAAATCTCACCTACTGTGGCTGATAGTGTGACCATGGATACCAAGAAAAGAGGGCCTGAAAAGGTGGATCAAAAGCAAATTGTTCATAGGAAGTCCTTGGATACATTTGGCCAGAGAACTTCTCAGTACAGAGGAGTCACAAGGTCACTTCTTTCCTGTTTTTATCTGTGATTTTGGTTTCTTCATTTTTTATTATAAACAATTTATAAGTAAAAAGTTCTTAAATTGCTAACTGGGTTTTTTCTGTTTATTCTTTTATATTGATTTTGCTTATATTCTCCTTTTTCTTTCTTTCAACTTCTGTTTTCACTTTTATTTTTTCTTCTTCAACTTTCTGACTTCTTGATGCACTTCTGTTGATCAGGCATAGATGGACTGGTCGATATGAAGCTCATCTATGGGACAACAGTTGCAAGAAAGAAGGTCAGAGCAGGAAGGGAAGGCAAGGTTGGTGAAGAAAACACATGCAAATTTAATAAGCACAATGATGTTTTCATTTAAATGGGTGTGCCCTTGCTCTTGTCTGACCATTTTCCTCACAATGCTGATTGTCTTTTTCTGTTTGGTTTTCCTTGCTTGGCTGGGTATCACAATCAAACCATGAATCTCAGTTTACTTGGGTAAGCATTTTGATTTATAATCTGGCTAAAGCATTTTAAACCGTCCACCAATGTTCTTTATCTAATCATACCAATATTTTTTTTTTAATTTTAGGAGGTTATGATATGGAGGAAAAAGCTGCAAGAGCTTATGATCTAGCAGCACTCAAGTATTGGGGACCATCCACTCACATTAATTTCCCAGTAATCATTTTGTCCTCTTTGCATTTCATTTTTCAATCTACACCCATATTCATTTTGGTTACTAAAAATGAAACCATGATGCTGATCTAACAGTTGGAAAACTATCAAAAAGAACTGGAGGACATGAAGAACATGACCAGACAAGAATATGTTGCCCACTTAAGAAGGTAGATCTTTGCAATTGTTCATGCTCCTAAAGAAGAATATTTTTTGTTTAACTCATAAAATAAATTTGTTCGTTGCAGGAAAAGCAGTGGATTCTCAAGAGGGGCTTCAATGTACAGAGGAGTGACAAGGTCTTATTAGCTGCTCATATAATATTTTAGTTAAAATGTGTCTCAGAAAAAAATAAAAAATAAAAAATCTCTGAAATCTGTGTTTATGTTTTTCTCTGTATAGCAGACATCATCAACATGGAAGATGGCAAGCTCGGATTGGAAGGGTTGCTGGAAATAAAGATCTTTATCTTGGGACATTCAGTGAGTGATTTCCAAACTTGACTTTACAAGGCAAATATCAATATTTAAATACTGTTTCAACCGTTGTCATTATTATTAGATTGTAGGAAAGAGATTCAAGGGTATGATTTATGACTTTAAAAAGCCAATCTTTGAAGCACTCTCAGCTCTTTGAACCGTTGTCTTTTCAGCCACTTATAGAGATATACCACTGTATGATTCTGGTTCTGGTTGTCAGCTTGACTTGCCCACTAAGCTTTTGCTAAGGCTGTTCCTTCAGAGACCCATGCTTGCCCCAGCTTTAAATTTGATGCTCGCACTTTTCTGAGTGTCCTTCCAATACTAATTTTTGTTATCTTTTATCTGTAAACCTAGGCACCCAGGAGGAAGCTGCTGAGGCTTATGACATAGCAGCCATAAAATTCCGAGGACTGAATGCTGTTACCAACTTTGACATAACAAGATATGATGTGGATCGAATTATGGCAAGCAATACCCTTCTTGCTGGAGAACTTGCTAAGCGAAACAAGGAGACCGTACCGGTTAATGAGGCTGCTACTAATCAAAACCATGTTGCCCAAACCAGCAATGGGGAAGCCATTGTCTCACTGAAGAACATTAATGAAGGTGAAGATTGGAAAATGGCACTTTACCAGTCATCCCAGCAGCTTGATCAGAAGCAACCAAGCACTGAACCTCACAATGTGATTCAAGCCGAGGCGGAGGACTCTGCCAAAATGGGGGCTGCTCACGTGTCCAATGCCTCTTCATTGGTGACAAGCTTAAGCAGCTCAAGGGAAGGCAGCCCTGATAAGTCTTGCCTGCCAAGTTTCTTTGGAATGCCTCCATCTGCTTCCAAATTCTTCACAAGTTCAAGTGACACAGTGAGTTCTTGGATCCCAACAGTCCAATCCAGGCCAGGACTCACCATGCCTCACATGCCAATTTTTGCTGCCTGGACAGATGCATAGCCCTAGGCCTTTGTGTTTTTGCTCATCTGTGGAAAGTTTTTGCTTCAATTACATGCAAACAATAGTTCATGTAGTTTTATCTTACTGGAGGGGAAATTGTGGTTAATGATGGCCTTGGTGGGGGCCCTTTTGTGAACAAAGTAAAAGAAAACTTCACTCATGTTTTAAGCCTATCGTATCAAAATGTTCAAACAAATTGAGGGGAAAAAGCAGTGAAGAGGCTAAGGATTGAAGTGAATTTATGAAATGATATGCTAATGGTTTTCATAATTTCCAAACAGCTTTATTGCTCCAGTTGGTACAGGACCAGCTCAGTTTTGTGTCCCAATGATGCAGAGACATATACAAATATCATTTAGACTTTTGCTTTTGGGCTTTGACCAGGATCTGATCTGTTATCTCATCACCTTTTTTAATTTTTCTCTTCAGTTTCTGTATGTGCATTACACTAACATCATTACTAATCTCCTTTTTACCTAAGCTGCCTTTCTCTAAAGGTAACACAGATATTCCTTCCCCATAATTCAAAGAAAAAAGGAGTTGAGATGTGGAAATATAGATTCCCAGATCAAAACTTTTTGATTTTGTTAATGATTATAGTGGCCCATCAGTACTGGGGATTTGTCTGCTTATTTTGAATTGAAAGCTACCTCTTGTTGGAAAACCTTAAAGTTGTTTCTTTCTAAACCCACTTACACTTGCTGTGTAAACTAATGATGTCTACATGAAAGCAATCTCATGTCCTATTGTGGGCTATACTTCGATCAATCAATATCGAATTAAGCTTTGAATTAGTGCTCATCCTCACACGTGCAGCAATAGGAAAAACATAATACTAATTATGAGCCTTATTCTTTTGGGTTGTTGCATGCTTTAAATTAAATTAAATTATCTTATTGCTTGGAGAGAAGATTAAATAACTAGCAGCTTGTGCTCTATTTTTGGGATGTTTCTACAATGCAAATGTGAACGTATTTTTAGCCGTTAGATCGACCGATTTGCCCTTTTCTACTAATATATAGATCAATATCAAGTCACTGAATCGTGTTTGCATTAAATAAGAACTTCTATTGTTGAGACTAGACTTAGGGAAACATACCTAAAAACTAAAAGATAGGCCTTGCCAATTTTATTGCTACGTATTTCAAACTAATTGAAACATAATGAATGAATAAATTATTGGAAAGATCACTGCTACAAAATTATTGCTCATATTGAGTACCCTCATTGATAGGCAAAGGTTCTGGCCTTCAAACATAGGCAGCCGTCCCATGTGGGCCTTCTCTCATAACACAGGACTGTGTACAGTGGAGCTGGGAATTAGACCTGATAGCAGTGCAATAATTGATCTTAGCAATTTGCAAATAAAAATCTAAACTTGTAGCTCGAGTGGTACAAAGTATTTATGAAACCTACGAAAAAAAGGGTAACTAAGTAAATGTTTCATCTCACCTTTTTATTCTAAAATTATTTACTATGCAAATCTCTTCGGTGTTCACCAGCTCAGCTGATATGGGATTGGGGATAGAATAATTAAACATAATTGAGCACAAAAAAACTTCTTTAATGTTCCAGTTAATCAGAGTAGCGAACATGGCGGGAAAATGAGATTTGGCAAAGAGCCTCCACCAAATTATTGCACTGATTAAATTCAATCCATTACCCCCATTTCCTTAGTTAGGGATGGTCAGCACCTGAATGACATAATAGATTGTAATTATGATTACTATTATTGTTCTTGTTAGTAATCATTAAAATCTGCATTACGCTGATATGAGATTAAACGCTTTTGCTTGAAAGGGAAATTGTAGTTAGAGCTGATAATTAATTATCTGCTGTTTAAGCACTACTTGCTTTTGTACATTCATTCATGGCCACAGCAATTGGTTGGTGCATGTGAATTTCAAGTCGGTGAGTTGATCTAAACTTTTAAAGGTAAGATCTTAATTCCAAACAAAAGAAATGGTAACCGAAATTGCTCAAAATAGAGTTTTTACACGAACTTGTTAGCAACTCATAGGGGACCATATATACGGGTGCGCTTATTTGAGATTGAAAATACTTTTATATTTTATACAAACGATATTTTATTATAATCTAATTTAAACTACAAGGGGGAAGGGGATTCGGACTCGGATGCAAAGTGGGGAGCACATCCACATTAGCCATCTATGTCTGCGAGATTGAAAATGCTTTGTCGTGAAGAAAAGCTAAATTCCCTGTAAATTAATGATGATCTAGGATTAGATCTATGGCTTTTGATTAAGGGGGAGCACCTTGTCCAAATCTAAGGGTAAAAGGGCAGGCAGTGCTCAAATAAAGTAGCCCAAAATTGATATCAATAAGACAAAGAAACAAGGTAGGAGGAGGGAGGGAGGCATGCATGAGAAGAAAATAAGCAGATAGTTAAGTCCAAAAGAAAACAAAGAGAAAAGAACACAAAGAGAAAAGAACATAAAGAAACAATCGCATGCATGGTGAGAGGTCAAAAGGAATATTACAACTGGACGTGGAAAAGTTTGCAAATTAAAGTAGACAGAAATTTACGACCAAATAAAAAAAGTGAAGTGAAATTTATTGTCCTTATTTACAAAAAGGTGTACGGTTTCTGTATAGAGGAGGGAGGCTC
Organism: Prunus campanulata; assembly: GCA_034190965.1. Taxonomy (NCBI): domain Eukaryota; kingdom Viridiplantae; phylum Streptophyta; class Magnoliopsida; order Rosales; family Rosaceae; genus Prunus; species Prunus campanulata. The sequence continues at coordinate 9,798,134 of CM067213.1, forward strand.
TTGGAATATTGTAGTGTTTTACGATGAAATCAGTCCAAATGAAAATTACTAGGCAAAAAGAATTATTCTTTTTTGCTCTTCAAAATTTATAGAAAACTAAACTTTTTTTCTTCTTGCATTGAAACATTCAAAAAATACTGAATACCCTCATAATTTAGAAATACAACCACTCTAACTCGAACTCGAACGCCCCCTCGTCGAACCTTTCGAGTAGTCCCGAAACCCATACCTGAAAATATTAGGATCTTGAAAAATAGGATAATATAGTCTTTAAATCATCTAATGATTTTAATTTGAGTCATTCACTGTAAAACACAATTTGGGGTTATGTGTGATGTTAAAGAAATTTAAAAAAATAAAAGAAATGCAAATCGATTATTCATTGTGTCACTGTCACTATGCTATTGATGTGATCGTTTTCATTTGTTGAATCACCGAGTATGAAGTTTGGAAGTTTGGAAGATAGTTTGAAAACTTGGCAGAGATATTCGGTGCATGTCGATGAAAAGGAAAAGGAGTTTTGGTCATGACACTGTCGGTGGAAAGATTTCTTGGACGGCTATGAGACTTCACAATTTTAAACCCTAATTATAGTCTCATTTTGAAAGTCTTATTTATCCTATTATTTAAGATAATTTAAATAAATTGATTTACATTTACATTAATAAATAGAAGAACCGCAATCTTCTTTTTTTTATATATATATAAAAATATCTAATGTTTTTTCCCCACTATTTTTTCGTTCGTCATAATCAAAGAGAGGATATTCTCACACACCCGATATCTCACATACTACTTGATTTGTTCTTGATCCAATTTGGACATATTTCCCATGGGTTTTATTAGGAGGTTGGAGTGGTTATGCTGTGCTTCTTGGGCTCCACTTTTGGGCCCTTACCAAATATAATAGGACTAGGTTATTTGCCGGGCCTAATAGACCATCATGATCCAAAATTTACTGCAATGAAGTAGGGTTTGATTTTGGAGGGTCACAGTTTGATTCTTGTAGCAATTTTTGGCCTTATGGTGCTCGTTGTTTTAGTTGTTTTCTTCGTTATGGGTTTGGGCACAAGGAAGAGTGTTTGTATTATAATCAAAGCACAGCACAGCCAAAGGAAGTTCCTACAAACTCTTGAAATGGAGAAAGGTATACAGAATTTCTGTTCAAGTTCTTGATCAAATTTGGACATTTTTCCCTTTGGGTTTTATACAGGATAGGGATGGCTGTACTGTGCTTCTTCGGCTCCACTTTTGGGCCCTTAATCAATATAATCAGTGTTGTGCACGCACGTACGCTAAACCCTAATAAATATAATCGGTGTTAGGACTAGGTTCTTTGCTAGCCCCAAATTGGTTATTTTATTTTAGGCCTTTTTCTTCCACCTGTCCCAGGCCCAACTTCTCAGTGCTGTGCACGCACGCACTCTTTTCATGTGCACAGGAGGGCTAATAATTTTCTTGGCATCTATTATATACTTGTATTCTTTTTAACAACAAAGATCTACAAAAAAATTATGAATCATTCAAGTTCATTCTTTTCTCTTTTCAACAAGTTCATTCATTCTTAGGAAGCATTAACATAAATAAGCGGTAAATTTTGGCAAGGGTCGCCTAATAAATACCATTGGAGTATAGTGTGTGGACTGAAATCAGGGAAGTGTAAAATCTTCTGTACGTGTAAATTTTGTGTTGATAAATATTACACGTACCCGGCCAGCCTGAATGTGACATAAATTTTTTCAAAAAAAACAGCTTCCATTTCTAGATAACATTTTTCTTTCTCCTTTTTTGAATTGGAAAAAAGGCAGCTAAATTTTTATTTTTTCAAACTAACGAAGCTTTTGGTTGGTTGCTTGCTTGCTTACCTTGCCAAAGTTTTTTGACATTCTCTCATTCTTTATTCACAAAAGTAGTTGTTTGTGTCTGAGCTTCATCTGGAAATCAACATCTAGACAGACCCAAGATAAAGGGGTTGTCGGAGCATAATCCCACCAAGGTCCAATTCATTTATACACAATCAGATTTTCAATCTAAGTTCGTCCCACCATGCTAAATGACATGTACAAAAAGGTACAAAATTGTTGTCCGTAGGACCATCGAGAGATGATGGCTTTCAAATCAAATTGTAGATATTGGAATCGGCCTGTTTAGTCGGTTCGGCTGGATTGATGCTTACCCTAGTTTCTTACTTTCTAGAACACGCCACCAAAGCCCTCGTGTGGAAGTGACATGAGTTTGGATTGGACACCAAGATGCCCCAGAAAGCAACTCAGATTGATAAGTTGAGGAAGAAGAAGAGCAAGATAAGAACAAAGAAAGGGCCTAGATGGTTTTGGTCCAAGGCTCTTGAGCCACACAAACCTCATTGGGCCCCTCAACTCCATTGCTGGTAAACCCTTCACTTTTTCTTTGGGTAAACTTGGTCTACATGGCCCCTCTAATGGTTCAATCACACCCCAGCAGCATGTTGGTTTGTAGGCACCTATGTTGCCGCTTCTGTTACTTCATTCAAACGACAGCACCCAAGGAACTTAAGAGATGGGATCATTCGCTGGTTTGAAGCCCAACTGCATAAACAGCTAACCCTAATATAGTGAGTGTTGGAATTTCGAAAGGTTTTACAATTTTAACCGTTTTTATATATTTATTTATTTGGCTCTTTTATTTTATTTTATTTATTGTGGGGTTATAAATATTTAATATTCATGTTTTATTTCTATATTGAATGCCTTCATTTTTTGGTTGGTGAAGGTTACATGTTCTTGGATGCTTATAAAAAAGTTCACTCTTCCTTCACATTTGTAACAACCACAACACACCTACCACAAACTAATTTTCTACTTTTATATATATTCTCTACTTTATATTATTATTTTAGCAATGGTTCTGTGACTTGGATACCTATATCCGCCTATGAACGTGCTCATAGCGGATCTTGAGTTTGTGTATAAGGGGTCGTATCTTGGAGTCTTGTAGACCATCAATATCTACACGTAGAGAGGCTATAAAGGCTTTAGGACAGCATCTTTGACGTGCTTCACCGTACCAAACTCACCTTTTTACTTATTATTTATTTTGCTTTTACTTACCTATTATTTTGTTTTCTTCAATTTCATTATACCTTAAGGGCTCATTTGGTACACAGGACTGTCTTGGCATGGACTATACTTAGGGACTGTCTTGGCTTGGCTTGGCTTGGCTTGGTCTACATTGGATAACACTTATCCTGCGTTTGGTGTACGCTTGGACTAGGACTAGATTTTTTTATTTTTTCAAAACTATCTATGTATATGTATATATGTATAAATACATATATTATGTATGTGTACATATGTATTTTATGATATATGTGACATGTATGTGTATATACATGTATATATGTATATTATAAATAATATAAATATATAAATATATATATATATATATATATATATATATATATATATATATATATATATATGTACACATACATGTATATACATGTATATATATTATAAAATACACACACACACACACACACATATATATATATATATATATACAGTCCCCTTCTATTGAGGGATCCCTCAAATAATTTTATTTGAGGGACGCCCTTTAGGGTATCCTACAATTTTTTTCTCAATGATCCAAACCATCTATTTTTTAGGTCTTTATTCATAGATCATCCTTACAAAAAATTAGACAAATCGGAAACTGTTTCGATATCCAATTGTGTCCTACAAAATCAACGAACAACGGTGCATCAAGAAAGTACTCAAATTTCAATAACACAATTGAGTGGTCAAATAATATAGAATTCAAGTGATTTTTTGTAGTGATGATCTTTGAATGAGTATCTACAAAATAGACGGATTGGATTAGTGAAATACAATCCGGAGTGGGGCCTACAAGGGGTATCCCTCAAATAAGCTTATTTGAGGGATCCCTCAATGGAAGCTCTCTGTATATATATATATATAATATACACATACATTATACATATATAATATATGTGTATATAAGTGTATATATGTATATTATAATATATACATGGGTATAATACATACATATATACATATATATATATATATATACATGTATATATGTATATATGTATATTACAACACATACATGTATATATACATGTATGTATGTATATTACAACATACATAATGTATATGTGTATATATGTGTGTATATGTATACTATAATACATACATGGGTATAATATACACACACACACACATATATATATATATATATATATATATATATATATATATATAATATAATATAATATATATTACATATATACACATATGCTATTATTATAATATTAATATGTATATGTGTATATGGGTATATTATAATAATAATATACATGTATATATGTATATGTATATTATATATATTATATATGTATATATATATATACATATATACATATATTATATATTTATGTGTATATACATGTATATATGTACATTATAGTATATGTGTAAGTAAGTTTAATAATAATAATATATGTTATTAATTTTACAATATAATATATGCATTTTATACATTGGTGAGCATTGGGACTAGCTAATCCTCCCTTTTCACATGGGATTAGTAGTCCTCTCCTAAGGAGATGTTTTTGGTGGGCCCGGTATTAGCAATCCCATCTAAGACTAGGATTAGATAAAACAAACATGGTACTAAATTTAGTCCAAGCCAATCATGTGTACCAAACGAGCCCTAAAAGCTTTCCAATTTGTTTATAAGTTATTTATAATATAAATATTTTGTATTTGGCTTTACGGAAAATGAAAACTATAATTTTTTATAACAATCTAAAGCCTTTGTATGTTAAAGTTGTTTTCTTCCCTTACTGTTGTTGCTTTAATATCTTTTAACTCTTTGACTAAAGCTTTTGCATTTGTATTGGATTTTCAAATTGAAAATTAGGATTCGTTTTGGGTAGATGCAGTTTAAAGCTTTCATTTTGTCTATACAATTTCAATTACTTTAAATATTGTTGGTACATTTATATTTTATAATTATGTTGCTAACGTTTGGCAAATTACTGCTAGTGTTTGAAAATAAAAACTTACATACTAATTTATGTGGTATTATTATTATAGCCCAACGTTTTGGAGTTCAGCCAGCTATATAAACCTTTAGGAATTTAAAACGAAAATAAGTAGAAAATGTTTTGTGTAGAGAAGAGCTCCATAAAATCTACAAATAGAAGGTTTTTGTGTATGGAATTTAAAACTGTTTTACTTTTGGTTTTGGTTTCTTTCGGTCGTTAGCCTTATAATATTATCTCTACAACTCTTTATATACTAATATTTTAATTGCTGTAAATTTAGTCCAATGTCATTGGTACTCACTTATTGGGTTATTTTGAAATACTTACTTTGGCGTCAGTTTTGGTTTTGATTTGACCAATTTTTTTTGTCTTCAATCGGTGTATTTGATTTTTAGCCCATTTGGAAGTACTTCTGGAAGGGCCAAAAGCACTTTTTGATAACTAAAAGCGTTTCTGACAGCGTTTGGCAGAAAAGTTTAGAAGTGCTTATGGGTTATAGAAGCACTTCCCGGAGAAGCACCCGCTATGTGCTTCTTCAGGAAGCACTCCCAAGTGCTTTTCCATGAAGCACTTTAATTTTTTTTTATAAAAATTTAAGATTTTTATAATAAAAGTTCTTTTGTTAGAAGCGCTTACGAGCAGAAGTACTTCTTAGAGAAGCAGTCCCAAACGAGTTGTCAATTAATATTTTGATAATATTATAAATTTTATGTTTCGAAAATGGGTAGAAAGGTTTATGAGATTTTATCGCTATTGTAATGTTTTAAATTTAATTTTGAAGCAGCCAACAATAATAAAAACCTTAGCTAGTTGGTTGATAGCTACAGCAGTTTTTGGAACCAACCTCAATTTATTCAGAATTAAATCTTTTACATTTATGGAGAAATTAAATTTGACACTATTCTATTTTGTTCATATGTGTGTATACTTTCAAAATACAAAAATATATTTCATTACTTATCCTTTTGTTGAAATGAATTTTCTAGATTTATTAACCTAAGGGTCACACTTGTTTCTAATTGCCATATTTATTTTGGCAATAAAGTTGTAAAAGTGGTTAATTGCCATTAACTTATTTAGAAGCTTTTTGCACTACATTCAATTGCGAGTTTTTTTTGCATCTTTACTTTCAAAACTTTAATGTCAATTTCATGACGTTTAAAACTTTATTTTTGGCAATAAAGTTGTTAATAAAGTTGGGTGACTATTGCTGTTAACATGACCAACTTTATGAAATCTAATTACATTTTTTGTGTGTTAATACTTTTAAGCTTGGCATGAGTTTTTTTTTGGAACTTGCAAAAGGGTGAAAAAAAAAAAAGGAAAAGAAATTTTATGATTTGATTATATAGTCTTGCTGCAGTTTTGCTTTATTAATTTTGGGAAAAACCGCAGATTAGTTTAAATTCCGTTGATATGATTTAATCTTCAAATTGTATTCATATTTGCCTTTAAATCATGTTGTTAACGTTGGTATTTTATTGCTTTCAATGTTAGATTCTTTTGCACTATCTTTATGTGATTTAATAGATTTGGTTTAATGCTTGAATTTTTTTTTCTCAAGAGGTTTACATGCGTATATTTGCTTCAAGGATTTAAATTTGACGGGAAAATTAGTGCTACTTGGTTTACATGCGTATATTATCACTCTAACCATATATGACCAATTAAATTTTAATAATTCCTTGGCAAACATGTTGTGTCTGTGTAAAATTTGTTTTCATTAAGAAAGTTTATTATGTGACTAATTTGTCTTCAATTTTGATATGAAAGTGTGTGCAACTAATGATGATTTTGGTATACAATTTTGGTAGAGACTTCTTATTGTCTTATAGATTCATATTGAGAATCGACAAGATACAATTTCAACTTGGATATGTGATCATGATTTCAGCCACTTGGAGTGCACAAAAGGGAGTAAGAGTATCATGAAATACTTAGTATTTATAATTAAATTTATTTAATGAATTAAGCGTTGCATAGTTTGTTCATAGCTTCATCAGGTGCACTCAAAGTTTCAAAGACTATTGCAGACCCATATTTGAGAGATTGTGTAGGAAATATTTTAATAACATGCAGGTTTAAAGTGCGCTAAAATGGAGAACAAAGACATGACCATTACATATGCCTTGTGAAGGCTAGTCCTAATATGCATGCCTCGTGGAGGAGGCTATTAATGCAATCTTATATATATTTTTTTAAATTAAACCATAAGTTGGAATAATTGTTTTAAAGTGATTTAAATTGCTATTATGCCTTTTCTTTAATACATGTAATAACTTTCTTTGGTGTAAACATGTTTATTAGGCAATTTTATTGTTTACTTAGAAGAACTTGTTTGTAGTTCATTTGTGTTACTCCACAACTTCATTTTAATATAATATGTATGGGTTAGTTTCAAAATTCCATATAAATGATCTCCAAACAATGGAATTGACACATTAATTTGTTATGTGTTTTGGTACTGGAGTCATGGGTATGATGATTCAAAGTATCACAGTATATTTTATGAGTAAGCAGAACTAGGTTCAAAGTGTCTCGACGAATAGGTAAGTCCTATTGAACACTTTGTTGAGATTCATGTGGCTCTTAGATTGCTTAGTTGGCTCTTAAGATGCCTTATATGTACTTTATAATGACTTAATAATGGAATGTCTCTTTCCAGATAAGGAGAAAAGCAGTGTCCATATAAAATTATGACGATGAAGAAAACCCATGATCTTGTGGAAGAAAATCCAATTTCTAACCATCATACAATTCTTGACAGAAGGAAATGACTCTAAATATAAATAAATAAATATATAAAACTATTCACCAATTTCTCAAACATAGAATAATGATGTAATTTATGAAGAAGAAGAAAAAAACGAAATTATCTACACCATTGTTCAGTTTGCCACAAACAAATGCACGTGTATAAATATTGCAAAAAAGAAATGCCATTGGTAGTCTCTCCAAGGTCAAAATAGCAGTTTAATTTGTTTTTAGTGTGTGTGGGGTAGGTATAGGCTGTAGTCGTGTTAAGATTAAATGGTTTACTTAATCATTGTCTCCAGCTCATGAAGGAAGAAAAACCAAAGCTTTATCATCCTTATTGTGAGGTGGATAATTTGGTTGGTTAGGTCACATATTTCTTGGTGACATATCCATCCTTCATGGAAATTTGAGAGAGAGAGAGAGTGTGTGTACAAAAGCAATTTGGATGGATTTTAGGTTTGGAGCACTTGTATTTGTTATATTATATTTTTTTTTTATACAAGCGATAGCAGGGAGGGGGATTCGAACAAAAGACACTGCTCAAAATTAATTGTGACAAATAAAAACCTAAAAACATGTAACTTTGAATCATCAAAGGAATTATTATAACTTTTAAAACCCTTGTGAGATTCCACCCATTCGAATAATATAAATATTTTATATTGATGAGAAGTCCCAGTATTGTACGCAAAAAAACTACTTGGTGAATCCGATCCAGTTCTTCAAACATCGCCTAAACATGTCGATTTTGCATTGCTTTTGTGTCAAGCATGGAGTCTCTAAGTTTGACCATATCTTAAAAAAGTATGAAAAGCAATCAGTACTAATTGGGACAAACCGCACTACCACTTGTGTTTTCTTTAATTTATTTATCTATTTTTTCAAATTTTAAATTTCTAACACTTACATTTCAAAAGTAACAAAAAATTTACACATGTAATCTCACAGACTGATTAATCAAGGGATGCCGTAACAGAATTTTCCAATCATATTTTATTTTAAAGGTAAAAAGTCACTTTTAGTTCCTATAATTTGTTTCTTTTTCACTTTTGATCCATGTAGTTTCAATTCGGTCACTTTTGCCATTGTAGTTTCATGACTGTAGTAATTTAAGGATAATTAAGGAATTCCGTCAATTTTATTCACGTCGTCAGTCAGATGAACGAAAAATGAAAAATAGACAAATTATAGAGATCAAAAATGACTTTTAAACCTTATTGCCCAGAAAATGCGATTTTGATGGCACACCCGAAAGGGAAACGTTTTGAGTATAAGTAGTGTATGTACCTCACAAGTCACAACCACAAATAATAATGATTAATAATTAAGACCAAGCATGACAAGAGAACTTGGATTTGAGATTACTTTCTAGTGCGCCTTTTTTAGGTACAACTTACAAGCAAAGGTCTTCTCTTAAGGAAGAAAAAGAAAATAACAATTTCACTCCTCAACTCTCTCTATGTAATTGAACATGATTATCAATGAAAATTCCCTTATCCTTAGCCCAAATAAAAAATAAAGACTCTCTCTCTCTCATTTAAACCCTTCTTAAAATTCAAATTTCAACATTTGCTTACCAAATTCGTTCATGAAGTGATGTGTTAGTATTTGCGTAAATGAAAAATTCTACCATACATTGTATTGCATACAATACAACCAATCTTTGAACTGTTGGATGTGACTGGTACACCCTTCCTATAAAATAGTAACCACTGTTGGATATGTGATGTATCTCATACAACAATATATAGTAGAAAAACTCTTATGTATTTGTGATTTAGTCATGTCATTTAGGATGGAGTCTAGTTGGATTCGATTCTCATCTTCATACTAAATCACATTGTCAGCTCATTATGATCGATATTCAATTTTGTTGACACAAATGCGCACTCTTAGAAATTTTGAGTGCGCTAAAGAGTACGAGAAGCTAATGTTGAAGTGGAAATAACTATTTCCTTTTTCCTTTTGTAATGCTAATTAATAATTCTTGCCATTATTTTTGTCCTTTTTCAATCAATAGGTAGGATTTGTACTAGACTTTGCAAGACCTGTGGTGTTGCAGATGAAGCATATAGGCATATTAAGTGGCTGAGGGACAGTCCTAGCTCTTACATAATGCAACTGTCCTAGCTCCATATATGATGATGCAGGGTCAATGATGATGATTGATAACATAATATACAAGATCATACGGTCAGGAAAACCTATAACAATGAATGAGAACATTGAATTTCTGCCCCCCACCCCCCAAAAAAAAAAAGAGAAGAAGAAGAAAACCAAAATCTCATCAATCATCTCTCATTTTCTTTCATCGACCGTGTCAACCATCAATCGTTGCCAAATTGCCAATGCCATACACAACGTCACCACCAAAACGCCCCTGCTGCTTCCCTAGAATTCAAACTCCCGAAATGACCAAAAAACCCCTGCGTATTGTCACTGTCTTAACACCCTCATATGTGCAGGGTTCACCGCCCCCACAGCCCCAGGCCACTGGCCCACCATCCCCAGTCCTCCCTCGTGTCAAACACTTATTAATTTCCACCAATTGCCATCAGTCCAACTTAGTGCCTCCCACTCTCACTCTCTCTCCCTCTCCCACTCCCTTTCTCTCTCCTCCAACACAAACACAGAATTGAAAAACAGTTCCTCAGCTCTCTCTCTATTTTTTATATCATTTTTTTGTATACATTTCTAATCTGCGCTTCCATAACAGAATATAACAGGATTCAATAACACCAACATCTCCCTCTTTTTCTTTCTTATATTTTGTTCCTAAACCGTACCCTTTATAACATAAGAAAATAAAACCCAAAAATAATCACACCCACAAGGTACCATTTGGTACCAATCTCTCTCCCCCTCTCTCTCTCTCTCTCTCTCTTTCCTCTCCATAGTCTCCAAAACCCAAAATCCCAAACCTTCTTCATCCAAAAGCAACCAAAGCGCAAACAAAGTTTCTATTTTTTCCACAACCCAAAATCCCAAACTTCAAAATTAACGAAAGGGTACAAACTATTCTTGTAATTTTTGCTAATTTTCCACTCTAGATGGGTGCTGCTGCTAAGACTGCTTGTGCTCTGATATTCATAACCGTTCTAAACGGCGCCGTTTTCCGGCCCACCTCATCAGATCCAAGCGACGAGGCTTGCCTGACCCACCTAAGCCAATCCATACAAGACGCAACAAAGTCCCTCCAGAACTGGACCAAATCCACCTTCGCAAACCCATGTAGCGGCTTCACCTCCTACCTCCAAGGCGCCACCTGTAACAATGGCAGAATCTACAAGCTCTCCCTCACGAACCTCGCTCTGCGCGGCTCAATCTCGCCGTTTTTGGCCAACTGCACCAACCTCCAAGCCCTCGACCTCTCCTCCAACTTCCTCACCGGCCCAATCCCATCGGACCTTCAGTACTTGGTCAACCTCGCCGTCCTGAACCTCTCCTCCAATCGGTTGCAGGGCCCAATCCCGCCGCAGCTCACATTGTGCGCCTACCTCAACGTCATCGATCTCCACGACAACTTACTCACCGGAACGATCCCTCAGCAATTGGGCCTTCTTGTCCGGCTTTCGGCTTTCGACGTCTCAAACAACAAGCTTTCAGGGCCGATACCGGTTTCTTTGGGAAATCGGAGTGGGAATTTGCCGAGGTTTAATGCGACGTCGTTCGATGGCAACAAGGAGCTTTATGGGTACCCTTTGGCGCCTCTGAAAAGCAAAGGGCTTTCGGTTTTGGCCATTGTTGGGATCGGATTGGGAAGTGGGTTTGCGAGTTTGGTGCTTAGTTTCACTGGTGTGTGTATATGGTTGAAAATTACAGAACGCAAGATGGCTCTTGAAGAAGGCAAGATCAGCCACCTCATGCCTGATTATTGATAGACAAGAGCATAATCTAATCCCCCAATTAGCTTGAGCTAAAATTTCAGGTATTGTTGGAATTTTTATTAATGAGAGCTCGAGATTTCTGTCCAAGGTGGGCAGTATTGTGCTTTTGGAATTTTTGGTTGTCTTTTACTGATGAGGGAATTTTTGTTTCTTATTTTCTTTCTTGGGTTTAGTTTGGTTTTTCTCTTAACCATTTTGGGGTCTTTTCTTTCTTTTTAATGCTTTTGATTCTCTCTATAACTTTCTCATCAATCCAACAATGTATAAAAACCCAATTCAACAAAAACACCATGTTTCAGTTTCAGTCAATCAAATAGTGCAGCAGCAGCCTCTATTATTTTTCTTCCCTTTCAAGTCTCAAAGGTGTATAATTGTAACTGATATATAATGCATTTTTCTTTTATCTGTGTTGTTTGCAATCCTCTCTCTCTCTCTCTCCCTGTCTCTGGGTGTGTGGGGCAGTAAGTAGGTCAGGTTGAGAAATTGGAATTGTGTGTTGGGTCAAGAGCTGCACCGTGCAATTTTGTCTGGCAGTGAGCTAAAATATACTAAATCATCATCTGGTGAGAGAGCTTTTGTAAATAAATATAATGGATTTTCACTTGCTCTTGGAGCTTCTTGTGCTTGGCTATTGTGAACTGGTAGGAGACCAACAGAACCACATGGTATGGAAATTGTCGACCTCTGAGCCTCTCAAGGCTTTAAATATGGTGAGGGTTTGCTCTGCCTAGCCCAACATTCTGTGCAACCCTTGCTCCTTATTCTACTTGGGGTTTGAGTTTTATGTTTGCTTTCTCTGCTACTCTGCCATTACTGTACAAGTTTACAAAAGCATAAAAAAAATTGGAAGTTTAATTAAGGATTAAACAAATAAAAGACTGGCGATGCATTGAGCTTGTAACTTAAGTAATTAAGAGTATTTACTCAAGCATTCGAAGGCTTCAATTCAATTCTCTCCTCTTCCAATATCGCTTGTATAAAATAATAATAATAATAAAAGACTTGGCCACACTGAAATTTTAACAATAATTCACTGTGCCATGCCAAGCTTTTAGCAGTATTTTTCCCACCTTGTATTGTATTGATGATTAGATAACATGTAATATGTGTGGTTCCCATTATTGTGGTTTGTGGGTTGTATGATGTAGGCTGCAGACCTTTTCGTCCCTACCCTGTCAATTTTTATTTTTTATCTTTGTGTGGATATTTTTATTTGTTTTGGTAAACGTGGGTCTCCTAGCTTGGGTTTTTAAAACTCTCTAGGATTTAACTTTGCTTTCCTTGGTTTAAACTTCTAATTAGTGTCATTAAGATACTCTTAGATTTGTTTTTTATCGATGCTTTGCATGTGTCTGTGTGCAAAGCCCCTAGATTCTTTACAAACCATGAATATTTTTCATGGGTGGGTTAGTGGTAACGGGAACCTAATCTTTAGCAATAAATATGATACAATTTGAGAGGAAAACACAAAACAAAAATAGAAGATGAGCGAAACAAACTCCACGTCCAATTGTACCCTGCATTGTGCATAAGTTATCACTTATCAAAATTCCTATAAGAGGGTTAACGGGAAAATGGTCTTTACTTGCATACTCATAGCACTTTGATAGTGTATGGGAGAAAACTCCCTTTTTTGTTTCAAATTTGGCAAAAAACAAAAAAACCGAAACCTACAAGAAGACTATGTTTTTGGTCAAATTACAAGAATTAAGAAAAGGAAATGTTATTGAAAAGAGCTGTTTCTTTTCGCAAATCACAATTTGATAAAAAGAGAAAATGCGAAATATTTTCCAAATAAAAAACCCTGTTCCAATAACACGGGAAATAGAAAAAAACAACATATAAAACTTGATTAGCTCAACCGAATTAGACAAAGATCCGAGACACAAATGATGGAATTTTGTCACCAAGGATCAGCAAATGTATGTCATATTCATCAACACTAGGCCCTAGACTTGTCTGTGTCTAATCAACACTATACCTGATCCAACGGCTGTGATATCAAATTCCAATTTTCCCTTTTATTTTCAACTCACACCGAAAGCAAAGATGGTCAAATGGGCTTTCATTCCTCTCTTTAATGGGGTCCCTCCGAGAATGGCATGCATTTCATCATGGGATTGGGGCCCATGCCCCCACTCCCCTTCATCTCACTCCCAATTCATGCTGTGTAATTGAGTAATTTTCTGAACCCAACTTGATAAATTGTCCTTATAAAACTGCTGAGTGGCTCAGTCCTCCGCAGTTGGTCCAGTGAGTCACAAGGGCTGTGTTTTTTTCCCTTCAATAATCAATATTATTGCTGCAACTCTGAACTTCAAGCTCTGTGCTTTGGTGACAAGCAGGACTGGTGGCTTGCCTTGGACCACAATTTATATGAATTAACTGAACAGGGATGTTAATTATGTATAGTATATGTAGATAGATACAAATTATACAAAATATGATTTGGCACTGTAACTTCAATACTTCAATGCACTAGTGTACTAGGCATTTATTGTTTGTACGGATTTTATAGTTTAGGGTATATATAGTATTCATAAATATAACATGATTTGAATGTTATAGTACGCGGTGGTCGTGTTTCAGTATAACACAATAATTTTTCCAATTTAATGTAACATCTAAGCAATACGTGGAGCTGTCGACATATTTTGTAGTGAGAAATTATTGTATGATACTGTAGTACGATTATGTGATATAACCCATTAATTTGTTATAATATGAATGAATAACATAGTTAAATTTCCTGCTTTTATGGTGGTAGTATCAATGAGTTACATCACATCTCCATACTCCACTAAAGCAAATTGTAATGTTATTATAGTGAGCAAATCGTATGGTATGAATAGATTTTCCTTGTAGAAACATGCTTTGACGGGTTAGTTTAATCTTTAAAATGTGGGCCTGGGTGTGAAGAGCAATTCGTTGTGGTGATATAAAAGTTAAAACCCTAATCAAAGATTTGAATGTTTAATTTTGGTCCACAGAAATTGGTCCAGTCGACCTATTATCCCAAGCCCAACTCTCAATTTCTACTAACTTTAAAAGCAGAAAACAAAACCGTTTCGGTTTTTGGGTTCGCACCAAAAATCAAAACCCTAAACCCTTTGTAGCTTTGAGCTCCAAGTTCGGAAGCTACAGACTCTCCCATGGCTGAAACTACCGAGAAGCCACCCAAGGATATTGAAAGCGAAGACGAAGAGGAGCAGACGTTCGAAAACCTCGGATTGGACGGTCGTCTTATTCGTGCCCTAAACAAGAAGAAAATTGACAAGCCCACCCCCATTCAGCAAGTCGCCATACCTCTCATCCTGGTTAGTTTTCTTTTCCCAAATTAATCTACTTTTATCACCTGTTTGGCTTCCCAGAAAATGCAGGAAATGAAAAGAAAATTTAATGTTGAAAACTGTGTTCATTGATTGTTTTCTTGCATTTTGGAATGCGTTTCAGCAAGGTAAGGATGTGGTGGCCAGGGCAAAGACTGGGTCTGGAAAGACCTTTGCTTATCTCCTGCCGTTGCTTCAGAAGCTGTTTACTTTAGAACCAAAGAAGAAACTTGCTCCGAGTGCGATTGTTCTCGTCCCTACTCGAGAACTTTCTCAGCAGGTTTGTACATTTTGTAACTGTTCCCGGTTCGAATTCTCTATGCCGTTTTAGATTTCTTGCTAAGTTTGGTTATTGAATGTGAATGGTTGTGGCACATATGCAGGTTTATACAGAGGTCTCTTCATTGATTGAATTGTGTAGAGTTCCATTGAAAGTTGTGCAGTTGACAAGCAGCATGCCTGCACCTGATTGGGTTTGTTCAACTCCCTTTTCCAATTATATGGAATGTAAATGTGCACAAGCACGCACATGCAAGTGGAGATTTTAATTTTTGCTGACTCTTTCTTATCCTCAATATTGCTTGCAGCGCACAGCTTTGGCGGCCCTACCTGAGATTCTGGTTACCACCCCAGCTTGCGTAAAGAAATGTTTGTCAGATGGTGTTCTTCAGCCAACATCCATTGATGAGTCACTAGAAATTCTTGTTCTTGATGAGGTGAGAGAACATTTAGTTACAAACAGACGCACAAACATATTTGTCAGTTTTGGTCGAGTCTGATGGAATGTGTATTCATCGCCTGCATTCCTATTAATTTTGTTCACCTTAAAAGACTATTTGCTCCTCAACTAATTTTGTTATTCATACATTACATTGTTCGCGTGGTTTTTGAAATCATAGATTCTTTGAATTTAACACTAATATATGGTTGTTAGCCCTTATTATGAAACTAAAATAGATGTTAGGCAATGTACTCTTTTAGGATATTCTCTTTTTTCCCATTGTCAAAATTTGAAGAATAATTATTGGAATTATCCCATTGACAGATCATTGAACTACATTTTCTTTCAGGCAGATCTTCTGTTGTCATATGGATATGAGGGAGATATAAAAGCATTAACACCTCACATCCCTAAACGTTGTCAATGTCTTCTTATGTCTGCCACCTCAAGGTTTGTTATTTACATAATATATGCACCATTTTTACTTTCTGCAGATTAGGAGTAATGATGTTAATGATTGATGTGTTTTGTGGAATTGTGTATCTGTGTATGGCTCAAGGGTTGATTTTTTTTTCCCATCATTTTTTCACTCTACGGTTTCACTTTGTAATATGCTATTGACACCTAGCATTTTATAATACTGGCAGTGATGATGTTGAGAAACTGAAGAAGCTGATTCTACATAATTCTTACATTTTGACTTTACCGGAAGTGGGAGATATCAAAGACGAGGTCATCCCAAAAAATGTTCAGCAGTTTTGGGTAAGAATTCAGCCTTTAACAGGAAATCAATTATCCACAACATTCAGTTGTTTCAACATCTTTTCCAAAAGTGTTGTACAATTTATAACACAGTGCACTTGAATTAGAAGGAACCCTTCAGTTAACCATGACCGATCAGATGCTTTTCTTTAATAGCATAAATTACTGCATTGTCTCTGAAGAATGCTATGGGAATTTAGCTTTTCCTGGTATAAAATACTATCAAATGTATTGCTAAAAACCTATATTTTTCTAAGGCATGTCTGACTTCATTTTAATGCTTATTCTTTCTTTTCTGTTCTATATTCTCTCTCCCCCACTCTCTATTTATGATTTATCTCTCTTTATGTAACAGTGATCTTTATGGATTTTTGTGTGTTCTTTAATGCTTCATGTTATCGGGTTATACTTCTGTGTATTGACTTCTGATTGAAATGAGATTATCATATGACTATCAACTTATGTTTTTCTTTGCAACTTGTGCCTATTATTTCGTTTTCTTTAAATTAGCTTTCCTGGTATAAATAATGTGTGTTGCTAAAACATATATATTGTTAAATCATGTCTGACTTCATTTTGATGGTTATTTTTTTTCTTCTGTTCTTTATTTTCTCCTCTCTGTATTTATGATTTATATCGCTTTAAGTACCAATGATATTTATGGATTTTTGTGTGTTTTTCAGTGCTTCATTGATCTGGTTTCATATGTGCCTATTCACTTTTGGTGGAAACAAGACTATCATGTCTATTAACTTATGTTTTTCATTTTATTGTTTCTTAGATATCATGCAGTGCACGCGACAAGTTACTGTACATCCTTTCCCTCTTGAAGTTGGAGCTGGTTCAGAAAAAAGTTCTGATATTTACTAATACAATTGACATGGGATTCAGATTAAAACTATTTCTGGAAAAGGTATATAGATTTTTTTTTTCCAGATGTATCCGCATAGGCGAACTTAATTTTTTTCTTCTTCCACAAAGACAAAATCCTTTAGATGGAGGGAGAGTTGATTTATGCTTTTATAGTTGACATGTTACAAAGTCTCAGTGCCTTTAGCAGTTTCTTGTTCTCTTTTTCTTTCTTTTTTTGGCCTAATTAGTGAGGGGGAGGGAGGGAAAGTTGATTTTTGGCTTTACAGTTACATGCCTACAAAATTTAATTGTCTTTAACATTCTCTCTCTCTCTCTCTCTCTCTCTGGGTCTAATTGTTAAGGGAGAGGGAAGGAAAGTTGATGTATGCCTTTATATTTAATTGCCTACAGAGTTTAAAGGCCTTTAACAGTGTATTGTTCCCTTTATTTTTTGGTCTAATTGGTGAGTGAAGGAGGGCATTGATTTATATATAATAGTCATAACTTATTCTCTCTCTGCTTTTTTACTTTTTCATTGTCTATTTTTGCAGTTTGGAATTAGATCTGCTGTTTTAAATTCCGAGTTGCCACAGAATTCTCGTCTCCACATTCTTGAGGTTTGTCAATATTCTAATCTATTGCTATTGCAATCTGGTTATCTTTCTTAATTTGGTATCGTTTAGAGTTAGTGTACCATTTTGAGAATGATATTTCACGAAATCCTAACCCCCTTGGTTTGCCAACAGGAATTCAATGCTGGGCTTTTTGATTATTTGATTGCGACTGACACCAGCAAATCAAAAGAGAATGAAGACAATGGGGAGAGTAGTATTGAACCAAAAAAGTCTAAAAAGCATGCTAAGCATAAAGCCGACTCTGAATTTGGAGTGGTGCGGGGAATTGACTTCAAAAATGTGCACACGGTATGTCATTACTATACTCGTTGGTTTGTTTTTTCAAGCTATCATTCTTTACATTCAATTTTGACTGGGTAGTTCTTGGATATCATGTATGTATCTGAGATGATTTGTTTGAACTCAATGCATTTAAACGACGCTTTGCGTAGGTAGAACTAAATTCACTTATTGTAATTTCTCTGTTTCCTGATATTACTTTGTGAGATACCGTGTTCAGCTAGCATACCATTTAACCATGTCTGCTTTTTATTATTTTTTGCAGGTTGTAAATTTGGATATGCCTCAAAGTGCTGAAGGATATGTTCATCGAATTGGACGTACTGGAAGAGCATATAGTACTGGTGCTTCTATCTCCCTTGTGAGTTTGTTAATCAATGATCATTACAGCATTAACACACCCATGGCCGGGCCCATGATCTCCCTTTTCATCATAATTTCAAATAGAAGACCAAGAATCTGAATTTAATATATACCCTGTTATAACTTATAACCCCATGCATCCCCTCTGAAGTATTCAAGCTTTTTGGGATGCCATAACAAATAACCACAACCAGGCTGTTCCAGTGAACCCAAAATGCTTTTGCTGTTACTTTATTGGTAGTGCATTTGTGATGCAATAATATATGAACTGCAAATGTTTTTTTGTAGATTTTCTAAATTTGATTAATTGCTTTTAAGTTTGTGTTCATCCCTGAATGTTTTGTCTTGCTCAAGACCTCTGTATGTTTATGATGATGATCTTATCTTGTGAAACATTTTAACGTTCTAATATATTTTTTTCTTCTAACAGGTTTCTCCAGATGAGATGGCAATTTTTGAAGAAATAAAATCCTTTTTGGGGGACGATGAAAAAGACGACTTAAACTTAATTCCTCCATTTCCTTTGCTGACCAAGAATGCTGTGGAGTCTTTAAGATATAGAGCCGAGGTGATTCTTCTGACTCTTTTATCTTTCATGATTTGGTTCCCTTTGTCTTTTCATTTCAAAGGCTTCATGGATCACTTCCCTATTTTTCGCCTGAGTGGACCCATTATGGTCAAGCTAACCATGAATTTGGGTCTCCTGTTTGGTGATTTGTTTTGCTTTTTTTGATCACCTTGTTTAATTGCATCATTCTGATTCCTGATCTGCCATTGGGTGGAAGTTTATTGTACGGTTAAAGGCCCTTGATCACCTGATCATAAGCACTGACTTCTACAGGATGTTGCAAAGAGTGTGACAAAAATTGCTGTCAGAGAATCACGAGCTCAAGATTTGAGAAATGAAATTCTCAATTCTGAAAAGTGAGTATATACTATTGTCGCTTTCTTTATCTGCATGAGGTCCTTTGCACCAACACTCTTGCAAAATTAGGTACATGGCTTGTAGAATATAATCAATATCGCTAAATCTTTTTTAGCGCCTACTACGCTGATTGGATCACAGATACACAGTAGTCAAAGTTACTTTGATTAAGCGCAGCTACTTGTGTTCTTTTTAGTTTTTTTGCTTCTCAACCTATGTTTTCTCTGCACTAACCTCTCCTACAACTTGCAGCTTTTGGTTTCTAATAACAATCTGTTTTTATCCGTTTAGGTTGAAGGCTCATTTTGAAGTTAATCCAAGAGACCTAGGTATTGTTTAGTTGAATGTACTGGGTCTCCTATTATACTTGCTCACTGTACCTTTGAAGTTACAAGATTTAGACATTGCTAATTTTTAATTTTGAGCAGATCTGTTGAAACATGACAAGGCTCTAAGCAAGAAGCCTCCTGCTCCTCATCTACGCGATGTGCCTGATTATCTATTGGATGCAACAACCAAAGAAGCCAGCAAGACTGTTAAGCTTGCTAGAGCTGCAATGGGAAACACCAACCCTGCTCGCCGCCATGGATTTAAGAGAAAATCCAAAAAGAATAAGGACCCCCTCAAGACTTTCACTGCTGAGGTACTTTGCATTTTTCTTGTACCTTGCATTATTTCAAGTTATGTCAATTTCACTTAATACACATGCAACGAAGTGTTGTCTCAACCTCTTGTTGCTCCGGGTGCCAATTCGCAGAGAGACTGGAATTAGTTGCTAATGAATCTTGTAATAATCTGATAACAGGGGCATAAGAGAGCTCGTAGAGGCGGGATGAAGCAAGAAGGAAAAGATGGCAATGGCAACCATAGACAAAAAAAGAGAAAGACCTGATATAGCATTTAATTTAATTACTGTATACGCATAAACAGCGGCTAGCAAGCAACTCTCACAATTTTGTATCAAGTTTATAGTGATAATACCTCTTTCTTTCATACATCTATCCATCAATTTGACATGCGGTTCAACTTTTTACTCTTGGGAGAACATGTGGTTCAACTTTTGTTGTGTAAATGTAATTTTGATATTTAAGGCGAACTTGTTTGGTTGGTACAAAGACGAGGGACACAGAAGTGTTCATATCAGGCTGATCTCTATGTGGACAAGACTTTCGTCAAATTTGGAAGTTGTACGATACTTATTTTCAGCTTTTTTAAGTTTTCTATACTTCATGCATGTAATGGCGTGTGAGATGCTTTCTTCGCTATGCTGTTACATCCACACTTGAATGATGGGCCAATTAACTGTCATAATATGTTTTGAAGTTTGATTTTATTGTCATCAACTAGTTGGTGATCCAAATTCCAATAGCATTAGTAGTATTTAGGAATATTCGCTTCAGTTTGAATCTCCTTTTCAATGATGAAAAAAAGAAAAAGAAAATTGATTTCGTTGTCATAATATTTTTATTTGGTGAAGCTCATCATTGTCATAATGTTTGGTTTGAAATTTGGTGACTTTCTTTATGAACTTTTTAATGAATTTAATCACCTGAGATTGAAAAGTCCAAAAGCTTGAGAGCAGTTATCCCTGTAATCGAATCCCCTCGTCCAATATCGATTGTGTCAAAAAAGAAAACATCAACATGCAAGAGGCAAGCTTGGACCCAAAAAAAGAAAAGGCATGGGCCATGGAGGCCATGTCTGTGTCGACAATGAATGCGGAAAGAGGGACGAGCTTTGTGCTTGTGGTGGTTGTAATCTGTAAATGCCCTCACCCGCAATACAAGTGTTGATTAGAAGAGCCACGTGTCCACGTGCATGGCAGTTGTAGATTGTGATTGCTCTTTATGATTTGTTTGGACCCCCCCAAATAAAATTGAGTGCCAGTTTGGCATTGCTGTGCTGTGAAAATAATCACTGTTAGATTTGCTGTGAGAGAAATCAGCTGTAAGAGAAAGCAGTTTGGCGTTTGGTAAAATTTTTGTTAAAAGTGTTGTTGATATTGATTTCAACAAAATCAGAAAATAATTGTTGCATAATCATTAAACCCAACACCTCTTCGAAACTGATTTCTGCATAATCAGAAAATGACAGCACCTCATTAGCTGCTTTCCCTTATAGCTTTCTCTCACAGCAATTTTTAATAATAAGTGATTTTCTCACAGTTTACCAAACGGGTTGGGCTTTTCAAAATTTTTTAAAAATCACTTATCACCCCAAATAAGCAATGCCAAACGGGCACTGAATCTCTCATATATAATCTGTTCCGCGTATAATTAAAACTAGCCCCTTCCCGCGTGTGCTAATTGATTTTTATTTTATTTTTTACTTTTTTTAAAAATTAAAAATAATAATGAGTAAGTGTGTTCCATAAAAAAATAGAGATAACTTATTATTTGATTTAATTTTAAATTCTAATTATATATATTAAAAGAAAAATCAGATAATGGATCCTATTTTTATGGAACACAACTACCTATTATCTTTTTTAATTCTAAAATAAAATTTAATGAGGATAATATGGTAAATTCAAACATTGAATAATTGAAACCAAGGACCCTAGTGAAAGGTTTTTCTGTGTTTTTTTTTTTCATTATACTTATAAGTTTTCTTTTGCTACTCGCTTCATGAATTAGCAAACCCACGATAATTGTTGTGCAGGAGTTATTGTTCTTTCATCGTTGTGCACGATTAAAATATGAAATTGTTGAAACAAACATCTATATAAGAGAGCGTATTGTTGAAAAAACTTTTATGTAAGCTGTAAGCATGCTTTATACTCTATAGAACTTACGAAAACACTATAAATAAATGACACAAAGCTTGATAAATACGTAATCTTTCTTTCTTTTAGACCTTACATTATTACTGCAAAAGGAACACGAGTCTAAACCAAGGTTGCAACACCAATCTGTCTTTACAAAATCCCATAGACTAAGCCATGCAACAAAATTGTATTAAATTTGGCCCAACATTTTGAATGATCGAGATTGTTTCCGATCGTTGAGCAATTTGACCACCTTTCGCATGGAGGGCCTGTTAATTGGGAACGCTGAGGTACATAGAAGAGCCACCATCAAAACCTTCTCAATCTCATCGTAATCGCATGTAGATGGGTCCATCCTTGGATCAACAATCTGGCTGAGATCCGCATTGAAACGACCATTGCCGTCACGTCCGTTTTCTTCTCCTCCTTCAGGAGAAGCTACGGTGGCCTCACTAACCCACTTCACTATGTCCTTGGTTAATTCAAACATTAAGAATTGAAATTATTAGTTAAATGAGGATAATATGGTATATTCACATTTTTTATATGATTTATCTCTCTTTTTATGTTTCACAAATGTTTTCGACTTGCCATCAAATGTTCAACCAAACTAAATAAAAGCCCAATTCAAAACACAACACAATACAACAACTCTGTAATGAGAGTGTCATATATGGACCCCTCATATAAACATTCATATTATGTGATTACTTTTGAGTAAATGACCTAATACCAAAATGCACCATTTAGTTTCTATCAAGAAATGCTTCAGCAAAATAGTCATGGCGGACTTGAAGTGCCTGTTTGACATTGCTTATTTGGGGCTATAAGTGTCTATTTTGAAATTTTTGAAAGCACAACTTGTTTGATAAAAGATAATAAAATCACTTATTTTGAATAATTGCTGTGAGAGAAAGCAATTAGGGAAAGCAGGTGATGAACTGCTTTCATTTTTTGATTATGCGGAAATCAGTTTTGAAGAGGCGCTGGGTTTAATGAAACTTTCAAAATTCCAAAAATAACCCCGTTCTTTATTTATTTAAATTTTACCAACCTCACTTCTAATAAAAAATTTACCAAACGAAAAATTGCTTTATTTCACAATTGATTTCTCTCACATCAAATATGACCGTGATTATTTTTACAGCACATCAATGCCAAACTAGCATGAAGTTGAAGCGGCAGACAAATGCTTGTGATTATTTTTGTACTTGGGGTGGTTGTTCTCTCTCTCACCGGGACCATTTGATGGCAAACTTAGCTTTCTAGGTTTATGGATAGATGGCAATTTCGTGTCTTGTAATATTGTCGACGCAATGTCATTTCACATGCATACTCAATAATTGAATATAGTTATCATTTATTTTTCATTTTATTTCAATTGAATAGACATATTAGAAATGAATAAGACATCTATCGTGATGAAAAACACATTAAAATAACTACCATTTGATTATGTTAAATTTTTATCAATTTGAGTTTGAATCATTGGACTAGAATGCGTACAATGCAATCTAGAAGTGTCCTAAAAATAAAATTGGGATAAATTTCTCAATCTAAAAATCTAAAGAGATATTATAGAAAGAATTCATCAATGATCCAAACCGCTCGTATTCTTCCTAAACAAATTGTGTTGGAATAGAAACGCTCGTATTTGATACTAACCCAACTTGTTTATTATTTGTAGTAGCAGGTTTTATTACCTACCGACTTTGAGTTGCTTTCGAATCGAATCGTGTACCCTTATTGTAATGGAAAATGCTAGAGGCACCAACTCTCTAATAGAGTGTGGGACCCGTTGTATTGGAGGGCTCCATCTCTATTAGAGAGTTGGTGCCGCAATGTAGTGCCCAAAATTAGTGCCTCTAGCACCACCCTATTGTAATTGTTGAAATTGTCATCCCACTACTTGTGTGGGATGGGCTTGTTTGGTATTCAACTTGAATTCAACTTTTTAAACTCAAAAACATAATTTGAGTCCAAAAGAAAAAAAACTTGTTTGGTAGCCCTGTTTTTAAAAACTTAAACTAAAAAACAACTAAAAACCACCACAACTATTAAAAACAAAAAATATATGTTTTTTCAGTTTTTTTCTAACAACCCACAAGTTCACAAATTTTTAAGATTTGAAAATAGTTTTCAAGTTGCATACCAAACAAGTTTTTAAATCTTAAAAATAAATTTAAGAACTCATTGTTTTTAAGAAAAATTAAAGTTTTTGAGTTCCCTATTTGAACAGGATACCAAACGGCCCTAAATTACTGAAATCCCTAATTTATTTGCCACCTGTCCTGATGGGAACAATTTGATAATAAAAGCGACCTGCTTTCTTGGTTTGAGTCTGAATGAATGGTAATCCTTTCCCTTGGGATTGCCTAACTAACTTTCGTGCATGCTTTCAATTCTGCAGTGTGGTCCGTTCTTAATCAAGTGGGGCATTCTCTTTCTTTTACCCCACTTCAGAGGATCAATAGATTTTCTTTGATTCTTTTGCAATTGAGGAAATTTCTGGACTCTTCTATTAACTTTAGCCTTTGTTCTTTTTCTTTAAAAATTAAAAAACCAATTAAACAAGTCTTTCTTTTTAATCTATTTGTATATTAGCAATGTCGGGAGAAAAGAAAATCGAACTTGGGTCTCGAGTGCATGAATAAATACTCTAATTAACCTCTTGAACTACAACTCCCTCACGAATTTTTTATTTTTTAGCCAAAAGGTAAAAAGAGAAGTCTAGATTGCACCCCTATTTACTCTTGTGAAGGTACATCCCTATTTGGACAGTAAATATGACAATTAAGCCAAAGGACAGCACCAGAGTCAAAAATCAATTACAATACAATGAGCCTTCACTTCCCCAAAAATGCTCCTACAAAAGGCCCCATGCCCACATCCATACCATCCTCCTCCTTCATCCTCACCCACAACATTCAGATTCAAAAGCAGCAACATTGTCACCTTTCTCCTGCATAACCATAACAATAATCAACCTCACCTTTCTACAAGTTTCCATAATCACAAACCCACTACAACAACAGCAACAGAAAAATTGAGCAAAAGCTCTAGTACCAGTAACTCCTGCATTTCTTCTTCTGGGTCTTCTTCGTCATCTGGGTCTTTTTCTTTGATTCGGACCAAGATGGTGGCAATGATGGCAGTCGATCCCTACGTTCTCTGGACCTTCTTTGCCTCCCTCTTGGGTTTCGTTGCTCTCTCTGTTCTCCGTCGCCGTAATTACGGTAATGGCATGGCCAAAGACAGAAGCAAGGTACAGAAGAACAAGAACAACACGAATAAGAGCCTTGTTTCAGAACAATGTGTCAAGAGCTCCGACGAAGGAGAATTCCGGCCGGTGAACGGCTCCGGCACCGACGTCATCATTGTCGGCGCCGGTGTTGCTGGCGCTGCTCTTGCCCATACCCTTGCCAAGGTAAGAAAAAAAAAAAAAACTTTCCCCTTTTTGGGGTCAAATTTTATAGCTTTTTTATGGTTTTGTTTTTTTGAAGAAAACTTCTTCATGCGTAGCGTGTTGCCTTCAGAAAACTTGTTTTTGTTTTACAAGAAATGGTAGCTTATTATCTTTTCTTTTTGTGTTGTGCATAACTGATTGAATTAGGCATACCAGGTTTTATTATTTTCTTAGATAGAAAGTTGATGACGCAATTGTTTAGTTAATAAAGTTGTTATTTTATTGATTAATTAAATGGAGTTTAAAAGTTCAATGTTTGTACGGGAGATTGATAAGGGGTCTAGTTAAGTATGGTTGATAACCTGCAATGAAATCACTGGCTTGCTAAAAATTGGGAGGGATGGTTCCGTTTTCCACAAAGTTTTGAAAATGATTTACATGCTATTTTACCCATCAACAACCATTCAGCTCCTGTAAAGGTATTTGTGTAGAAATGTTGTCTTACTTTACCTGCTGCTAATCCCAGGAGGGAAGATGTGTTCATGTGATTGAAAGAGACTTGACAGAGCCAGATCGAATTGTTGGTGAACTTCTCCAGCCAGGGGGATACTTGAAATTGATTGAGTTGGGTCTTGAAGGTAATGAAAGTTACTATTTTATGAGTTTTGGGCTCTAGATGTTATTTGAACTAGAAATGCCAATGATGGTGGCTTTGAGTGCTGAATATCCTGCTTCTCTTAGTATTGGTTTCAGCTGCAAAATCCAACAATAACATATATGACCATTGGTTTCAGATTGTGTGGAGGAAATTGATGCTCAACGAGTGCTTGGATATGCTCTTTTTAAGGATGGGAAGAGTACAAGGCTGACCTATCCTCTGGAACAGTTCCACTCAGATGTGGCAGGAAGAAGTTTCCACAATGGGCGATTCATACAGAGGATGAGAGAAAAAGCTTCTAAACTAACAAAGTAATGTTTCTTGCCTCCTCATTTGGATGCTTATTCTGTCTTGCTTCCTTCCATGATGTGTGGTTTTATGTTATCTTTACTTTTTCGATGAAGGTTCCGCTTTTCTAAGTGTTGTTTTATGCTAAAAGATTACTGATCCCCGCACATTATCTTGTGTTCATTGTTTCTTTTCAGTGTACAACTGGAGCAAGGTACAGTAACATCCCTGCTTGAAGAAAATGGGACAATTAAGGGGGTTCAATACAAAACTAAGGATGGTCAAGAACTTAAAGCATATGCTCCTCTTACAATTGTTTGTGATGGTTGTTTCTCAAATCTGCGTCGCACTCTTTGCAAGCCTCAGGTAAAGTTGCCTTCTTTAAATCTGTAATAGCACTATTACTTGGTCTGATTAGGAGAGCGATAGAGCGATACACTTGAAGAAAGCTTCTGTTAAAACAGTTGGCTCGTTTGGTTTTTCATCTCCTAGCTTCAGAGATTTCTATTTGAACTACATCCATTGTCTTGAATTGTCTCCAAATTTTTTGCTCCATACCATTTAGATTGACAAATATGGTATCAATCTACTTTTTAACAGGTAGAAGTGCCATCCTGTTTTGTGGGATTAATCTTGGAAAATTGTGAACTCCCATATGCAAATCATGGGCATGTAATTCTTGGAGATCCCTCTCCAATCCTGTTCTATCAAATCAGTAGTACAGAAGTCCGCTGTCTGGTTGATGTACCTGGCCAAAAATTACCTCCCATTGCCAATGGTGAAATGGCCAACTATTTGAAGACTGTGGTGGCTCCACAGGTACCTGTCATTTTTGAATTTACAGTTCTTCATTTCAGATATTGAAACATTTTGCTAGTACTAATTTGTTGACAGTACTTGTCTTGTTTTGAAACTTTGGTTTTGGAAAGAACATCTATTACCTGCCTTGCAGTTAATTCTTTGTTCCTTTTTGGCCTGAACCTGCTTCTTTCTTCTCGTTTGAATTAATGAAGAAATTGTCTGTTTCAGGTTCCACCTGAAATTCATGATGCATTCATTTCTGCAGTTGATAAAGGAAATATCAGAACAATGCCAAATAGAAGCATGCCAGCCAATCCACAGCCAACTCCAGGAGCCCTTTTGATGGGTGATGCTTTCAATATGCGACATCCTTTAACTGGTGGAGGAATGACTGTGGCACTGTCTGATATTGTTGTACTCAGGGATCTTCTTAAGCCACTGCGTAACCTACACGATCCAGCTTCATTGTGCAAATACCTAGAATCCTTTTATACTTTGCGCAAGGTAAGCTGTGTTGTGATGCTTGTACTAGAGATGCTATTATCACATTACATAATCAACTGATATTTGGTGTTGTCTTTGTAGCCGGTTGCGTCTACAATAAATACCTTGGCAGGTGCCCTATACAAGGTGTTCTCTGCCTCCGCTGATGAAGCAAGGAAGGAGATGCGCCAAGCATGTTTTGACTATCTAAGCCTCGGAGGTACCTGTTCGACTGGACCAGTGGCTTTGCTCTCTGGTCTAAATCCCCATCCATTGAGTTTAGTTCTTCATTTTTTTGGTGTGGCGGTATACGGTGTTGGCCGTTTGCTACTACCATTTCCTTCACCAAAACGCATTTGGATTGGAGCCAGATTAATTTTGGTGGGTTTCTCTTTTCACCTTAATTTTCCTTGATGGTTATAGAATGTTGAATCACGGTTAGCATCTACGCCTTTTTAAATTTTTAAATATATATATTTAAAATCCTGCCTACCATTCATGAGATGGTAGCTTCAAATAAACTTTCAAAAAGAGTTAGATACCTTGTTTTCCAACTGAGCAGAGCCTATTGCCTCCATTGTATACGGTATACATGAATTAAATTAATTTTTCTAATTCTTAATGAAGAGCTTCTTCTTTTTGCCAGAGTGCATCGGGTATAATATTTCCCATCATCAAGGCAGAAGGAGTGAGACAGATGTTTTTTCCGGCTACTATTCCAGCTTATCATAGAGCTCCTCCTGTTGAGTGAGCTACAGAAAATGATGTGAGAGAGAGCAAGGTGTGCTTCAGATTGTTGCTTTCAAGTGTCAAGACCCAACATATACCTGCAACTTCTTTCTTGTTAATGATTGATTAAGAGGAAATTCCATTTGTATTTTTTGTATCCAATTGTATCATCATTTATTGGTTTAGGACCATTCTCTCAATGTATGAACAACAAGTGATGTGAAACTCAAAATATGTATATCTTATGTCGACTATATGTTAGATATTTGTATTACATGCGTTGCATTTTTTGTTGGCCTATTTATAAGATATTACACTGGATCAAGAGTGGATATCTATGCTGATTTTATCAAAATCTTTGACCCATAGAGAACAAAAAGAAAAAGAAGAAAAAGAAAAAAGAAGATTGTGATCCCTCTTTCTCAACTTCCATGTCCAGCCTATGTAAAATATTCACTCCAACATGTTTTCATGACTCAATCCAACTGCATCCCCGTGTCTTTACCACCCCCGTTCTGTTCATCAATTCTCTCACATTAGCTGCTTCTTCCCATTGCCCAGCAGCTGCATAAATACTTGCCAAAAGCACATAAACAGTAGGATTATTTTGTTCAGTTTCAAGGAGAAATCCAGCAACTGTTCTTCCTAGCCTTAAATTACCATGTGCTGCACAAGAACTGATTAGTGTCCACCAAATATTTGGATGTGCTTTAATATGCTTGCTGTTTATTACCGTTTCTGCCTCATCAAGATACCCAGCACGACCTAGAAGGTCAACTATACAAGAAAAGTGATCTACTTGAGGCATAAAGCCATAATCATTAATCATGGAATTGAAAATTCGGGTACCATCAACGACTAAACCGGAGTGGCTGCAAGCGGAAAGGACTGCCATGAAGGTGGCCTGATCTGGTTTGACTGCAGCGGAGTCTTGCATTGCCTCAAAGCAGTGCACAGCTTCATTTCCTTGCCCATGCTGTGCATAAGCTGATATCAGGGAATTCCAGGAGACTGTATCCTTTTGAGGCATCGCATTGAACACTCTTACTGACCAATCTATAACCCCGCATTTAGCATACATCGTAATGAGGGTGTTACATAAGCACATCTGGGGGGAAAACCAAAATTTGAGAATGTAGCCATGAACTTGTTTTCCATCTCTCAAGGCTGATATGCTTGCACAAATGCTCAAAATACTAGTTAATGTACACACATCTGGCCTGTGTTCTGACATTAGCAGTTTCGAAAATTGCTCTAACCCTTCTTTTACCAATCCATTTAACAGAAACCCAGAAATAATAGCATTCCAGGAGATCAAATTTTTGTGATTGATATCTTTGAATACTTGGTAGGCCAGATTCATGTTACCCTGCTTAGCATATGCAGAAACCAAGGCATTTGAAATTTGAATGTTAAGGATAAGCCCGTCTTTCTGTGCAAGGGCTTGAACCGCTTGCACAGTCTCAGTGAACTCGGAGCTTGCTAACAAACTTCCAAAAGTAAACTCATCTGGTTTTACCGCTGCCCTCTGCATTTGTACGTAGATCAAGATGGCCAATTTACTGCTATTTCCCTGAGAATAAGTCGAGATCATGGTGTTCCATGATATAAGATCCTTCTCTTCTAATACCTGAAAAACCAGGTCAGCTGCATGCAAATCCCCACAACCAGAATACATGGTTATTGCTGCATTGCTCACAGAAGTAAAAGCTTCGAAACCCAACTTTATAGCTTGGGCATGTATGTGGTTGGCAACTCTTGCAGCTGAACATGAGCTCATAACACTTACAAAAGTCAGCTCAGTAGGTCTAAGACATACCTCTTGCATCAATTTGAACATCTTCAAAGCCTCTTCATCTCTTCCCACATTCACCAAACCATCTATCATCACATTGAAAGTAATCTGATCATATACGGCATCTTCTGCTTCTTCAAAAACCTCAAATGCCTCCAAAACACTTCTGCAGTTAAAATACATAGTTAGCAGAGCATTAACAACAGAAGATCTACCCAAAAACCCAGTTTTAATCACTAACGTATGCACCTGCCTCCCAAAACCTAAACCCTCCAAAGCACAAGAACTCAAAACACTAGCAAAACTATAATTGTCATGCATAACACCCATCCTATGCATTTCTCCAAACAACCCAATAGCCACCTCCTCACAGCCATTCTCTGCGCACCCGGTAATCATTGCATTCCAAATCGCCACATTACACTTTTCAGGCATTGTATCAAACAGCTTAGATGCATAATCCACATGCCCCAGTTTAGTACATGCCGACAACAGCGTCGTCCAGGAATAAACATCTGGGTTTTCAATTTCATCGAAAACCAATTTCACAGAATTCAAATCTTCGGCTTTTGCATAGAGCGAGAGCAGCGTGTTGGCGACGTGAGGGTAGGCTTTGAGGCCAGTTCGGATGGCGTGGGCGTGGAGTTGGGTTCCGAAAACGACGTCGCGGGAGTTAGCACAGGCCGTGACGGCTGCAGAGAGCGTGTAGTGGTCTGGTCTTACGGATTGCGAGGACAGGATTTGGGTGAAAAGTTGGAGGGCCTCTGAGTAACAATGGGAGCGAGTGAGCTTTGCGAGACTTTGGTTCAGTTTGAGGATCTGCTCACCGGCGACTTCAGCTATGGTCTTTGTGGTTTCTTTGTAGAAGTGAAACTTCATAGCTCATTTGATTTTCTTTTTATTTTCTGAACTCTCCAGTCAGTCATGGCGTTGGGTATAATGTTATGGTTTGTGCAGGCCTTGGTTGAAGAAGAAGTTCCGAGTCTCTGAGACTCGACTTTAAACTTTAAACCGTTGGCTCCCGCCATTGGGCGTACGCATAAACGACGGAGTTATTAGTTCTTTCCTTTTTCTGGATTTTAGGGTTGAAATGGTGAAATTCCACTCCTGTCCAATCTCCAACCCTCCAAGTCACTATCTAAATTCTATTGATAAATTTTTTTGGTATAGTTGTTCCTTTGTTAGTTGTATACCAAATCATTCTAATCAGGCAGCACATATACTTCTACAAGGGTGTTTTTGTTACTTTCAAATTAGAGTAGGGCATATTTTACTATGACTATTCATTGTATTATCTTTGGTCCGATCTATGTACATGTTCTTTTTTGTAAGGGGCTTGTAACTCAAGTGCTTGAGATTCTGCGTTCGAATCTCTCCTCCCTCAATATCGCTTGGGTTAAGAAAAAAAAAACCCAAAAGCACGAAGAGAACTGAGCAAAATTGTGTTTTATTTAAGGCTATACTTGGACTTTATATGCATTAGTGTATTACTTTTCACAATAACATTGGTAACATGTAATAAAAAGTTTTATTTTACGATAATGTTCATCTTGCCACACTTTCAATGCTAAATAGAAACTTGATTACAATGAACATATATGACCAAGAGATATGTTTTTCTTATTTGATCAGTGGGTGGACAAATTCAAACTTAAGATATCTCCTAATTAGGAAATGATGTAACACTCTACTAAGAATATTTTCACACAAAAACATATGACTTTTTGACATTAATCATAATTGTAAGTTGTAAACTTTATACCTAACCAACATGCACACAACACAACTTTTTTTTTTCTTTCAAAGAAATGAACATGTCATTACCATAAAAGAGAAGAGTTACATAAAAGCCCAATAAAAAATTCAGAAAAACAAAAGCAAGACTCAACCGAACAAAATGAAAGCCCAATCCAAAACACAACACAATACAAACTATGTGACTACTTTCCTCTTCCCTCCCTATTTCGTCTACACAGTTTGTAATTTGCGTAAATGACCTAATACCAAAACGCACCGTTTAGTTTCTGTCAAGAAATGCTTCAGCAAAATAGACTGGCGGTACGAGAATGTTGAGCTGAGCTGAGCTGAGTTGAGTTGCAGAGGTAGACAACATGCGGAGGTTATGTCAGCAAACCATGTCTCTCTGCACCAAACACCATCTCTCACTTTCCTCCAAACCAAACAGCCCCTTCAACCTCTTTCACACAAACCACAAACCCACCAAGCAAACAAACAACCCGCTTGTCTTCAGCGAAAGAAGATCCGGGTTCGGGTTGGTCCGCCTCGAAACCGACCCAGAAGCATCCCCGGACGACCAGAACCATTGCGAGTTCGCCGCCGACGTGGAGAAGATTTACAGAATATTAAGGAAATTCCACTCGAGGGTCCCTAAACTCGAGCTGGCTCTGGAACAATCCGGCGTCGTTTTGAGGTCGGGCTTGGCCGAGCGAGTGCTTAACCGGTGCGGGGATGCTGGGAATTTAGGGTACAGGTTCTTCGTGTGGGCTTCGCAGCAGCCTAATTACAGACCCAGTTACGAAGTGTACAAAGCCATGATCAAAAGCTTGAGCAAAATGCGTCAATTCGCTGCCGTTTGGGCTCTGCTTGAAGAAATGAGGAAAGAGAACCCACATCTGATTACCCAAGAAGTTTTTGTCGTTTTGATGCGACGGTTTGCGTCCGCGAGAATGGTGAAGAAGGCAGTTGAGGTGCTCGACGAAATGCCTAAGTACGGGTGTGAACCCGATGAGTATGTGTTTGGTTGTTTGTTGGATGCTTTGTGTAAAAATGGTAGTGTTAAAGAAGCAGCTTCGCTGTTTGAGGATATGCGTGTGAGGTTTACACCGAGTGTTAAGCATTTTACGTCTTTGTTGTATGGTTGGTGTAGAGAAGGGAAGCTTATGGAGGCGAAATTTGTGTTGGTGCAGATGAAGGAAGCTGGGTTAGAGCCTGACATTGTGGTTTTTAACAATTTGTTAAGTGGGTATGCTCAAGCTGGGAAGATGGTTGATGCGTATGAGCTTTTAAAGGAGATGAGAAGGAAGGGTTGTGAGCCCAATGCTGCTTCATATACTACTTTGATTCAGGCACTTTGCGGTCGAGAAAAGATGGAGGAGGCAATAAGGGTGTTTGTTGAGATGCAGAGGTGTGGTTGTGAGGCTGATGTTGTGACTTACACTACTTTGATTAGTGGGTTTTGTAAGTGGGGGAAGATTGAGAGGAGTTATGAGATTTTGGATGGTATGATACAGAAAGGTTTTATGCCGAATCAGATGACTTACATGAACATTATGCTGGCTCATGAGAAGAAGGAAGAGCTGGAGGAATGTGTGGAATTAATGGAGGAGATGAGAAAGATTGGTTGCATTCCTGATCTTGGTATTTACAACACCTTGATTCGATTGGCGTGCAAATTGGGGGAGGTGAAGGAAGGTGTTCGACTTTGGAATGAAATGGAAGTTGCCGGGTTTTCTCCAGGGCTTGATACCTTTGTCATTATGATTCATGGGTTTCTTGGGCAAGGTTTTTTGATTGATGCTTGTGATTATTTTAAAGAAATGGTTGGGAGAGGTCTTCTATCTGGCCCACAATATGGTAGCTTGAAGGAGTTGATGAATGCTTTGTTGAGAGATGAGAAGCTAGAAGTGGCTAAAGATGTTTGGAGTTGCATTGTGACTAAAGGATGTGAGCTCAATGTCTCTGCATGGACAATTTGGATTCATGCACTGTTTTCAAAGGGGCATGTAAAGGAGGCTTGTTCATACTGCTTGGACATGATGGAGGCAGATGTGATGCCACAGCCGGATACCTTTGCGAAGCTCATGCGCGGTTTAAGGAAACTTTATAACAGACAGATTGCAGCTGAGATCACCGAGAAGGTGAGGAAGATGGCTGCAGATAGGCAGATCACTTTCAAGATGTATAAACGACGAGGTGAGAGGGACTTGAAGGAAAAAGACAAGGAGAAAAAAGATGGTAGGAAACGGAGGGCTCGCAGAAGGCGTTGGCCTAGTAAAGCTAAAGCTTTATAGTTTGAATGAGAAAACTAAAGGTTGTGTATCCAAGTCACAGAGATGGATCTGGTATGCACTTCTCGCAACAGGGGCATCATTTGACCTGTTTTATCCTAAGCAATATTGCAGCCTCTCTTCATCTCTTTCTTGATCTCGCAGTCACGAAATTATTGTGAATGACTCTCTTTCCTCTCCTCCCTCAAAAAACAAAATAAAATCCCAACAAAAAAGAATAACAAAAATTCCAACGTATACAATTAAAAAGGATTTAGAATACTTTATTAATTTTTATTGTTTTGCTGTAAACGAAGATGTCACAATTACAGCAACATATCATTGAACATTATCCAAATAAAATTTGAGAGGTCTTTTGCGGAAGTATATCAAATCCAAAGGATCAGGACCAGCATACTTATCACGTACTCCAACATCATAATTTGCACTGGGCAATGACCCATCTTTGACCTTAATGACAAGGACAATGTAAACGCCTGTTACCTCGTAGCGTGTCTTGCCCTTGACCACGCTTTCAAACACCAAATTCTTCTTCTCATGCTTGTTATACGAAGAGACAGCGAACTCCGCGGTATTTATCCAATATGGTTCGCTGGTGTTCTGTACGGGATCCCAAGTCTCAAGAACTTCATCTGGGGCAGCAGCAGTCGCAAGAGGAACGACCAGAACAAGGACTGCAATAACCCATTGAAGACGCATCTTACGTGACTGAGTTATTGATTTGGTTGAATTTTTTAGTTTGAGGGTAGAGATTGATGTTGCTAGGTAAGGTATATATAGCGGTTGGTTTTTTTATCTTTTATTTTTTTATTTTTTATATCATCAAGAATTCTGAAGGAATAAAATAATAATGTAGGATAAGGAGTGTCCAAAAATAGGGAAATCTTTTGGAACGTGAGATTTCAAACCTAGAAATGTAATTCATTTTTATGGTTCAATTCTTGGGTATTATACTAAAAATGCATCCAAGTTTGTCCTTGTTTGGAAAGAAGGCCATATGCATATTTTAAGCGGTTGGTTTTTTTTATCTTTTATTTTTTATTTTTTTTATATGGGTTGCTATTTTTTGTTGTTGGAATAGATGCTTTATTAAAACACCATAAGATTATACAACGGAGAGGATCAAGACATCCAAAACCCAACGTAAAAGCCAAGAAGGAACAACAGGATTTAACAAAGATTCACTCATGAAACAATCACGATGAAACAAAAAGAAAAAAGAACACTACTGCCCAAAAACAAAAAAAATATATCCTCCCAAATTGAGGAAAAATCTAGTCAAAGAAAAAAGGTATCACAATAAAGCGTGCTCATCAACAACAACAAACAAACAATATATGGGTTGCTATTGCTAAGGGCTTTTTTCATCAAGAATTCTAATTAAGGAATAAAATAATAATGTAGGATAAGGAATGTCCAAAAAAAGGGAAATCATTTTGTATTCTTTCCTTTTGGCCCACTAAGATTAACTCCAAATCTGTGTTTTGGGGAGAGAAAAAAATCTCATGGTGCCGTGGATGCCCAAGATTCTCTCTCAAATGCGGGTAAATGCAAAGGCTTGAGATCCGTAATATATGAGATTTGAATGAATAAATACATTGAATCATTTAAAATATGCATATGGATGGCTTTCTTTCCAAACACGGACAAATTTGGATGCATTTTTAGTATAATATCCAAGAATTGAACCATAAAAATGAACTACATTTCTAGGTTTGAAATCTCACGTTCCAAAAGGAGAGTTCAACTTGGTTACCTCGAATTTTAAGCATGAGGATAGTGCCCTTTTAACAAAGAGGGAAGTTGGTAGGATCATCCACATTTGGGCCCTAAGGCCATCTCCAACAGTGGAGGGCTAAATATAGCCTACCCATAAAATTTAGTCCGTCATTTATAGTTTTTTCTTTTGGGTGAAAAAAGGGAGGTTAACACCCTAAAAGCAAACTAAATAGACTGAGAACAAATCAAACGGGTTCGAGACACCCCTAACACATCATCAGCTAACAAGGAAGCTACCCAACTAGGAGCAACGTCATAAATACAGAAGCCCATATCTCAATTGAAGCTCCCATTAGCCAAGCAATCTGCCATCATTTATAGTTTTTTAAGGAATAGTGATAGACTATTTTTACCGTTTCCAATGCATGGCTAAATCATAGGCCCCTCAATATTTTAATAATTTTTAGTGTATTCTTTAAATATATTGGATAATTGAATTAAAGTACTATTTTAGACCTAATTTAAAATTTATTTTAGAAGAGAAAAATATTTTTGGATAGGATATGAATAATTTAAAAACAACAATGCCCACCCAAGAAACTAAAACATTAATTAAAAAACAACAACACATTAATTTAAGAATTTTTAGCCGTTTTACCCCTGAACTATTACCCTTTTTGAACTTACCCCCTTCAATTATTTCATCTGCTGATTTAGTCCTTAAACTCATTAAAAATAGCCAATATAGCAGTTGCCGTTAGTTTTTTGAAAATTTCATCCATATTTCCATCTAAATAAGCATGTGACGGGTTGGAAAGCATGTGCCCGTCACATCTTGCCACACCTTTTTTTTTTGCTAGATAGATACTTCCACCATCGTATAAAATCTTGAACCGAGAAAAAAATCAATAACATATCTAAGGAAAACATGATTTTTAACTATCTACTTGCACATAAAAGCGAACAAATAAAACAAAAGAACAACCCTGACAAATAACAATTGAGTGATTTGCAACAAATTCTGCCATATACAATGTAGAACCACATTTAGAGAACATTAGCAATGTTAGAGAGTGAGTTTTGGGAGAATGATTTGATTGAGAACATTAGCAATGTTAGCAATGTTAGATCTGGTGGTATGAGAATGTTGAGCTGCGTTGAGTTGCAGAGGCAAATAACACCATCTCTCACTTTCCCTCCAACCAAACATCCTCTTCAACCTCTTTCACACAAACCACAAACCCACACCAAGCAAACAAACAACACATCCTAGTACACAAAAACCTCATATGTTATCGAAGCTTATTCAATTTTTCAATCAAGACCACATAACATTACAAAGATGTATACTTAGTCCATTGACAAAGACATTTTGCACCATCCTTCTTTGTTGCCTTAACGACCGGTTATTGATGGAAGACCCAAAAAAGGAACTAATTATTATTGATATCAAGGGCTTAATTGGGTTGTTTTCCCAACCATCCTTCTTGGTCTATGAAAGAAGCTGGATTTGTTAAATATGCCACTTCCTGATCTGATAACTTCTTCTCCCACGGGACACGAAGGGACATATCTGCTCCAGGACCTTTGCAGTTCACCTCTGAGAATGTGATGAAATTCCTGTTCGATAATGTCAAGAAAAAAACAAGAGAATTAAAGTTTAATATCTGGCATAATTTTAATATTCTCTTCACATAGACAAAGATATATAAAATAAAAAAGGAAAAAGAGAACTTACAGTGATCTCTTATCCCATGCGGACCAACCCTCTGGGGTTATAATATTTTCCATATATGTGGAGGCAAACAATACTCTTGAATAATTTCTGTATGGTCTTCCTAAAAATATAGGGCCTGTTCCATTTACATAGCAATCTTTGAATACATAACCACTAGTTTCCTTTAGGCCCTTACGGCCCTGCGCTGTGATAAAACCAGGTACACCTATTTTGTCTGTCACTGATCTTAACTGGCATTTCTGCAAGGAAATATTTCAACATATTATGTTTTATAAGTCCTATCTAAAATAGTGAAATTCAATAAGACTCGAATGAATTTAGTCCCAATTATGTCCCGTCACGGGGACCAAATAGGGTACGAGAGAAAATAAAGAAATTTACCTCATAAATTGATTGGCCATTGCCCCAAATGAAGTCTATAGCCCCTTCAATAAAGCAGTCATAATAATAATGACGACCAGCGTCATCACTCAATGTGTCTTGCAAACTAATGAAAGCACAATGATAAAAACTTGCTTTATCTCCAGAAATTGAAGCTGCAGGTGCCCAAGTAGTTTTCCTTCCATTTGGACCCGGTGTGATAAGACGGTCATATGAATTCTGTAACCACCAAAATTAAGACTTTAAACGATAAATAAATGATAGTAGCTTCAAAACAAACAAACAAAAACTGTCTACATGAATTTTAACCTTGAATATTATATTCCGTGCCACAAAATTATCTGCAAACAACTTGAATGTAGGACTGTCAATAACACTGCCAAAATCTCCATATTCGATTGCGGTAGCATGTCTAGGGTCGCCTTCCAGAACAATATATGGTTTGTTTCGAGGAATCACAACTTTTTCCCTAATGAAAATGTCATATATTTAGAGTTTCGATTTTTATTTTATAGATTAGAAAAAAATAATTTGAACTTGAAGATGTTTGTGCTACTTACATATAGAGACCATGGTTAATAAGGATACGAGTCCACAAAGAGTTATTTGACGGTATAGAATCAATGGCTTCTTGCACTGTGGTAAAATTTCCTCGACCACTCTGATCGACCATGATGATGTTTGAAACATAGTCTTCAAAATCATATTTCATTTCATTATAGGGTGCACCCGAAATTGTACCGAAGAAAAAGAAGAGGAAAAATATGGTTGGTATAAGAGAATCCATACCCCAATACTGCAAGATGAGCTAGCTTAGCAAATTTAGAACAATGAGAACCTAATTTGGCTTAGGAAGATGGAAATTCTTCATCTCATATAGTCAGATAAAAAGTGTCTGAATGCTGTGCACAAAATCCTTTTGACTGACAATTCAGATTAATTAAGCACAGTGAATCTACTCTAAGTCCCCGACTGTAGAAAAAATATATATGTTCACACGAAAAAATTGGCAACCACTTAATAGGGAGTTATTATTAGCCCTTCAAATTAGCCAATAACAATTACCTTTTAAGATTTCTCTTATTTTTATGTGGATATACATTAATGTGGCATCTTACATGATAATAAATTAGTCGCTTCTGCCAATAGGTCTAGCCTAAGAGAAAAGAGCCTTGACTTGTAGATTAGTGGTCTTATGTTTGAACCTTCATGGCACCAGTAGTGTGAGAAAGTCCCTCCTTCTTGTAGTTTATTTATACTATCGCTTAAATTTTAAAAAAATAAAAATAAAAATCAGTAGCTTCTAATCATGCCATTTCTTGCCACATAAATTTATATTCTTACTTGGATGGTTTGCGGTACGTAACACTTTAGTCTCTATCTTTCAAAAATTGCAAAAAAAAACTTTGAACTTACAATTGTGATACAACTGGCCCCTTTCTCCCGCCAAACTATCATGTGTTAACCAACATTTTTTTTACGGAACACTTAAGTTGGCATATTTTTTGCTTACATGGGTACGCGAGATCAATTCCACGTGTGTAATTTTTTATTTGTTGTCTATTTGTAAAAATAAAATAAAATAAAATAAAATTGACGGTTAAACTGGGAAGGAACCAATGTAAGAATCCATAAGTTTAAGGTTGTTTTTGTTAATTTTTAAAAGAAATGAACTAAATTGTCACTGACCCCAATCTACAGGCTTGCATAGGTAATTGATACAGTAATTAATTATTTATTTTAAAAAAAAAAGGGGCAAGTTGCACTAAAGTTTAGTAAAAAAAAAAAAAAAAGGGTTATTGATTTCAATGGTCCCCCAACTATTGCTCCAGTATCATTTTAGTCCATTAACAAAAATTTTCATTTCAATGGTCCTTTAACTCTTAATTTGGTATCAAAATCATCCTACAGTCAAAGTCTATCAACTATTTCGTGAAAACCGTCTTTTCAGGGCATTCCAACCTTTCCCTCTTTCTCTCTCT
Source organism: Prunus campanulata (assembly GCA_034190965.1). Taxonomy (NCBI): domain Eukaryota; kingdom Viridiplantae; phylum Streptophyta; class Magnoliopsida; order Rosales; family Rosaceae; genus Prunus; species Prunus campanulata. Next base: position 9,838,472 of record CM067213.1, read on the forward strand.
TTGACGATTCGATAGCCACCAACCCCAACCTATCGCAGCCCCTAGCATCCTTTCTCTCTGTCTCCTCCCTCTCTCTCTATCTGTTGAATCAAATTGTGAAAGGAATGAAGAACACTACCAGAAACTGCTCTCTAAACCCTCACAAGTTCAATATGTTTATAGGTTTCCAAGAGATTCTAAGCTTTTTTGTTTTGGAATATTTTTGAACCATCTGGACATTAAACATGTCTTCTCTCAAGTGGGAGTGGGACAGTTGAAATCTAGTTAGCATGTACAATCCATCTGTCTAAGATTGTTGGCTTTGTTTTTGAGGGTACTACCCTAAAAAGAGAAGAAGACAACGACTAATATGGAATTCGTTAGGTTTTGAGGGTACTGCCCTAAAAAGAAGATTTCGCCCTTGAATTTAATGGCAAAATTGACAGACTTTGACAGTATGACTAATTTGATACCAAATGAAGAGTAGAAGTACCATTGAAATGAACAATTTAGTTGGTGGACCAAAAAGATACTGGAGCAATAATTGGGGGACCATTGAAATCAATAATCTTAAAAAAAAAAAAAGGGGTTAATTACACTTTAGTACCCTGTGGTTACACCCTTAAGACATGTTAATCTCTATTTTCTCAATTTTTACAATAACATACCCAAACTTTTAAATTTGTTACAATGCGGTTCCGCTGTTAGGATTTCCGTCATATCTCTCCATTAGTTGCCTAAGTGACACTATATGTCCCACATTTTTCAATTTTTGTTAATTTTAAATTGATTAAAATATGAATAAAATATTTATAAAAAAACCAAAAATAAATTTAAAAATAAATCTCTCTCTCTCTCTCTTCTCCCTGCATTCCCCCATGACCACCACCCTCCAACCACCACGAACCCAGAACCCATCCACGCCCTGCGATTTTCTTCTTCCTGCATCAAACCAACATAAAATTAAGAGATATTTTACTCAAAATTGAGGATAAAAACACAACAAGAAATGAAGCCCCTTGAAGAATGAACAAACTAAAAACTATAAATGAGTAAGTTTAGGCAAAACATTGAGAAATCAAATCAAAGCTGGCACAGCAAAGAAATATAGATATGCTCACTGGACCACAACATATGCCCTGTAACCATAAAGAACATGAATTACAAAGAAACCAAAGCACCCAAGAAACTCAAACATAGCAAATTATATCCTAAAGCATCCAAAACGCAAAATCAATTGAAAATCAATGAACCATTTGTCAATATCCAACAGATTAAGCCATCAGACATGAGAGAAATTGTTTACACAATTCAAATTCAAAAAAATCCAGAACTTACAGAACTTAAACTTGGGGTATCAGGAAAGCTTCATCAAATTAATTCAATCAAAACAAAATGTTCGGTCAGTGGCTTAGGGTTTTCATTTTAACTACATTTGGCTCATAAAGTCGCGGCGCCCAATGATCTTCAACTAGGCATTGTCTGAACCGAGTCGCGGGTCTTGATCGCTTTGAGCCAGTCAAGGCGGTTTCGAAGCTTAGAGATATCAGGAAAGAAGTCCTTTTCGATTATCTTTTCGATCGCGGTGACAAAGGTGTCTTCGTCGAGGACTGTGGGATGGCCTCTAGGGTTTCTGGAAGTGATTTGGGCGGAACTTCTTGGCGTTTGGACGGAACTATCAGAAATTGCAGATGGTGAAGGGGATGAGAGTTGGCGAGGAGAGTGACCCGGGGTGAGAAGCATTCTTCTTGAGAATTGGGGTTACGATTTGTGATAGAATTAGATGGTGAGATTGAAATTGAGGGTTTTAGCAAGAATTAAAGGACGAATTTTCCTTTTAGTTTTAGGTTTTGAGCTTTCCTCTCCGTGGGTTCTGGGTTCGTGGTGTTGGAGGGTGGTGGTCATGGGGAATGCAGGGAGAAGAGAGAGAGAGAAAGACAGATAAAGATTTATTTATTGTAAGACCCGTATCTTGGGGAAACAAGAACGGTGAGCAATCCCACATTGCTCGGGTAGGGAAAAGTGAAATGCTTTATATGTATGGGCACTTCTCTTCCTAGTAAGAGACCTTTTGGGCAAGATAGCATTAGCTTGAGCCCAAGAACAAAACCATAAGGGGGGGAGGCCCAAAGCGGACAATATCCAGACTAGGGGAGTTGGGTCGTGACATTTTTTTATTGGTTTTTATAATAAATATATTATTCATTTTTTAATCAATTTAAAATTAACAAAAATTGAAAAATGTGGGACCCACAGTTCTATGTAGGTAACTAAGGGAGAGATATGACGGAAACTCTAACGGCAAAACCACATTGCAACAAATTTAAAAATTCGGGTATGCTATTGAAAAAATTTAGAAAATAGGAATTAACATGTTTTAAGGGTGTAACCACATGGTACTAAAGTGTAATTAACCCAAAAAAAAATCTACCACTATGTAGTCAGGAAGGTTATAATAGCAAAAACCATTAGAATTTTTATTTTATACATTGGAAGAACCCGTTTTGCTATTAATAGAATATGACACAGTGACACGGGAAGAGAATAACTGAAAGAAAGGAAATCAATTAGTTATTCTTCAAAGTTTCATTGGGCCTAGCCGGCACGACTCCAAATTTGTGAGTTCGGGCTGGGCCTTAACCCTAACCCTATCTTTCCTCTTTCTGCTGCAACCTCTCTTCATATATTTCTTCCTTCTGTCTATATCTCGCAGTCACGAAATTATTGTCAATGACTCTCTCTTTCCTCTCCTCCCTCAAAAACAAAATAAAATCCCAACAAAAAAGAAGAACAAAAATTCAAACATATACAATTAAAAAGGATTTAGAATACTTTATTAATTTTTATTGTTTTGTTGTAAACGAAGATGTCACAATTACAGCAACATATCATTGAACATTATCCAAATAAAATTTGAGATCACCAAAATTTAGGTCTTTTGCGGAAGTATATCAAATCCAAGGGATTAGGACCAGCATACTTATCACGTACTCCAACATCATAATTTGCACCGGGCAATGACCCATCTTTGACCTTAATGACAAGGACAATATAGAGGCCTGTTACCTCGTAGCGTGTCTTGCCTTTGACCACGCTTTCAAACACCAAATTCTTCTTCTCATGCTTGTTATACGAAGAGACAGCGAACTCTGCGGTATTTATCCAATATGGTTCGCTGGTGTTCTGTACGGGATCCCAAGTCTCAAGAACTTCATCTGGTGCAGCAGCAGTCACAAGAGGAACGACCATAATAAGGACTGCAATAACCCATTGAAGACGCATCGTACGTGATTGAGTTATTGATTTGGTTGAATTTTTTTGTTTGAGGGTAGAGATTGATGTTGCTAGGTAAGGTATATATTGCGGTTGATTTTTTTTTTATCTTTAATTTTTTATTTTTTATATCATCAAGAATTCTGAAGGAATAAAATAATAACGTAGGATAAGGAGTGTCCAAAAAAAGGGAAATCTTTTGGAACGTGAGATTTCAAACCTAGAAATGTAATTCATTTTTATGGTTCAATTCTTTGGTATTATACTAAAAATGCATCCAAGTTTGTCCTTGTTTAGAAAGAAGGCCATATGCATATTTTTAATGATTCAATGTATGCATTCATTCAAACCTCATATGTTACGGATCTCGAGTCTTTGCATTTAATTGAATCTGATAGAGAATCTTGGACATCCACGTTCTCATGAGATTTTTGCTCTCCCCAAAACACACATTTGGAGTTAATCTTGGTGGGCCAAACTCTCCCAAATGCATCCAAGTTTGTCCTTGTTTGGAAAGAAAGCCATCCATATGCATATTTTAAATGATTCAATGTATGTATTCATTCAAATATCATATGTGCATTTACCCGTATTTAAGAGAGAATCTTGGACATTCACGTCACCATGAGATTTTTTCTCTCTCCAAAACATGGGTTTGGAGTTAATTTTGGCGGGCCAAACTCTCTTCTCACCCCCCCCCCCCCCCCAACCCCTAAAAGTGCAAGTTCGATTTGATAACTAAATTCAATGAAGACATAGGAAGAAACTTTGAGAAGAAGCTTGCAATTTCTTGTATTAATTTTCTCTCTTTTTCAATCTGCTTTACAATGAACAGTATCTAATATTTATAGGACATAAGCACTTAGCTTCTCAGCTATGACTTAACAAACACGTGAACCCACGTGAACTTCTAACTAACTACACAATTCAACATGCCATGTCAGCATTATATACATGTCTTTTGCCAATCATCCCCCCTCAATCGCAGTGGTGGCTGGACCAACACTAAGATTGTGATAGTGTTTCAAAAACAATGGACTATGCAGGCCCTTTGTGAAAATGTCAGCAACTTGGTCTTCAGTATTGACATATCCAACCACCAAATCATGACGCTGAACCCGTTCTCTGATAAAGTGAAAATCAAGTTCTAAATGCTTTATGCGAGAGTGCAAAACTAGATTACAACTTAAGGCCAATGCTGATAAATTGTCACTATAAAAGACTGGAGCTTCTTGAACAACAATATGTAAGTCTTGAAGAACATACCTGATCCAAGAGATATCAGCAGCACAGTTGGCAAGAGCTCGATACTCTGCCTCTGTAGAACTACGAGAGACAGAAGATTGCTTATGAGAGGACCAAGAGATAAGATTTTGCCCAAGAAATACAATGTACCATGTAGTAGAGCGACGAGTATTGGGATTCCCAGCCCAATCCGCATCACTATAACCAACCAAAACAGAAGAACCAGAAGAACCAGATGTAAATGTCAAACCATAAGATAAAGTGCCTTGCACATATCTCAATATACGCTTAACTAAAGTCATACGAATATCAGTAGGAGCAGTCATAAACTGGCATACAGTGTTCACAGCATATGCCAGATCTGGCCATGTGAATGTGAGGTATTGAAGAGCTCCAACCAAGCTGCGAAACATTGTAGGATTAGTAAGTAATGTACCATCAGTTTTCAGAACATGACAATGAGGCTTACAAGGTGTAATTGATGGTTTACAAGTTTCCATGCCAGCTCTCTTAAGTAAATCACGAGCATATTTAGCTTGGTTGACAAACAAATCACCATTGGACTGATAAGAAACCTCCAAGCCCAAGAAATAAATAAGCTGGCCAATATCTTTCATATCAAACACTTGTCCCAAATCATCAATCACAAATTGCACAAGGTTAGAACTTGAACCAGTGATAATAATGTCATCCACATACAGCAAAAGAATAACCACATTACTACCATCATGCTTCACAAAGAGACTAGGATCGGAGTGTGAAGACACAAAGCCCAAAGCTGGAAGATATCCAGTGAATTTGGCATTCTAGGCACGTGGTGCCTGTTTAAGACCATAAAGAGATTTTCGAAGCCGACATACTTAATCTGGATAATGATCATCAATGAATCCCAAAGGCTGTTTCATGTACACTTCCTCCTGTAGATCACCATGAAGAAAGGTGTTTTTAACGTCCAATTGACGCAAACACCATCTATGAGTTGCAGCTAAACTTAAAATCAATCGAACTGTGGTATGACGAACTACAGGACTAAAGGTTTCGTCAAAATCTATACCTTGTTCTTGACTAAAACCTTGTGCAACTAAACGAGCTTTATATCGAGCAATACGTCCATCAGCATGTCTTTTAATTTTGTAAATCCAACGACAACCAACAATATTCTTATCAGAGGGTGGAGGAACTAAATCCCATGTACCTTGAGTTTGTAATGCTTGAATTTCCTCTGTCATAGCCTGCTGCTACTCATACTTTGTACTAGCTTCTCGAAAAGTATGAGGCTCATCATGAGCAGTAATTGTAGATAAACAAGTAGAAAAACATTGAAAATCACCAAAATCTTTCTTCTTGCTGATACCACTTTTAAGACGAGTTTGCATAGAATGACCATGCTGTGGAATGGAAACATGAGAAGAAGAACTAGAGGCATCTGTGACAGAGAGAGGAAGCAAAACCTATAATTGCGCAGGATCCAAAATAGGTTGCATAGTCTGAGCAGAACCTAAGACCTCTTGAGCCATGGATGTAGATACTGAAGAAGATGAATTCTCATTTGAACATGGGAAAGGAGAGTGATCAGACTCCATGGTAGGAACATATCGATGAGGTAATGAAACTGTTATAGCTGAAGGAGATAATTGTGTCATGATAGAAGAAGATTGGGCTGAGGATACTGAACAATTCTTCATTGGAAACTGAGTTTCATCATGAATTACATGTCTTGAAATAACCACTTTATGATTGTTAGGATGAAAACAAATAACACCCTTATAACCAAGAGAATATCCAAGGAACACATGCTTTGCTGATCGTGGCTCCAACTTGTGAGAATTATAGGGTCGAAGAAGTGGATTTACTGCAGATCCAAAAACCTTTAATGATTGAAGCTAAGGATTATGACCAAACAATTTGAAGTATGGAGATGTCATTTAAAGAAGCTGACAAGGCATACGATTTATGAGAAAGGCAACATGAGCTGCAGCATAGTACCAAAACTTTGTCATTCAAGGCACCAGTAGCAAGTAATGTAATCGTGCTTTCAATAATATGCCTATTCTTCCTCTCAGTAACCCCATTTTGCTGAGGGGTATAAGGACGTGAAATCTGATGGAGAATGCCCTTAGAAGCCAAGAAATCTTTAAATGCTTTACTATTATACTCCCCACCACCAGCAGATTGAAAATATTGCACATAAGCTTGAAAGTGCTTAGTAATATACGCATGAAACTTCACAAATGTGGGAAAAACCTCAGATTTATTGATTAATGTAAAAATTCATAGGAATCGAGTACAATCATCTATTATTGACACACAATATCTATATCCACCAAAGGCTACAGAGGAGGAAGGACCCTATACATCAGAGTGTAATCGCTGAAAAGGTAATGAAGAGCGAGACTGTGAAGTAGCAAAAGGAAGGCGGTGCATTTTACCACTCAAACCAAAACTACATAAACTCTGAGAGGAATCTGAAACACTAGAAATTTGAGACTGTTTCAACATCTGAGTAAGAACTTCATTGGACACATGACCAAATCTCTGATGCCAAAGAACTGAAGATACTGGTTTCCCAAGTAAAGCTATTGGAGTAGAAATTGGTTTCCCAAGTAAAGCTGTTGGAGTAGAGGCAATCCCATCAGCCACAATTGGTGAAGACTTGGTACTGGACCTTATTGACAAAGCACCAAGAGCTTGAAGAATTGGATACAAACCCTTGTTACTGCGACCCTTGTACAGCAGAGCCTTCGTTGCTTTGTCCTGCACATAGATATATGAGTCATCAAAAATCACCCAGTATTGATTATCCTTACACAATTGGTAAATGGATAACAAGCTGCCAGCCAACTGAGGCACGTGATAAACTTGATTGAGGCGAAGAGAACCAGAAATACTAGGAATGGAAGCATTGCCAACATGAGCAATGCACAGACCTTAGCCATTTCCAACAGTTATTTTCTCATCAACGGTATAAGGAGCAACTTGAGCCAACCGAGTCACATTATTGGTCATATGATGAGATGCACCACTGTCGGCGATCCAAAACTCATCAGCAGAAAATGAAGGAGAGGTTTGAGCTATCATTGCATGGAGCTGAGCAGGAGGTTCAGTGCCTTGATAGGCAAAGTTAGCTCTATGGTAGCAGTCCAGGCTGTGTGACCTTTCTTCCCACAAATCTGGCATTCCACAACAGGATTAGTCACAGAAGAATTTTCAGGAACTCGATAGAAGCAGTTTGGAGCATTACGTCCTCGTTTGTTGCAAATTTGGCACTCAGGAATTACTTGAGACTTTTGAACAGAGGAACCAAAAGAAGGACGTGACTGAAAATTCCCCCTTGGATTTGAATACTGTGGTGATGAATTGTAATTGCCTCTGCCTCTGACAGACCCTGAAGAAAATCCTTGAGAGGGTTGTGGATACCGGGAATAAGAATTCGATCGAAAACCAGAATTCCCCAACTGTCTCACTCTAGTAAAACCATAAGAAGATGTAGGATGTGCATGAATAATACCAACAGTCGATGCTGAGAGAGAAGAAGACTGTGAGCTAGAGCCTTGAGTGGAAGAAACAGAACTCATGAGACCAGACATTTGATGAGACAATGCCATCACCCGTGACTCTATTGTGCGCTCAGCAGAAAGCAATTGTGCTAGGAATTCCTTCGTAGTGATGGGAGTCTCACGAGCAAAGATAACAGTCCTAATTATATCAAACTCAGCAGGAAGACCATTAAGAGCCGCAATAATAATATCATCGTCAGTTAGCTTGGCACCAGCAGCCGTCAATTGATCTCGAAGATGTTTAAGTCTGAGTAAGAAACGTTCAATAGAATCTGCACCCTTACTAATTGTGTGAAGCTCAGTTTTTAACTGTGTGACATGAGACCTTGATATAGATGCATAACGGTCTGTGAGATTAAGCCATGCGTCTCTAGCTATCTTACAACCAACAACATATTCAATCGCATCATCTGAAAGAGTTGCAATCAACAAACTCAATAGAGCTTTGTCAATTTGTATCCACTGCTTGTATGCTTCAGTAAGGTCACCAGTAACATCCTCACTGTCTGTGACAACATACTTAGGTGGACAACTACTAGAGTCATCAAAGTGACCATAGAGATCGTAACCTTGTAGCACTGATTGGAACTGAAAGTGCCACTTAACAAAGTTATCCTCAGACAAACGAATGGTAAGAATTCCTAGAAGTCCTTCAATTTTAGGCATCACAAACGTCATTGTTGCAAAATAACAAAATTGATGCAGGCTTTGTGCCTAAACAATTTCCAGAGAAAAACAAGAAACAACTTGTCTAAACTAAGCACAGAACAACAAAGAACACAATCACCAATCAATAATCGTTGATCTCAAACAAAACCTAGGAGGCTTCGTGCCAAAAAAAAAAAATTGAAATCAAATGCAAGAACAGAGATGCTTTGTGCTTCAATTGTAAAACAAGATCTCAGAGGCTTCGTGCCTAAATCACTTGCAAGAACAGAGATGCTTCATGCTTCAATTGTAAATTAAGAACTTAGAGGCTTCGTGCCTAAATCGCAAATTGCACAATTCCGAACAAGGATAGAATCATACCAGATCGTTGAATTAGTGTAAGAAAAGATAAATTCCACTCGAGACGATGAGAGAGCAGAATACCTCCATAATCGCACAGAAAAAGTTGAGAAGAATAATCGCAATTTTCATCCACAGCGAGTACAGAACAAGCGCCATCAAGAAGTGTAGAGATAAGAAAAATTCTGAGGAACAGAGATCACGCGGAAGCTATTGGATCAAGAGCCGAAGCTTTGATACCATGATAACAAAGTTCAATGAAGACATAGGAAGAAACTTTGAGAAGAAGCTTGCAATTTCTTGTATTAATTTTCTCTCTTTTTCAATCTGCTTTACAATGAACAGTATCTAATATTTATAGGACAGAAGCACTTAGCTTCTCAATTACGACTTAACAAACATGTGAACCCACGTGAACTTCTAACTAACTACACAATTCAACATGCCATGTCAGCATTATATACATGTCTTTTGCCAATCATCCCCCCTCATTCTACGTATGAGACAATCTTGAGACAACCCAATATATTATTTCCTCTCCCCTCCCTAGCGAATGGCAAAAAAGAGAGAGTTAATCTTGGTGTTTATAAATAAATTAATCTTTCAACCAAAAAGAAAAGAAATTAACCTTGGTATTTATAACATGGGTCATTGACATTGTCCAATGAATACATTTGAGAAAACATGAATTTTCCGGTTCTTTTTTAGCTGCTAAACGAACCCAAAAATTAACTGAGTACACCATACTACCAAACTATTTATTGAGTTACTAATTTACCCTAATAAAAAAGCACCAGAAAGAATATATTGAATTGTGAAACAAATGTAATTTTAATAAGTACACCATACTCACCATATTCAACCCAAACCCACCATCACCGCCCTACCCCCCTCCTCTCTCTCTCTCTCTCTCTCTCTCTCTCTCTCTCTCTCATCCAAATTCTCTTTATGTGCTCTAAAAGGGTTGCTATGAGTCGGAATCTTCCATGTGTATGTTGCTTTCGTCCATTAGAGTTGGTTTTCCCAGAAAACGCATTCAACCCACCCAAAACAATAATCATTTTATGTTCATCTACGGTGTTGGTGGTATAAGTGGGCATCTTCCCAAATGGCTGTTACGCTTGCCCACTGGAACTCCAACTCCTCACCCTCTGATGAATCTCATGAAAAATTATGTTACTATTTGCAACACAAACACTAGCTTCCAACAACTCCAATACAACTTATTTCTTCTTTGAATTAGATACGTTGGGGGTTGATAGCAACCTCAACAGTCTAAGAAATGAACGCAATTTGGCATTTTCCTTCTTCCACTAGTTGAAGGGAGATGGGTTCCAACACGATATTCTGCGCTTAGAATCTTATGTTCGTGGGGTTTGGGTTGGCTAGCGGTAAGCAGGGGAAGGGTGAAGTTGGGCTATGTGAGAGAGAGGGAGAGGGAGAGGGAGAGGGAGAAGGGTGGAGTTGTGTTATAGAATGTATTAGGGTGCACTATGGGTATTTTTGGTTGTTAAATAAGGCGTACTTAGTTAATTTTACATTTTAATTTAAATATTAGGGTACACTTAGATCATAGGGTATGCTAAGTTAATTTTAGGGTTCGTTTAGCTACCCTCTTTTAATAATGATGGGAAGAGAAGATTGAGTAATATATATTTGTCGTTTCAGTTACACGACTTATCAAACTAAACACAAACCAACCTTAGGTTCAGGGGTGGAACCACACTAAGGGCTACAATGGGCTTAGCTGGTGGTGGTGCACTCTAGGTGTGTAGATTACCTAAGTAAATGTCTTGGTCCTTTTACTTTCATTTACTTTTATATTACTTCATTTACTTAAGTTTACAATGTAAATAAGGAAGCATCCCCCATTTGGTTTCAAATAAAAATACTAAAAAATCAAATTCCCACCAAATCAAAATATGAAAGATCGGTTTTAGTGCAAAATACGATTTAGGCTAAAAATGATGTCTCATTAAGTCAATATACACTTCATACTAAAATCCCATAAAATCAAGTTTTCTTATTTGATGTGTGAGGAATAAAAGCTGCCAAAAATTATCTTAAGAAAATGATTCTTCCAAAAAACCATTTTTCATACTTAATCAATATTTTTACATAACACAAATTTTCATGTATGATATGAATGCATGAAGGGACCTAAGGTCAATCTAGGTAAAAAGCCTTAGATGTTCAATCCACTATGGTGTTAAACCCTATTTGGTTTATGTTAAAACTTATTGAAAATTAGTCTGTGGAGCTATGAACTAGCGTAGTTTATATGATTTAATGTTTACTTTTATTTCTAGAAAGACTAATAAAGTTCCTTGTTTGGCTAATTATTTTGTTGCCCTGTTTTTTTTGGCTGTTCCTTTATTTTTTGGGGAAAACAAGAGATGGGATTAGATGAGTGAACAAAGTAGATCAAAATCCATACACTTCATCACAAATTAAACCCCAAATCTCCCTTTGTTTGAGAAACCCTAACGCAGTCAAAATTGAACCCTAAATCCATCATAAATTGAACCAAAATCAAAGAAATTAAGTTGGAAGTAAACATTGAAACTAATCAAAGCTTATATTTAGAAATGTGAAATAATGTCTAATAATCACGCAGAGGGACTGATAATGTCTAATAATCACGAAATTGTATTGTTCGTGTCATCGGCGTTACTCGGCATTTGTCAACCTTGGTCGTTGGCATTCGTCATCCTTGGTCGTTGGTGTTTGTCATCCTTGGTCGCTGGTGTTCGTCGACGTCGTTGGCGTTGGTTGTGGTTTCCTATTGAGGCTGTGTTTGCATTCGAGCGTGGAAATTTCAAAGTAACGTCTGTCCAGACGTTATTTCAAAATGGGATTTGGACTTTACAAATCCCTCATCCAAATCCCAAGTCATTTATGAAGTTCCTCCTTTTGGGCTTGCCAAACAAGGCATTTGGCCCATTGGGATTTATAAATCCCATGCCTAAATCTCTCATCCAAACAGACCCTTAAGATTTTTTTTTTGATTGAGAAATTCTAGGATTGCATTCATAATTTAGCTAAAAAAAGCCACTAGCCACAAAGAGCTAATAAAAACTAGCCGCAAAGAGCTATTACAACAATGGAGCGATCTAACATCAAAATTAAGACAATATCGGGCTCCTCCATAATGATCACGTAAGATCGAAAAAACGTTGGCATAGACATCCGAACTAAGCGTGCAAACTTAGAACAACCAAAAAGAGATAAAGCTTTAAAAAACCAAGCCATAACAATACAAATAAAACTCTCACAAAGGAGAGGTGAAAACTATACAGAAAACCCAAAGAGTCTATGTGACTTATTCCAAACATGAAGAAATAGCAAAAAGGAAGGTGGTAGAGATTCGACACCAAAACGCAGGTGGAGATCTGACACCGGGACTCATCTGCCTATGATGAGTGGAAGAAAATCGCAACAAAACAAAGACAAACAGGGAAACCTTCTGTCTCTGGAAATGGGGGAAGAGAGGATAAGGGAGGAAGAGAGAAGGGGAGAGGGGAGGAAGAACAGTGGCTTCCTCCCCCTCAAAGTGGAAACGGCTCTAGAGTGTTTTTTGGGAGAGAGGGCCTAGGGTTTTCGGGAGAAAAAATTATCTTAACCCACTTTCTCTTTCCATTTAAGGATTTTCATACGCTCAATTTAAAGATTTAGAATACTTAGTTTGGAGACCAACTTATTAATGATTTTTTAAGAGTGTTGCTAAATGAACCCTAAAATTAACTGAGTACACCCTACTACCAAACTATTTATTGAATTACTAATTTACCCTAATATAAAATGACCAAAAAAGATATATTGAATTATGAACCCTAAACCCTAAACCGCAAACACCGTTGTCATCTCCTCCACCGGACATAACATCGTCTCCTCCACCGTCACACTAACATCGTCGTCGCATTCGCTTCTCCACCGTTACAACAATGCCGTCGTCGTACCATTATACTGGCGTTGTGGTCCTTGGATATTGGTAAATCTCATTTTGATTTTGTTATCAAATGGGTTATCCTGTCTTGATTTGTTCTTCACTGTCCACAATGTTTTGTAACCTTCCTCTGGAAATTGGTTTTAATTTGTTCTTCAAAGGGAGCAATTTCTGGGTTGTTTAATATTGATGATTTGAAGAGATCCATGACCATGAGGGTATGCTACAGACTTGCTACAAACATCGGAAATGCCTTTATAGCTTTTCTGGTTTAGATCCAAATAATATGTTGAGGGCCCATAAAAATTCCTTCATATAACTTGTGAAATCAAATAATAAGTTCAATGTGTGTGTCTATAAAGTCAATACATTTATAAATATAAACATAGGGCACAAATTCATGTAAAAAGAGAAATTTGGTTTATGATTGGTATTAAGGTGTTGTGTGATAGAGTGTATAGGTGTATCAAGGGTATTTTTGATAGTTAAATTGGGTGTACTTACTTAATTTTATATTTTAATTAAAATATTAGGGTGTACTTAGATCATAGGGTGTACTCAATTAATTTTAGGGTTCGTTTAGCAGCACTCTTTTTTAATTATAAACAAAAAAGATAATATTAAAACAATGGATTCTGAGCCCTCTACATTTAGATGCTTTGCATTTACAAATATTTCGCCACATCTAGACCATTTTAATAATCTAATGGTCCAAAATACGACACTTCAATTTTTAACTTTTGACACCTATCTATTTAATTAACTTTAACCTTAACACTGTTAACTCTAATTGTTATTTTGTTTTTAAAAGTCTAAATAAATTTTTTATTATAAAAATCAATAGATAAAAACCACAAACCTATCATTAGCCACCCATGACCCACCCCCACTCATAGCAATCCATTCCCTTCTCATAGCCAAAAACATTATTGAACATTCTCCAAATAAAATTTGAGATCACCCAATTTAGGTTCTTTTGAGAAAGGATATCAAATCTCATAAACCATGATGATCCCAGACTTCAACATCATAATTTGCACTGGTCGATGACTCATCTTTGACCTTAATAACAAAGACAATATAGAGCCCTAATACGAAGCGGCTCTCACCCTTGACCACGCTTTGAAAAACCTTCCCATGCTTTTTTTTTTTTTATACAAGCAAAAGCCTATTTTAAATTTATCTAAACTATGGAGAAGGGGATTCGAACTTAGATGCAAAATAGGAAGCACATCCACTCTAGCCAACTTGGCTAAGCCCATGTTTGCACATTCTCATGCTTGTTATACCAACACTATGCCAAAATTTAGCTTTAGCATATGTTGTCTATGAAGGAAGTTGAGGTTCCATCTCAAAATCAATTGGCAATGGGGGGAGTAGCCCAACTCCTTATAAGCCATTTCTAGGTTTCTTAACTTCCAATGTGAGACATTGTCACTGATCTCATTCTCACACGCCACCACACATGTGGAGAATTTTCAAGCCTAACACTTGGACAACACATATTGGGTGATGTGGAGCACGTGTGACCATTGGGCTTTCACACGTGGGCTAACCCACTCTGATACCATGAAGGAAGTTGAGGTTCCAAGCTAAAGCCAATTGGCAATTGGGGGGTGGGGGGAGTAGCCTAACTTGTTAATTATAAGCCCTTCCTAGGTTTCTTAACTTTCCAATGTGTGACATTTTCTCCTTCACATTCTGAGAGTCTATGTACCCTCCCTACTGAGGTACTGGTGATCAGATACTATCCATTACTTATTACTTTTACAACATCAATTTATTCAAAAATGTAGCGTTGACTAGAGGTGTCAAAGGGGCTTGTCGGGTCAGGCCGACCCATTTAATAAACGAGCTGGATCGGGCCCGCCCATTTAGAAAAATCATCAATCCCGGTCCGAGCCCATATGGGCTCCAGACCACTAAACGGGCCGATATGTATATACTAGTAAGACTTATTATGGGTGATGATTTTCCCACTCCCCTTTTGTCCACTTACATTTCCTTTTGTTTTTTTAATACTTTTTACTATAACTTTATTAGTGCATTTAAATTAAAAAAAAAGGTCAATAACTTTATTTACCAAAAAAAAAAAAAAAAAGGTCAATAAATTTATTTAAAGTACATTTAAATAAAACATGGCTAGATTATTATTTGGGTTCTTGAAAAACAAAATCATTATTTTATATATAAAGAAAACATTAAATTTTAATATATATTATTAGAAAAAAGAAATAGACTTGAATTTAAGATATAAATGTAATAATATTATGTATTATTTTTCTCTGAACACAAGTATAATTTAATAAATGGGCTTTAAACGAGTCAGCACGGCCCGCAACGGGCCATGAGCCAGCCCAACCCATTAGACCTAATTACCTCGTCCCGACATGGCCCAAAGATACGGGCCATGCCGTGTCGGGCCTTACTTAAGCAGGCTGTGCTCGAGCCAGCCCGGTTTTTTTGACACCTTTAGCATTGACCCTCGATACCTAAGCCTCCAACAACTTAGGTAAATTGATTTTTTGAGAGAAAAATTTAATTTGTTAAATTATTAAAGGTGAATTTATTTATTATTGTTTTTTCCTTGCTGGAGGTGGGCTCTGCTTTGTCACATCACCTGAATTGGTGGGTAAATAACCCATGTGTAAAAAATGACTCAAATATCCTTGCCATGTCATCAATTTTAACATAGTTTTGGATGGAGTTGATGCTACATCAAATAAGCCTATTGATTACAACATCACTTCTGTTTATAAGCATTTGTTTTCATTGGAGTACTGTTGTTTTCATTATTTTTTTTTAACTTTAGTTGTTTGCTCAAAACTAATGTTGTTATAAACAATAGACATTATTTTTGTAAAAGGGACGAAAAGAAAACAATGAAGCAAGAGGGATGAAAAGAAAAAAATAAACTTGTTTCAGTTTTGAGCTCTTTGATAATTCAAGGACCCTTGATTAAATTTCGTAAATATTCATGTTACAAAACTCACAACTCAAAAAAAAAAAAAACAAAGAAAAAATAGAGAAACTAGTTGTCATACCTATACCTAACATAGAAGCAGAGGCGGCCTTGGGCCAGGGCTATCAGGGCTACAGCCCGGGGCCCACAAGTGAGGGGGCCCAAATTTTTTTTTTTTTAAGCCTATGTATATATGTGTATAAAAAAAAAATTAAAACAAAAGAAGTTGCCGCCGCTTGTACCTATCAATGAAAAGAGAAGCCAATCAATCAGTCTTTATATACTCAATCTCAAGAAGAAACGTAATGAGTAAGAAAGTCCCTTATTAAATATTAATTATACAATATAATATAAAACAAATAAACAAAATATGGGGAATTGGAATCAAAACAGACTTTCTTAGCCACAAAAAGAAGAAGGAAAAACCCTTCGACCTTCTCAGTTCATAACGCAACGCAAGCAATTTTTTGTTGGTGATTCTCCTCTTCTCCAACACAGAGTTGGAAAATAAATCATCCACAAGCTAGACCAGTGCCGTTCTTTGAAGGTTTTTTATTTATTTATATAGATACATATAGAATCTAGATGTATAAATTTTGTAAATTGTGATACATATCTTTGTTAACTTTTTCTTATTTATTATTTGATTCAACAGAAAACTTGGCTGGGATTCTTGTTCTTTATAATTGGAAGTTTCAAGTGGAAGAAAATATGCTCAAAATCCAGGTTTTATTGTTCTTTGTTAATTAGTTTTATTGTTTTTTTTTTATTGTGTTGTGTTTATTATAAAAATTAAAAAATGTTTCGTAAGAAACAACTTTCTGGAAATCTCAAGAGACAAAGAAAGAAAAAAGAAGAAGAAATTGCTCAAAATTTAAGAGGATCTTTGAATAAATATTTTGTTAAACAAACCAATGCTTCACTTGAAAATTTAGATGAAGATTTACCAAATGAATATGAATCAATTCAATTGGAAGAATTAGTAGAAAATGAGAATGATGTGAATGAAGAAATTGGCGATCTAGATGAAAATGAAAATAGTGATGAACCTTTCCTTGATGAAAATGAAAATATTGATGAACCTTGCCATGAAAATGAATGTCAAGAAACAAGATTTGTGTCATGCCCTGGACCCGGGGGTAGGTGAAAACCCCGCGCCCGGTGCGTGAGAAAATAAAAAGTAAAATAAAAAGAAAAGAAAAAGAAATACCGAAACATAAAATAAACTTTTCTTATAGAAATAGCTCCCAAAATCTTACAACTTTACATGAAATAAATAAAGCTCTATCACTAATATGAGTCAAATTTGATCACTACAATCCTACTTAGCTACCAAGTATTAATAATTTGCAGGAGGTGCAACCGTGCAACAATATAAGATTAATAAAACATATTCGGATATTTATTTAAAGTATATATTTATTAATGATAACATTTATGAAAGTATAACATGTACCAAGACAATTATATATATACAGAAAGCTTCCATTGAGGGATCCCTCAAATAAGCTTATTTGAGGGACACCCTTTGTAGGCCCCTCTCCGGATTGTATTTCACTAATCCAAACCGTCAATTTTGTAGATACTCATTCAAAGATCATCTCTACAAAAAATCACTTGAATCCGATATCATTTGACCACTCAATTGAGTTATTGAAATTTGAGTACTTTCTTGATGCACCGTTGTTCGTTGATTTTGTAGGACACAATTGGATATCGAAACGGTTTCCGATTTGTCTAATTTTTTGTAAGGATGATCTATGAATAAAGACCTAAAAAATAGATGGTTTGGATCATTGAGAAAAAAATTGTAGGGTACCCTAAAGGGCGTCCCTCAAATAAAATTATTTGAGGGATCCCTCAATGGAAGGGGACTGTATATATATATAAGTTATAAACTAAATATGTAACTAAATATTTAATTTTCCAAAATATAATATATATATTTAAAATACAGGGTTTCACAATCTATCCTCCTTAAATGAAATTTCGTCCTCGAAATTTACTAACACTTAATTAAGAAAATCTACTCCTAAAGATCTTTGTCATTAAAACTTCTTTAAATTCAAACCTATATGATCATACTAATCTTCTACCACAGTTCCCAAGGCTGTCTAATCCCTATGCTCTGATACCATTCTATCACGCCCCGGATGTGGGGGTAGGTGAAAACCCCGCGCCCGGTGCGTGAGAAAATAAAAAGTAAAATAAAATAAAAAGAAATACCGATACATAAAATAAACTTTTCTTATAGAAATAGCTCCCAAAATCTTACAACTTTACATGAAATAAATAAAGCTCTATCACTAATATGAGTCAAAGTTGATCACTACAATCCTACTTAGCCACCAAGTATTAATAATTTGCAGGAGGTGCAACAATATAAGATTAATAAAACATATTCGAATATTTATTTGAAGTATATATTTATTAATGATAACATTTATGAAAGTATAACATGTACCAAGACAATTATATATATATATATTTAAACTACAGGGTTTCACAATTTGATTTGAACATTTATGATCCATGAGTTTGGGATAATCTTGATGCAAAAATGAGAGATTTACTTGTAGAAAAAGGTCCCCTATAAGAGAAACTAATCTCAAATTCCCCATGGACGAACACAATAGACATTTTTCTTCAAATTACTATCTTCGTACATTACCAAATGGGGAAACTAAGGATCGAAAATGACTAGTGTACTCAAAGGAGTTGGATAAAAGTGTTTTGTTTATGTTGTAAGTTGTTTAAAACAATGAATTCTAGAAGTCAGTTAACTAGTGAAGGAATTAGAGATTGGAAACATCTTAGTGAGAAGCTTAAACAACATGAAAGTAGTATTGAACACCTCACTAACTTGAGGTCTTGTGTTGAATTGCAAATCATATTGAAAACAAATCAAACAATTGATACAGAATTACAAGAGCTAATCAAGAAAGATACACTACATTGGAAAAATGTTATTGTTAGAATCATCGATGTTGTGAAATGTCTTGCTGTACATAATTTGGCTTTTCGTGGAACAAATGAAAAAATTTACGAAGATGGTAATGGTAACTTTTTAGGCCTACTTGAAATGATTGCAGAGTTTGATCCAGTAATACAACACCATTTTCAACTCATTCAAGATAAGAAGATTCATTATCATTATCTTAGCCATAAAATTCAAAATGAGTTGATAGCTATTTTAGCATCAAATGTTAAACATGCAATCATTGAAAAAATAAAAACAGCTAAATATTTTTCAGTCATTCTTGATTGTACTCCTGATGCAAGTCACAAAGAACAAATGACTTTAATATTGAGGTGTGTAGATGTTTCAAGTACTCCAATAAATATAGAAGAGTACTTTTTAGAGTTTCTAAATGTGGAAGATACATCTGGATTAGGAATTTTTAATGAATTGTAAAATGTAATTGAGTCCCTTACACTTGTAGGTACATGTGATGATTATTTGCTTCAATTAATTGTGGAGGATGAAAAGAAGATTGATCAAATCAAGAAATGCTTAAGGAGATTCGGGAGGAAGCATGTAGACTCAAATATGTAGTTTTCATTTTTTAATGCAATGTTTACAATATGGGGTACTCTTTTTCCTTCGTTTGGGGTTTTGTCCCATTGGGTTTTTCCCAAACAAGGTTTTAATGAGGCCCCAAAGTGTTCTTCCTTATTTTTTGTAAATTCTTATAATTTTAATAAAATTAATTAGTTGATAAATTTTTTTTTTTTGTGTTTAATTTGTATAAAGGGGCACACTTGAGAAAATTTGCCTTGGGCCAGCTCCGCATAGAAGCAACAAATGAAGAAGTGATGAAGGAGGATTTCACGTTGTGCTGCCATTGTAGCATAAAAAAAACATACACTACAAAAAAAAAGTGGCAACAGTCACCATTATTTCGTGACATTTGGTGACTAATGCGGAGGTGACTAAAGGCGTTAGTCACCAAATGTCACCAAATAATGGTGATTGTTGCCATTTTATTTATTTATTTATGGGTAGTGATACATCAATTGCCTTAATTGGTTTCCTGCCATTAAACCAAAATTCATCCACAATCCCAAATAAATGTAAAGCCTCCCTAATTGAAATATATATCCAACACTTTTATAAATCACAATTTTTCAGCCAACATGTATTATCCATACTTGTCTATATATAAAGCAAAATACTACCCAAAAAAGACATGTCAAACAAAGGGGGAATTCTAATAGTTCAAACAAAGGGGGTATTTTCTTTGCTTGAATTTACAGTTTGTAACTCAATGTGTTCAAATTGGGTCCGAGACCAAGCTGCTCTTGTTGTTCTTGGTATAGTTAAATTCAATAAGGACATTTTTGTGGGATTGGTGCTGATGGGTCCGATTGTTAGAGCTTTAATTCAAATGGGTTCAACTGGTTCCATTCAAGTCCTTACTGGACTAGTCAAAATTATCAGAATCCCTTTAGTTGAGGACGTCAAGGGGGAAATCCCAAGAAATATAAGCCTCTTGGGCTCTGAAGACTTGCCAACCAGAGTGGCAGCCATGAGTTGCATCCTTGAAATTGCGTTTTTGGGCAGAGAGGAAGTAGCTTATGGAGAGGACCTGATGAAGAAGCTTATGGATGTGTAGATGGAGGTGGGTTTGCAGTCCAATGAGGATGAAAATGGAAGAGTTTGTGTGGAGGAGACAGTAAAAATGGAGGATAAAACGCATATTTTTATTTATATTTTTTGTTATTAATAAAAACAAATGGACTTAACAGAGTTAACCGGGTTAGACTTAGAAGTGCTGTAAGAGCAACTCCACCCATTTGCCCTTAGCCATGGCAAGGGGGGAACCTAGGGCAGCCACTATTCACATGAATAGTGGTTGCCCTTGCAAATAGTATATTTTGTGTTTCCACCCGTTGCCATGGCTAAGGGCAATTACTATTCATTTTTTTGTTTTTTTCACAAATTTTTTTACCTCAATAATTAATTTGGATAATATTTTCGGATAAGATTTCTGGGTTCCTATGTGTCAAGACTATTCATAATCGGATAAAATTTCTGGATAAAATTTTTGGGTTCAAATTTCGGATGAATTTCAATAGAAGAAGCCATAAAAATAAGAAATAAAAATACAAGGTGAAAGAGATGAAAATGTTGAGTGAAGAGGGAATAAAATGTTGAGTAATAGTAGAAGTAGAATAAAATGTATGAGAATTGGTGTTGAAAGTGAAGGGTATTGATAGGTATTTATAGGAAAAAAAAAATCAGAATTTTAAAGTATTTTTAAAAAAAAATTTCGATTTTTTTTCATAATTTTATTGCTGGAAAAACGCCAGCTGTTGGATGAAGGCTGTAGAAGCAAATCGGAGCGCTGGGGCGTGCCACGTGGCCTCCAGCGGTTGACCCCGCATGCTTGACGTCAGCCTGACGTTGAGCGTGACGTCACCACCCTCGTTTTGGACCTCAGGCGGAAGCTGCCTTCGGGCCAGCCCGAGTTGGTGGGTCCCACACCTCCCCCGGGCCTGGGCTGTCCGCTGGAACAACTTTCCCCCCCCCCCCCCCCCCCGGCCTTGGGCTAGGCTGTCCTCTGGACTTGCTCTAAGTGGTCTGCCACATGTCAAAAAGCTAGGAGGGAAACAGGCTGGCACATGCCATTTGGTAAGAGGAGAATTGGACTCCTCTGAACTTTCCTTTCAATCAATATATATATTAGTAAAAAATTTATTGATGTTAGTGATTAAAGATAGAAATGGTTAATTGGCACAAGTCTTCTACCTGGCCCACAACCTTGAAGGAGTTAAAGAATGGTTTTGTTGACAGATGAGAAGCTAGAAATGGCAAATAAATTGTGGCTAAATGCGAATGCATGGAAAATTTGGCTGTTTTCAAAGGCATGACCTTTCGTTCATACTGCTTGGACATGATGGAAGCAGATGTAATGGGGCTTCGATTGCGCGTTTTAAGCAAACTTTATAGCAGACAGATTGCAACCTGAGAGAGAAGGTGAGGATGGTGTGGATGCAGATAGACAGATGTATAAATGGCGATGAGAGAGAGGGACTTGAAAGAAAATGTCTAGGAGAGGAAAAGCTGTGAAATATATATATATATATATATATGCATTCAAACCACTGGCGGATCCAGAATTTTTTTAACAGAGGTGCAATATTGACTAAGTATGAAAAATGGTTTTTCGGAATAATCATTTTCTCAAGATAATTTTTGGCAGCTTTTATTTCTTACATATCAAATAAGAAAACTTGATTTTATGGGATTTTAGTATGAAGTATATTTTGGCTTAATGAGCCATCATTTTTAGCCTAAATCGTATTTTGCACTAAAACCGATTTTTCATATTTTGATTTGGTGGGAATTTGATTTTCTAGTATTTTTATTTGAATCCAAATGGGGGATGCTTCCTTATTTACATTGTAAACTTAAGTAAATGGAGTAATATAAAAATAAATGAAAGTAAGGATAAAGACATTTACTTAAATGTTGAAAATGGAAATAAAGTAATTTGTACACCAGTTGAGCAAATGGGCAATTTGAAGCACCTAAAATGGTTTTTCCGGCAAGGGAAGGTGCAGCTACACCTCCTTGCGCCTTAATAGGTCCGCCACTGATTCAAACTAAGACCACATAACTTGTGAATATATGTGTATATTATTCCATTGACAAGAAATTTTACACCCAATAAAAGGATTGATCATTATTAGTGAGTGGCCTCTATTGTTTTAGCTTGCTCAAGGGGTTATACAAAGGCCTTATTTCGGTTGCTTTTCCAACCATCCCTCTTTGTCTATGAAAGACGCTGTGTTTGTTAAGTATGCCACTTCCTCATTCGATAATTTCTTCTCCCATGATACACGACGCGACATGTCTGCTCCATGTCCTTTGCAATTCACTTCTGAGAATGTGGTTAAATTCCTGTAAAATAGTGTTTAAAAGAAATAATTAAATAAATTGTAATCTCTTTCATAGTTTTAATATCCTCTTCAAACATGAAAAAATAAAAATAAAAAACTTACAAAGGACCAGTTAGCCACTCGGACCAACCCTCCGGCGCAATAATATTTTCCATGTCCGTGGAGGCGAACACCACTCTTGAGTAATTTCTGTATGGTCTTCCTAAAAATATAGGGCCTGTTCCATTTACATGGCAATCATTGAATACATAACCAGTAGGTTCATTTGCGGCATTTCGACCCTGCGCTGTGATAAAACCAGCTAGGCCAATTCTGTCTGTTACAGATATTATCTTGCATTTCTGCAAAAAGACCAGAATGTAAATACAAGTAGGTTTAGAAAATGTTGGTAAGTGGTATGAAAAACTAAAGGATTAATTATGAAAAAGGGTAGGAATTTTTAACCTCGTAAATAGACTGGCCGTTGCCCCAAATAAAGTCTATGGCACCTTCGACAAAGCAGTCATTGAAATAGTGACGACCAAGACCATCATGCAATGTGTCTTGCACACTAATGAACGTACAATGATAAAAGCTTGCTTTGTCGCCCGTAAGCGAAGCCGCAGGTGCCTGAATAATTTTCTTTCCATTATTGGGACGGTTATATGTATTCTGTCATCATTAGAACCAAATTTATTTACCAGTTTAAGGATAAACACAAACATAATTTACAGCATTTTTCTTTAAAAAAAATATTGAAAAGCTGATATGATATTGGAAATTTTCTATTTTATAAGGGGATGGTTATAATGAGCTCTTCTTAATGTACTCATTCATCATTTCAGTTCTCTTCCTTCCTCTATCATTATTCTCATCCTAATTAGTAAGTACCCAAACCCTCCCAAGGTTTTGTTTTCAATTCCTTCATCCAAACGGATCACCAACTCTACGACCCTTAGACACGGAAAAATGTGACTATTAATAAAAAGGTGACCATTGCTCAATTTTTTTTTAGTACAAAAGATTATATTAATAAAGTTATAAATATTATAAGCGTATGGTAGAAAAAATTATATTTAGGCTAACCTTGAAAACCATATTCCGAGCCACAAAATTATCTGCTTCCAATTTGAATGTAGGACTTTCCACAACGTTGCCACCATCTCCATATTCAACCGCGCTAGGATATTTAAGGTCTCCTTGAAGAATTATGTAGGGTTTGTCTTTAGGGATCACAATTTTTTCACTGCATATGAAAAATATTGTATATTTATTAGGTTTCAAATTTATCGTACAAGGCGAAAATAAAAAACTAAGAAAAAATAAGGAACTGTTTATTTATTTATTTTGGGTCTAAACTAAAGGGAAGATTCATTGAAAAGGCTAACAAGTCAAACAAAGCAAGAAAAAATAATATGGAACTTAGTTCTTACACATAAACACCGTGGTTAAGGAAGATGCGGGTCCACAATAAGTTGTTTGATGGGATAGAGTCGATGGCTTGTTTCAGTGTTGTAAAATTCCCTCCACCTCTCTTATCAACTAGGATGGTTCTTGAAACGTCGGGTTGTGCATTCAAAGCACTCAAGAAAACTAGGAGGAGAGCAAGTATTGTTGACATATTGCTGTGCATCCAAAGCACTATTTTCTTGGCAAAGTTAATTAGAACACAATTCGTTCATCTTATATAGACAGAGATTAAAGAGTTTGAGTGCTGGGGACAACAATTTTGTTTTGGCAAATTGAATCGAGCACATTACTCTGCGTCTAGTTTTGGAAAGATGTGCTCGATTAGTTCATTAATGTGTGACATTTTGTTTACACTTGCTCTTCTCTGTATTTTTCCAGATGGGGTTTGCACGAAAGTTTAAAGTGCACATTTTGAGATAACTACGAGGAATATTTATCAAAATTAGAAGAGTGTGAAAACCTGATCAGTGGAAAGTGCACATTTTGAGACAACTACGAGGAATATTTATCAAAATTAGAAGAGTGTGAAAACCTGATCAGTGGAAATCTGATGACTAAATTACATGTGGATATCATTTGTGAATTCGGTCACAATAATATACATGCAAAAAGGAAATATGTTGACTTATAACATACCATACACCAACTTTATTCCATTCATATTACACCTAATACATTTATATATATCAGACCGAAACATATTAATGAATATTATTGATAAAATGATGACCCTTTGGGTGAAATTAGTTTGCTTAATAAGGGATTAATTATAAGGGCTTAATTCGGTTGTTTTGCCAACCATCCATCTTGGTCTAGGAAAGAAGCTGTATTTGTTAAAAATGCTACTTGTTCATCTGTTAACTTCTTCGCCCATGAGACACGACGGGAAACATCTGCCCCAGGCCCTGTGCAATTCACCTCCGAGAATGTGATTTTGTTCCTGTTAAAAGGTGAAAAAAAGAAGAAGCAAGAATTAAAGTTTTAGTCTTGCATGCATACAATTTTAATATTCTCTTTCTCATGAACAAAATATCACATAGGAAAAAAGAAGAAGAAAAAAAAACTTACTCAGAACCAGCATGCCATGCTGAGGTCCAGCCCTCTGGGGAAATAACATTTTCCATAAATGTGGAGACAAACAATACTCTTGCATAAGGTCTGTATGGTCTTCCTAGCAAAGTATGGCCTGTGCCTGATACATGGCAATCTTTGAATACGAAACCAGAAGTGTCTTTTGGGTCATTACGACCTTGTGCTGTAATATAACCAGGTAGGCCTATTCTGTCTGAAATTGATTTTATCAGGCATTTCTGCAAACAATTTGATCCAATGTAAATGCAAGCAGTTGAATATGTACTGTTAGTTTTTCATAGAATAAAATTTTGAACTAAATTTTATCTAAATTAGGGTTGTCTAAAGGAATAGGAGAAAAAGGTAAGGATTTTTTAACCTCATAAATTGACTGTCCATTGCTGAAAATAAAGTCTATAGCTCCAACAACAGTGCAATTATAGAAATAGTGCCGGCCTATGGCATCACTCAATGTATCTTGCACGCCAATGAAACCACAGTTACGAAAACTTGCTTTGTCACCACCAATGAAAGCCGCAGGAGCCCAAGTAGTTTTCTTCCCATTGTCATCAAGTTTGATAAGATCATTGTTGTATGTATTCTGTAAGAAACCCAAATTATGAATTCGAGGATAAATATCATGAGAGTGATTTCAAAACATATTATGTATGCACGAATATATGAACGAATTGAAAATGAGATCACATTCTACAATGATCCAAAACAAGTGATTAATGTTATATTAATCTACTAATACGAAAACGGGCATTTGTATATTAGAAAAATATGGAAAAGTATAAGGTTTAGGAGAGACGCTTAACCTTAAATATTATATTCCGAGCCACAAAATTATCTGCAAATAGTTTAAATGTAGGGCTTTCAACAACATTGCCACCTTCCCCAAATTCAATCGAGGTAAGCTGGTTAGCCTCTCCTTCAAGAATAATATATGGTTTCTCCTTAGGGATCACAACTTTTTCCCTAGATAGATATAAAATAGAGAGCATATTAGGGATTGGAATCCATAACACAACTTGGAAAATAAAACCTAATTTGAAAAAGTATTACTTACTTGTAGACACCATGCTTAATAAGAATTCGTGTCCACATTGAGTTATTTTCTGGTATGGAATCAATGGCTTGCTGCACTGTTCTAAATTTTCCTTGACCATTCTTATCGACTATGATGGTTCTTGAAAGTGCATCTGATGCACCCAATAAAAAGAAGAGAGCAAATATTGTTGATATAAGCGACTCCATATTGCATACAAAACTGCAAGGCAAGCTTAGCAGATTTGCAACAATGACAATGGCAAAAAGAAGATGATGAAATTCATAATCTTTTATAGATGGATAAAAGAAAGTTTGAGTGCTTTGTAAAACAATTATTTGGCTGACATTTTGGATTGGGTCCATCGAATCTGCCCTGCTCTTGTGTCGGTTTTTGGAAAGATATGCATGTTGAGATGAAAAAAATAGCAACTATTCAGCCACGAAATCTTCAACAATTAATTGGAATTTTCTTTTGGGTACTAAATATTTGTTAGGATTTTCCGTACTATAAGTATACATTTTTTTGCTTTTTCAACTAATATACATTAATTTGACATCTGGCAGTGCTGCTACTGAGGTAAATAGGCATGCCATTGCATGGCAGCCTATAGTCGAAGGCAAGAGATATGCAAGGTGGAGGAATTGCACACTGTATTTATGTGTTGGCTTTCGCCATCTATGGGTATGGGGAGAAGACAATATTTATTTGGATTGACTCGGGGATGTTGTAGTAATATAATACTAGTGTCTAGTACTTTTAGCACTGTCATTTCAGATACTTAAAAAGCGCATTTGGTTATTAAAAAAATAATTTAAAAGTACTTATGGGTTATAAAAATACTTTTGAGAAATCACTTTCAAGTGTATTTTACTGAATACACTTGAATGTTTGATAATTTGATGTGCTTATAATGAACACTCTTATGAGCATAAGTGCTCATTTGAATTATGTTTATATCAATTTCTAAGGCGATATTATGAATTATTGAGGTTTTAAGTTGGGTGTAAATACAAAGAGGTGGTTTCAAAGTTGGGTGTAAGAGAACGAACACATTGTTCTAGCAATTTGACTTAAGCAACATCTACATTGTACTTATTTGATACGGGTGTACATCGGTTTGAAACCAATACAATTTTTTACCAATTTGCATTTGATCCAATATAGATTAGATTATGATTTTTTCAATCCGATCTGATCACATTAGAAGTTTAAATTCAATCTGATCCAATTGATTTTGAATTGGATGATTGGTTTTCATAGTGGAAAAAATAATAATGAAATATGAAACATTTATCTTCAAGTTTAATATAATTAAAAATTTTAATAGACGTAAATATAAAACATAAATGAAATTCTAGAGAAAATTATTTTGATTTTATAATATATTAAACATAACTCCATCAAATTACTTAAAATATTTATAAATTTCTTAATGAAAATTACCTAATGAGCAAAATAAGCATGAAACTAACTAGATTGGATTGGATCCTCACAAGAAAATCCATCATCTGATCCAATCATATCTGTTTTGGAAATTAAGGATCCAATCCAATCCACCAAATAATCAAAACTGATTAAAATTGGATTGAATCGGTCGATTTGGACGGATTGGATTGAATCTTGCACACCCCTATTATTTGATTATAGAAACTTCAAGTTGCTTTTAAAAAAAACATTAAAATATATGAGCAAAAATTGAAATCTCATATCATATTAATAGAAGTTGACAAAAGAAAAAAAACACCATTTGAAAAGAACAACTTTCATAGAAAAAAAAAAATTTCTATAACATTGATAACCCCAACTTCCTTTGGTATTTGGTTTCTCTTGGCCCAAATGGAAAGCTTACATTGATTGGCCCAACTCACCGTCTTCCTCTAGCTCACTTTTGCAAATCAAGCACACCAGTTTACAACGAAGAAGAAGGAAAATTCACACGAACTGTTCAAATGCTGAGAACCATTTCTCTCTCACGGAGTACTCTGAGGTCCTTCTCCCAAACCCGCACCCATCTGTGTTCAAACCCAAGCCAAACCCCATCTCCACCTTCAACCCCTTCGATTTTGATTTCCTACTCTTTTTACTCGACATCATCGAAGCAAGAAAAGGAGGACAAAAACGACGTCGCGTCGGTTTTCAACAGGGACCCAACAGTCCCTCCCAAGCTCTTCGTGGTCCAGCCTCGTCTTCGCCCCGATAACTACTTGCAGGCCAAGCTCAACGAGGCTCTCTGCCTCGCCAACTCTCTTGAAGAACAGCGAGATGGGTACTTCGATGTCGATTTCTTCGATAAGGAAATACCTCCCCACATTGTTGTTCAAAACCCAATTGTTAGACACCAAACTCGAGCAGGTCGGTTCTCTAATTTTCAATATTATTTTCAATTCTTTTGAAGTAAACTTTAACCCCAGTTAATTAAGTTATGCGATTTTCACTTAAACTGGGTCAGCGTATGAAAATAATCACAATTTTGCATTGTGCAGATACATATTTTGGCAAAGGGACTTTGGAAGTTGTTAAATGCCATCTAAATGCACTGGAAGAAAAGGAAAGAGGCTTTCTTTTGCTGTTGTTGTTGTTTTTTTTTCGGTTTCTTTTTCTGTTTTGTGTTTCAAAATTTGTCTAAATTTTAACAGGGTGAAGTGGATGCTATATTTGTGAATACAATTCTGTCGGGGATTCAGCAGAGGAATTTGGAGGCAAGTAATTCTGCGTATGCAGTTTTTCTTTGTTTATTTTTTGTGCCTTAGAAAATTAGAGCTCATCTGTCCCACACTAACGTTTATATGTAGAAAACTAAAAAATGGTATTGATTTTTATATTTCTGTTTCGTGTGGCAGCAAATTTTGGGAAAACCAGTCTTGGACCGTGTGGGTCTTATAATAGAGATATTCAATGCTCACGCCTGCACAAAGGAGGGCAAGCTGCAGGTATTAGTGCTATCTTTGGTTAAGGAGTTTGTATTTTAGTGAAGAGCTTTGAAGGATCATTTATGGCCCCTTTTTGATTTTTACAGGCTGAATTAGCAGCTCTAATGTATAAGAAAACAAGACTTGTACGACTGCGTGGCAAAAGTGGACGCTCAACTTTTGGAACGGATGGAGAAGCTGAAGTTGTTAGTGCCCGAGGGTAATGTATTGTCTAATTCTGAAAACTTAAATGCAGCTGAGATTTTACTAAGTATTTTGGTCATGCGTACTTAGAGAAGATTTTGTCTAAATGGGGTGTTAATTGCAGGAGAGGAAGTGGGGGACGTGGCTTCATTAGTGGTGCAGGAGAAACTGAACTTCAGCTTCAACGACGAAGGTTCATTTTCATGATTCTCATATCTTATGTTAATATTTATATCTCGTGCTCTAGTTTTAACGGGCCCTTGACTGCAAGTGGCTGTTTCTTTGACCTTATGAAACAAACGTACTAGTTTTTCATAACTGCAGATGACAAGTTTCTCCTACTAAAATATTGTGTCAATTGATATTTCAGACATTTCATTTCTAAATGGTGTTTTTCTTGTATCAACCACCAGACTAACTACTAATAAGAGTTTCTTTCTTACGTTTACCCTTTTTACTTGTTTCATTCTTTTACTCTTTTTTTAAGGTTAAAGTTCAAGGTTGAGTAAATACAAGCATTAACTGGAGTCGTATTGAGCTAGGAGTCTATTGTTACAATATAATTGATGACATAAAATACTTGGTTAACTGTCTGTGGTTTATGGTATATCTATTGTTGCATATGTGCATCCACTTAATAGCACTATAATCTCAGAATTTCAGAACGGAGGAGTAGTCTGTTACTGCAAATTCAAGAGGTTCGACGAACTCGAGCTGTGCAACGTGCTGGTCGGAAGAATCGTGGAGGCTCTTATGGTCAAGGTTTACCTACTGTTGCTGTTGTTGGGTATACAAATGCTGTATGTGGTCTGATATGTTATATTTTCTTTTTGTTATTTTTACACAAAATTGTCCAAACATTTAATTCCTCACTTCTTGTGATAGGGGAAATCTACATTAGTTAGTGCCCTCTCAAATAGCGATCTTTACAGTGATTCTCGGTAATATATTCCACTCATACAACATGTTATTTTGATCTATAAACCATATGTTATTTAACCCTTGATCTTGGCTTTTAACATATTGATGATGTTGTACTATTTTTGCAGATTGTTCGCTACAGTTGATCCTAAATTGAGGAGTGTTTTTCTTCCTTCAGGGTATATGACCATAAATGATAACTGTTTTGCTCGTTAATAGTATTTTGGAATTTTGATGATAAGTTGTTGCTTGGATGAGTTTCTGGATCTTGTTTTGCACTAATTGTGAGTATTTAATGTTCAGGAAGAAAGTGCTTGTAAGTGACACTGTAGGATTTATATCAGATTTGCCAGTGCAGGTATATGGAAAGCATGTTTAAACTACTTTCTTTCATTTTCTGTCTTACCACTAATCCCATTCATTACTTATACAATCTACTTTTGTAGTTAGTGGAAGCATTTCATGCAACTCTAGAAGAAGTTGTGGAAGCTGATCTCCTTGTGGTATGACTAATTTCTTGTGCTTTCATTTGGGAACCAGGGTCTATTTCAGGTTTTTCCTCATGTACATTTGAACTAGATTTGTTGATACGCAATACAATGCGATAAAATTAAGTTCCTGCAATTGATATATCTCTGGGCTTCTGTTTGGTATCCCACATCATGTGGTATGATATGACATAGAATATATAAAACACAGTAGCAGAGAGATTAATATTTCTGGTGTGGGATTTGAACTAACATTCAAAGTGGCTCCCAACATGACACATCTAATAGATGTTTCTGTACCTTGCAGCATGTGTTGGATTGTACTGCTCCCAATCTAAATGAGCACCGGTGGACTGTATTCCAAGTTCTTGATCAAATCGGAGTATCAAAGGAAAAACTTGAAAACATGATTGAAGTTTGGAATAAGGTATTGCTAGTCTCTGCACTTGTACACTACCTTAAATAGAATGAAAATTAAAAAGAACGCTAATGCAGTTATCTATATCCTCTGGAATTCCACAGATTGACTATCAGGAGGAGGGCATGGATTTTGATGAGTGTGTCGATGACATTGAAGATGGTGAGGCTAGCAGTTTCTCAGGAGAAAAAGATGATATGGATTCTGAGCTCTCATCAGGAGCCGAAAACGATGAGTCTTTTGAAGCTATTGATGACCAAGATGGTGATTACTCTGACGGTTGGTTGGCATCAGAAGATGTCGAAGATCCTTGGGGTGAAGGTGGGTCCTGTACGGGCTTGAAGACTACAGACGACCAACAAAGCGAGTGTCCAAAGGACTGGACAACAGAAAAGCAGTTGCAATTACAAGTTCAGTCTGGTCCACATGTTAGAACATCTGCTTTAATGGGAGTTGGGTTGCAAGAGTTGTTGGAACTCATTGATGAGAAGCTGAAGGAGGCCCCAAAGGCAAATGTTGTGGAAAGGGATCCATTTGATCGAAAATGGAGGCCTCCTCGGACAGAGGACGCTGGCGTAGCAGTTGAACAATGATAAATGTGAATATACATTTTGTTCATGTATGCTATCATCGAGCAGCGCCATAGGATATATGGTTGGAATTCCCATTGACATGGGTCATCGACAATTATAGAGGAGCTCTTCGAAAGCAGTGTTGGCCTGGCAAAATGTTCAGACAGTACTCTGAAGGTATTCAAGCACCTTGAGCTGGCTGTTTTCTCTTTTAGGGAAAGATTATGCCGCAGTACTTAGGTGGATGATTTTTGTAGCAAAAACTCTTGTACCCACTTCTTAATTAGAAAAACCAAAAAACAAAACGTGCCGACTTTGGGATAGTATTGTATAAAACAAATAAAACACTGTCACAATGGTATGTTTCCCAAAACTATTTGTATCTTGAAAGATGGCCTAATAAGTTAGGGTCTCTAGTGTTATTCTTTAAATCCAATTCTTGGTGCGATTAGAAGTTGTTTTTTTGTAGCGTTTATCAGCCTTTTAGAGTTGTTCTAACACTCATTTGAATCTTTAGAGTAGCACGGATAAGGATGATCATTATTATTTTTTAATTTAGTGGTATTTTTCATCTCAATGTTGAAGGAAGTTCAAAATTTATTTCCTCTTCCTCTTTATTTTTGGTGAATTCCTCTTCCTCTTTGCAAAGCCTATTTCTTGTTTTGGCGAAGATAAATTTTATTTCATTTTTATAATTTAAATAATAGGCAAAAACTTCTCTATTTCCGTTTCATTTGCCCCTCTCCTCTCCAGAGATAGGGAAGAATTTCTCCAAATGATGAGGGTGATATTATTCTGGGCTCCAGACCAATCCATTATGAGTTTGGAAAAAGGAAAACGAGGCCTGTTATGAAGAGCCTAAAAGTCCGAAATACCCCTTACCATTTGCAAGCACAAGATACCGCCGACACTTGACGCCAATGCCGCGTGCGACAGCCATTCGTATATACAAGAAGACGGAAATACATACACAACGTACACTCGCACGCACTCGCCTATATGACATATCTCATATCTCCGTCGGTCTCTTTTAGATTTCGCTCTATTTTCAACTCTCTCTCTTTCTCTCTCAGCTGAAAGAAAACCCAAGAGAAAAAAATTCAAAATTTACAGATCTAAGATCTAAAAAGCATTGCCATTGAGCAAATCCTCAATGTGGTGCTCTCTTTTGTGGTGATCTAAGGTAACTCCCGAACTCAATTGAATTTCTCGCCCGTTTCTTACATTGCTCTGTTATTTGGCACTCTGTTTGTTTCGCGGGAAAAATGAGAACCAAACGAATTGGTTCCGCATTCATAACCGTATATGGATCTAGCTTCATTTTCTATATGTTTTTGGCCGATTTTCATTTGTATCTGTAAATTTTGTTTTCTGAAAGCAGTGTATACTATTTTCGGATTCGTTGCCTGTGAAGAAAGAGCAGCCATGTCAAGGAGGGCGGTGGGATCCACACGCCGCAATGGAAACTTTCCGTTTTCTGGAGCCTTCAATTCAAAATCCAAGTCGTCCCCTTTGCTATCCATTGGCCTTGTAGTTGTGGTGAGTTTTCTTGGATTCAAATTTCATTTCCTTTGTATGCCAATTCAGTGCAATTCAGTTTGTGCTGCTGAGTGAGTGCGTAGCTCCTGTATCATTTTAAACAAAATAAAAAATTATGAGTTTCTAATTATGTTTTGTTGGTTTCTGGTTGAAATTCTCAGGGAGCGATCCTAATTGTCGGCTATGTTTATAAGGGCTTAGGTTTGTATTTTAATTGCTTGCATTAACAGCCCCTATTTACATTTACTGATATGGAAATTTTTTTAATTTTGGTGAGCTAGCTGGGCAATGCTTTTTCAGAGGTCATTGATTCTTTGAATTCTTACACATGTATGCGCCGATTAATGTTTGTTCTTAAAAATTCAGGTGTCTTTGGCGGGGGTGCCAATGTAGTTAGTAGAGTTGAAGGTGAGTTTCGGGCCTTTTTCTGCTTGTCTTGTCAGGTTCATGTTCAAGTGTTAGCAATTGGTATTCTTCAGATAATTGTAATAATAGCGTTTGCCCATTTTCTTCTATAATTAGGCGACTTCTCATGCACACTAGAAGTTCAGAGAGCAATACCTTTCCTAAAGAAAGCGTATAGTGGCAGTATGCACAAAGTTTTGCATATTGGCCCTGATACTTGTTCAGTTGTGTCTGCATTGTTGAAAGATGACGAAATTGAAGCATGGGGTGTGGAACCATATGAGATAGAGGATGCTGATAGGAATTGCAGGAGTCTTGTGCGCAAAGGCATTGTGCGTGTGGCTGATATAAAGTTCCCTCTACCCTATAAAGCAAAGTCTTTTTCTCTGGTGATAGTGTCAGATGCATTAGATTACCTCTCTCCAAAATACCTGAACAGGACTCTTCCAGAATTGGCAAGGGTTTCTTCCGATGGTCTTGTTATTTTTTCAGGTACTTTACTATAAAGTTCATATAGCTTGTGCAGTGTCAGGGTTTGTTACTAGAAATTGTTTTCCTGAAATGATTAGTTCATATGAGATAATTGCACTGTTATCAAAAGATTCACATTAATTAATTGCACTCTAGTACTTCTCTTTTGGTTGATTCATCGGGTTAAAATGAATTTAGAGATGTTTAGCTATTTTAATCCTTGCAGATACATACAGACACCCTAGTCAATTGCATTGATCCTAAGTGGATTAAGTCAATATATTAATTTATACGGCCCATGGCTTTAGATCTCTTACTAAAGATACTGGACCGGAGATATCCTGATACTAAGTCTTTCTGACCATAATTATTTACCGTGAATGTTTTTAGGTTCTTTATTCCCATAGAAAGTAATAAATTTTTCTTCATCTTTTGCTTTTGGTAATAATCATTTCTAATTTCACTGCTATTTACCTTTATGTTTAGGTTTCCCTGGTCAACAGAGAGCTAAAGTTTCTGAGTTATCCAAATTTGGACGCCCGGTAAGTGATCTGCCCGTGTGATGTCACCATGCTACTTTGCAGTTGTTGGATTACTACTCTAACCCATCTGGATATGATATGTACTGTAAATTGGAGGGTCATTACTCCTTATGCTTATCATTTGCTTGAGATCAAATTTCAACCAAAATCATATCCAAGCGCATAAGTTATTTGTTGACAAATGAAGGGGCTATATAAAGCTGGGTCCTGATCCTTATGTTAAACTTGGAAATAATGAAAGGAGATGTAACAGTTATGATCACTCCATTATAATTTGGTTTTAGTTATAGAAGCTTTAATAATAATCATCAGGTTTGTATCTGCCTGGTTGACCTTCTGACAGATATCTTTGTTTCCTTTAGGCCAAAATGCGGAGCTCCTCTTGGTGGATACGTTACTTTGTTCAGACCAGCTTAGAAGAAAATGAAGTTGCCATCAAGAAGTTTGAGCAGGTCACAACAAAGGAGTCATACCAGCCAAGCTGTCAAGTGTTTCACCTTAACTCATATCACTAATTATAAAAATCATAGCATCTTTTATTCATTAAGTTTTGGTATGCCACAAGGCTGATAAAGGGAAAAGATTGTTGTAGCTGTCATTTAAAAACAAGACCTCTACTAGGTTGTTTTGGTATAGGGTGATTTGTATTCCTTTTGATTATAATGATTGTATCCAGGAATTGATTTTCCTACTGTCTTTGTTTTTTGAATAATTCGACTCTGCCTCATGGCTAGCAATTTTGTTACGACCGTACTTGAACAGGATTTGTGGTATTAGGTTGTGCTGTGTCCTTGAGTTCTGAGGAGACATGAACCTAAGTCTGGTAGATGAATTGTGACCATGTTATTAGACCATGATTAGAAGTTATCGAGCTAATATGACCTAGCTGATTCTATCTTTTGACTTTTATCTCGTAAAAATTAGGGATGTGTTACACAAAAATCAGGATCAATAATCAGTTCCTATAAACTTGTCCCAAGGTAGGAATTTGTAGATGTCTTTTGCCTGGTTAGAGACTCGGAGCCATGAGTCTAATGCATCTTCCATTGAAAAGCTAATCGCTTGGTTTCCTTGAAAAGTCATGAAGAACTGAAATTCACTAGCAGAAATATCACCAATAATCCCCACAAGAACAATGCCCTTCCTTAAAGCAATGAAACCTGTGGGCATCTCTCACAGTGATTTCCCTCCCAGCAATGGCAGAGATAAATTTGATTGCATTGTGGCAATCCCCACAAATCCTCAGGTTCTTCACCACAAGTATAGGCTCTCCCTCTCTAGTCGAGATCAACCCAAATGCAACAGCTAGCTTTTCACTGTGATGCCCCAACCGTATCTCCTTCTCTCCTTGCACTGATTCATCGTCCTTTACCAAGGTCCATCTTAAATCAGGCACATACCCCGCTCGCTTCATCTTCCTTGACATCTCTTCCAAGTATTCATGAATATCTTTAATCATTGGGTGGGAAATTTCTTCAGCCACGAAAACATGTACCCTCTTATTCACCTCAATCCAACTACAACCTGGTTTTTTCTTCACTCCTCTGTCGCGCATAAGTTTTCTAATTGTTGCTACTTCTTCCCATTTTCCATCTCTAGCGTACATATTCGACAGCATCACATATGGAGCAGCATTTGAAGGATCCAGTTGAAGAAACTGATTGGCTGCCTTCACTGCTAGTTCAATATTTCCATGTGTTCTACATGCACCGAGTAATGTAGCCCAGCCAACAGAGCCAGGGCTGAATGGCATCGTCTCAATGAGTCTTTCAGCTTCATCCAGTTTGCCTGCTCGACCTAGAAGATCAATCATGCATGAATAATGCTCCGCTTCTGGTTCAATCTTGAACTTCTCCTTCATCATATTGAAATACTTCTGACCCTCCTCAACTTTTCCAGTGTGAGCACAAGCAGAAAGGACAGAGATAAAGGTTATACTTGAAGGAACAATATCCATCTGAAGCATACGTTCAAAAAGCCGTAGTGATTCCACTCCGATCCCATGCTGTGCATAACCTGCAATCATCGAATTTAAAGAGACAGTATTATGCTCTGGCATCCTATCAAATAACCTTCTTGCATCATGAAGATTCCCGCATTTGGAGTACATTGCAACAAGAGCATTATTCACTGAAACTTTATTTGAAGGGATATCAGATTTGATTGCCAAGGCATGAATCTGCTTCCCCTGGGAGGGAGATGACAAATTGGAGCATGCACTAATCACACAGACGAAGCTGCAATCATCAGCACAGTGACCAACACGTTGCATTTGACGGAAACAATCTAGAGCATCTTCAGAGAACTCATCATTTTGAGAATACCCAGAAATCATTGTGTTCCAAAGAACCAAATCCGGATAAGGAATCTCTTCAAATAATTTCCTACAATCTGACATGCCACCAGCAGCACACTTGGAATATAAATCGATCAGGCCACTCCCAACATGTGAATTCTGGTGGAAGCCAGTTTTGATCAACTTAGCATGGAACTGAAGTCCACCCAACAAGTCCTCCACACACGTAAATGCAGTCAAAACACTTGCCAATGTGAACATGTCGACCTTAAATCCCCTCCTGACCATTTGCTGAAACAATGTCAGGGCTTTCAACCCTTGGCGGTGCTGGCCATATGCCACAATCATAGAATTCCAAGACACTTCATCTCGCACCTCTCCCATGACGTAGAACACCCTCTTCGCCTCCTCCAAAAACCCATTTTTACTATAGTAAGTTACAAGTGCATTGTTTACCGAAACATATGAATCAAAACCACCTGACACCGCCACCGAATGCAACTGCCTAATCAAACCGATATCATCACAACAACCCGTGATCACAGCAGAGATGGTAAACCCATCCATGTCAAGATCCATGTTTCTCATCCCAGTAAACAAACTCAACGCCGGTTCAGTCTCGCCGCGATCGGCATAAGCAGAAATGAGGGTGTTATAGGAGACCAAGTCCGGATGAGGAATTTTATCAAACATTTGGTGGGCAATGTGGGTATGGGACTCTTTCGCATACGCAGCAACGATAGCATTGAAGGAGAAGACATTGGGTTCCTGGGTCTGGTCGAAGGCGTTCCGAGCAGAGGAGAGACGGCCACATTTGGAGTAAAGGAGGATGAAGTGGTTGGAAAGGTATGTGGAAGGAGGAAGAAGAGACTTGAAATATAGTGCATGGAGAGCTTTGCCTGTAAAGAGGTCTCTCTCGGCTATGCATGTTTTCAAAAGGTGACGAAAGTTTTGCAAGGCACATGAAAGCTGGTTCATCTAAGCCGACTATAAGACTAGTTCCTTCCCATGTTTAGCACCCTTTAGGACTGCAAGCCAAAATAAAAGGGTTTAAAAAATAATTTTGGTCGGTGTCTTTTGTTTGGGCTTCTGTTTAGTTTCTATGTCTTTTTTTATCTAATTTTATTTTTTACTAGGTGATGTTTTAAGCTATGTACGTGTAGGGGGATCAAACTCAGGAGTCGGGTGTAATCAACTGACTTAACTCACATCTACCGCTTGATATTTTGTCAATCTTATGTTAATTTTAATCATAAACATTTTAATTTATTTTTTAGTGCCTTGAACGTCAACATCTAGTAGAGCCTAGTGGGTGAATATCAGTAGAGCCAAGTGTAAAGCTAGTCTTGCATCATTCTTTAATGTCAACATCTAGTAGAGCCTCTTTGCAATTCAATGTCTATTAAATCTTGATGTTCATGTAATTGACTAATTGCATTATGCTTAAGGATGTCCTTTGCTCACAATATTTTTCTCAAAACAAAATATCTAAGCATTGCCATCAATTTGATGCACAACTTAAAACCTGATACTAATTATTTAAATTAAGCAACATATATTAATATTTTAAAGAAGAAAAAGAAGCAAAGGAATTTCATATATTAAATCTATAGCAAAAATTTATTGTTTATTGAAATTGTTCTTAATTCTCTAGCAAGATTTATTTTTTGGGTTTCAAATTAACTCACTTGTGATAATGAATTTCATCTAATATTTACTCGCTACATAAGTACCATATTTGAAACTCAGTTAAAATCATGTGTGCTTAAAAAAGTCACAACAGAAGGAGAGATTTATTCTTTTCAATTAACTGTAAAGAAATGAGCTTTGAACTCAGAAAACGGAGTTAATTGACAATCTACTTAGGTAATATCCATTGGCATATATGTTGCTGGACAATCTAAACACCATAAATTTTATTTGTACAATTACGGAGCAAACTCAATTAATTCTAATATTTGTCCTTTCTATTAATACATTTTTATTAGAATTAACAAATAGTATTGTCAACTTGTATATGTTCTATTACCAGATATGGGCTTATCCAAGTTGGCTATAGCGGTTTTGCTCCCGACTCTACACCCGAGTTTGAATCCCCATCCCCGTAGTTTAGATTAGATTAAAGTAGAATATCACTTGTATTATAAATAAATAAATAAAAACTTATATATGTTCTATTATAACTAACCAATATTATAACTTATTTAACAACTGAAAATGCACAGAGTGATGTTGGGAAGGATGGCACAACATCAAACTTGATCGTTTAGGGCTAATTGTAGGGCTTGTGATAAATAAAGTTTTAAGTTTTTTATTTTTCTTCCAAAAGGAAATTAACTTAAATCGTAATCCAAGTTGGATTCGGTTAATTAGTTAAATCTTAATGGCGTGGTGGCACGTGTCACATAATTTGAAAATCAAATTTAGTGTTCGTAGAATTATTAATGTATGTATTGATAGCGAATTTGTTACGTATACGCGGAAAAAAATGAAAACGGAGCGTATAAGGAACACTCGCGGGAACCGGTTTAGCGGGAAAAATAGCAATTGTTTCATCATTTAAAAATAACATCCATATTCCAAGAACTACACCAGTCTGTGAGATATCTGGGATTGAGATCTCACAGGTAGACCTTATTCTGCATTTCCATATAAACCACATTGCCTTATCCTTTTGCAAGACGTTAAATTAGAGGAAGATGCCCGCTGTACCAAAAATAAATGTTAAAATAGGGGAGGTTGGTGTGTCAGCGAAAGCGTTACCAACTTCTTCAGGCTCAGTATACTCGAGCTTATCTTCATAATCTTCTACACTCTTCGACATCTCTTCTTCCAGCTCGATCTTGCCCTGCTATTTCTTTTTGCTCTCTCTCTCTCTCTCTCTCTCGTACCTAATCACAGGTAAATTTTATTTTCAGCTGCTGCTGGAAATCAGTTTCTTTATGTTTGTTTATAGATCTTACATGTTTGTTGATTTTTATGGTTAGATCTGTTTCTTCTAGTGTCTTTAGATCAAGCAGGTTTGTGTCAAAATCCACCTAGCCCTAGATCCGCTCAGCCTATATCAGCTTTCTCCAAATCTAAGGTTCCAGCCTTCGGGGGACAAAAGAAAAAATTAAGGACAATGCCGGTTAAGAAGTTCAAGCAACACATACCTGAAGAAATGACACTCAGAATTCTCCACAGGCTTCCAGTAAAATCCTTAATCAGATTCAGCTGCGTTTCAAAACAGTGGCTTTCGACAATAATCCATTATCCGGAGTTTGCCAAATACCACTACAAACTAGCGAGAGAGCAGCCAACCCTCAGCCACAGACTCCTCGTTTCCACCCAGACCTCCGGACTCGAATCAATAGACTTGGAAACGAGGTCGTTTGGAGACAATTCTGGGGTTAGAAGGCTGATCTCCCCATTCAATGAACCGGGCCATTTACGTTTTCTGGGATCGTGCAATGGTTTGGTCTTTGTATGTCAGGTTCTTATGAAAATATGTCTATTTGGAACCCGTCGACTGGGTTCCTCCACAACTTACATTTTCCAGGTTTTTTGTCGCAAGGGGAACTAACATTTTCCAACCATGGTTTTGGTTATGTCTCGGCCACTGACGACTACAAAGTTCTCGTTGCTTGTTATGAGCGAGAAGGCGATGAGGCGATTGGTGAGTACTTGGTCTAGTCATTGAGAGCCAACGCCTGGGCAGCGATTGAAGACCCTCCCCCTTATTACCTCAAGACAGGCTACACACAGGGGGCTCTTTCAAATGAGGCGCTCCATTGGCTCGACCTATTGGACGAACAACATAGACAGCGTATCCTGGTTTTCGATTTGGCAAAGGAGGAGTTTTGGTACATGTTGGCTCCTACTTTTGACGAGGCTGACGAAGAGGTGGGCGAATTGGAGGAGGACGCAGAACTCGCCAACCTGGAGATGATGGACATGGATCAGAGGTATTGGATCCATATAGGGGTTTTTCTGGGAGGATCCCTTTGTCTGTGGCTTTGGACGGCGGATAAGATGTATATCGAATTCTGTGTGATGAAAGAATATGGTGTTCATGAATCTTGGACTAAGCTATTTAAGTATAGTGTTGCCGATGATCTCGGTCTTCCTGATATTAATCCATTAAGGGGTTTGAAGACGGTGTTCCATACTGAAAGTGGCACAGTTGTGGCGATATGCTATGACAAAAATGAGTTGATAAGGATTGAGAAGCTTGAAAATGTCGTCGTTACCAGTCGCCGATGTCCAGTTGGGGAGGTTTTGGAAGAAGTGGTGCAATATGACGAGAGCCTGCTTTCGCTTATTGAGTACGAAAACCCTACACAAGGCGGAAATGAAGAGTGGGATTCGACCCAAAATAATGAAGAGGGGGCTTCCACCAAAAATAATGAAGAGGGGGCATGATTGCTTTGCCTGTGTCGAAATTCTGGTTTGTCATTCTTCATTTGAATCTTTGACCTTCTTGTTTTTGTTGCTCTTCATATGCATTTTAAATTGTTACTTGTTTATGTTCTGCTAATTCATTGTTATTAATTATTTAATTTTTGGATAATGCCTTTGAAACTCAAAACATGATTTTCTTTTGATGTGTATGCTTCACGCTTTTTTTGGACAACATATGAGTGTTATCTTTGGAAAAATTTGCCAAAGACACATACACAAAGTGTCAGATTTCATGGGATTAATTCAGTCCCATGGCTTATTGGAGGTTTCTAGAGACTAGAGGGTTAATCTAACTAGATATGTACACAATAGATGTATCCACAATGTGGATGGTATGGGGCCATTTCAAAATATGATTCAAATTCATTTAGCCTCTTCATACATGATTGGTTAGAACACATAGAAGACGTAGAACCTAGAAATGGGAAGTTATGAATTGGAGAAGTTAGGAATAGCGGAGAGATGAATGAGAATGTGATCAACTATTAGGAATGGGGGAAGTAATTGAGAACCTAATTTTTTTTGGACGAAGAAAGATAAAGTTAGGAATAAGGAGAGAAGAATGAAAATGGAATCGACTACTACCCCTAATCAATCTAGTTCCTGGATTTTCAGTTATAGATTACATATTATATATGGAACCAACATATATTTGATTTCTTATGTGAAGGGAAGTCATGAATGAAAATAATTTCAATACCCATGCGTTAGCTAGTAAACACAAGAGAAGTAGAAAGTGGAATAATTCTCATATACCCCTTCTTGATAAGTAAACATGCCACTAATGTGCTCGCAGTATTTATAAAATCAAATATTCAAGATGGTTTTATCTTTTTATTCTGAAGAGGTTGAACATGTTTATCTTCTGCTTTATTTTTTATTTTCATGATTTCTATTACTCGTCATATTGTTTTCATTCAGCATTAATATATTAGCTCACAAGATTAATCCAAACAACTACCAATTATCTGATGTTATTATGCAATAGGTATTAAAATTGTTTCAGTTCAGATGAGTGAGTAATCAGAGTACTCTCATTTTAACTTATGTACAAAACACCATTTAATATTCTCTTCTAGCTAGGTTAAAGTTTGTGACTTGAAGTGATACAAATCCATATAAGCTCTGCTCATTATGACGCAGAGAAAATTGTTTTCCGCATTTTAGAAACATGTTCATTAGCAATGGCTGAATCGAGAGATAAAGATAAGCAAATAAAATTGATGCTATATTGATTCCCAGACCTTATTTTCTCGTCTTATTACAAACTAAAGTTATCTACACTTTGATTTCCTTGTGTTTGTACCAAAAATTGGATTTTTGCCTAAAAATGGTAGATAATTTTCCATGGACATCAAAATGACCAAAATATGGCTAGACATGCATTGCTGCAGTCAGATGGAGAGGGCCCAAAATTCAAATTCAGCGTTCAAATCAAGTTTCATCCTTCTCGAAAGTTGTTCATCTCTACGTCTACTACAACATATCCAAATTTGGGTTTATTTGGACAAATGTGGAGTCCTAAGAGCTGAAAACACCAGATGCACAGCGCCATCGAAAAACTCATAGCAGCAATTCGGGCCCAATTCGGGCCCAGTTCCAATGCTCTAATGAATTATCTTTTTTCATGAAAGTTTTGCATTAGAACGTCTACTGTAACATATCCAAATTTGGGATCATTTGGATAAATGTGGAATCCTTGCGACATCAAACACCAGAAACACACCAGCAACAGCGAAAGCTGATAACAGTGGCAATTCGGGCCTAATTATGGCCCGATTCGGACCAGCTTCCAGTCCTCAAATAAACATTCGTTCTTCATGAAAGTTGTTCATTTGGATGTCTACTGCAACATATCCAAATTTGGGATCATTTGGATAAATGTGGAATCCTCACGACATCAAAGATCAGAAGCATACCAGCAACAGCGAAAGCTGATAACAGTGGCAATTCGGGCCTAATTATGGCCCAATTCGGACCAGCTTCCAGTCCTCAAATGAACATTCGTTCTTCATGAAAGTTGTTCATTTGGATGTCTACTACGACATATCCGAATTTGGCATCATTTGCGCAAGTATTGAATCTTCAGGGCATTAATCATGATTTCTGTTCGTGACAGCAGTCTGTGACGACCAGTCCTGTGTAACCATGCTAAAACCAGA
This sequence comes from Prunus campanulata, assembly GCA_034190965.1. Lineage (NCBI taxonomy): Eukaryota > Viridiplantae > Streptophyta > Magnoliopsida > Rosales > Rosaceae > Prunus > Prunus campanulata. The sequence continues at coordinate 9,882,292 of CM067213.1, forward strand.
TTTTCTATTGCTCAAATGGAATTAAGTTCTTCATCAATGTTGTTCCTACTTATGTGGAGAACAACATATCCGAAATTGGCAGCAATTGGATCATCCTAGCATTCCCAGTTTATTACGCATCAAGGCATGTTCAGAGGAGAAACTCAGTGGCTGCAAATCAAGTTTCACTTCATCAATGGAAGGACTTCATCACCAGTGAGTGGATTCAAAGAAGAATAAAGTGAAGATGTGGTAGATGGAAACAATTTAATATTCTTTGTGATGAAGAATATTAAAACAAAGCCAAAGCCCAACATACACGTGAAAAGTTTACATCAAGGTTGAAAGAAGAATAAAATAATATGCAAGTGGGCTTAAAGAATGAATAAAGAAAGAAGTAGAGATGGTGGTCATTATCTCTACATTTCTTTTTGTCCTTTAGTCAGCTACTTTTGGCTGTCACTCACCAATCAATGGCGGGTGGAACAGTGACAACTTCTGTCAAATCACATCAAAGTCTCTTAGCAACTTGTTTGGGTTTACTTGTATTTTCAGCAACCCACTCACCAAAACCAATGGCAAGTGGGTACTTCAAATTGACTGTTGGTCCACTCAATCGACATCCATTCTCTATAAATTGAAGGAGAAATCATCATCAAAACACACAACTCAACCAACAAAAACCAGACTCAACGTCTATAAACCCAGCTCAAAAGCTTGAAACAGCCTTCCTCTTTCATTCTCTGAATTTCCCAGTTGACAACTCCTGAGGAATTTTCTTTATTTTGCTCTGCCAACTCTTGGTATGATATTTCCTTGTACAAGATTGAATAGAGAAATCTTCAATCTCCATTTTAATTTTATGTACCAGGTCTGAATAAAGAAATCTTCAGGCCGTGTTGTTTATGTATTTCCTTTTTCTTTCAAGTTGTCTAAAACTTCTGTCATTTCCATTATCGTTCAATTTCAACTTCTGTCAGTTATCATTTTCGCACTAGATGAATATTGAAGTCCTCTTAATTGGGGCATAGAAAAGAACCTTGTATTGGGCCAGTTCCCCACCCAATCCACAATCGATTGATTAAAGTCAGTATCGGTGCGCATTTTCCGGTCTTACCATTTTCAGTCTGTTGGAGTTTTCGCTGCCAACAGTGGCACGCCTTCGCAATCGCAACAAGCAAACTCCACGGCCAAACACCACGCAAATGGCCGGCGGGTCCTTTTCGGGGTAAACACCTTGTAACTCAGTTTATTTCTTGTGTGCATGTGAAGACTGATAGCTAGCTTTGCAACTCAAATTCTGGTCGATTATCCTCCGATCAATCTGTTGCGGTTGTTGGCCTTTTCCAGTACCAACTTCAGGATGGATCGTTGTGTTTTCTTTAAACTGTATTATTAGTTCGGGTTTGTGTCTATCTTTCTCCATTGAAGTAGATTGAGTCATCTCATTTACCAAACTTTTATACCAGTTCGCATTTGTTTAATTAGATGTAATGTGCAAGATTGGAATGAAAATGGTTGAAATTGTTTATGATTCGGAAATGTGCATGTGGTATTTGTCATCTTGGTTTTTACAACTAGTAATGGGTGGAGAGACTCAAGATCATTTAAACTATTAACGCAAGGTTACCGTCTCCAACATATAAACGTCTCAAATTTTATTCACTAGCCACTGATGTAAATGATAACACAACATTTACCAATGGGCCAAATACTGGGTAAGATGCATCCATATTAGAAGGTGAGCATCTAACCCAAAGGCAAACACTTGGTTCCTGCATTTTTTTCATTAAGGTTCCCCATTAGTTCCGTGTCACTTACTTCCTGCAATTATCTGTTGGTCGAAGAAACTAGTTGGTGGTTTTAGTGTGTGCATACTTATTACGCATAAGAGTGTGTGGCAATTGCAACGGGACATAGGCTTTTGATTATTAGGTTTATAGGATTATTTTTAGGAAATTGCAACTAGAAGCTTCATTCAAGTAGTCTTCTTTCCTGTTATATAAACTCCTGTTACTTCGAAGGTAGCCCTGTCAGGCTTGAAGTACGAACCCCTACGTCGGTGGGATTATTGCCCTAGACCTAGATGCTGCCTTATGATATGGACAAACTCACAATTATCCTAAAGGCAAGGACTTCATTTTCCGACTTCTTTATTTTTGTCCTACATATTTCTCAATTTGGAGATTACATATCTATTTCCCGATCTATAGAGGTTTCCTATCGAGGCAAAGTCAAGCATATAATTCCTACCAAATTCCACCAAACCACAGATGCCTACATATACCCTACACTCTCTATCTGCTTCTCAAAATCCAGGGTTCCAACAAAAGCTAATTATAAAAAGCAACGGCAATGGCGAAGACTACCCTCCCTGATGATATTATTGTCACTACTAAAAAAAACCCCTTGCGCGACCAAACTTTGCGAGACGAAACAAAATTCGTCGTGCAAAGTCACTTTGCGCGACAAATATTAATCATCGTCGCACAAAGTCTTACGCGACTCAATTTTGGGCAACGAAAAACAAATCGTCGCACAAAGTCAATTTGCGCGATGACAAAGCATTGTCGCGAAAAGTAACTTTGCGCGACGAATACTAGAGTTCAGTGCACAGAGTTTTGCGCGACGAATAGTGATTAATCTCGCAAAGTATTTACAAAAATAAATAAATAATTAATTAATTTTAAAAATTTTTGGATGTCTTTGCGCGACGAAATAATAATCTTTGTCTCGCAAAGTCTTCACTAAAATTTTAAAAAAAAATTAAAAAATTTTTGGATGACTTTGCACGACGAAATAATAATCTTTGTCTCGCAAAGTCTTCACTAAAATTTTAAAAAAAAATTAAAAAATTTTTGGATGACTTTGCACGACGAAATAATAATCTTCGTCTCGCAAAGTCTTCACTAAAATAAATAAAATAAAAAATTATTTTGCTAGAAAAATATATTATTGTAGTTCAGATTGGGTTTTTGTTAGAAAATATATATTTTAAATTGACGATCGAATTGGTTCATTGTATTCATATAGGGTCAAGGAATGTAGCTGTAAAAAATCATCAAATCGAAATTGAAATAACCGTTAAATCGTGATTTTTCGTTTATAACCGTCGAGAAGTTTTGTCCTATTACTTAATCTCTGAATGTTTATTTTTTCCGATTTTTGGCGTATATGATCTCGAAGTATAAACAAACAAGTTTGACGGTTGGATCGTTAAAACTAGTTTCGTAGAATGTGTATGCCATGAAAACAATATATTCACTAACAATTAAGAGTTTATAAACTTTCATTAAATACAATATAAGATTTTGTGGTATCCACTAGTGTAAATATTTTCAATTGAAGATCAAATTGAGTCATTGTATTCATATAGGGTCAAGGAGTGTAGCTGTAAAAAATCATCAAAATCGGAGTTAAAATAACCGTTTAATCGTGATTTTTGTTTATAACTATTGAAAAGTTTTGTCCCATTACGTGATCTCTGAATGTTTATTTTTTCCGATTTTTGGGGTATACGATCTCGGAGTATAAACAAACAAGTTTGACGGTTGGATCGTTGAAACTGGTTTCATAGAATACATATGCCATTAAAACAATATATTCACTAACAATATATTCACTAAAACAATATATATTCACTAACAAGTTTGACGGTTGGATCGTTGAAACAGAACTTGCGCGACGAAATTTTCCTTTGCGCGACCAAAAATCGTTCGTCGCACAAAGTGTTTTTTGTAGTAGTGTGTGAACATTCTCCTTAGGCTGCCTGTGAAATCTTTAATCCGATTTAGTTGCGTTTCGAAATGGTGGCGTTCTTTAGTAATCTCTGACCCAAAATTCACACAATCCCATGTTAAATTAGCGTCGAAGCATAAAACCCTCAACCACAGACTCCTCTTCTCAACTTCCTCTCAACTTGGATCCTTAGACTTGGAAACGCCGTCATTTCAAGACAATTCTTCAGTGAGTAAATATACCTGCCCATTCAAAGGTGGACTATGTAAGATGATTGTTGATTATGGTCAATTTGGTGATTTTGTGTGTTTTGACACCACATATAAAACTAAGGATTAACTATAGTAAACTCCCCAAATTATGGGGGCAATTACAAACTCATACCCAATGTTTATTGACTCATTTGACCAGTACACAAACTTCACAGTACCTTTCAAAAGAGACTGACCGTTACCCAATTTGTTAGTACATCCGTTAAATGCTGACGTGGCAAATGTAAATTCCATTTTTTATGCTGATGTGGCAAAAAAAATAATTAAAAATGAATGTCCTTTAAAAAGTATAAAAATAAAAATAAAAAAACTAACCCAGAACCCCCATAAACCACCAGCCACTCTCACCAACGCACCCCCAACCTCAATTCTCTTTTCCCATCTGGAACATCCACGACAATCATCACCCTTATCCCAATCACCGCACGACCGTACCTACCAACCTCCCCCGCCCCCATGCCTAGTGACCCATCGTAACTCTCAATCTTAGTCTCTCTTTCTCTCTCTAGTACCAAGAGAGACAAAACCTAGATTTATATGAGTGAGACAAAACCCAATTATATATATATATATATATATATGCATGCGATATTGAGGGAGGGGAGAAGACATCGGGTGCTTGAGTAAATATTCTTCTATAAAGGTTTAAATGTTAAAGTTTAATGCTTCCCGCTCTTTTTGTTTTTTAATAAGTTTAATGTTGTATCATTTGGTCTTGTATTCGTAATGTGCCATGTGAGTGGCTTTATTTTTAGGGTTAATTTCAATTTAGTACTTTGAATTCTCACCCTTAAGGCATGTTTGTCCATGCACTCTCAATTTTAATAATCATGTACCCTAATCTTTTTAATTTTTTGCAATATGGTTTCGCCCGTCAAAATCTCCGTTAGTTGTCTATGTGGCAGGCATGGGTCCCATATTTTTGCTTCTTTCCATGTCAGTTGAAAGGTATTTTCAAGCAATTGGTGTCTTCTCCAAGTACTTTTGTTAAAAAACTATGACACATTTTTTGGAAGTTTGGGTGGGAAGGCACCAATTGTCCAAAAAATACCCTTCAACTTACATCAAAAGAAGCAAATAGGTAGCACCCAAGCCAATCACATAGGCAATTAACATAAATTTTGACGGCTGAAACCAAATTGTAAGAAATTAAAAAGATTAGGGTACATGATTGTTAAAATTGAGAATACATGGACAAAAATGCCTTAAGGGTGAGAATTCATGTACTAAAGTGAAATAAACCCTTATTTTTATGCGGTTTCTGTTACATATATGAAGTGAAACTCCCACTAATCCTAAAGGCACATGGAATTCTTTGTCTGACCTAGTTTCTTTTTATTTTTGTTTTCGCATCCTACATATTTCTTAATCAGGAGATTATATATCTATTTCCCGATCCATAGAGGCAAAGTTCTTATCAAAATCCACCAAATAGATATCTATATAAATCCAGGGTTCCTTCCAACAAAAGCTAATAAAAAAGAGTAAGCAACGGCAATGGCGAAGACTACCCTCCCTGATGATATTATTGTGCATATTCTCTTGAGGCTGCCGGTGAAATCTTTAATCCGATTCAGTTGCGTTTCGAAACGGTGGCGTTCTTTAGTAATCTCTGACCCAGAATTCGCGCAATCCCATTTTAAATTAGCTTCCAAGCAGAAAACCCTCAACCGCAGACTCCTCCTCTCAACTGACTCTCAACTTGAATCCTTAGACTTGGAAGCGCCGTCGTCTGGAGACAATTCTTCAGTGAGGAAGCTCGTCAGCCCATTTAAGCTGGATAATGGTGCCAAGATACTGGGCTCGTGCAACGGCTTGGTATGTGCGATTGGCGAAAAGTTTTATATCTGGAACCCGTCAACCGGATTGTCTAAGACATTATCTAAGACAGGTTCCTTTGGTTTGTGGCCACTGCATTATTGTTGTCATGGTTTCGGGTACGTATCGGCTATTGACGACTACAAACTTGTGGTAGCCACTGATTCGATTTTCAATGGGGAGGTTGCGATCTTCTCATTGCGAGCCAACGTTTGGAAGAGGATGAAAGGCCCTGATGATCAGTCCATAGACATGCAAATTGATAATATTGGGACTCTTTTAAATGAGGCACTACATTGGCTCCCGAGTCACCAACTGTATATGTTTGCTTTTGATTTGGCCAAGGAGGAGTTTCGGAAGGTGCCTCTGCCTGTTACTTGCGAACTTGACGATATGCCTTTCCAATATCTAGGGCTTCTTGAAGGATGCCTGTGTGCATTACAACACAAGTCTTGTGATTGTGACTCTATTGATTTCTGGGTCATGACAGAATATTGCGTGCGTGAATCATGGACCAAGCTCTTTACATTCAAGATTTTTGGCCCACCAGAGCGCCCTAGGAGTTTAAAAACGGTCTTTGTATCAGAAAGTGGTAGCGTTGTGGTGAAAAAATATTGGTCCAGGGACATGGAGTTGATAAGGATTGAGAAAAAAGAAGGCAAGCTTGATGATAAAAATGACAAAGTTGTGGTTTGGGGTGACCGGTATACGCTAAAATGGTGTTGTGAGATTAATGTTGGATATGATGAAACTCTATTGTGGGTGGGTGGATGATTGTGGTGGCTGGAACGGCAGGGAAAAGAACTAAAAACCCAACGTGATTGTTATGAACCTTAGGCCGTTTTTGTTGGGCTTATGGAACAAATTAGTTTTGTTGCCAGATGCCTGGTTTCTAGGCAGCTAGGTGCTTCACGTCATAAGACGAGGAAATATTCATTGATCTTTTCGTTGGATCACTTTGGAGAAAATGGGGAAGTTTGGGTGCTCTTCCAATATTGAGATGAGAAGTATCGCTGGACCATTTGCTAGTTGGTTCGTTGAATTTTTACTTTGCGATGTATTTATGACCTAAATTTCACCCACATGTAAAGAGTAATGCAATGCTTGCCATATATTTTTAAGGTCGGACTATGGCTATAATTAACCACAAAACCAAGGAGGAGGGAGTGGAGAGTGGCAGAAATCCGGTGGAGCGTTGGCTGGCAATGGGAAGAGGAGAGGAAGGAGGCAGAGAGGGAATTGGGGGAGGCTAACTTTATGGTTAAGTTTTCTAATTAATGAAAATAATAGGAAACCAGTGGTGGTTTTGCGTTTTGGAGGTCCTAAGTAAACATCCTAAACGGGGCCTTCTACTCTATATGTATATTTATGTGATTTTTTTTCTCTTTAGTAAGTTAAACAAATATTATATGAACTCAAATTCACAACTGTAACATAAAAGAAACAATCAATATGTAATTTACACAACAACTTTAAAAACGCATCAAAACATCACTTAAATATCACTCATATTGTATTTTTGATTCAAAAGTATCAATTAACTTTACATAATCAAGTTTTTCTGCCATATCTTTTACAATTTCCTAATTGATTCAACTAGGTTAATTGATTTAAGCTATAAGTTAAAAAAATAATTGGGTCTTTATTGAGTTTCCTCTTTTTAATTTTGAATTGAGTAATTGGGCAAGTTTTTTGTTTTTACAATGAGTGGGCCTTTATTGAGTTTCCTCTTTTTGGTTTTGAATTGAATGATTAGGTAAGTTTTTTTACATTTACAATAATGGCATGTTTACTAATCCATAATTGGATTAGAAGGAATTGAATTGAGGATGAAATGAATTAAGGAGGAGTTGGATTGAAGAGAATTAGATTTCAGATTCCTATTGAAATTGTTTACTAAACTATATGGATTGAAGAGAGTTAGATTCCGTATTCCTATTGAAATTGTTTACTAAACCATATGGAATTGGGGTAGGAGTGGTACTAATTACTAAAATGTCCTCATTGTTGGGTTAAAGTGGATGTTTAAAATTGTGAGAGGATATAATGGGTAAAAAAAATGAATTCCTAATGGGTTAGTAACTTCTACATGAATTAGAATACCACCTCCCATCCAAGAATTGAATTCCTCCAAAATTAGGAATTCAATTCCTAGTTTTGTGTGAGCCCCATTTACTTTTTAATTTATTGATGTGAAGTAAACGCAAGAATCCTCCATAGGTGGAATTCAATTCCTGATAAGAATTCCAATTCCTGATTAGTAAACACACCATAATTGGTTTGGACTTGACATAATATTTCATATATTATAGTTTTTTTAAATAATATAGATATGTATATCTATAGGGTATTATACAAATTGGGGGTCCTCCCAATTTGGGGCCCTAGGTGGCCGCCTTGCCTGCTTGTGCCCAGGGCTATCTCCTAAAAAACTGATATAGTTTAACGAGTTGGTTGTCCACCTCTGCAGCCATGTTAGATGCTATTAAAATATACATGATTGTTTTGTCAATTTTCTTACCTTATATTATCTCACCTAATTCAAAATTAAGGGCATTACTACACTTTGATTTGGTCATGCCTAATTGTGTGTGCTTATCAGACTAAAGAGAAAGATGACGAGGACTGAGCTCTGTGGTCTTACTCCTCATTTGGTTCTGCTTTAACTGTCATGTCCCGTAAACTT